>CAWUFW010008616.1:0-600000 GCA_963921515.1 Calotriton arnoldi
CATGGGAACAGTCCAGACGGAACTGCCAAGCCAGGTCCTCCCTGGACCAGAAACAAGCATCCTGGGACCGGTTTTAGGGTATGTCACCCTTCATCAGCCAGGCTAGCTTGAATCCAGTGGCACAGTGAGCAAGGGACCCACGTCTGGGCATACCCAACACACTTAGGGCGAAAAGTGTTACAGCAAACAAATGATGGACGGAATGCAGAACAAATCAAAACATTCACCCCCAGTCAAGAGATCTGGGTTAAATCCATCGTTCTTTTGCCCACTACGCCACCCCAGTTTGGACCCAGCCATATGCAAATCAGTCTTGACCCTGTGCCCCATGGGAACAGTCCAGACCGAACTGCAAAGCCAGGTCATCCCCAGACCAGAAAAAGCAACCTGGGACCGGTTTCAGGGTATGTCACCCTTCATCAGCCAGGCTAGCTTGAATCCAGTGGCACAGTGAGCAAGGGACCCACGTCTGGGCATACCCATCCCACTTAGGGCGAAAAGTGTTACAGTAAACAAATGATGGACGGAATGCAGAACAAATCAAAACATTCACCCCCAGTCAAGAGATCTGGGTTAAATCCATCGTTCTTTTGCCCACTACGCCACCCCAGTTTAGACCCAGCCATATGCAAATCAGTCTCGACCCTGTGCCCCATGGGAACAGTCCAGACCGAATTGCCAAGCCAGGTCCTCCCCGGACCAGAAACAAGCATCCTGGGACTGGTTTCAGGGTATGTCACCCTTCATCAGCCAGGCTAGCTTGAATCCAGTGGCACAGTGAGCAAGGGACCAACGTCTGGGCATACCCATCCTACTTAGGGCGAAAAGTGTTACAGCAAACAAATGATGGACGGAATGCAGAACAAATCAAAACATTCACCCCCAGTCAAGAGATCTGGGTTAAATCCATCGTTCTTTTGCCCACTACGCCACCCCAGTTTGGACCCAGTCATATGCAAATCAGTCTCGACCCTGTGCCCCATTGGAACAGTCCAGACCGAACTGCCAAGCCAGGTCCTCCCTGGACCAGAAACAAGCATCCTGGGACCGGTTTCAGGGTATGTCACCCTTCATCAGCCACGCTAGCTTGAATCCAGTGGCACAGTGAGCAAGGGACCCACGTCTGGGCATACCCAACTCACTTAGGGCGAAAAGTGTTACAGCAAACAAATGATGGACGGAATGCAGACCAAATCAAAACATTCACCCCCAGTCAAGAGATCTAGGTTAAATCCATTGTTCTTTTGCCCACTACGCCACCCCAGTTTGGACCCAGCCATATGCAAATCAGTCTTGACCCTGTGCCCCATGGGAACAGTCCAGACCGAACTGCCAAGCCAGGTCCTCCCCAGACCAGACACAAGCATCCTGGGACCGGTTTCAGGGTATGTCACCCTTCATCAGCCAGGCTAGCTTGAATCCAGTGGCACAGTGAGCAAGGGACCAACGTCTGGGCATACCAATCCCACTTAGGGCGAAAAGTGTTACAGCAAACAAATGATGGATGGAATGCAGAACAAATCAAAACATTCACCCCCCAGTCAAGAGATCTGGGTTAAATCCATCGTTCTTTTGCCCACTACGCCACCCCAGTTTGGACCCAGCCATATGCAAATCAGTCTTGACCCTGTGCCCCATGGGAACAATCCAGACCGAACTGCCAAGCCAGGTCCTCCCTGGACCAGAAACAAGCATCCTGGGACCGGTTTCAGGGTATGTCACCCTTCATCAGCCAGGCTAGCTTGAATCCAGTGGCACAGTGAGCAAGGGACCCACGTCTGGGCATACCCAACCCACTTAGGGCGAAAAGTGTTACAGCAAACAAATGATGGACGGAATGCAGAACAAATCAAAACATTCACCTCCAGTCAAAAGATCTAGGTTAAATCCATTGTTCTTTTGCCCACTACGCCACCCCAGTTTGGACCCAGCCATATGCAAATCAGTCTTGACCCTGTGCCCCATGGGAACAGTCCAGACCGAACTGCCAAGCCAGGTCCTCCCATGACCAGAAACAAGCATCCTGGGACCGGTTTCAGGGTATGTCACCCTTCATCAGCCAGGCTAGCTTGAATCCAGTGGCACAGAGAGCAAGGGACCCACGTCTGGGCATACCCATCCCACTTAGGGCGAAAAGTGTTACAGCAAACAAATGATGGACGGAATGCAGAACAAATCAAAACATTCACCCCAAGTCAAGAGATCTGGATTAAATCCATCGTTCTTTTGCCCACTACGCCACCCCAGTTTGGACCCAGCCATATGCAAATCAGTCTTGACCCTGTGCCCCATGGGAACAGTCCAGACCGAACTGCCAAGCCAGGTCCTCCCTGGACCAGAAACAAGCATCCTGGGACCGGTTTTAGGGTATGTCACCCTTCATCAGCCAGGCTAGCTTGAATCCAGTGGCACAGTGAGCAAGGGACCCACGTCTGGGCATACCCAACACACTTAGGGCGAAAAGTGTTACAGCAAACAAATGATGGACGGAATGCAGAACAAATCAAAACATTCACCCCCCAGTCAAGAGATCTGGGTTAAATCCATCGTTCTTTTGCCCACTACGCCACCCCAGTTTGGACCCAGCCATATGCAAATCAGTCTTGACCCTGTGCCCCATGGGAACAGTCCAGACCGAATTGCAAAGCCAGGTCATCCCCAGACCAGAAAAAAGCATCCTGGGACCGGTTTCAGGGTATGTCACCCTTCATCAGCCAGGCTAGCTTGAATCCAGTGGCACAGTGAGCAAGGGACCCACGTCTGGGCATACCCATCCCACTTAGGGCAAAAAGTGTTACAGCAAACAAATGATGGACGGAATGCAGAACAAATCAAAACATTCACCCCCAGTCAAGAGATCTGGGTTAAATCCATCGTTCTTTTGCCCACTACGCCACCCCAGTTTGGACCCAGCCATATGCAAATCAGTCTCGACCCTGTGCCCCATGGGAACAGTCCAGACCGAATTGCCAAGCCAGGTCCTCTCCGGACCAGAAACAAGCATCCTGGGACTGGTTTCAGGGTATGTCACCCTTCATCAGCCAGGCTAGCTTGAATCCAGTGGCACAGTGAGCAAGGGACCAACGTCTGGGCATACCCATCCCACTTAGGGCGAAAAGTGTTACAGCAAACAAATGATGGACGGAATGCAGAACAAATCAAAACATTCACCCCCAGTCAAGAGATCTGGGTTAAATCCATCGTTCTTTTGCCCACTACGCCACCCCAGTTTGGACCCAGCCATATGCAAATCAGTCTCGACCCTGTGCCCCATTGGAACAGTCCAGACCGAACTGCCAAGCCAGGTCCTCCCTGGACCAGAAACAAGCATCCTGGGACCGGTTTCAGGGTATGTCACCCTTCATCAGCCAGGCTAGCTTGAATCCAGTGGCACAGTGAGCAAGGGACCCACGTCTGGGCATACCCAACTCACTTAGGGCGAAAAGTGTTACAGCAAACAAATGATGGACGGAATGCAGACCAAATCAAAACATTCACCCCCAGTCAAGAGATCTAGGTTAAATCCATTGTTCTTTTGCCCACTACGCCACCCCAGTTAGGACCCAGCCATATGCAAATCAGTCTTGACCCTGTGCCCCATGGGAACAGTCCAGACCGAACTGCCAAGCCACGTCCTCCCTGGACGAGAAACAAGCATCTTGGGACCGGTTTCAGGGTATGTCACCCTTCATCAGCCAGGCTAGCTTGAATCCAGTGGCATAGTGAGCAAGGGACCCACGTCTGGGCATACCCATCCCACTTAGGGCAAAAAGTGTTACAGCAAACAAATGATGGACGGAATGCAGAACAAATCAAAACATTCACCCCCAGTAAAGAGATCTGGGTTAAATCCATTGTTCTTTTGCCCAATACGCCACCCCAGTTTGGACCCAGCCATATGCAAATCAGTCTTGACCCTGTGCCCCATGGGAACAGTCCAGACCGAACTGCCATGCCAGGTCCTCCCTGGACCAGAAACAAGCATCCTGGGACCGGTTTCAGGGTATGTCACCCTTCATCAGCCAGGCTAGCTTGAATCCAGTGGCACAGTGAGCAAGGGACCCACGTCTGGGCATACCCATCCCACTTAGGGCGAAAAGTGTTACAGCAAACAAATGATGGACGGAATGCAGAACAAATCAAAACATTCACCCCCCAGTCAAGAGATATGGGTTAAATCCATTGTTCTTTTGCCCACTACGCCACCCCAGTTTGGACCCAGCCATATGCAAATCAGTCTTGACCCTGTGCCCCATGGGAACAGTCCAGACCGAACTGCCAATCCAGGTCCTCCCCAGACCAGAAACAAGCATCCTGGGACCGGTTTCAGGGTATGTCACCCTTCATCAGCCAGGCTAGCTTGAATCCAGTGGCACAGTGAGCAAGGGACCCACGTCTGGGCATACCCATCCCACTTAGGGCGAAAAGTGTTACAGCAAACAAATGATGGACAGAATACAGAACAAATCAAAACATTCACCCCCAGTCAAGAGATCTGGGTTAAATCCATCGTTCTTTTGCCCACTACGCCACCCCAGTTTGGACCCAGCCATATGCAAATCAGTCTCGACCCTGTGCCCCATGGGAACAGTCCAGACCGAACTGCCAAGCCAGGTCCTCCCTGGACCAGAAACAAGCATCCTGGGACAGGTTTCAGGGTATGTCACCCTTCGTCAGCCAGGCTAGCTTGAATCCAGTGGCACAGTGAGCAAGGGACCCACGTCTGGGCATACCCAACCCACTTAGGGCGAAAAGTGTTACAGCAAACAAATGATGGACGGAATGCAGACCAAATCAAAACATTCACCCCCAGTCAAGAGATCTAGGTTAAATCCATTGTTCTTTTGCCCACTACACCACCCCAGTTTGGACCCAGCCATATGCAAATCAGTCTTGACCCTGTGCCCCATGGGAACAGTCCAGACCAAACTGCCAAGCCAGGTCCTCCCTGGACCAGAAACAAGCATCCTGGGACCGGTTTCAGGGTATTTCACCCTTCATCAGCCAGGCTAGCTTGAATCCAGTGGCACAGTGAGCAAGGGACCCATGTCTGGGCATACCCATCCCACTTAGGGCGAAAAGTGTTACAGCAAACAAATGATGGACGGAATGCAGAACAAATCAAAACATTCACCCCCCAGTCAAGAGATCTGGGTTAAATCCATTGTTCTTTTGCCCACTACGCCACCCCAGTTTGGACCCAGCCATATGCAAATCAGTCTTGACCCTGTGCCCCATGGGAACAGTACAGACCGAACTGCCAAGCCAGGTCCTCCCCAGACCAGAAACAAGCATCCTGGGACCGGTTTCAGGGCATGTCACCCTTCATCAGCCAGGCTAGCTTGAATCCAGTGGCACAGTGAGCAAGGGACCCACGTCTGGGCATACCCATCCGACTTAGGGCAAAAAGTGTTACAGCAAACAAATGATGGACGGAATGCAGAACAAATCAAAACATTCACCCCCAGTCAAGAGATCTGGGTTAAATCCATCGTTCTTTTGCCCACTACGCCACCCCAGTTTGGACCCAGCCATATGCAAATCAGTCTTGACCCTGTGCCCCATGGGAACAGTCCAGACCGAACTGCCAAGCCAGGTCCTCCCTGGACCAGAAACAAGCATCCTGGGACCGGTTTCAGGGTATGTCAGCCTTCATTAGCCAGGCTACCTTGAATCCAGTGGCACAGTGAGCAAGGGACCCACGTCTGGGCATACCCAACCCACTTAGGGCGAAAAGTGTTACAGCAAACAAATGATGGACGGAATGCAGACCAAATCAAAACATTCACCCCCAGTCAAGAGATCTGGGTTAAATCCATCGTTCTTTTGCCCACTACGCCACCCCAGTTTGGACCCAGCCATATGCAAATCAGTCTTGACCCTGTGCCCCATGGGAACAGTCCAGACCGAACTGCCAAGCCAGGTCCTCCCTGGACCAGAAACAAGCATCCTGGGACCGGTTTCAGGGTATGTCACCCTTCATCAGCCAGGCTAGCTTGAATCCAGTGGCACAGTGAGCAAGGGACCCACGTCTGGGCATACCCATCCCACTTAGGGCAAAAAGTGTTACAGCAAACAAATGATGGACGGAATGCAGAACAAATCAAGGAAAGGAAATGGTCAAATCTTTCTGTTAGCCAGTGGTCTTTATCGCTGGAAGCCACCACACCCTCTCCTGTTTCCGATCCGGAGAGAGCTAATAACAATTTTAACTTATGGATCCAAAACTCTTTGGACACTCTTCTTCCTATGAAACCTTCCTACAAGAGATCCATACATAAACCGGTACCATGTTTCACCCCTAAATTAAGGGAGCTCAAACAAATCTGCAGGAAACTGGAAAGGAGATGGAGACAGAATCTAACAGAGGAGAGGAAAAATGTTTATAGAGAGGCAATTAGGAATTATAAGGCAGAAATCAAAATCGCCCAATCCTCATTTTATGAGGAGAGGATCAGCGCAGCTGCTAATTCTCCTAAAGAGATTTTCCGTATCGCTAAATCTATTACCATTCCGCATAAATCCCCTAACATAGAGGATGCTTTAGCTCGCTGCAACATTTTAGCGGAATATTTCCACCAAAAAATTCATCTGATCTGTCAATCTTTCCCCTCCGACCAAAGTGAGTCTATAGCGTTTAGTACCAAAAGCCCCCTTCCCGAATCACAATGTTCCTTAGCGGAGTTCCCCTTGATAGACGAGGTTGCCTTGAATACACTTATTTCTACGGTAACCTCGGGCTCTCCTATGGACCCCGCTCCTCCGCAGCATCTCACTCGAGCTGCTGATGTTATTCAGCCAGTAATTCTGAACATCATAAATGCCTCCATCTCTTCGAGCACGGTACCCCCTGATTGGAAATGTGCTCAGGTTAGAGCCCTTTTGAAGAAACCTAATTTAGACGTCTCCAATATGGCCAACTATCGACCTATTTCTCTCCTTCCCTGGTTGAGCAAACTGACTGAGAGACATATAAACTCTACTCTAGTCCACTATCTGGAGTCTAACAACCTGCCCCACGACTCCCAGACAGGATTTCGTCCCAGGCTTGGGACAGAGACAGCCCTTCTGGCAGTAACAGAGGAAGCAAGGAGACTTCTGGACCAGGGTGGCTCAGCAGCAATTATTCTGCTGGACCTCAGTGCCGCCTTCGACACTGTTGATCATAACATCTTGCTGGAGCGATTAAAAAATCTTGGAGTAACACACCGGGCTCTCACATGGATCCAGTCCTTCTTAAAGGACCGTTTTTTTCAGGTTTTCGAGGGTACCTTTGCATCAAATCGATGGCCTCTTAGCTTTGGGGTTCCTCAGGGTTCCTCCCTGAGCCCCACGCTCTTTAATACTTACATGGCTACTTTGGCAGAGATAGTATGTCCATTCTGCATAAAAATTATTACCTACGCAGATGATACCCAACTGGTTGTGGCACTAAACCACCCGGAGGGTTCATCTTGCGCCCTGGGCAATTGCCTAGAGGCGGTAGCCGAATGGATGGACCTATCTCACCTTAAGTTAAACGGGGACAAAACGGAATTGATGTTCCTGGGCAAAGCTCCATCACCTTCCCCGGCATTCTCATGGCCCATCTGTCTCAGCACTATGCCTGCCCCAAAGCATCAGATTAAGAGCTTAGGCATGTGGCTTGACAGCTCCTAAATTTTAATCATCAAGCCACTACGCTTTCAGCTACATGTTTCGGCCTGATGAGGATGTTAAGGAAAATTCTCCCTTTGCTCCCTTTTCAGGCGCGAAGGATTATGGTGCAAGCCCTCATTTTGTCCCGCCTGGACTATGGGAACGCCTTGTATTTGGGCGCCCCCAGGCTACCACTCAAAAATTACAAGTGATCCAGAACTGCGTGGCTCGTTTACTTCTCCAGATTCCTCGGAGACAATCAGCAAAACCCGCAATAAGGAAACTTCATTGGCTCCCAGTCAAGTCCGGAATACAATTTAAGGCTATGTGTCTGGCTCACAAAGCCTTCTGGAAGACCGGCCCTGCCATTATCCACCCCCTCGTCACTCCTTACCATCCTCCAAGGAGTCTTCGTTCCAGCTCCGCTTTCCTTGCTACTACAAGGAAAGTACGTAGATCCAGATGGGGCGGTCGCTCCTTTTCGCTCAATGCTGCTAATCTTTGGAATTCTCTTCCTTCTGCTCTTCGAAGGAATCCAACATGCAGTCCTTCCGTAAACTCCTTAAGACCTATCTCTTTGGTACCACTTACTAACCTGTCATGACACTGTCTGCCCTGTCCTAAGCGCTACGAGGCCTCAGGGTAGTAACGCGCTATACAAATTTAATTTCATTCATTCATTCACCCCCAGTCAAGAGATCTGGGTTAAATCCATCGTTCTTTTGCCCACTACGCCACCCCAGTTTGGACCCAGCCATATGCAAATCAGTCTTGACCCTGTGCCCCATGGGAACAGTACAGACCGAATTGCCAAGCCAGGTCCTCCCCGGACCAGAAACAAGCATCCTGGGACCGGTTTCAGGGTATGTCACCCTTCATCAGCCAGGCTAGCTTGAATCCAGTGGCACAGTGAGCAAGGGACCCACGTCTGGGCATACCCAACTCACTTAGGGCAAAAAGTGTTACAGCAAACAAATGATGGACGGAATGCAGACCAAATCAAAACATTCACCCCCAGTCAAGAGATCTAGGTTAAATCCATTGTTCTTTTGCCCACTACCCCACCCCAGTTAGGACCCAGCCATATGAAAATCAGTCTTGACCCTGTGCCCCATGGGAACAGTCCAGACCGAACTGCCAAGCCAGGTCCTCCCATGACCAGAAACAAGCATCCTGGGACCGGTTTCAGGGTATGTCACCCTTCATCAGCCAGGCTAGCTTGAATCCAGTGGCACAGTGAGCAAGGGACCCACGTCTGGGCATACCCATCCCACTTCGGGCGAAAAGTGTTACAGCAAACAAATGATGGACGGAATGCAGAACAAATCAAAACATTCACCCCCAGTCAAGAGATCTGGGTTAAATCCATCGTTCTTTTGCCCACTACGCCACCCCAGTTTGGACCCAGCCATATGCAAATCAGTCTCGACCCTGTGCCCCATGGGAACAGTCCAGACCGAATTGCCAAGGCAGGTCCTCCCCGGACCAGAAACAAGCATCCTGGGACTGGTTTCAGGGTATGTCACCCTTCATCAGCCAGGCTAGCTTGAATCCAGTGGCACAGTGAGCAAGGGACCAACGTCTGGGCATACCCATCCCACTTAGGGCGAAAAGTGTTACAGCAAACAAAGGATGGACGGAATGCAGAACAAATCAAAACATTCACCCCCAGTCAAGAGATCTGGGTTAAATCCATCGTTCTTTTGCCCACTACGCCACCCCAGTTTGGACCCAGCCATATGCAAATCAGTCTCGACCCTGTGCCCCATTGGAACAGTCCAGACCGAACTGCCAAGCCAGGTCCTCCCTGGACCAGAAACAAGCATCCTGGGACCGGTTTCAGGGTATGTCACCCTTCATCAGCCAGGCTAGCTTGAATCCAGTGGCACAGTGAGCAAGGGACCCACGTCTGGGCATACCCAACTCACTTAGGGCGAAAAGTGTTACAGCAAACAAATGATGGACGGAATGCAGACCAAATCAAAACATTCACCCCCAGTCAAGAGATCTAGGTTAAATCCATTGTTCTTTTGCCCACTACGCCACCCCAGTTAGGACCCAGCCATATGCAAATCAGTCTTGACCCTGTGCCCCATGGGAACAGTCCAGACCGAACTGCCAAGCCAGGTCCTCCCTGGACCAGAAACAAGCATCCTGGGACCGGTTTCGGGTATGTCACCCTTCATCAGCCAGGCTAGCTTGAATCCAGTGGCATAGTGAGCAAGGGACCCACGTCTGGGCATACCCATCCCACTTAGGGCGAAAAGTGTTACAGCAAACAAATGATGGACGGAATGCAGAACAAATCAAAACATTCACCCCCAGTAAAGAGATCTGGGTTAAATCCATTGTTCTTTTGCCCAATACGCCACCCCAGTTTGGACCCAGCCATATGCAAATCAGTCTTGACCCTGTGCCCCATGGGAACAGTCCAGACCGAACTGCCATGCCAGGTCCTCCCTGGACCAGAAACAAGCATCCTGGGACCGGTTTCAGGGTATGTCACCCTTCATCAGCCAGGCTAGCTTGAATCCAGTGGCACAGTGAGCAAGGGACCCACGTCTGGGCATATGCATCCCACTTAGGGCGAAAAGTGTTACAGCAAACAAATGATGGACGGAATGCAGAACAAATCAAAACATTCACCCCCCAGTCAAGAGATCTGGGTTAAATCCATCGTTCTTTTGCCCACTACGCCACCCCAGTTTGGACCCAGCCATATGCAAATCAGTCTTGACCCTGTGCCCCATGGGAACAGTCCAGACCGAATTGCCAAGCCAGGTCCTCCCCAGACCAGAAACAAGCATCCTGGGAGCGGTTTCAGGGTATGTCACCCTTCATCAGCCAGGCTAGCTTGAATCCAGTGGCACAGTGAGCAAGGGACCAACGTCTGGGCAAACCCATCCCACGTAGGGCGAAAAGTGTTGCAGCAAACAAATGATGGACGGAATGCAGAACAAATCAAAACATTCACCCCCAGTCAAGAGATCTGGGTTAAATCCATCGTTCTTTGGCTCACTACGCCACCCCAGTTTGGACCCAGCCATATGCAAATCAGTCTTGACCCTGTGCCCCAAGGGAACAGTCCAGACCGAACTGCCAAGCCAGGTCCTCCCCAGACCAGAAACAAGCATCCTGGGACCGGTTTCAGGGTATGTCACCCTTCATCAGCCAGGCTAGCTTGAATCCAGTGGCACAGTGAGCAAGGGACCAACGTCTGGTCATACCAATCCCACTTAGGGCTAAAAGTGTTACAGCAAACAATTGATAAACGGAATGCAGATCAAATCAAAACATTCACCCCCAGTCAAGAGATCTGGGTTAAATCCATCGTTCTTTTGCCCACTACGCCACCCCAGTTTGGACCCAGCCATATGCAAATCAGTCTTGACCCTGTGCCCCATGGGAACAGTCCAGACCGAACTGCCAAGCCAGGTCCTCCCTGGACCAGAAACAAGCATCCTGGGACCGGTTTCAGGGTATGTCACCCTTCATCAGCCAGGCTAGCTTGAATCCAGTGGCACAGTGAGCAAGGGACCCACGTCTGGGCATACCCAACCCACTTAGGGCGAAAAGTGTTACAGCAAACAAATGATGGACGGAATGCAGACCAAATCAAAACATTCACCCCCAGTCAAGAGATCTAGGTTAAATCCATTGTTCTTTTGCCCACTACGCCACCCCAGTTTGGACCCAGCCATATGCAAATCAGTCTTGACCCTGTGCCCCATGGGAACAGTCCAGACCAAACTGCCAAGCCAGGTCCTCCCTGGACCAGAAACAAGCATCCTGGGACCGGTTTCAGGGTATGTCACCCTTCATCAGCCAGGCTAAATTGAATCCAGTGGCACAGTGAGCAACGGACCCATGTCTGGGCATACCCATCCCACTTAGGGCGAAAAGTGTTACAGCAAACAAATGATGGACGGAATGCAGAACAAATCAAAACATTCACCCCCAGTCAAGAGATCTGGGTTAAATCCATTGTTCATTTGCCCACTACGCCACCCCAGTTTGGACCCAGCCATATGCAAATCAGTCTTGACCCTGTGCCCCATGGGAACAGTCCAGACCGAACTGCCAAGCCAGGTCCTCCCTGGACCAGAAACAAGCATCCTGGGACCGGTTTCAGGGTATGTCACCCTTCATCAGCCAGGCTAGCTTGAATCCAGTGGCACAGTGAGCAAGGGACCCACGTCTGGGCATACCCATCCGACTTAGGGCAAAAAGTGTTACAGCAAACAAATGATGGACGGAATGCAGAACAAATCAAAACATTCACCCCCAGTCAAGAGATCTGGGTTAAATCCATCGTTCTTTTGCCCATTACGCCACCCCAGTTTGGACCCAGCCATATGCAAATCAGTCTTGACCCTGTGCCCCATGGGAAAAGTCCAGACCGAACTGCCAAGCCAGGTCCTCCCTGGACCAGAAACAAGCATCCTGGGACCAGTTTCAGGGTATGTCACCCTTCATCAGCCAGGCTAGCTTGAATCCAGTGGCACAGTGAGCAAGGGACCCACGTCTGGGCATACCCATCCCACTTAGGGCGAAAAGTGTTACAGCAAACAAATGATGGACGGAATGCAGAACAAATCAAAACATTCACCCCCAGTCAAGAGATCTGGGTTAAATCCATCATTCTTTTGCCCACTACGCCACCCCAGTTTGGATCCAGCCATATGCAAATCAGTCTTGACCCTGTGCCCCATGGGAACAGTCCAGACCGAACTGCCAAGCCAGGTCCTCCCTGGACCAGAAACAAGCATCCTGGGACCGGTTTCAGGGTATGTCACCCTTCATCAGCCAGGCTAGCTTGAATCCAGTGGCACAGTGAGCAAGGGACCCACGTCTGGGCATACCCACCCCACTTAGGGCGAAAAGTGTTACAGCAAACAAATGATGGACGGAATGCAGAACAAATCAAAACATTCACCCCCAGTCAAGAGATCTGGGTTAAATCCATCGTTCTTTTGCCCACTACGCCACCCCAGTTTGGACCCAGCCATATGCAAATCAGTCTTGACCCTGTGCCCCATGGGAACAGTCCAGACCGAACTGCCAAGCCAGGTCCTCCCTGGACCAGAAACAAGCATCCTGGGACCGGTTTCAGGGTATGTCACCCTTCATCAGCCAGGCTAGCTTGAATCCAGTGGCACAGTGAGCAAGGGACCCACGTCTGGGCATACCCATCCCACTTAGGGCGAAAAGTGTTACAGCAAACAAATGATGGACGGAATGCAGAACAAATCAAAACATTCACCCCCAGTCAAGAGATCTGGGTTAAATCCATCGTTCTTTTGCCCACTACGCCACCCCAGTTTGGACCCAGCCATATGCAAATCAGTCTTGACCCTGTGCCCCATGGGAACAGTCCAGACCGAACTGCCAAGCCAGGTCCTCCCTGGACCAGAAACAAGCATCCTGGGACCGGTTTTAGGGTATGTCACCCTTCATCAGCCAGGCTAGCTTGAATCCAGTGGCACAGTGAGCAAGGGACCCACGTCTGGGCATACCCATCCCACTTAGGGCAAAAAGTGTTTCAGCACACAAATGATGGACGGAATGCAGAACAAATCAAAACATTCACCCCAGTCAAGAGATCTTGGTTAAAGCCATCATTCTTTTGCCCACTACGCCACCCCAGTTTGGACACAGCCATATGCAAATCAGTCTTGACCCTGTGCCCCATGGGAACAGTCCAGACCGAACTGCCAAGCCAGGTCCTCCCTGGACCAGAAACAAGCATCCTGGGACCGGTTTAAGGGTATGTCACCCTTCATCAGCCAGGCTAAATTGAATCCAGTGGCACAGTGAGCAACGGACCCATGTCTGGGCATACCCATCCCACTTAGGGCGAAAAGTGTTACAGCAAACAAATGATGGACGGAATGCAGAACAAATCAAAACATTCACCCCCAGTCAAGAGATCTGGGTTAAATCCATTGTTCATTTGCCCACTACGCCACCCCAGTTTGGACCCAGCCATATGCAAATCAGTCTTGACCCTGTGCCCCATGGGAACAGTCCAGACCGAACTCCCAAGCAAGGTCCTCCCTGGACCAGAAACAAGCATCCTGGGACCGGTTTCAGGGTATGTCACCCTTCATCAGCCAGGCTAGCTTGAATCCAGTGGCACAGTGAGAAAGGGACCCACGTCTGGGCATACCCATCCCACTTAGGGCGAAAAGTGTTACAGCAAACAAATGATGGACGGAATGCAGAACAAATCAAAACATTCACCCCCCAGTCAAGAGATCTGGGTTAAATCCATCGTTCTTTTGCCCACTACGCCACCCCAGTTTGGACCCAGCCATATGCAAATCAGTCTTGACCCTGTGCCCCATGGGAACAGTCCAGACCGAACTGCCAAGCCAGGTCCTCCCCAGACCAGAAACAAGCATCCTGGGACCGGTTTCAGGGTATGTCACCCTTCATCAGCCAGGCTAGCTTGAATCCAGTGGCACAGTGAGCAAGGGACCCACGTCTGGGCATAACCATCCGACTTAGGGCAAAAAGTGTTACAGCAAACAAATGATGGACGGAATGCAGAACAAATCAAAACATTCGCCCCCAGTCAAGAGATCTGGGATAAATCCATCGTTCTTTTGCCCACTACGCCACCCCAGTTTGGACCCAGCCATATGCAAATCAGTCTTGACCCTGTGCCCCATGGGAACAGTCCAGACCGAACTGCCAAGCCAGGTCCTCCCTGGACCAGAAACAAGCATCCTGGGACCGGTTTCAGGGTATGTCTCCCTTCATCAGCCAGGCTAGCTTGAATCCAGTGGCACAGTGAGCAAGGAACCCACGTCTGGGCATACCCATCCCACTTAGGGCAAAAAGTGTTACAGCAAACAAATGATGGACGGAATGCAGAACAAATCAAGGAAAGGAAATGGTCAAATCTTTCTGTTAGCCAGTGGTCTTTATCGCTGGATGCCACCACACCCTCTCCTGTTTCCGATCCGGAGAGAGCTAATAACAATTTTAACTTATGGATCCAAAACTCTTTGGACACTCTTCTTCCTATGAAACCTTCCTACAAGAGATCCATACATAAACCGGTACCATGGTTCACCCCTAAATTAAGGGAGCTCAAACAAATCTGCAGGAAACTGGAAAGGAGATGGAGACAGAATCTAACAGAGGAGAGGAAAAATGTTTATAGAGAGGCAATTAGGAATTATAAGGCAGAAATCAAAATCGCCCAATCCTCATTTTATGAGGAGAGGATCAGCGCAGCTTCTAATTCTCCTAAAGAGATTTTCCGTATCGCTAAATCTATTACCATTCCGCATAAATCCCCTAACATAGAGGATGCTTTAGCTCGCTGCAACAATTTAGCGGAATATTTCCACCCAAAAATTCATCTGATCTGTCAATCTTTCCCCTCCGACCAAAGTGAGTCTATAGCGTTTAGTACCAAAAGCCCCCTTCCCGAATCACAATGTTCCTTAGCGGAGTTCCCCTTGATAGACGAGGTTGCCTTGAATACACTTATTTCTACGGTAACCTCGGGCTCTCCTATGGACCCCGCTCCTCCGCAGCATCTCACTCGAGCTGCTGATGTTATTCAGCCAGTAATTCTGAACATCATAAATGCCTCCATCTCTTCGAGCACGGTACCCCTGATTGGAAATGTGCTCAGGTTAGAGCCCTTTTGAAGAAACCTAATTTAGACGTCTCCAATATGGCCAACTATCGACCTATTTCTCTCCTTCCCTGGTTGAGCAAACTGACTGAGAGACATATAAACTCTACTCTAGTCCACTATCTGGAGTCTAACAACCTGCTCCACGACTCCCAGACAGGATTTCGTCCCAGGCTTGGGACAGAGACGGCCCTTCTGGCAGTAACAGAGGAAGCAAGGAGACTTCTGGACCAGGGTGGCTCAGCAGCAATTATTCTGCTGGACCTCAGTGCCGCCTTCGACACTGTTGATCATAACATCTTGCTGGAGCGATTAAAAAATCTTGGAGTAACACACCGGGCTCTCACATGGATCCAGTCCTTCTTAAAGGACCGTTTTTTTCAGGTTTTCGAGGGTACCTTTGCATCAAATCGAAGGCCTCTTAGCTGTGGGGTTCCTCAGGGTTCCTCCCTGAGCCCCACGCTCTTTAATACTTACATGGCGACTTTGGCAGAGATAGTACGTCCATTCGGCATAAAAATTATTACCTACGCAGTTGATACCCAACTGGTTGTGGCACTAAACCACCCGGAGGGTTCATCTTGCGCCCTGGGCAATTGCCTAGAGGCGGTAGCCGAATGGATGGACCTATCTCACCTTAAGTACCCCGGGGACAAAACGGAATTGATGTTCCTGGGCAAAGCTCCATCACCTTCCCCGGCATTCTCATGGCCCATCTGTCTCGGCACTATGCCTGCCCCAAAGCACCAGATTAAGAGCTTAGGCATGTGGCTTGACAGCTCCCTAAATTTTAATCATCAAGCCACTACGCTTTCAGCTACATGTTTCGGCCTGATGAGGATATTAAGGAAAATTCTCCCTTTGCTCCCTTTTCAGGCGCGAAGGATTATGGTGCAAGCCCTCATTTTGTCCCGCCTGGACTATGGGAACGCCTTGTATTTGGGCACCCCCCAGGCTACCACTCAAAAATTACAAGTGATCCAGAACTGCGTGGCTCGTTTACTTCTCCAGATTCCTCGGAGACAATCAGCAAAACCCGCAATAAGGAAACTTCATTGGCTCCCAGTCAAGTCCCGAATACAATTTAAGGCTATGTGTCTGGCTCACAAAGCCTTCTGGAAGACCGGCCCTGCCATTATCCACCCCCTCGTCACTCCTTACCATCCTCCAAGGAGTCTTTGTTCTAGCTCCGCTTTCCTTGCTACTACAAGGAAAGTACGTAGATCCAGATGGGGCGGTCGCTCCTTTTCGCTCAATGCTGCTAATCTTTGGAATTCTCTTCCTTCTGCTCTTCGAAGGGAATCCAACATGCAGTCCTTCCGTAAACTCCTTAAGACCTATCTCTTTGGTACCACTTACTAACCTGTCATGACACTGTCTGCCCTGTCCTAAGCGCTACGAGGCCTCAGGGTAGTAACGCGCTATACAAATGTAATTTCATTCATTCATTCATTCATTTACCCCCAGTCAAGAGATCTGGGTTAAATCCATTGTTCTTTTGCCCACTACGCCACCCCAGTTTGGACCCAGCCATATGCAAATCAGTCTTGACCCTGTGCCCCATGGGAACAGTCCAGACCGAACTGCCAAGCCAGGTCCTCCCTGGACCAGAAACAAGCATCCTGGGACCGGTTTCAGGGTATGTCATCCTTCATCAGCCAGGCTAGCTTGAATCCAGTGGCACAGTGAGCAAGGGACCCACGTCTGGGCATACCCATCCCACTTAGGGCAAAAAGTGTTACAGGAAACAAATGATGGAACGGAATGCAGAACAAATCAAAACATTCACCCCCAGTTAAGAGATCTGGGTTAAATCCATCGTTCATTTGCCCACTACGCCACCCCAGTTTGGACCCAGCCATATGCAAATCAGTCTTGACCCTGTGCCCCATGGGAACAGTCCAGACCGAACTGCCAAGCCAGGTCCTCCCTGGACCAGAAACAAGCATCCTGGGACCGGTTTCAGGGTATGTCATCCTTCATCAGCCAGGCTAGCTTGAATCCAGTGGCACAGTGAGCAAGGGACCCACGTAGGGGCATACCCATCCCACTTAGGGCAAAAAGTGTTACAGGAAACAAATGATGGAACGAATGCAGAACAAATCAAAACATTCACCCCCAGTTAAGAGATCTGGGTTAAATCCATCGTTCATTTGCCCACTACGCCACCCCAATTTGGACCCAGCCATATGCAAATCAGTCTTGACCCTGTGCCCCATGGGAACAGTCCAGACCGAACTGCCAAGCCAGGTCCTCCCTGGACCAGAAACAAGCATCCTGGGACCGGTTTCAGGGTATGTCACCCTTCATCAGCCAGGCTAGCTTGAATCCAGTGGCACAGTGAGCAAGGGACCCACGTCTGGGCATACCCATCCCACTTAGGGCAAAAAGTGTTACAGGAAACAAATGATGGAACGAATGCAGAACAAATCAAATTATTCACCCCCAGTTAAGAGATCTGGGTTAAATCCATCGTTCTTTTGCCCACTACGCCACCCCAGTTTGGACCCAGCCATATGCAAATCAGTCTTGACCCTGTGCCCCATGGGAACAGTCCAGACCGAACTGCCAAGCCAGGTCCTCCCTGGACCTGAAACAATCATCCTGGGACCGGTTCCAGGGTATGTCACCCTTCATCAGCCAGGCTAGCTTGAATCCAGTGGCACAGTGAGCAAGGGACCCACGTCTGGGCATACCCATCCCACTTAGGGCGAAAAGTGTTACAGCAAACAAATGATGGACGGAATGCAGAACAAATCAAAACATTCACCCCAGTCAAGAGATCTGGGTTAAATCCATCTTCTTTTGCCCACTACTCCACCCCAGTTTGGACACAGCCATATGCAAATCAGTCTTGACCCTGTGCCCCATGGGAACAGTCCAGACCGAACTGCCAAGCCAGGTCCTCCCTGGACCAGAAACAAGCATCCTGGGACCGGTTTCAGAGTATGTCACCCTTCATCAGCCAGGCTAGCTTGAATCCAGTGGCACAGTGAGCAAGGGACCCAAGTCTGGGCATACCCATCCCACTTAGGGCGAAAAGTGTTACAGCAAACAAATGATGGACGGAATGCAGTGTGGGATGGGTATGCCCAGACGTGGGTCCAGTGCTCTCCATGCCGCTGGAGTCAAGCTATCCTGGCTGAAGAGGGGTGAAACCCTGAAACCGGTGCTATGATGTTTGTTTCCAGTCCAGGGAGGACCTGGCCTGGCAGTTCGGGCTTGACTGTTCCCATAGGGCACTTGGTCAAGACTGATTTGCATATGGCTGGGTTCAAACTGGAATGGCATGGTGAGCAAAAAAACTATGGATTAATGCCCAGATCTCTGTACTGGGGTGAATGTATGACATTGTTCTGCATTCTGTCTATCAAGTGTTGTTTTTGCATTTGTCACCCCGAGTGGGACGGGTATGCCCAGACATGGGTCCCGTGCTCTCCATGCCGCTGGAGTCAATCTATCCTGGCTGAAGAGGGGTGAAACCCCGAAACCGGTCCTAGGATGCTTGTTTCCAGTCCAGTGAGGACCTGGCCTGGCAGTTCGGGCTGGACTGTTCCCATAGGGCACAGGGTCAAGACTGATTTGCATATGGCTGGGTTCAAACTGGAATGGCATGTTGAGCAAAAAACAATGGATTTAGGCCCAGATCTCTGTACTGGGGTGAATGTATGACATTGTTCTGAATTCTGTCCATCAATTGTTGTTTTTGCATTTGTCACCCCGAGTGGGACGGGTATGCCCAGACATGGGTCCCGTGCTCTCCATGCAGCTGGAGTCAAGCTATCCTGGCTGAAGAGGGGTGAAACTCCGAAACCGGTCCTAGGATGCTTGGTTCCTCTCCAGGGAGGACCTGGCCTGGCAGTTCGGGCTGTACTGTTCCCATAGGGCAAAGGGTCAAGACTGATTTGCATATGGCTGGGTTCAAGCTAGAATGGCATGGTGAGCAAAAAAACGATGGATTTAGGCCCAGATCTCTGTACTGGGGTGAATGTATGACATTGTTCTGCATTCTGTCCATCAATTGTTGTTTTTGCATTTGTCACCCCGAGTGGGACGGGTATGCCCAGACGTGGGTAAGTGCTCTCCATGCTGCTGGAGTCAAGCTATCCTGGCTGAAGAGGGGTGAAACCCCGAAACCAGTCCTAGGATGCTTGTTTCCAGTCCAGGGAGGACCTGGCCTGGCAGTTCGGGCTGGACTGTTCCCATAGGGCACAGGGTCAAGACTGATTTGCATATGGCTGGGTTCAAACTGGAATGGCATGGTGAGCAAAAAAACGATGGATTTAGGCCCAGATCTATGTACTGGGGTGACTGTATGACATTGTTCTGCATTCTGTCCATCAATTGTTGTTTTTGCATTTACCTTTATTATAACATACAAGAAGACCTCAAAATATAGGACTTCAGGTTATGTAGTATAAATATCCTTTCCTGTGTTGGATTTAATAAATTATAACATTGTTCATGTATAATAGGAACCTCAGCCCGGAGGATGGCTTAACTCTTAGTCCAATATTGGCATTATTGTCAGGGTTTGGGAGAGAATTAATATTTTTAAATTCATGTATAAAAACTATCACTTTAAACAACAACAAAAAATACTTTAACACACTGATATAATCTGATGTACAAAGGAGAAACTGTTCTGCATGTTAATGAAATACACTTTTTGAATTTTGAAGAGACTTTATAAATTTTTTGTTTTACACTTTTACTGCAAGATGTGTTTAAAAGTGAAAGTATTCCTAAAGTTAAGAGTTGCAGGGCACCCTAGTTACTTCCCTTCATTAACTTCCCTTAACCTTTAAATAAATGCTTACTTGATTATTTAAAACCTTTTTAATGTTAGTGCTGAGTCGAGTAAACTGCAGCCCAGTGCTGCTGTTGACCAGGGGCTGCATTTAAAGGTCAGGAAAGCCTCATGTGGCCCCTTGACCATACTTTGGGTATCAGTGGTATGGCCCATCATACATACTTGTGGGTTGTCTTTCTAAAACTTGCCCCCCTACTATATAATTGAGTAACTATTACACAATGCAATGCGATCGGTCACTCTTCAAAACAATAAATGTCCCCTGTTGTTTTTTAGGGGACAGACGAGGCAACTACCGTCCGGGAACCAACAGAGAGGATATTATCTGGAGCCGGAACATCCCCAGAAATACAAGCAAACAAGGAGTCAACAGTACTGGAGAACCTAAACGTTATCCCAGTATTTAATTTATTTCTGAAACGATTAGTGCCAATACCGAATCACTTCTCACTAAGGGCTTGTCATTCGTCCCTACTACCACAATCAATAGATTCGAACTTATGAAGGATTTGTATTTATTCTTTATTAGAATAAGACCAAAAAATTCTTCTTGACGAGAGAAACTAACCTGGACACCAACTGTTCATGGTTAAAGCCACCATCTGATTGTATTCCCAGCCTGGACCAATTGGGACCAGAAGTGGAGATATTTGAAAAGGCTGTGATGTCGAAGGTCCAACATGCCATTGAATTTGTACCCAGGCCTCCTTTTAAGATGTCCAAGGAAGAGAATGTGGCCCTCAAACAACTCAAGTTGAATGAAAAGGTTACCCTCAAACCCTGTGATAAGGGAGGGGGAATCGTTATTTTTGATACTGATCGATACGGAATCAAAATGAAAGAGATGTTGGGATCTCAGAGGCATTACAAAAAGATCAGAAGAGACACTGAAACCATGCTTAAAAAAAAGGATAGCCAACCTTGTGGAACAAGCTGCCTCAAGGGGCATTATTTGTGATAAGGAGGCAGAATTTCTTACCCCCACCCACACACGTACACCGATCCTCTGCTTAGACCCATCGTTTCTACCATTGGGGTAGCCACCGAACCTATATCCAAATACCTTGACGTGTTTCTGAAACCCATTGTGCACAGATTACCATCCTATGTGAAGTACACTGGTCATTTCATCGCTAAAATCGAGGGCCTCCCATTCCACGACCAGAGTGAACTATTGGTCATGATGGACCTGGAGGCCCTCTATACCAATATCCCACAGAATGAGGCCATGACAGTCATATAAGAGAACCTTCGAAGGGAAGACCATGATAACAATCAAGATTTCATTCTTGAATGTTTCGATGTTGTTCTCAATGAGAACTTTTTTGAATTCGACGGAGACCTCTATCAACAAATCAAGGGGGTGAGCATGGGGACTGTCTGTGCCCCCAGTATTGCTTGCCTCTACATGGGAAACTTTGAGTCCAAACATATTTACAATGAGGAGGCTCCTTTCTTTGAAAACATCCTACATTGGGTACGTTTTATCGATGATATCTTCATCTGGAGAGGCAATGAGGAATCTCTTGCAGAATTCATACTATGGATTAATGCCTGTGATACTAAATTAAAATTCACGGCTCACATCAGCAACACCAGAGTGCAAATCCTGGATGTATGGGTAGAACATCATAACTCACATCTCCAAGTGTCCTTGTATACGAAAACCACGGCCAGAAATACTTTACTCCGCTATAGTAGTTTCCACCCCAGATGTCAAAAACAAGGGATACCATTCAGCCAATTTCTCCGCCTGAGGAGGAACTGCACTACCATCAAAGATTTTTTGACTCAGGCGGAGATCCTCAAAAGTAAATTGATTGGTAGAGGATACCCTGAGAAACTGATACAAGATTCTCTCAAAAGGGTACGTTATTACAACCTGGAGAGCATGTTCAGCCCCAACAATAAACAGAAAGAAGAGAAATTGGTCTGTGTGACCAAATATTCCAACTTGGATGGAAAAATTTGACAAATTGTCAACACCCAATGGCATCTTCTCAACATTAACAGCGATGAGAACAAACTTGCTAGACCTGTATTTGCCTTCAGGAGGAATAACAACTTATGAAATTTATTGGTGAAAGACAATTTCTGTCAAAAATCGATCACTGGTGCTGATACCAATAAAGGTAACCACAAATGTGGCACATGCCAGGCTTGTGCTAATGCCATTGTGGCAGATACCATCCGAATCAACAACAGAACTGTCTATCTCAAAGATATTACCAACTGTCGTTCAGCTAACATCATTTACCTGACCCTGTGCCCGTGTGGCCTTGGCTATGTGGGCGAAACTGGACGTGAATGCAGGACGAGAATAGGAGAAAACAAATCCAACATCCATATTGAAAAGTACACAGCTCCGCTGGTCCAACACTGGCATGATTTGAAACATTCAGATAGAGACCTGAGGTGGATCATTATACCTCAGCAAGGAATGGATACTGCTGCCATTCACAAAAAACGTGAGGTGTTCTGGATTTTTTCTCTTGAAACCCAAAAGAATGGCCTAAACGAACTAATCCCTTGGGAGAATGCGCTATAAATTCCCGGGTGTGCACTCTCTTTTCCCCACTCTGGCGGACCTATCTGCTGATGTTCCTTCTGTTGTGGATATTACTTCTCCCGTATTTACCTCCTTTTCTGAATCAGACTGGAGGTTTCTCTCCCCCTCTTGGCTCTCTTTGTCATTTTGTGCCTCTACTGGTATATACTGTTGTTACCATGTACTTTGTGGCAGCTTCCTGTTCCATCTTGGCCGCCCCTCAGTTTCTTAGTATCCTCCTCTTGTGTTTATACCTTGGTCTTCCTTTTTCCCTTTTATCCTTGTCTTAAGGGTTTTTTCTTTATCTTTCCTATCCCTTACTCATTGATCTGGTGTTTCCATCTTCATGTTGACTGCTAGTATCTTGTTTGTTATTTTCGGCTTACCTTTCCAACATGGCCGCTGTACAGGTTTTATAGCTTCTTTAGTCTGTGTTTACACTTTGTCATCTCATTAATATATTTTTCTGGTTCTGAGTGATTATTACTTATGGCTCTCTCCAAGACCGTTTATCGATCTTGTCTGTGAACTGTTTTAGCCCTTGATTACGGGCCGCTCTCCCATCTTGTGTAAGCCCCTGACACCCTGTTCTGCGCTGTGTGTTATCTAGTGGGCTTCTCTTCCAATACGACTGCGATCTTTCCCAGTCTTCCTACAGGATATGGATAGACCTTGTACCTGATTATCTTCCACTTCCTGATCCCTCGTCAGCATGGATAAACGCTGTTTAGTTTATGCTTCTTACTCCTGTATTTCTCCGGACAGGTACCATGATGATATACGGACCGGGGTCCACCGGGACGCCCGCAGCTTCCTCTGAATCAGGTAGGAGGACCATTAGCGTTCGAGACCCGGTCCTAGCTTAGGCTGGTCTAAGGTACTTTACCCCCAGTTTCCGAGTATCGCGCAAGGCCGCACCGGTCCCTTACTGTTACCTTTTCCTATTGTGTTGTGCTTACCTGGAGTTAGCGGTTAGGGACCTTTTGTATCCTTCCTTACTACGTCGTTATGAGGCCTCCTTACTTAATGTGGGAAGTCCCAGCCACATTCAGGGTACCATGACACCAGAGTATCAGGTCACCATCACTTTCTTAATGTGCCCGTAGTCCCTCTTCAACTCCAAGGGGGTACTCCTCAATCATAAACGTACTTGCCATTTATTCAGCCGTTATCACTGATCCGTTTATGTATTTTTTATTTATTTTCTTTTTAGACAGTTGAGGATATTGACTCTTGTGGCTATTTCTACTGCCCCCTCTCATGGCCAGAGTGATCCCTTTTCCTGCATACACCTATGGCCTGATTTTTTGCTGGCTTCCATTATCTTCCAGTATCCGGGACTGGCCCCTGCATCCCTTGATTTGAGGTTTGTTTATCCTTTTACTCTCATCCTTGGGTCCCCTAGGTGTTCTTGCCTGTGATTAGATTGTGCTTATGTCAGGGTTGCCTTATTCTCTTATCAGGTCTGTTACATTCTCCGTAGTATCTTGAGCCATAGGAGGCTCTCCTGCCTATTATCTGCAAGCTTGTGGGTGTCCAGGTAGCATTTACTTTGTGTGCTTATGCAACTCTATGAGCGTCTATGTTCTAGTCCTTCTGGCCCTCCTTATTTCGTTAATCTATTAGTTTGTTATTTTGTCCTTTTTAGTCTTTATATATTCCTTATCTATTTATAATTTAAAAAAAATATTTTATTCTCTCATCATTTTTCACTTGCACTATTATTTATCATCACCACTATGGTTGGTATTCTTTATGTCATTTATTGTTGTAGGGTTCTAAGGTTTATCGCACGTCTCTGGTTTTGCCATCCTCATTGCGGATGTGTTGTCCCTGCCCTTTTAACTTGAGTGTGCTATTCCCCTTGAGTAGTCTAAATCTTCTATTCAGATGTGCATTCTATTATTGTTCCAGGCTCCTCAGGCATTTGCGGTTCACCATCGTTTAGCGCCCAGAAGAAGGTGTGACCCGCATCCGGGGTTTTCCACCGAAACGCGCGTCGGCACATTTCCTCAGCCTCAACCTTCATACAACAGTTATTATTCTATGTTGTAGTTCTGTCTACATAAAAGATATAAAAAATATGCATCAAACTTCTGTGGGACAGAAATCCACAAACTGTTTGTAGTGCCAACAATCAGTAACAGGAATAGTTTGTGTATAACTTCTTGTGCACTACATGTTGGACCTTTTTTTGGGGGGGGGGGGTCTGTATAAATCCTTGTGCACTATATGTTGGACCTTTTCTTGTGAAGGTTGTGTGCCAGTTGTGTGTGGTTTTGAATGGGGTGCATGGCTGATGGTATATTTGATCTATTCTCGTGTACGCCTGGTTACTAAGAGTGTGTATGATAATTTTTCTATTATTTGTCATTGTATTTATTGCAATATTTTATTCATGTAATTTTGATATTGTTGCATATTATTGACTTGTATAATAAAACCAGGTTATATTACCTAAAAATATTTGTTTTACGGTATACTTATGAACTTTTCTCTTGTCTTGCACACTATGTCATGACATATGGGACGGGGTAATTTATTTTCCCTCCTCTTGATCCTTGACGCTAAGCTGATTGATTAAAGTATTTTCAGGCAGTGGGGTCATGTTTGATTGATAGTCCTGTTGTAAGAGACTCTGGGATGTAGTTGGCAGGGGTGCGGGACCTTAAAATGCCATCCTTTGGGGCCCTTACTCGTTGTGTTAACCCGCCCCCCCGGCACTGAAAGGGGTATCAGCTGACAACAAGCACAGCAAGAAAAAACATAAATACACACGTACGAAAAATTTGCACCAAAACTTATTAAAGTACAAATATTTATTTATTTACACTTCTCTTCAAACATGGTTTATGAACTTTATACGAACTACAAATTGTAAGAGGATCCTAACCTATTGTATTAAAATCCATTTTTTAAGTATTTTCATTCCTCTCCATCCTCCACTATGAAGAATGCATTCTTAAACTGACAATACTAACTGCGTGTTTCTGTTCTGTTCATAATCACAGGAAACTATTGCATTATGCGGATTTGGTCTTGGCTCAATGCCCAGAGTCTGTAGCCAGCCAGGAGTGTTAATACAAAGGCAGCCCAAAGGAGGAATTTTTAATTCATCAACATATTGTAATATTGAAACCCTTGCTGGAAAGAATCTTTCTCAGTGCACCCAAATGCCAGAGCCTTATTAACTTCACTAAACTGCCAGTCATGTTCCTCCAGGGTTATTCTCCTGTTCTCTCTATTTAATTTCGGAAACTTGCTCAGTAACTGTCACAAAATAAGTTCCTGACTTTCCCATTCTATGGAATGATCAGGAGTGCTAGGTGTCTCAGGAGATGTTCATTCTTGTATTTGTAACTGAAATAAGTGGCCAGTAAGTTCTTGAATAAACTTCCTCAATGTCAGTTTTTGGGGCATGACCTGTTGAAGGTTATGCAGTATTTTGGCTGAACCCCAAGAGTACATTTTGCTAGTATTAAAATAGAGCCTATCAGTGGGTGCATTATATGTGTCATGCATATTGTGGTTTCCCAGGCTAACACCAAACAATACGCCTGATCTTCTAGTGTATTGCTCATAAAGGCCAATGAAAAGACTTGTGTACCACACGATCACATGCAAAGCGCAGTATTTCTATCAACTGAGGCTGTGAACCTACACACCAGGGCTAGTCGGGTATTTCAACTTGCGGGTCGGTTAGCTTGTCTAACAACATTGTAGAAGCAATTGCATCTGTTGTTGTGAGAAAATGTATGGGACCTATATTTTGAAGCATATTCTGGTCCCGCTTATTGTCTTTATCCTCATCCATAATTTTCATTAAACCATATTTGTATGTACGCCATTGTCACCTTTTAGCAGCCATTTACTAGATGATAATATTAAGTGTAGTGGCAGTTGTGGATGGGGATGTGTGTCATCAACTCTTTGAGGCCAGGAAATGTTGTTACCCAAGACGGAAACTCTGCCCCTTCTTGCAAACACTGGCAAATAACATTGTGTAGAACATGATGTGTGTTTGTCAGGTCACCTTGAGCGGCCCAAAACACATAGTCCAGTGTGTGCTAGTGCATTAAAAACTGGAAATCAGATGTGGCCATGCATGTTAATTGAGAGACTATTGTTCCTATATTGAAATCTGGTGCCTTTGATCAAAATGGGTGTAGGGGGTGTATATTCCATTCTACCAATTTGTCTCCCTTCCTGTCTCCAGAGCTCTGTGCACTTGAAATTGGGAGAGAAGAGCATATCTGTATCGCAAATTCCTCCCATGTACCTATGTTCACCATCTGTTCCAATATTTCCGTTGTTTTCAGTGCAGTGTGACTCACTTCCTCATTCTCCAGCTGCATCATCACCATGTCTCTTGCAGCAGCAAGCTGTGTGCATTCTGTGGCTGAGGTAGAGCATCAAGGATCTTTGTCTGAGGAGGTAGCCATTGGTATATATCGAACTTTTATAATATTCACTAGCACTAGCACCTGTCCTTTGTCCCGTGACTGTGCTGTTCCACAGGACAAATTCCTCTCAACAGCTGTTTGAGTACCCAGAGCCTACGAAGTTGGGTCCCGTACCCAGAAGGGCTCTCATTACCCTAACTAAATGTTCTTTCCTCCTAGAACCAATACCTGTCACAAATATCACAACAGCGCCATATCATATTGATCCAGCGGCGTACTAGCAACAGATACTCCACTAACAGATACTCCACTACCATATACTCACCTGGGCCCATACAACTCGCTTCCGCTAACACTAAGTAGACCGCTGGAACTTTTAGTTTATAATGATTCTCATACCTCAAGATCTAGTTATTTCTTCTTTAACTAAACCCTTTCACTGATCAAACAGTTCTTTCCTCTGGTCAATGGACCAGTTAGGTGGAACTAGTTGATGGTGATAATTAACATAACTTATTATACATTTCTTGATAAAAATTAGAATAATGACAGACTCAATAAGTTTTAAAATCTTTATCTAGATTAGTGGGTTGTGAACCATCTCAAAGCGTTTCAGTACAAACACCCTAATCACGAAAATAAACATTTAACAATTCAGATCCACACAATAACTATGCTCAGAAAGAAGAGGATAGAGAGAGAAGGGCAATTGTCAAAACGATGAATTTCATAATTACCAAAGTATGGTGTGAAGACCAACCCCCTGGCCAAAGGGCTGGTAAGGGTCTCCCAGGACAGATCAGGAGACAAAGACTTCAGGACAGGAATCAAGTCAAGATACTTCACCTCTCTAGATACCGATGACTACGTCGCACCCCTCTCTGACACTCTCTTCCTCCTCGTGGTTCTTCTGCGATCTTCTTTCTAACCCACCCAAATTAAGTAGATGGTTCTGCATTTGATTTCTTCATCAGCATTTCAGAGCATCAGCACCACCCCAGCACCGACTGCATCCCAAGCTCCGAATTGTTGCTGCTGCTTCCGCTCCCAGCTAGCTTAGCCTATCTAACTAACTAAACTGCTTCAATTATACCTTTCTATTACTATGTACCACCCATTAATGTTTCAATTTTATAAAATACTAACTTCTGATTGGACAGGCGAGGGGGGATGATCATCACACCATGCTTATACTTCATTTATTTCTTTAAACCATTGTTTCCAAACTCCTCCCCTCAAACTTTTATTCCGCCCTTCCTTTCCCATACATCTCCTGTTCCCAGGGCACATCTCCGCCGACTTTGGATGCGTGACAAGTCCTTAGTCATCTTTTCAAGCTTCCACACCAGGGCACATGCGTTGCATCACGTCAGTCTACTCGACTCAGACAAGTTTGACAGGCCCAAATACGCACTAATAATAAAGTCAAAAGGAGAAATGTTATTCTCAAAAATAAATGATTTCACTGTATACCACCAACCTCTACTCTAGCCCGTACCATTTATTATTTCTCTTTCTGCATTTGCATTAGTGTAAACTTATTCTCTAATTTCAGCAAGCAGGTGCCATGCATGTGAGCTTTCAAGCGGCCATTTTATAGCTCTTTGCGCAAGCGCCAGAATTTCCCTCCAAGCGTTATTTCGTCATACTACGTAGATGCAGTAGACGCATGCACAGTAAAGATTCTGTGTTAGAATGCATTCTAGTCCTACGTCCATGTTATTGCAGTTAGTAAACACATAGGCAAGCTTCATTCTTTTCCTGCGTATGATGAAAATGCGTATTATTAATCACAAAACACGTTGTTAGTAATTCGCTAGTAAGTTAAAACGATAGGATTGCTTCCGAGCAAGTCTCATGTCTGAGTCCTTGCTCCATCAATCCCCTCTCTGATGGCATATTAAGCCATCACAAAATTTCCCATCCATCCCAGATACCAACTTTAACACTTCTCAGTTTTTTCTATTTGTCCTCCCAACTTTTCATCAAAGATCTCATTTCCTTCTAAATCTCGCATCTTCTTATATAACCTGCCTTTCATTTCTTCCAAGCGTATTTCCTCGTACTTTCTCTTTCGTGTATGTCCCTTTCCTTTTCTATTCAAGTGTACTTTTTCTTTCGTACCTTTTCTACAACATCTATATGTAATCATTATTAACATCACTATCGTTATTATCATAACTAATGGTATTATTATCTGACCTAGAAAACTTTTCCCAAAATCAACAAACCATTTCCCTATGGATGTTATACTTTTTGTTAGTCTTCCCCACACACTGTCAACCTCCAGTTCGGTCAAATCTTTATGCATTTTCGTAATATTTTCAATATATCCTTTAATTTCTCTGCTCTTGTCTGGAATATAAGTGCAGCAATGTTGAACTTTCAACATGCCACAGACTCCACCTTCTTTTGCTAAAAATATATCAAGAGCAAGACGGTTCTATAAAACCATAGAACTAATTGCAACCATTTCTGTGTTAATCATTAAAAATCCTCCTGCAGTATCTGTAGAAAGACGATCAACTATGGTTGATAACTTACACATTTTCTGTGAATTTAGGATGACTCCAACTGAGTGTATCAGTGCACTAAAAATATCTCCTACAATTTCAGAAAAACTAGCTCTTCTTCTTCGTGTTAGTCCATTAGAATTTCCATTGGTTCCACTGATTTTATCTACATGATACATTTTTGGAAAAACTATTCCAAAATAACAGCTTCCGTACCATCTTGCAGGTAACCTGTAATAGGCATTGTTCCCACAGACATAATACACTCCTGGAAACACAGGATCAGTTCCCCCTTTTAGTCCCCATCCTCCTAATATTAGGAAGTTATGTTCACATTCACTGGAACCAATGTAATTATTGTTATATTCTGTCTTCAATCTATGGAGGCAGAATTTTCCCCATTTCACAAAGTCCAGGGACATCGCAGCATGAGCCTTGCCACTTGCATAGATTCCCTCCTTCCCAACCCATGGAGGTACATGGGTTTTCTGTGTAGTTGCCTTCATCATTAAATCCGGTCTCCTTTCTTCTACTAAATCCCAAAAATATTTTTCTTCTTTTCTTAATGTACATGTTAGATTATCTTTGTGTGCGTGAACTAAATCTATTGAACTCATTGTTAAGAAAAATTCGCCCATAAATTGTGCGTTTTTACTACTAGCTACTGGATTCATATTCCTTCTAATAGGTAGTTCAGAAAATACTACATCTAAATTACAATACCAATACAGCAATCTCCCTGTAGTGTAAAATAAACTTGATAAAATACTACATGACACACCATAAGTTAAAGGTATATGGTGATATGTAATCCCTTCTGATACTGATGAGGGTAACTTCATACATACGTAACAATTTTTAATTTCCATAGTGCTAACATACTGAAATAACAATTTAATAAACACATTAGAGGACGTATTGTAGTCTGATTCATTATGATAGTTTGCTTCATCTTCCACTCCTATTTCTAATTTAGTTTCTCTTAATCTATCTACCTTAACATTAGTATCTGTATTATTCTCGTTACTTGTTTTCATTATTAAAGGTACTCCTACTGTTAGGAATAGCCATCCTAATGCTGCTAACAAAATACTACAAAAACAAAATCTAAGACAATTTCTTTTTACTCGACATTTTGGTTTTCCGTTAACTTCATTGTCGGCCATTTTATTCCTGAGAAAATTTCGTTTCTCGTATCTTTTTCCTTTTTCAGTCTTAGCCTTTCTTCTTGTTCTTAAGGAGGTTTCAATTGGCTTTCGTCAATTTGTGCAATATGGACTTCTTCTGTCTCATCAGACAAATCCAGGGACTCAAATTCCTCAAGAATGACGTATGTCCACTCTGGAGCCTTATATTTTCTATTTAGATTTCTCAATCTTGGACTTCGAGTTATTTTCGCTAAGCTTTGTTTAGGTCTTGTTTGACTTGTGATTTCGTTTACTTGTTCTGGTCTCTTATCAGATTTTCTCAGATGATATTTTAATTTCTTTACTCCAGTTGGCCAATTGTCTCCTCTCCTGACTCTTTTAATTTGTACTGCGTTTTCACCTTCTTTATCTCCTTGTAAGGTTCTTTTTATTTCATTTATTCTGGGCACAATCTGTTCTATTTCTCTGATTTCTGAGCTTGTACCTTCTTTTGCTTCTTCCTGCTCAGGTTCTACCGTATTTTGTTCTACTTCTTCCTGAGCCTGTTCTTCTAATTCTGTCTGATCCTGCTCAGGTCTTACTTCAAGTCTTTCTTGTTCTTATAACTCTATCTGGTCCTGTTCAGTTCTAAATTCAAACTTTTCTTCTTCTGCCTGAACGTGTTCTTCTATTTTTCCCTCCTCAGGTTTGTTTGTGTCTCTTCCTGTTTTCACCTGAGTGTGTTCTTCTTCCCCTGTCTCTTCCTGACTACTTTCTTGTCTTTTCAGTTCTGTTCTTCTTCTGGTTTCAATAGCATCATCAATTATTTTAATCACTGGGATCCATTCTTCCTGACTTATCTCGGGCTGTTCCTCATATGGTTGTCTTTCGGAATCTATCACTCTAGATTCTTCAACTTCACAGTTTACAATTCCTGACTCTTCAGCCTGCTCAGTCAGTGATGGTTCTTGTTGATCTGATGGGCTCAGTACTCTTCTGGTATGGCTGGCGTGAATCCAATTGGGCAAACCTGCACACTTCACTGCTGTGGTAGTGACTAGTATGACTTGCCTGGGTTTGTCCCACCTTGGTGCTAGACACAATTTCCTTGTGTGTTTCTTCACTAGCACCCAATCTCCAGGAATCAAATCATGTGCTTGATCTGGCTGTCTTTCGACTGCGTCTTCTCCAACCTGGTGAGAGATAGAACGCATCATTTCAGCCAATCCTTTGCAATAGTCCAATACCAGATCATCAGTTATACTCATTAGTTTATTTCCAGGAATAAACACCTGTCTCTTGGCTCTTCCCATGAGAACCTCATGTGGGCTCATTCCTGCTTTTCTGTCTGGAATGCTTCTGAGACCCATCAATACAAGAGGTAATGCATCTGGCCATTTTAGCTTTGTGGATGCACACACCTTTCCCAATCTTGACTTGATTGTGCCATTCATTTGCCCAACAACTCCAGAAGCCTCTGGACGATAAGCACAGTGTAGTTTTTGTTCAATGTTAAATGCAGCAGAGATTAATCGAATTATTTCATTATTAAAATGAGGGCCTCCATCTCATTCCAAAGTGCCCGGAAAACCAAATCGTGGCACCAACTCCCTCAACAACAATTTTGCAACTGTAAGACTGTCATTTCTTCTAGTAGGGTAGGCTTCCACCCATCTTGAGAAAAGGCATACTATGACAAGTACGTATTTCAATCCGTTGCAGGGGGGTAATTCAATGAAATACAACTGTAATCTGGCGAAGGGTCCTTCTGCCTTTCCAATTTTTCCCCAGCTTACCACTGTCTTTCTACCTGGGTTCTGCTGTTGACAGGTTAAGCATCTTTGGCAAAGGCTCTTTGTGACTACCCTGAACTTCGGATTGTACCAACTCTGTCTGAATAGCCTGATCATTGAGTCTCTCCCTATGTGTGTTGCTCCATGGTATACCCTCGCCATTTTTGAAAGCAAACAATCTGGCATGACTGGTCTTCCATCTAGATACACCCATACTTCATCATGTGGTCTTTTGGTACAGGCTGCCTTTATCCAGATTTCTTTTTCCTTTTCCTCAACTTCTTCCTGCAATTGTCTAATCTCATCCCATGTCTCTGGTAGTGAGAAGTACATAAGTTGGCATCTGGTTTCACACGTTTCAATTTTTCTGTTTATGGATACTGCATTTTTAGCGCAGTATTTCGCTACTTGGTCAGCATAATTATTGCCAGCAGTCACATAGTCATTTCCTGACTGATGTGCAGCGCATTTTACAACTGCTATCTCTTTTGGCAATTGTAATGCTTCCAACAAATATTTTACATTTTTGCTGTTTCTGATAGGAGATCCTGGGGAAGTCAGAAATCCCCTTTGCATCCAAAGCTGGCCAAAGTCATGCACAATCCCGAAACCATATTGACTATCCGTAAATATGGTTACTCTCCAATTTTTCCTCTTTTTACATGCCATTGTCAAGGCAACCAATTCAGCTACTTGTGCAGACTTGACCCCAAGTAAACAGGATGCTTCAATTACCCCAGAAATTTTACAAACAGCATATGCAGCACTTAAACCTCCTTCTTGTGTCCTAAGGCAGGAGCCGTCTACAAATAACTCATGATCTGCTTCTTTCAAAGGTGTCTCTCTTATATCTGGGCGGGGCTTCATGCATAACTCAGTCACTTCTAAGCAATCATGATCACTTTCATCTTTAACTTCCTCATCACAAGGGTCTGGCAATAGGGTGGCTGGGTTCAAGATCGTACACCTTATCACAGTCACGTTTTCCGCTCCCAAAATAACTCTTTCATACTTTATCAAACGGCTAGGAGTGAGGTGCTGTGTTCTTGTTCTTGTCAAAAGAATCTCAACCGAGTGTGGAACGAATACCTTTACCGGATGTCCCATCACTATCGACTCACTTTGCTCCAGACTCATACAAGTAGCAGCTACTGCTTTTAAGCAGCTACTGCTTTTAAGCAGCCAGGCAATGCTGATTTACTGGGTCCAATGTGGCTGAAAAATATGCCACTGGACACCGACTCAATCCATGCCTCTGTGTTAAGACTGAAAGTGCACAATTTTCTCTTTCGCAACAAAGCAAAGTCTTTCGTATAGTCAGGCATGCCCAAGGCAGGAGCCTCACACAAACAATTTCGCAATTTCACAAATGCCTCTAGGCTGTCATCATTCCAATCAATCGGATCTTTTCCTCGTTTCCGAATCATCTGTATCAATGGTTTCGCTAACATAGAAAATCCATTTATCAATTGTCTGCAGTATCCAACCACTCCCAGAAAGATTCTCATTTCTCTCTGAGTCTGTGGCAATTGCTTTTCTTTGATTATTTTTATTCTTTCCGGTGTCACTTTTCTAACTCCTCTTTCTATTTTATGCCCTAAATATCTTACTTCTTGTCGACAGAACTGTAATTTTTCTGGAGACACCTTGTGTCCTCCTTCAGCCAAATGGTTCAGTAATGCAATTGTATCTGTGACACAATCTTCTCGTGTTTTTGATGCCACCAATAGGTCATCAATGTACTGAACCAGAACAGAATTTCCAGCCATGATCAATTAATCTAGCCACTTTTTCAAAATCTGATTAAAAATTGAAGGACTTTCTGTGTACCCTTGAGGAACACGACACCATGCATAAATTCGATCTTCAAATTTAAACGTAAAAAGATACTGGATGTCTGGGTGCAAGGGAATAGAAAAGAACTCTTGGCATAAATCAATTACTGTAAAGCATCCTGCATTCCACGGTATCTGATAAAGGATCACTGCTGGATTTGGCACAATTGGACAACAGGGAATTACAATTTTAATTATTTTCCGTAGGTCTTGCACTATTCTGTATTTTCCGCTAGGCTTTTTCAGTCCCCTTATTGGCGAATTACAGGGACTACCCATCACTTCTTTTAAAATACCTTGTTTAACCATTCGTTCAATTTCTGGAATAATTCCTGCTTTTACTTCTGGACTCATTTTGTACTGTCGGGTATTTGGATACACTGCACCTTCTTACACTGTCACTTTAACTGGGTCTATATTCTTCATTAGCCCAATGTCTTTTCCTGTAAAATCCCACACTTCTGGATTGACTGTCATTCTTAACTCTTCTGGCAATTCACTCTCGGTTATTAATGAAAACATTTCATCTACCTCTGTTCCCTGTTTGGCCAGCATCATCTTATAGACAACGTCCTCATCTGGGGTTTGGAAAGCAACACCATCCAGTGTACAATAGAACATGCAATTCATCTTGCACAAAAGATCTCTTCCCAACAGGTTTACGGGACTGGAGTTGCATACTACAAATCGATGCATTTCTTTGAAGTTCCCAATGTGCACCTCCATTGGCTTTGTGATAGGGGTTCTAATCTGTTGACTAGATACACCTACAACTTGGATAGTTTCTCCCGAGAGGGCTAGGTTTGGGATGTCTTCTGTTCTCACAGTAGACCTGGTAGCACCAGTATCCAATAGGAAAGTTCCGTCTTTACACCTTCTACTTTCCCGTCAACAAATGGACCTGACTGATCTACCGGGAAGGATGCGCCAAGCACGCACTCCTCTTTCTCCCCCCTCAGGCACCGTCATTGTGCAGTATCTGAATGTTCTTCATCATTCTGTAAAAAAAATTGTGCAATTGTTCTATTATTCTTACCACTTTCTCCTTGAAATCCGGTGTTTGCACTGAAACTTTGATGGTTCACAACATTTGGCATAGGAGCTGGTGGCACCTGATATTTAGGAGTGACTACCTGTTGCTGCTGATTCATAAGTACTTCATTCTGCATCTGTGGGATAAAATTTTGATTTGGCCCATTATTTTTCTTATTATTCTGAATACTTTTACACTCGTTCTTCCAATGTCGAAGCTTTCCGCACGCATGACAAGGAAACTTCTTTTTCGCTTCTTCTCTGTCCATTCGCCCCTTAAATTTATTACCATTCACTCCTTGATTATTTTGACTCTGCTCTTTCACTTGATTATTATTTTGCTCATTTGCTTTCTCTTCTTGCTGCTTTGCCAATTTAACTTGAGCCCACATCATTTTCTCTTTTAGATTCCTACGCCTGGCCTCAATGTCATCTCCGCAATATTTTGCGTACTTTAGAATCTCATCCACTGTCTTACTTTGCCAACACAACATGTGCTGCTGTATCATCTGACTGATTTCCGGTTTTAAACAATATACAAACCAATACACAAAATGTCCCATATCTTTATCACCAATATTCTCAAAACCACTATACTGCTTGAACACCTGCAATAATCGTTCATAGTACGCATGTACAGATTCATTTGGTTCCTGTGTTGATCTATCTATTTTTACCCAATCTGTTTCTTTGGGAGGGATTTTCCCTTTCAAATACGTAATTACTTGGTGATACTTTTTCATCACCTCTTCCGAGGGTGCTCCTGTTTTTGCATTTCTAGCATACTCCTCATTAGGCCAATCAATTGTGATCTTACATTCTGTCCATAAATCAGCAGGTACCACTATGTCAAATAGACCATCCATGTCTTTCAATAACACCTTTGAAACCTTCACAAATCTTTCTATCTGTTTGTACCCCTCTACTGGCTTTTCTCTCAATTTTGGAAAATCGTTTGTAAATGATAAAATATCCTGTCTACTCCAAGGGACATGAACATATCCACCTCCAGGAACCTCTCTCATTGGACACAATTTTTCCACTTTTCCTGATTCTCTTACTGGAAATGCAGTTGCTGCTTCTCTCGCTTGTACTTCCTCTTTCTTCCTTATCCATCTAATTCTCCATTTATCAATGTATCCCCATTTTCGCAAAATGCTCATTAATTCCTTTATCTGTAACCTTTTTCCCGAAGCATTTACACTTTCTAAATCTTTATCAGTAAAATCCACTCGATAGGGCTTCAGTAACAATTTTGATTTCCCTATGTCTATTCCAATCTCCGAAGCAACTTCAGTTAATCTCTCATGAAATAGTCTTGCTCTCCTAGTTATACTCTTACATAGAAACAATAATTCTTCATCATTGTAAATGTCTAATCGTTCCGTACCTACACATCCTGTCATCATCTCTTCCAATTCCACTTTCAATCTGCTGATATCCAAAAGCTTTGGTATTGGGTTCCGATTATCTCTTTCCTGAGCCCACCTCTCTATTTCTTCAGAGGTAACTACTGTTGCACCTGAAGTTCCAGCCGGAACCAAAGGTCTTCTCTCTCTCAAATTCATAGGCGTAACTCTTTGGAGTTTCCGCATGAGGTTCCACAATAGGGAGATCCATTAATGAAATAACCGACTCACTTTCACTAACCTGATCATCTGTGATTACTACCTCTTTTCTAGGATCACTTAATGGAACTGTCACAAGTTGTGGTTTCTGGCAAATCTTATTATCCCCATATAATGGGATTACTGGACCAATGGTTACTGGTACTGTCAAAGCTTCAGTATTTAAATTCAATTGACTTATCCTTTGTACTAGTTCTTCCCTAGTTTTATTCAAAGCTTCTCTTTCATTATCTTCCAACCATCTGTTGTATGATGTCTCATGTAAAATCTGTGGAGTTAATGGTATTCCCATTATGGGCGCACTTGGGACAACCTTACTAGCTGCTTCTTGATACGGTGGTGGATTTTTAATTAAAATATCCTCTAATAATTCATCATCTGATTCACCATATCCTTTCGAATTCATATGTTTCGTTTTCTCCTTACACTTTCCTCCAGATTGTTCTTCAGCCATCAACACTGGATATAACCCTTCTGATACCATAGCTTTCCTCCTTTGTCTCATCTGCCCTTCTCGTGTCTCATGCAAATGTCTCGGAAAAAATCCTCTATATCTTCCACCTCTGCATTTCTCTCATTCATATGACTCAGTCTCCCATTCTTCCAAAGCCTCATATTGAGTTAACCTAGGTCTAGGTTCTAAATCATTCATTTTCAATCTCAAATTCTGAAGAATCCTCCCATTAAACGTACCATCTTTAGGAAACGCTAACACACCATCATCCTTTGTGTACTCTACCCAGTTTTCCAACCACACGAAGGTATGATATCCTCCTTCCATCATCATAAAAGATGCTGGTGTCTTCGGTGGCAGAATAGGAATTCCCTCTCTAGTCAATACAGGCTTATCCTTAACAAAGAAATTCTTTATTTTCTTTAAAAATGACATCTTTCTTTTCTCTCCATACATTCTTGAAGAACGGTGTAGGGAATTGTATTCCGCAAACCCTTGAAATCTTCTACCTGTACGTCTTGCACTGACAGTCAAATCAAAATCCCGCATACAATCCTTCTCTCCACCAATCCTAGTGCGGCTTCTAACTAAGTGTCCAATCAAATGAGGTTCACACTCGTACTCTGACCAATGTCAGCACGGCCTTTTCCTGACGTCAGTTCTGCTCCTCACTACTGACCCCTCCTTTACAATGCTGCTCCTGTCATGCGCCCGCTGCTTCTACCAATCCTAGCGCGGCTCTCTGACGTCAGTACCACTCCGGCAACTGACCCCCCCTTTGCAAGATAATACGAAATGTTATTTCTTAAAAAAAAAATTAAATTTCTTTGTTATTAACAACGTAAAAACATTCGCTACTCTGTCTGTTCCACTAATCAAAAAGATAGTTTATTTTCTTTCACTGAGAGTAAAACCTTCCGCTTACTCTTCACCCAAGCTCCAGAGAACCTGCTACTCTTCCAGTATCACCCGTTAGGGAATTTTGAGACCAATGTTTCACCAGCAAACTCCTTTTGCTGCCAATCTAGCTTAGGAGAACCTGCTACTCCTTCAGGGTTACCCTTACTAGGTGATATAACGCCTAAAGTTTCACCAGAGAACTATTTGCTTTCAACCACTCTCACTTTTATACAGAAAATAGTCCCTAGTTTAACACTGCCAGCCCTACCTAGCTTCTCAGTGTTATTCCAACAGACGAGTAACCTCACTGCAGTGTGGTTTCTATCGCCACCTGCTATTCATTCCCGGGAATTTTCCAGACGACATAGAAACAGGACACTAACTCTTTTGTTAAAACATTAACCAAAAATCAATAATCTATACTTATCACCAAACTAGTCACTAACAACCATAGCTCTGCTACCAGAAAACTGATCCAGCGGCGTACTAGCAACAGGTACTCCACTACCATATACTCACCTGGGCCCATACAACTCTCTTCCGCTAACACTAAGTAGACCGCTGGAACTTTTAGTTTATAATGATTCTCATACCTCAAGATCTAGTTATTTCTTCTTTAACTAAACCCTTTCACTGATCAAACAGTTCTTTCCTCTGGTCAATGGACCAGTTAGGTGGAACTAGTTGATGGTGATAATTAACATAACTTATTATACATTTCTTGATAAAAATTAGAATAATGACAGACTCAATAAGTTTTAAAATCTTTATCTAGATTAGTGGGTTGTGAACCATCTCAAAGCGTTTCAGTACAAACACCCTAATTCATGAGTGTCAATTCAATAAAATTTCAATAAACATTTAACAATTCAGATCCACACAATAACTATGCTCAGAAAGAAGAGGATGGAGAGAGAAGGGCAATTGTCAAAACTATGAATTTCATAGTTACCAAAGTATGGTGTGAAGACAAACCCCCTGGCCAAAGGGCTGGTAAGGGTCTCCCAGGACAGATCAGGAGACAAAGACTTCAGGACAGGAATTAGGACAAGATACTTCACCTATCTAGATACTGACGACTACGTTGCACCCCTCTCTGACACTCTCTTCCTCCTTGTGGTACTTCCGCGATCTTCTTTCTAACCCACCCAAATTAAGTAGATGGTTCTGCATTCGATTTCTTCATCAGCATTTCAGAGCATCAGCACCACCCGAGCACCGACTGCATCCCAAGCTCCGAATTGTTGCTGCCGCTTCCGCTCCCAGCAAGCTTAGCATAACTAACTAAACTACTTCAATTATACCTTTCCATTACCATGTACCACCCATTAATGTTTCAATTTTACAAAATACTAACTTCTGATTGGACAGGCGAGGGGGGGATGATCATCACACCATGCTTATACTTCATTTATTTCTTTAAACCATTTTCCAAACTCCTCCCCTCAAACTTTTATTCCGCCCTTCCTTTCCCATACATCTTTAAACTTTATTAATACAAATGTAACAGTTTTCTTGAATAAGTTCCTTCATATGAACTCTTCACCCTCATGTTCCCAGGGCACATCTCTGCCGACCTTGGACGCGTGACAAGTCCTTAGTCATCTTTTCAAGCTTCCACACCAGGGCGCATGCGTTGCACCACGTCAGTCTGCTCGACTCAGACAAGTTTAACAGGCCCAAATACGCACTAATAATAAAGTCAAAAGGAGAAATGTTATTCTCAAAAATAAATGATTTCACTGTATACCACCAACCTCTACTCTAGCCCGTACCATTTATTATTTCTCTTTCTGCATTTGCATTAGTGTAAACTCATTTTCTAATTTCAGCAAAGCAGGAGCCATGCATGTGAGCTTTCAAGCGGCCATTTTATAGCTCTTTGCGCAAGCGCCAGAATTTCCCTCCAAGCGTTATTTCGTCATACTACGTAGATGCAGTAGACGCATGCGGAGTAAAGATTCCGTGTTAGAATGCATTCTAGTCCTACGTCCATGTTATTACAGTTAGTAAACACATAGGCAAGCTTCATTCTTTTCCCGCGTATGATGAAAATGCGTATTATTAATCACAAAACACGTTGTTAGTAATTCGCTAGTAAGTTAAAACGAGAGGCCTGCTTCCGAGCAAGTCTCATGTCCGAGTCCTTGCTCCATCAATATCTGTCAGGCGATGGAAACTGTAAGTCCAGTCTTCTGGCTGTCAAAGCATGACATTTTGTGCTATTTATAGTAATTTTAGGGTGGGACGGGAGACTGTTGTTCAAGTCACTTTTGTCTCAGCAGACTTCCCATGACCCTGGAGTGTAAGCAGCTGACCCTATATCAGCCACAAACATTCATACATACTTCATTACAGTGACACAAAAGGAAGTCGGTAGACCAACTCCACAATTAATAAACAGGGCACAAGGTGAAGGAGAACAAACCACACATTCAGTATCACACCTGGTATTCCATCAGCCAACTGCTTCTGTTCATTAAAACAGAGAGTGATGCACCAGACATGATGAGCGTTCAATTGTTACAAGTTCACCATATAGCATCCACAAGTGAGAACGGTAAAGAAAAGAGGCGAAGGGTGCTGGTAATGGGGGTAACTGGCATCCCTACACAACCAGAAAAAGAAATACAGAAAAGTGAGAATGAAGACAGTATTTCTATTCCCTTGCTTTCCTCTGGGGTCCCACGGGGGGACGGAGGGTGCAGCTGAATAGAATTGAATTCCCACGGAATTTTCTGCGGAGGTTATCATTCAGGCTTTCAGTACAGGAATGTTGAATTCTGCATACAGTTCATGCATACACATCAAATACAAAAGCGGGTATGCTATTCCTGCGCCGCTGTGCTGTAACTTGTAGTACACTGTACCAAAGGGTTCTAATCCCAGAAGAGCATGATGGGGATATCAAACATGATAAGGAGTCCTACACAGGCGGAGGATAACGTTCAATACAATATAAAAGTCAGGAGATCTGCCAGCCAGTCCATCATTGTGTATTAACATAGTATAGTGACATTTTAGAGCGGACTCCTCGCTGAAGGTCAGGCTCCACGGCCTCAGCCACTACTTTTAACAATTTTAACTGTTACCCTGCATATACGTGCATGTGTTTTTTAATTTGATTTTGTACTTGTCAACCGGATAATTTGTTCTCCCACACCAGTCTCAGTGGCTTACACTGTTTCAACTCGCCGTTCGTTTACTCACCCCCTCTTACCTAATTACCCTCTGCCAACTGCGAGTCGTCCCCGTTCCGCCACGGCTTGTGCCGCTTGAGCGGAGGGACGCGGTCTCCTGGCTTTCCTTTTCCGGTGTGCCTACCGGAAGTTAGGGTTAGCATTTTAGCTGTCACAACCTCAGCTTTCCTCGTGTCCTTCCTATTTAAGGCAGGAAAGGGCACGGACGCGCAGCGCCTGTCTGAGCTCGACCGCCACCAGCCGCCAGGACCCCTGCCCATTTCTTTAACTTTTACAGGTAACGCAAGCTCTGTTCAGTGCAGGCAATGGCAAAATTCCATTATTCAAGCCACCAGCTTAAACTAATAAACAAACTCCGCACTGCTACTGTTCCTGAAGGCTTCCCAGCTACCCCTGTTTCCATAGTCACTCCCAAAGTTGACACTGTAAACCAACCTCATTGAGTCAGTCCTACTCTGTGATTCCCGGTTAGAGAGCATTACAGACACGGACATCACCGAAACACCTAAGCAGCTAAACAGGCTTTATTTTAATGCCCGCTCAATTCCCAAGCACGCACTAGAAATATGGAGCCCTCTTGATATTGAAAAGCCAGATATTTGTTTCATCACTGAAACTTGGCTCCATGAACATGCCTCCTCTGATGTGGCAACTGCGTTCCCCCCTGAATACCATCTAACCAGACTAGATAGAAATGTCAGGAGAGGAGGAGGTATAGCAATAGCCACCAGGGCTGGACTGGAGATTACCAGGTCTTAATTGTGCATTTTTAGAATTGAGAGACAATCTAAGGGAACCTGGAGAGGTGCCCTAGTGTACAGACCCCCCCTGCCCGAAAGGTAATTTTATAAACCACCTGCTCGAGGCAATCGCCCCACATGTACTAGCAGCTGACAACTTTCTCCTTATCGGGGACTTTAACTACCATGCTGAACTGCTCTCAGATCCTGACACAAGTCAACTGATTACAAATCTGAACACACTGAGACTAGTTCAAATGGTGATGGGACCCACTCATTCGGCAGGTCACACCCTTGATCTTTTGTTTACCAACACAGCCAGTGTCAGTGTAGAGCCCCCTTTTCCTCTGCTCTGGTCCGATCATAACCTACTGAAATTCTCCCTACCAATAGTCACCACCAAAAATGATCTTAGCAGTGAACCCATATGGAGAAGGCCTTGGCGGAAAGTCACTCCTGCTACTTTCTTTGCCCATTTTAGTCCCCTGTCTTTATCTTGCACCGAGAACATTGACCATGCAGCAACAGCCTTTAAGGCTGCAATCACACTGGCCTTGAACATCTTGGCCCCCCTGTCAAAGGTCAAGTGTAAGCCTAGGGCATCACCCTGGTTTACAGAATCATTGAAAATTGAAAAACTCTCCAGCAGGAACGCTGAACACAAATGGGGAAAAAGTAAAAGTATCGAAGATAGACAAACGTATAAACTCATCCATCGAGGTTACTTAGATAATATTAAACATGCCAAAAAATGGTATCTTATTAATAGGATCAACAAAACTGCCAATTACAATAAGGAGCTTTACAAAATACTAAAGGAATTTACCACTCCTCCTCTAGGTCAGCCTTGTAACTCATCCTCGCAAGAATGGGTAGACACACTGTCTACCTTTTTTGAAGGAAAGATCATTACGATTCATAGTTCTTTTCCGCACCATGATACCAAAAATCCCGACAATGATTCTGACATCAACTTAAACCCCACCTCTCCCTTTTAAGAAGAGTTCACTGCATTTACTTCAGATGAAGTTTCAACTGCCTTGGCGAAGATTAAATCGGGTTCCCCAGTAGACCCGGTTTCACCTAGTTTCTTTTCAACCATTGCCCCCCTGCTCCTCGGTAACCTTACTGACTTATTTAATTTGTCTTTAGTACAATCAGCAGTCCCTGTTAGATGGAAAGCAGCAAGGGTTAAGCCCATTCTGAAAAAAATCTTCTGCTGACCCCAAGGTACCTAGCAATTACCGCACAATTTCATTGCTTCCCTATTTTGGAAAGGTACGCGAGTCCCTAGTCAACAAGCAGCTCACCACCCATCTGGAGAGTCATGGACTGTTGGATCCTTCACAGTCGGGGTTCAGGGCTGCTCACAGCACTGAAACCTCACTAGTGGAGGTTGTCGACAACATAAGACTGGCCCTGGACAACAGGCAGTCAGCCATGCTTGTCCTGTTGGATCTGTCGGCCGCCTTTGACACCATCTCCCATAGCATCTTAGAACAACGGCTCTGGGAGATGGTTGTCAGGGGCTTGGCCCTGGACTGGCTCAGAAACTATATAAATGACCGAACCACCACTGTATAAGAGGGCACCCTGGTTTCCCGCAGTCGGCCAGTCAAGATGGGAGTCCCTCAAGGCTTCATCTTAAGTCCCATGCTTTTTAATCTGTATGTGACACCTCTGGCCAAAGTGATCAAGTCCTATGGTTTTGATGTAGTGTCATATGCTGACGACTCCCAGTTATTGTTTACCTTAGGCCCTGATCCTACCGATACGAGGCTCCGTTTCAAAAATTGTTTGACCCACATTAACAACTGGATGCATACCAATCATCTCCAGCTTAATGGTAGTAAGACAGAGGTCATTCCTTTTGGTAAGGCACACGAATTTTGGTAGAATGACTGGTGGCCCCAAATCCTAGGTCCCTGTCCATCTCCCAAGCCCGTGGTGGGGAACCTTGGAGTGATGATTGATAATCAGTTGTCAATGAAAAGCCATATAAATCATATAATCAGTACCTGTTATGGAATAATGCGCAACCTACGCAAAACTTTTAAATGGATCCCAATTGAATCAAGGAAACCACTTGTCCAGGGAACAATCATAAGTCGTATCGACTATGGAAATGCCCTGTTGGCCTCCATTAACGAGGAACTCTACTCTAGGCTTCAAGTCCTGCAAAATACTGCTGCTAGACTCGTACTAAACCTCCCTCCTAGGTCCCCATCAGTGCCCAGTCTTAAGACTCTTCACTGGCTTCCTATCAAGAAGCGAATACGCTTCAAGGTCCTCTGTCTGGTCCACAAGAACATGTACGGAAATGGGCCAAGCTACTTTGCCCAAAAACTCAGCTGGTATCAGCCTAACAGGTCGCTTAGGTCAAGTACCAAATTTCTCCTTACCCCTCATAGAATCCGCACCGTCAGGAATGGCGGTAGATCTTTTTCTTTCCTGGCACCTGCCTTTTGGAATAAACTTCCGTCACTGCTTTTCTCCATCACAGATCACAAGCTTTTCCGCAGGGAATTGAAAACCCAGTTATTTAATCATCTTTAACGACCGCTCTAATCCTCATTTTACCTTCTTAGCCCCAGTTGGAGTTTTCGCACTAGCACCATGAGACCTGCGGGTGATATGTGCGCTTAATAAATATCTTTGACTTGACTTGACTAAAGTAACATTTGGAGTAACACGGTGGGTAATCAGTCATGTGAGATCTCGCAGCATATGAAAGGTCAATCGCAAAATACTAACAATCTCAATGAATCTGAAAACACCATCAAGATGAGCACATCAATAACAGTACTTCAAATAAATGCAGAGAACACAGTATCAACCCCCTCTCTGTTGTGAGTTAGTGGACACCTAGTCACAGCTGGAGTCCTGCCCCGGTGTCTAGCAAGAGGCAGTGTACCGGAGCCTACCGCCTGCTGGCTACTCCAAGTGGGGCAGCCAGTACCAGCACCAGGGTTATCACAATGTTTCATCCAGTGCCTATTACCTGTTACAACAAAGGGGAGCTATTCCCGCTACTACCCCTACTCTATCTTCCGGCGCTTAATACCTGTGCCAACCAGGGGAGCAGCTCCCGCTACAACCCTTACTCCGAGGAGGTGGTGCCTCCTTCAGTTCTCACCTAGTGGTTTCCTACCCCTTTGCTACTCATGGGCTGAAGCATTCGACCCTCGACCATGGAGTCTCCGCTGGCAACACAGGGTAATTGAGGGTGCAGAAAGTTGCCCTCTCTGAACCCCTACCAGAGACTTCCTGCAGCCAAGGAATGAAGTGGAAGGTTGCCCTCTCTGATACCCAAGGGCGAAGGCAGCAGCTCGTCAGCTAAAACCCAAACTTAAATGAACACGAGTGGACAGACAGCATGTTTGGAGAGAACAGCACAATCAGACATTATACATGAGAAGAAACACAAACCGAGACTACAAACAAGTTCCCCTCCCCTTTTAGCTGTTCTGCCGCCAGGTGCAACCAAAGGGAGGCATGCAGAGACACTGCAAGGGTGCCCTTCAGGGCCTCAAGCTAAAAAGACGTGGCGCCAGTGGTCCAGCGTGAGCAATGTGCATCACAGAGAGGTGGCAAGCCGGAGCAAATAATGCATGCAAGGCGAACAGTCTCCAACTGCGCAGTGATGGACAGTCTGGTGAAAAACCGAAAAAATATTACCAAAGCAACAAACACCAGACAAATGAAAGAGAATAAGGAGCCAAGATACCAGGAAGAAGGAGCCACACCGAAAGCAGGGCAAGTGCAGTGTACAATTCAAACAATGCCCAAGAAATGACCATGAGGAGGAGGACACAACAATAGGTACCACAACCATCAAAATGTGCTGAGAGAAGCCCGGGGAAATGTGGAGCAAAAGCATGCAGAGATGTGAAAACAACTCAAGGCCAGAGGAAGCATTCAGCCCCAGAGAGAGAGAAAGGGAGAGAGAGAGACACGGTGAAGGCAGGAGAGCGTTGTGGTCAGACCTCAGCACAAGGGTGAAGTCAGCTGGATGCAGCAGACGTCAGCAAGCCACATTCTTTCACCAATTTTAGAAGCCTAATAAAATAAATGCAACTGCCAGCACATATGAAAGAGAAAATGTATTTACGTGTAACTCGTGGACAGACAGCTAGAGGCCGAATGTCCAACAAGGGGAAGTCTCACACAAACTTTTATTCTTACAAACCACAAAGAAAGGGCGTTATGATTTATGCAATCCATGCCCAGTAAAAATAAAAGATTAAGACACTTTCTCAGAAATAAAGCACAGGAGCATTTCCTTCCCACCAGTAACCTTGGCAGGATACACAAGTATTGAACACTAGGCCAATCAGAAGAGGCCATCACTGTGTGATACCCTCATGATGTGAGGTGGTGGGGTTCTTGTTACCCACATGGTCCTTGATTTTGACAGTTGGGGACTTTCTGGACTAATGCAATGAACAATGTACTGGAAACGGTATCGGCTGTTGTAATACCTTTCCGATCAGAAACACGCGAGCCTTGCTACTTACAGATGCGTGTTGCTAAACTAGCCTCATGTGCCATATTGATGTTGTCTTTGAGCAAGCCTTGCTTTGCAATATCAGCTGCTTACAGTAAATATTGATTAGCCCATCCAGAGTCACGTCTCCTCTGCACACGTTCAACATGCCTTTGGTAGTCATTTAGTATCATAAAGCAGACAGCCTAGCTATATTAGAGAATAATTATAAAAACGGCTTCCACACAATAAGTCTTGTAATTGTTCATTCAGTTATGGGCAAGGCACCCACTAATTGTAAAGAAATTCCATTTAAGACCACCCAAAAAATTTACCAAATTGAAGGTGTGTTCCTCCGTATGGGACCACAAGACAAGCACATAATTTTAACTATGTGTTTACCCCATGGGATGATTCCCGCTATTAGAGACTGCAACACTTGGGGGACAGTTTTTGCCGCGGTCTATAGTATTATTCATGGCACTCTCTCGATGTCCGTCATCCCAGATGTATTAAAACAAATACAAAATGAACACGGGGTAGCTGCCCCTGGATTTGGGTATGAAACGAATGGGAATGTAACATAGCTTTCCTGAGAGTCCGTTTCTTAGGATACGAACTTACACAGGAGGGAAAGAGTCTTGCACCTTATTTTTGGAGAAGTGTGCACAATTGCAACCTCCAAATACATTTAAGAGATTACAATCCTTGTTAGGATTCATTATTTTCAGCAGAACTTACATACCTGATTATGCACAGTGCATCAAACCACTTGATGAACGGATACACCCGGATTTTTCCACTTCACGTTGGACATCAGAACACACAGATACACTCAAACTTGCATTGCCACACATCACTTACATACTTGTGTAAACACAACAAACCTAGTCATCTGTGTTTTACCAGGTGCAAATGGATTTACCTACATCACCTTTAATGAAGGTAAAACAGTGCCTATAGCATATATATTGGATTTATATTCCAGTGCGGAAATGCATTTTGCTTCCACTGAACAGATACTGACTGCAGTGCAGATGGCTATTCTTAAAAGAACAGCTACTTAAACAAGGGAAATGCATTATTATTGTCACTCCTGTGCCAGCCTTAGAGGTTGTCACAAAAATAATCATACTGAACGCTAAAGCCCTCAATCCTAGATCAATACAATGGGCAACATCCTTTACAGCTGTTGATTTAGGCTTTGTCTTTGACCCGTCTTTTAGATACAAGAATTTCTACAGTATTAGCATGTTTACCCCATTCCCACTTGTGTCTTACCTCTTGAACAGTATAAATATATTGTTTACACTGATGGTTCTAAAGAGCAATTTTCAGTGGCATGCACCACCATTGTTGGTGTTCTGTTGAATGGCAAAAAAAAGCTTGCACCAAGTCCCTAGTGAACTGCACTGCGCAGTTGGCTAAACTAACAGCTTTGCTTCTTGCACTCTAACATACGGATACTGAATTCCCCACACTTATAATGTGTGAATTGTATAACTGTGCACGGTCAGTCATTTAATGATAATTTACATTATTGGTGGCAGAATGGAATCAAAGATTCTAAAGGCAACACAATCAAGCATAAATCAAGCATTGAGTTAAAGATATGTGTAGGAGAGTAGGATCTGTTTTTTACTTAGACTGCCTGGGATCCTGCTATTCAGGACTCCAGTCTATCTGCTTTATCCTCTAAATTGATTGCATGTACTTTAGGTACACTCCAGATTGGATTCTGGGGTACCCTTATCAATCCCTAGTATATGGTACACCATGTACTCAGGGAATAGGTCCCCCAGAGGCCTCCCAGGGGCTGCAGCATGTATTATGCCACCCCTGAGAGGCCATTCAAAATGACACCACAGGTCTGCTACTGCAGCCTGTGTAAGGTGGTGCACGCACCCCTTACTTAGATATAGGTTCCCTATATCTATTCTAAATCACTGCACATATAAACCTATCAGTCACCCCTATGGCAGGCCTTATCAATCGTGAAGGCAGGGTGCTGGGTTTTATGTAAGAGGGTACCCCTGCATGACTAGAGCCCCTCTGCAGCCTTCGGAACCTATTTTCCGGGGTTGTCTGTGATGCAGCCAACCATATATATTTAAGTGCATTATAACCTCGCGGTAAATGCTAACTTTAAAACGGCTGCTTAGAAACATGTCATGTTTGGTGTCAAACACCTTGGAATCATACCTCCCCACGAGTAACTGGCAGGGGAGGTATGATTCCACCCTCCTAGAGGGACTTATGTGGAGCACCGGTATACCAGGTAACAACGTTCTCGAACCTGGGCATCACAAAATGGATGCTGCCAGCCACAGACACGAGTCTGCCCTCCTGCTGCTGAGCCGAGCTCGAGCACAGGAAGGCCTGACAATAGGTTTCCTGTCACAGGGCGGTGTGACCACCTCCCGGACAGGCTTTAGTGTATTGGGGGTGGGTGGGTGCACTCTGAGAGTGCCAGAAAGTCTGCACTGGGGGCACATTTGGTGTCCCCATGCATAGTCCAGCTCAAACCAGTTGCAGGAGCCATTTGCTCCTGCTCTGGCACGAAACTGGACAAAGGACATGGGTGTAGCCACCCATCTGTCCTGCCCCTCCCATAGGAGGGTCCCCAGAGTCAGTCCAACCCCTTCCCTGGGTATAAAGTGGGAAACCTGATTACAGGACTTTGGATTTTACCTGAACTAAACTCTGCAAGCAGAAACCACATACTTCGACGGTCTACACTTCGCTGGACGACAGAAGAATCTCCCTTGGAGTAAAGGAGTTACTCCCCTGCAGCAGCAGGCACCTAAACGCATCTGACCGGTTTGCATCGCCCAAGCTCCTGAGGACTCTGAAGATTTCTGCAACACAGGAGGTGGGTTCCCGAGCGTCTTGGAGGTCGATTTGCTCTCTCAGCAATCCTGAGACTAGTATCCCTTGTGGGCACTGTGCAACCTGAACCCCTGTGCACCGTGTACTTTTGCAGCAGCATATGCTTTTTGGCGATCCCTGTGGCTGTGCTTTAGACTACGTGTAGTCCTGACCCCGAGCAATATTTCCACTTTAGATCTCCAGCCTCCACTCCACGAGTGCTCTGTGGGCTGGCGCTTTGTGATTCCGCTCGAGGTCCCTTCGCGATCCCTGGTCCATTGGCCTGTGGGTCCTGGTGAGGGACACTTTGATTTTCCTTGGGCTTCCCTGGTTTCTACAGACGTTCTATGACTCCCCATAGCTTGGAGAGTCTCCTGGACCTTGCTGCTCCTCACCGTAACTTGTTTCCTCTGCCCACGTGGGTTGCCTTGGCCAAGGCTTGTTGGTGTTCAATCCGGACACTGACCCCTCAGCACTCGATATCCTTTGTGGGGCAGCTCACCACCGGACTTTGGTCATCGTCGACGTCTCCTGGTCCCTGTGGCTGCAGAGTCAAGCATCCTATCTTCACACCTGAAGCACCCGACATCGGTGGGCATTCGTCTATCGAGCCCTGGGTCACCCTGAAATGACCCAGACTCTGTCCCCTCTGCTTTCAGGTTCATCTCACCTCGGATCCAGGCTTGGATTCCACCGGACACTTTTCATCTTCCCGGCAGCAGCACTTCTTCGCATCACGCCATTGAAAACGATGAGGGTTTCCGACACCACTTGACCCCTATGCACCCGGCTCCTCTGGGATAGGTAACACGGGTATCTCGGTACTCACAAGGGAGCTGGCCTTAGAACCTTCAATGTTCCAAAGGGTTTGCTTGAAGTCCTCTCAAAAGTGTCCTTAATCTGTAATTTTCCAACCACGACTTTCCCACAGAGTTGTACGGAGCTCGCTTCTGTGTTCCCACACTGCACCGGTCCTCCACGGGCTCCCTGTGTTACTCCTTTGGGTCCCAGCGATTCTACGTGCTCTAGGCACTGCGTCTAGTGAAGTCGTTGTTGTTATACCATTTTTTCAGTATGTGGTTCGGTCTCCCCCTGGAGCCCGCTGTGTATTGTGCTATTTACTATCGTTCTATTGATTAAGTATTGTGTGCTTTGTGCTCTAATCTCGTATAGAGATTAGTAGAGGCTGTTTAGTAATAAATACATATATTTTATATAACACTTGTGTGGTTCTCCTTTCATTTGATTATTCAGGAGGTTCTGTTCTGGTAAAACAAGCTGCTATACATTCCTTCAAGACTTAGCCTGAAGGCTTCGCTCCATAGCTATCACTAGGATAGCTTTCATAAAGGTTATCTTTGACCTAATCATCATAAGGGTCGTTTGGACTGGTGCAAGGTGCCCACTTTAATTAGTGGACAGCATATACCAGGCCAACTTCTCACAATATGTTGCCACGGGCTCATGTTATGCATACATTGAGCCATCAGGGTGTGGGAGCACATATAGTAGGGAATTTTCTGGCTGATGAAGTGTACAAGTCTGCAGTCCCGACTGCTACTGTGCTGCAATTACTAGTTCCAAAATGAGAAATGATTCCAATATCTCGGCTGCCGTTAATGATAATAAAGACAGCACACAGTTACATAAAGGATTTCCATCCAAATATATGTACCATCTAAGTGAACAAAACATTTCTTTTGTAATTATTTCAGGAGTTTGTGATCATTTGATTCCCAACCAAGACAGCAGACTAGCTTTAGTGATAGCTGCAGATGAAGTTGTTGCTTCTGCACATGCTTGTGTTGTGACCACAATTTCCTTGCTACAGCAACGTTATTGGTGGCAAGGCTTATACCAAAAGGTCAAAAAATATGTCCTGTGACAGTTGTCAACAAATTAAAGCTTCTACCATGGCTCGTCCACCGTAGACACACGTCCTGATTTCCAACAAGCCTTTTGGCTGCATTTATTTAGTTCACTGTGGTCCGTTGATTTCAGACATTGCCTTTAAATTGATTTTTGTTGATTCTTGCTCTAGGTTCCTCTGGGTTTGGCCACAGCGTTCTTCTGACACTCAAACTTTTATTAAAGACATGTAAGTCTTTATTTGGGCACTTGCATGCAGTACACTTGACTAGGACCAGGGCCCAGCCTTTGCTTCTAAAGCTTATCAGGATACATTGCCATTCCCTGGGTGTACAGGTGCATTATTCTTCTCCTACCGGCCTAAGGGCAATTCTGTTGTGGAGAGGATGAACAGGGACTTAAAGCAGTCCATAACAGCTAGAGTATTAGGCACTGAGTATTGTTGGATCCACTGCCTTTATGAAGTACAACAGGCTCTAAATAATCTTCCAAAAAGATCTCTTGGTGGCCAGACCCTATACGAAGTACTTTGAGGCATCAAAATGCATGTTCCAGACTTTGACGGTCCAGACATTGTGATGGCAGCCACGCCCTTTTATCTTGCCACTGCTTCCTGGTTCCAGAGACAATTGTTTTGCCTCCATTGATCATGTCAAGTTACACCATGTGGCCTATTCTAAATAGTAGGCCACGGGCAGTCCTTGGTATTTCCTTAAGTCCTCTCACTACCATGCAGGAAATCCCTCTACAGCTAGTGAGCACCACCAGAGTTGTTTCTCCCCTGCCGTGCAACCAGCAACAGTACTGAAGTGAGTACTGTTGTTACTAATGCCTCTTCTGCAGCTGATGTCATTTATACAAATCTACCTCTTCTGGATTTTTCTTGCTCTGTTGCAATACCTCAGCCATTGGTTTTTCAACGAACTGTTTCTGGGTATTATATGGATCAAGATTACTTTCTTCTGACAGTTCTTCTGTTTTAGACACTCCTCTATTAAGGATCTGTATTTTCATTTCATAGCTGAAACACACTTATTTTGTCCCTACTCGGATATATGTTTGGATAATACTTTCCTTGGGTTTTTTATTCTTCTGGATTGGATTTGTGATTTTTTTTCTTACCAATATGTGGCCGTTACATACCAGAACTAGTCAATGAGGTGTTGACGCCTCACTCATCTTCACATAAGCTAAAAAGAGACTTGTCCTTTGTGAACTTTTCAGCTGTTCCAATAACTGATGGAATTTTTTGGGATAAAGTTCCTTTCGAAATATTCAGACCTATGGAGATCCTGCAGATACTGTTATATGGCCATTAGGGTCATTGTCGACATTGCTAAGTTAGCATGAGCTTCGCTGCCATGATGCTGCTTTTGCGCACGTTACTACATGACTTTATTTTGCAAGACTCTGTTTATGCCTTTCACATGAGAACTGTCTGCTTTTCGCGTTCTCTGCTAGTTGCTGGAGTTTAGTCTGAACACAATGTGCAAGGTCGATAAACAATACCCTTGTTATTCTGTTCTGGTCAGTCCCTAGCATCTAGACAAAACATGCTAAACAGCTGCACTGCCGGAGACTCGTGCTTTAATATTACGGGGATGCATGTTGTTCAAACACACACTTGGAGAGAGACCTTTCCATGGAGAAGAGCAATGCTGTTCCTATGATGTCAACCTTCCATCTAAGCTTTAAGGTATGGGGTCTGCTGACAAAGCCCAGAGATCTTCTTTTATATAATAAAGCTTCTTCCAGTCAAGGGGAGGGTGGTTAGGCCTTATAGTCCTTTTTCCACTGTCTGTACATGAGGACATCCACCTTCATATTCTATGGTATTGTAACAATTCTAACTGTTCTAGGTTTATGCATTTTGCTGCTGGTAGTGGCTCGTATACTACATTATAGAGCACAATAGTTAAAATAAACATTTTGAACTATACAGTGACTCTGACAATCCTTATTGTGGACAAGTACGAGTGAGTGAGCGAAAGGGTATGTCTTGCTACCGCGATTCCTGAGAGAGTCGGGAGTGTTGTGTTCTGGGTTGTCTAATCATTTGTAGCTTTGTGATTATGTAGGAGAACAAATGTGACACTATAGCTAGTCGATTTTGGGTACTAAGGTGATAGGAAGGTACAAACCCTTTACATCTAGTTCCTGTTTTCCTGCGCATAGTTCTGTGTATGTGCAGAATCCCCGCAACATGGCGCCGCAATGTTTGGTCTGGTTCTTACCTGCAAGACTCCGGAGGTCTTTCTCTTTCTTATTAACCCATTATTGCGCTGCCACCCATAGGTTGTTATTCTCTATAATTGATTATGGCGATTGTTATCGAGCCTCCTAACCACGCACCGCTCAGGGCTTATTTGACTGAATATGGAGCACCTGATGTTGGTGTTGCGCTTATCTTGGTTGTGGAAGCGGATGCAGCATAGCCCATTTTGAGTGGGTATAACCCCACCCTCGTTATTTAACTGCTACAATCGCAGAGCTTCGCCTATTACATGCTTTATTAATATGCATACATAGAGCTGTGATTCAGTTCATGTCGCACACCTTCCAGGTGGGACCACCTGGCGTTGCTGCGCAACCACCTGCACCTGGTGGTGTGACCATCAGTCCATTAATGGTTAATTCAGTGATGGGCAAGCGTCCCCAGAATAAGGATGAGCTTCCTTCTTGCTTGCCGAGAAATTTGGGCAACTCAAAGCTGTTTTTTCAAATACCACTCCTGTGGAGAAACTCAGGATTTTGACCACAGGTCTTTCGAAAAACCTGGTTCCCGAATTAGCTGATTGTAACACTTGGGGTAAAGTGTTTGCAGCGGTATATTCGATGTGTTTCGGCACCCCCTCAATGACAGTACTCCCTTCCGTGATTAGACGTGTTCAGAATGAACATGGGGCCGAGGCGGCCCTGGAGTTTGGAATGAGACTGGTGGGGGTGTTGGATATTGTTTCCGATATGATCCTTGCTAATGTTAAGGGTGATGCTGTAAGCTTGCAGGTGGCACAATGCCTGGAGGCTGTGGCAGACACAGACCAGCAATGCGAATTGCGAAAGATTATTGCAAAAGCTTATAAAACCATAGGGCGCAATAGTCTGGGAATCAAACCTCTTACTCAACCACAGATTCAACCTCAAAATCAAGATAAACAAAAGGCCCTGACTGATAAAGATGAGCGCCCTTTCTTTCCTAAAAAGAACTGGAGAAATAAAAAACAGGGGCGGCAGCAGCAACAGAAGCAGGATTTGCGTGCTAGTTCACCGACACCCAAGTCTTCTGAGCGTACTTATGACTTGCGCGACCACGCGAAACTTAAGACTCCTGATAGATTTCAAGTCCCTGATCAGCGCTCTTTTCGTTCTTTACAGAACACATTGGACTCTCAAGCCGGTGGTGGGGAACGCCAGGATCGTGGCAAAGGTCCGACCACACAGCCGGGACGGGATCAACCTCAACAGTTTGACATCACAGCCAAACAAGAGGATCTGCCTTGTTTTAGACCCCCGTATCAGAAGAAGAAAGTTGCTGCTTTAACAGCGAAATATGCCTCAGATGGTGAGAACACGACTTCTAGACTGGACATGGGCGGTGACCCTGCTCAACAGCGCAGCTGAGGTTACCATAGTGCGGGAGGCACTGCGTCCTTGTCTGGTGGTGAGAGCAACTGATACATTTATTACAGTAGAAACAGCGGATACACAAGTTGGCCCCCCCCCGGATAGACTCTATGAAATTGTCTTCCAAATTGAAGGTGATATACAGCGTACAATCACTGGGGTTTTTTGGGAAAATCTCACCTCTTCCTACGACATTTTGTTGGTGGAGGCAGATTGGCCCCCACCATTTGTGCTAGCGGCTTCTAGAGAGGAGGACGTGATACTTCTGAGTTCTTCGTGTTACGTCCCTGAAGAACATGCAAAGGCTTCTGCATCTGAGTGGGCTTTGGCCCTTGCCCCGGCAGTGTACCGTAATCAGGTGGGCTGGGATAGAGATTCACCAGCACATGAGATACCATTACGGTCAATGCCACAGCCCCAATATCCAATCAGACGAGAAGCCAAGGCTCCTGTTTGTGATAGTCTAACACAGTTGGAGTATCAAGGAGTGATTGAATCCTGTATATCACCGATGAATAATCCTCTTTTTACGGTATCAAAACCCGATGGGTCATATCACATTGTATTAGGTTATCGATATTTGAATAGCCATTTTCGTACATTTGCGGTAAAAAACACATAGCTCTGCACTAGTGAACAATCTTATTTGTAACAAATACAAGACTACACTGGATATTTCCAATGGTTTCTCTAGTCACAATTTGGCTCCTGAGAGCAGTGACTTGACAGCATTTACCGCCGTTGGGAATCAGAAAAAATGTACCCGTTTGCCTATGGGGTATAAGAATAGCCCAGGGCTTTCGCTGCACGTGTTGTCTCTTTCTTAGACAGCATAGACAATGATGGGTTCTCGCACGTTGATGATATTAATCTGCCGGACGATGAACAGATGCCACATCTAATCCGAGTCGACCGCATTATCCTGTCCTTTGCCGACTATGGATACAAATTCAATTTTGCAAAATCACAGAGCACATTTTGTGGTGCTTTGTTTTGGCTACGAGCTCAATAATGAAGGTAGGGGCTTGCCCCCCACTTTCTGGAGATGTATGCACAATTGCAACCTCCGTCTACTCTGAAGAAACTTTAGTCTTTGCTGGGATTTTTGAATTTCTGGAGGACTTACATCCCCGATTATGCCCAGCGTATCAAACCGCTTTATGCGTTGATACAACCAACATATTCGTCTGCCAGCCGGCTTCCGGAACATACCTCTATTCTGCAATCTTTGCAATCAGATCTGCTTGCGACTAACTTCTTGTTGACGCGTGACAATACCACAAACCTGGTGATACGTATAGTACCAGGGACGGTGGGTTTCACTTACTTGACGTTCAATGAGGGGGACACAGTCCCTATAGCATACAAATCACATTTGCACACTTCGGCTGAGATGCGCTTTTCGAATGTTTAGAAAGTTTTGACGGCAGTCCTGATGGCAATTCTGAAAGAGCGCTCGCTGGTGCAGGGGAAACGCATTCTTATGGTGACGCCTCTCCCTGCTTCAGAAGCAGTGATTAAGGCGAGTGTGCCAAACTCTAAGGAATTACATCCCCGTTGGATACAATGGGCTACTTCTTTGGCATCGGCTGCTGCCACGTTTATCTTTGATCCTGCTCTTCAGACACAGGAGTTTTTCCAGTATGAACATGTTCATCCTCCTCCGTTGTCGTTGCTTCCTTTAGATGAATACAAATGCATCATTTATACCGATGGCTCGGTCCAACCAGCCACCAGTTTTAAACACGCTTATTCGGCTGCTTGCGCTATTGTGGCTGTTTGAATTGTCAATGGAGAATTTAAGTCTTCCATAGTGCATACACAGGCACTTGGGAACTGTACAGCGCAATTGGCGGAGCTGCGTGCCCTTGTTCTTGCTCTCAAGTTTGCTGATCCTAATGTGAATACTCTTATTGTATGTGATTCTAACTACTGTGTTCAGTCTTTTAATGACAACTTATTCTTTCGGTCACAAAATGACTATCGAGATTTTAAAGGCAGCGCAATAAAGCATAAGATGCTTTGGGTACGAGTGGCAGAACTTAAAAAACGTCTCCCACTCACACAGGTTATACATACTCTTGGCCATCAGCGTGTGGGAGCACATGCTGTTGGTAATTCTTTGGCTGATGAAGCTGCCAAATCTGCAGTATTCCATTGCAGCAGTTACAAGGTCTATGACTAAGATTGATAATGAGATTTTGGCAGCAATTGCTGCTACGAAGGATGGAACGGCTTACTCGCAGGGCTTCCCTTTGAAGTATTCTTATCATTTATCTCCCGAACAGGTTCCTTATGCTAAAATTCCATCTGTTGGGGATCGGCTGATTCTCAACAAGGACCCCAGGTAATTACATTCTTAAGTTCACGTACTTTGATGGATTTACCACCTCCTTCATTATGGGATTTTCCCGGAGACAACTCTCTTTTAAAAGTCACAAAAAATATGTATATATATATTATCTACTGGCGGTCGCCAGTAGATAGTTATAGTTAGGACCTATTTTCCATAGGAAATCCGCAACATTCTATTTGAAATAACTTTGGCGCCGGTTGACGAATCTTCGCGAAATTTTCAAACTTGTTGGGGCGCTCCGGTCCGTTCCTATCCTGAAAGTCCGGGGTGATTCATCAAGCGGGGGCCGAGAAAAAAGGGGGGTCCCAAAACGTGTTTTCCCCATTCATTTTTCCATAGGAACCGTTAGTCGCAGCTACAGCCCGAACTGCTGAACGGAATTACACCAAATTTGGCAAAAAGGTAGCCCTTGGTTCAGAGTCGTGCCTTTTGCTTAAATGGTGTAAATCCGTTCAGTAGTTCCTGAGAAAAACAAAAATAAAATCACATAGGGTTTGCGTACCCTCCCAATCACGAGCTGTATGGTAATTGGCTGTCAACACTCCAAACCAGGAAGTGTTGGCAGCCATCTTGTTCCTCGGTAGAACCGAGGCACAAGAAAAGACAAAAACAAGGGCGCAAAACGCAAAAAGGGGGCAGGGTAGAAACACCCTGTCCCCCTAGGCCTGCTCAGGGGGTCCTACAAGGACCCCCGGGGCCCAATTTTTTTTTTTTTTAAATCAGCAAAAGCGGATCCTGCTGATAAAAAAAAAAAACGAAGCGCGATCTCCCATGCTTCGTTGTTAATTGGCCCCCGGATGGGCCAAGTCCCGGGGGCATGCGGGGGTTAATAAAAATGATTGGGGTCCTCTAAGGCCCCCCCAAGCCCCGGGGACCGCCACCCACCAGGGCTTTTATTTCAAAATGGTGCGGGAGGGCACTCGGCCCTCTCACAGCCCCGGGGGACCGCCACCCCGGGGCTTCTTTTAATTTAATTAAATGAACCTGTGTGGGGGGGCTCGAGCCCCCCCACACGCCCCGGGGACCGCCACCTCCCCGGGGCACTAATAATGTAAATGCGGGGGTCCGTTACGGACCCCTGAGCCCCGGGGACCACCACCTCCCCGGGGCTTTGCCAATGGAGGGAGGCGCGGCCCCCCTCCTGGAGCCCTTGATGGCCTTGGGGACCGCCACCCCCCAGGGCCGGCTCCTGCAGTGTCCCGGGGTGCCTACCCCCGGGACACTGTAGTTTGCTATGACAGGGCGGGAGCATCGCGGCTCCCTTCCTGTCATAGCAAACTGCTTTGGTTTTTGGAAGAGAGAGCAGGAAACCTGCTCTCTCTTCCCAAAACCAAAGCAGATTGCTTTTCCACACGGGGAGCTGCATCTTAGCAGCTCCCCATGTGGAAAAGCAATGCCGGCTCCCGCAGGAGGCGGGGAGCCGTCAGGGTCAATGGGGGAGTTGGGGTCCCCCCACGGACCCCAAAGGATAAGGCCAGCCCCGGTGGATGGGGTCCCCGGGGCAAGTAGTGGCCCGGGAGGGGGGCCACGAGGCCCCCCTCCCAAAAAATAAAAAAATAAATAAAGGCCGGGCCTAAGGAGGCCTGAGGAGGGGGGCCACGCAGCCCCCCTCCTCCAAAATTATTTTTTTTAAAGTGGCCATGCCCCGGGGGATGGGGTCCCCGGGGCCGGAATAGGCCACGGGAGGGGGGCCACGCAGCCCCTTCCCCTACAGTATTTTACTTTTTTTTTAAAGGAAAAAGGCATCAGGCCCTGGGGGATGGGGTCCCCAGGGCTCCAAAAAGTAAAAAAGAAGGGGGGCCACACAGCCCCCCTTCAAAAAAACAAAAAAGAAAGAAAAAGACGCGATGGAGCATCAGGCCCCGCCCCCTCCCTTAACCACTCTGCAAACGCGCCCTGTGGCGCGTTTTAAATTGGGGAAATAATTCCCATTCAATACTGGGGGTCCCTGGGGTCCAACTAGCCCACCAGGTACCTCCAGTAAGCGCCACAGGGCTGGGTTGCAGAGAGGTGGTCCAGGCCACGCACCTTTTTACACCTCTCTGCAACGCAGCTCTGTGGCGCTTACTGGAGGTACATGGTGGGATAGTTGGACCCCAGTGACCCTCAGGATTCAAGGGGACTTAATCCCCCAACTTAAAACGCGCCACGGGGCGCGTTTGCACAGTGGTGAAGGGAGGGGGCGGGGCTAAAGGTGACATGTGTGCAAACAGGCCCCGTGGCACTTTTTAAGATGGGGAATTACATCCCCTTCAATCCTAAGGGTCCCTGGGGGCCAACTAGCCCACCAGGTACGTCCAGAAAGTGCCAGAGAGCTGCGTTGCAGAGAGGTGTAAAAAGGGGTGTGGCCTCTGAACACCTCTCTGCAACGCAGCTCCCTGGCGCATACTGGAGGTACAGGGTGGGCTAGTTGGACCCCAGGGACCCTCATGATTCAAGGGGACTTAATACCCCAACTTAAAACGCGCCAGGGGGCGCGTTTGCAGACATGTCATCTCAGGCCCCACCCCCTTCCTTCACCATTCTGCAAATATTCCTCTAAAATCAGCCGAACTACGAATTCCGATTTACTCACCTGTTATCAGGAGAGACCTCAGTGCTGCATCTTTGAGCCCAGTACTGATCCTGAAAAGTAATTTTTACCGTACTTACCAGTAACTTGAATTTCCTTCCATAGGCTAACATTGACTGGTTTCACTTGGAAATTCTTCTAAGTGTGGAGTTTTGGAACTTTATAATATTCCTCTAAAATCAGCTGAACTATGAATTCCGATTTACTCACCTGTTATAAGGAGAGAACCCAGTGCTGCATCTTTTAGCCCAGCACTGATCCTGAAAAGTAATTTTAACCGTACTTACCAGTAACTTGAATTTCCTTCCATAGGCTAACATTGACTGGTTTCACTTGGAAATTCTTCTAAGTGTGGAGTTTTGGAACTTTATAATATTCCTTTAAAATCAGCCGAACTATGAATTCTGATTTTTTCACCTGTTATCAGGAGAGAACCCAGTGCTGCATCTTTTAGCCCAGCACTGACCCTGAAAAGTAATTCTAACCGTACTTACCAGTAGCTTGAATTTCCTTCCATAGGCTAACATTGACTGGTTTCACTTGGAAATTCTTCTAAGTGTGGAGTTTTGGAACTTTATAATATTCCTCTAAATTCAGCCGAACTACGAATTCCGATTTACTCACCTGTTATCAGGAGTGAACCCAGTGCTGCATCTTTTAGCCCAGCACTGACCCTGAAAAGTAATTCTAACCGTACTTACCAGTAACTTGTATTTCCTTCCATAGGAATCCATTGTCTGGTTTTCAGCAGAAAAGTTTCAGTGTCGATTTTCACAAACTACAAATATTCCTTAAAAATCGCCTGTATGACTTAAACGCATTCTTTCAACTGTTTACAGGAGATGCACCAGTGCTGGGTCCAGGATCCACCACTGAGTAAGAAAAGTAACGATAACACTACTTACCTGCTAAGTGAATTTCCTCCCATAGGATAACATTGGTGATTCTATGTGAAAAAGTTTCTAAGTGTCAACTTTTAAAATACAATAATATTCCTTAAAAATCACTACTGTAACCAAAACGCTTTTACTCAACTGTTTACAGGAGATGTCCCAGGACTGAATCTAGGATCCAGTCCTGTGGTTAGAAAAGTAATCCATAAAGTAACTAATTGCATTTAACTAGAAATTCACATTGAGCTCAATGTTGCATTGTGTTTGAAATTGTGTTGCCCATTGCAACAACTGTAACTACTGTACTTAAAAGTCTATTGCCTATTTGCAAAGTATTTAAACTAAAGTAATTCATTCTGAGAAAGTATATTTTGTAATGTAATGTATAATGTAATTACAATGTAATTTAAAAAATAAAATATCTAAAAATAAATAGTTTAAAAAAATGTAGTAAATCAGTATCAAAAAAATAAATATAACAATTAATACAATTAAAAAATTGTAATTTTCAAAACCTTTGAAATTCACTGAAAAAAACCATAGGTTTCAGGCACGTAATAGTTAGAAATTAGCATTTAACAAACCTTACAAATTCACTGAAAAAACCATAGGTTTTAGGGACAGTTATAGTTAGTTGGATATTGCACTCGTACAAAACCCGTGAAATTCCCCCGTTATAGTTAGTTCAGCTAACTATAACTCGCGCCCCCGCAATGTACTGCAGATGACGTCACATATTACATCACTCATGGTCAGTGACATCACTGATGACATCACTGATGACATCTCAAATGACATCACTGATGACATCATCCATGTGATAATTTCATGCATCTTCTCACACCCTAATATAACTTTTGATACACCCACTCTAAATTACAGACTGCCATTCACAAAACCATACACACTCCAATACCAATAACTACATACCCACTCACTGATTCTTAGGTCTACACACACACATCTACTCACTCACCCGTCCAGTCACTCATACTTACAGTCACTCAGTACAGGACTATCATATGCACTCATACACCTATATAAACACTCACACACCGCCACTCATCCATAGAGGTACTCACACACCTAGTCAGTCATGCAAAAAATTAATCACACACCCATTTACTCACCTATACAGTTATACACACACCAGCTCACTTACTCATACAAATACTAGCACATTCTTACGCTCTTATACAATAACTGATACAAGCACACACGCATCCATACAGCCACTCTCACAATCACACACTCTCACTTATAGCCTTTTAAATACTCTAACACACATATATACTGCCTTTTACATATGTAGTTACTCGCACATGTACCACTGAGATATACATTCACTCACTAACACACCCATACACACACTCACCCACCCAAGCAGTCCATCACAGACGCACTCTTCAAATCATGCACCCAGTGAATCACCCACTCACACATCTATGTACAGAGTCACACACACCCTACCCACACAAACACTCAGGCACCCATACAGATACTCAGACAACCAATCAATAACTCATATAGACACTCATGTAGCTATTCACAAACCCATGCAGACTCTTACACAGCAACAGCCAGACGGATACAGACATTCACCCAGTTTAGTCACTAACCCATGCATTCAGTAAGATACGTTTAATCACTCACTTATAGAGTTAGTCACGCACTTACTAAATCATCCATACAGACACTTATACACCCACTCATTCTTCAATACACCTTGGCATATATATTAAACATATTTAAACTTTAGAGAAACACACAGTCACTGGATGATGTCATCAGTGATGTCATTTGAGATGTCATCAGTGATGTCACTGACCATGTCATGAGTGATGTAATATGTGAAGTCATCAGCAGTGCATTGCGGGGGCGCGAGTTATAGTTAGCTGAACTAACTATAACGGGGGAATTTCACGGGTTTTGTACGAGTGCAATGTCCAACTAACTATAACTGTCCCTAAAACCTATGGTTTTTTCAGTGAATTTCAAGGGTTTTTTAAATGCTCATTTCTAACTATAACGTGCCTGAAACCTATGGTTTTTTCAGTGAATTTGTAAGGTTTTTTAAATGCTAATTTCTAACTATAACGTGCCTGAAACCTATGGTTTTTTTCAGTGAATATATATATATATTGGGGGGGTTTTTTAATTTTTCCAATTTGGTTTTTCAAATGCTTTTGAACTCTGCTTGGCTTTTGAACTCTGTTTTGGTCTTCTGTCTATATGCTGTGACCTTACCAAGGGGAGGGTGTTATTTGGCCATTAGGGTCATTGTCGACATTGCTAAGTTAGCATGGGCTTTGCTGCCATGATGCTGCTTTTGCGCACGTTACTACATGACTTTATTTTGCAAGACACTGTATATGCCTTTCACATGAGAACTGTCTGCTTTTCGCGTTCTCTTCTAGTTCCTGGAGTTTAGTCTGAACACAATGTGCAAGGTCGATAAACAATGCCCCTTGTTATTCTTTTCTGGTCAGGCCCTAGCACCTAGACAAAACATGCTAAACACAGCTGCACTACTGGAGACACGTGCTTTAATGTTACGGGGATGCATGTTGTTCAAACACACACTTGGAGAGAGACCTTTCCATGGAGAAGAGCTATGCTGTTCCTATGATGTAAGCCTTCCATCTAGGCTTTAAGGTATGGGGCCTGCTGACAAAGCCCAGAGATCTTCTTTTATATAATAAAGCTTCTTCCAGTCAAGGGGAGGGTGGTTAGGTCCGATAGTCCTTTTTCCACTGTCTGTATACGAGGACATCCCCCTTTATATTCTATGGAATTGTAACAATGCTAGTTGTTCTGGCAGTAGGTGAGAGGAACCCGTAACTTCACTCTGGTTGTTCCTCAGAGGAAGTGCATGGTTCTACATTTTTAGTATAACGAGGGTTGGCTTTTAATTAGATTACTGGTTTTAACTATTCAACCCTACTAATTTTACCGGCTTTATCTTTTATAATCTTTTCTGTGGCTCACTCGCGGTGTGCTTTTTGGACCACTTACCCGCCTCGATGGCTGAAACAGCCACCGTCTCTGCTCCCCCAGTCGGCCATTGCCGATTGAGTGGAGGGAAGCAGATACACCTGACCTGCCTGACTTCCGGCGGAACGCGGGTCACAGGTCAATTTGCACCGGCCGGCTACAAAAGACACATGCTGGGCCGGGCACACCAAAGGCGTGCCAAAGGCAAGCCCATCTGTGCCCGTCCGCGTCCGGCCGGTGCCATAACCCCTGCCCCTGTTCCTACAAATGATTAGCATTATAATGCTGAGCAGCTTAGACAGTTAAACGTAGCCACTATGGTGCATTGTGCCCACTCCATTGTTCCTGGCAGTCTGGACCCCGGCTGCACGCACTGTCCATTTAGACTATCGCCGCTCCCCCAAACTAGTCGGCCCCTTCCGAAGCCATATAAAATGTTTGCTGAATTGTAGATCGCTGACAAAGCATGCGGTGGAGATCCTTATTCTGCTACAGGAAGAATGCCCAGAAGTCTTGTTTCGGATGGAAACTTGGCTTAATTCAGGATCGGATCCTGATATCGTCCAAGCCCTCCCCCCCGGTAACCTAATTCAGAGGATAGACAGGACTGTTGGTAAAGGCGGCGGGATCGCCATCATCTACAAAAGTCACCTCAGCTGCTCCACTTCTGGTGGTCCCTTACCAGATTGTGAGAACCTTCTATTCATGATAGGGTTTACCCCCACGCTCTCCCAGTCAGGCATCTTAATATATTGCCCCCCTGGGTCGTTGGGTCAATTCTGTAAATCACTGCCTGTGATGGCTGCTAATTTCGCCAGTACCCCTGCTAATTTTACATTACTAGGTGATTTTAATCTGCATTTCGATGACCTTTCACATGAGGCTGCGGCAGAGATTACTAAGGATCTTGCCTAGTACCAGCTCAAACAGAAGATCACTAAAGCGACCCATGCAAATGGTCACCTCCGAGATCCCATATTCTCCAATCTAGAGGAATTAACGGGAAAGGCACCCATTCCAATACCCTGGTCCAATCATTTTTTTGATCCCTTTCTCCTGGACCCCCACCCGTATTACCCCTTCAACCAGGGCAATAAGAACTATGTCACATCCTTGGCCCAAACTTCCCTCAGAGAAGTAGGTATTGGAGCTAGAAAACACTAAGCCGACCGCTGATATCGATCCAATTGTTGCCAATGAACGATTTTACAATTGAATTGAGAGCACTTTAGATCAGGTTCTCCCAAAGAAAATGACCCAGATGAAAGTTGGGTCCAACAGAACGGCATGGTACTCCCCCAAGCTCCAGGTGCTAAAACAGATCTGCAAGAATCTCGAAAGAGCTTGGAGAAAGGATTTCTCTTTAAACAAGAAATCGGAATACAGGGAGGCCATAAGAACATACAAAGCCGAAATTAAATTGGCCCAGGCCTCATATTATGAGGAAAGAATTTCCTTGGCAGCCAACTCCCCCTGCGAACTTTTTTTCGCATAGCGAAAAAATTACTTAAAGCCCCTTCACCCCAGAAATACCTGATGCCACTGGCCGACGTTGCAATGAACTTGCAGATTACTTTCATAATAAGATTCAAACAATCTACTCCTCATTTTCCTCTGTAGACAGTCACAACAATCTCCACTCAGAGGATACTGGTCTGCATAGCAGGGAACACTCCTTGGAGGTATTTCCCCATATGGACCTTGAGTCATTCCATACCATCTCGGCACTTGTGAAGAGCAGGTCGCCTAGAGACCCAGCTCCACCTAATATCCTGAAGCAAGTGTCCGAAATCGTTTCCCCGATCATCCTGGATTTGATTAATGCCTCTATCACCACTGGAATGGTCCCACCTCTGTGGAAAAGAGCGATGGTGAAGCCTCTTTTGAAAAAACCTAGTCTTGACCTGGATCTCCTGAGTAATTTTCGTCCCATCTCGCTCCTCCCAGGGATTAGTAAAATAGCTGAGGAACATGTCAACTCTGCACTTTCGACATTTCTGGAATCCCACAACCTCTTCCACCCCTCCCAAACCGGCTTTCGCCGGCGTCAAGGAACAGAAACTGCGTTGTTAGCCGTTGTCGAAGAGTCTAAAAAGATTCTTGACGCCAGAGGTTCAACAGCGATTATCCTCTTGGACCTCAGCGCAGCTTTCGACACGGTCAACCACCAAATTTTGGTCCATCGACTTAGAAGTTTGGGGGTGACCGGAGTAGCCTTAACATGGCTGCAATCATTCCTGGAAGAGAGATCCTTCCAGGTTTTCGAGGGTGATGTCACTTCAAAACATATGCCTCTCCATTGCGGAGTCCCTCAGGTATCGTCCCCGAGTCCCTCCCTTTTTAATGTTTATATGACTCCGCTTGCAGAGATTGTGCTCCCTTTTGGGGTTCATATATTGACCTACGCTGATGACACCCAACTGATCGTAGCTCTGAACCACTCTGATAATGCCTCTATCGGCCTTTGTCCCTGTCTAGAAGAGGTAGATAAATGAATGAACCACTCATACCTAAAATTGAATGGTGACATGACCGAGTTGATGCTCCTTGGTAATCCATCTCTCTTTAAAGCGGATGTAATGTGGCCAGCCTGCATGGGACCCGTCCCTGCCCCCAAGACCCAGATGAAGAGTCTAGGCCTCTGGCTTGACCAAGACCTCAGCTTTATGGTCCAGGCACGGAAGGTTGCAACTTCTTGCTATGGCATCCTAAGGATGCTCCGCAAAGTGCTTCCACTTCTCCCCTTCCAGGCAAGAAAGCTTATGGTGCAGGCACTTATTCTTTCCCGCTTGGGTTACGGGAACGCCCTTTACCTTGGAGCTCCGGGCTCGACTTTTGCAGAAACTCCAAACGGTGCAAAACTGCGCAGCGAGGATTCTTATGGGGAACTCAAAACCGGCAATCTGCAAAACCCGCCTTGAAGTCCCTCCATTGGCTCTCTGTTCGGGAGCAAGTTAACTTTAAGGCCATGTGCTTTGCCCACAAGATGTTAACAGGGAATGGACCAGCGATCAACCATTCCATTGTCCAGCCTTATCTGGCGAATAGACGGCTGCGCTCAGACGATCTGCATCTGGCCGTCGTTCCCAGGGTTAAGAAGGCCAGAAGTGGCGGTCGCCTATTCTCTTATAATGCCGCTAGGCTGGTGAACACCCTCCCTCTCCACCTACGGAGGGAACCCAGCCATCTAGCCTTTCGGAAACTGCTAAAAACTTGGCTCTTCCCTTAAGTGTTGCTATGATGTTTTTCTCGTTTACTGCCTCAGCGCTGGGATGCCCCTGGGTAGCTAAGCGCTAAATATATGCTGTTTTCATTTCATTTTATTCATTTCTGAGTTTATGCATTTTGCTGCTGGTAGTGGCTTGTATACGGCATTATAGAGCACGATAGTTAAAATAAACATTTTGAACTATTACAGTGACTCGGCCAATTCTTATTGTGGACAAGTACGAGTGAGTGAGCGAAATGGTGTGTCTTGCTACCGCGATTCCTGAGAGAGTTGGGAGTGTTGTGTTCTGGGTTGTCTAATCATTTGTAGCTTCATGATTATGTAGGAGAACGAATGAGACACTGTAGCTAGTCGGTTTTGGGATTTTGGGCACTAAGGTGGTAGGAAGGTACAACCCCTATACACAGAGGTCCTGTTTTCCTGCACATAGTTCTGTGTATGTGCAGAATCCCCGCAACAATACCATATGTATATAGGGTATCTATGAATGATGTAATAGTATCTAGGTTACATTTTGATTGTTGGAATGTTGAACCTGTAAACTTCATTCTCTCGGAGATGGAACTTTTTGCTGTTTTCGAATAAGAGGACCTGTACATGAATTCTACTAAGTATCGGGAAATATTCTGTTACCATCATTTCGGACATCATTTTTTGCACCACGCCACTGTTCAAATACAAATAGAAAGGATGAAGCCGGTGACGGACTGTATAGGCTGCACCCCAATCACCAATCACAACAAGTATAATGTTCTGTGCACAATTCTTTCACCACCTGCCGCGGTTTGGTACCACTGTCCAGCAGTTCTAAGCTTACAAGATATGAGGAGGGGCACCAGAAAAAAGTTCAATTCCAGTATGAATTTCAAAGTATCTCCTTTATTATTTTTCTTTGATATAAAAAGGGTTAAAGTCCATCCAACGTGTTTCGTTCCTTATACTCCTGGAACTTCATCAGGGCTCTGAACCGTGTACAGCAATTATTTTTTATTGATTGTGTAACTAGATATTCCATCCATATAATATAAAATGAAAAGTCCTCCGCATTAGATCTTCAGATTGTTTAGTGGCCTGCAGTTAATACCAAGAAAATTCATCAAGCCCCATATTTATTACCGTGATACGTATCCATGTTTCAAGTGAAATCAAGTGTAAGCTTGGATCTGCTGGACAGTGGTACCAAATAGCGGCAGGTGCTGGAAGAATTGTGCACAGGACATCAAGTTACACAGTTAATAAAAATAACTTCAGGCCTTGCTAATTTTTCTAATATTGTAAAATCTGGCTTAGTCAGTTCATCCCAGACAATCTTTGGAGTAATACTGGCTTTTGTTCATTCCCTTTTTTCTAGTGTGTTCAGGAGATTCCCACTGCTGTTATTCATTTGCAGCATTTTTGGCCTATTTTTGCTCCTACGCAATGGATGGTCTGTTTGTAAGTCCCCTGGATCTACAACTGCTCCAGCTGTGCCGCAAGTGCATGCTTCAATTCTTTGGAATTTTCTTGCTCTAGAAACTGGACCTTGACTGGTGAATGTGACTCCGACCTGCCTGGTTTACCTGTTTGCAACCTGTATTTCACTGTCTCTGGTGCACCTTTGAGTGGGCACTGGATATTTGCCTGGCTTTGCAGGTGCCCACCCCGTCGACATTGAACTGCTGATGAGCCATTAGCGACCCATTTTAAGAGTTGTCCCTTGGGCCTATGGCTTCTTCAGAATGACAGCTATGAGCCACTTCTTCCAGAGGAACCATGTGCATCAGCACATGAATCACCAAATTCTGGCTCTAATAACATGGATGCAGGTTGCCCGGCTACATTCTCAGTATTGGTTGAGACAAAAGATCATGTGTCTTCTCTCTGAAACTTGTAAAATGGGCTGTAAACCAATAGTTGTCTGCAGAGAAAGAATCCACTTTGGATTCACTAGCCTTTGAATTTGTGAGTGACTTCATGGATACCTCCAACACATTAGGCTACCTTTTCAAAATTGGCATGCCACGTGTTATTTTTATTTCTTTGTGATTCTACATTTTTTGCAATTAGTCATCTATAACATGCTTATTAGCAATGCTTTCAATTTGCTTATCTTGTGCTTTTATTATTTAGTTAGTCGTTGCGTTACTATCCCTACCAAAGGGGGGTGAGAGGGTGTTGTGAGTGCCCTGTAGGGCTCACTGTAGTCTCTCCCCCATTGTAGCCTAACTGCACTCATAGTCGGCCGCTTTGGCTTGGTACACGTTACAAAGTAACATGCTTGTTTTTGAGCCACATTGTTATTTTACCAGTAGGCTGCACATGTTTTGTTATTTAGCTCTGCTGCTGGAATTCAGTCTGAACAATTCATACAAGGTCAAACAGCATTGTGCCCTCTTTCTCTCTGTGGTCAGACACCAACACTTAGACATAATAGAGAAATCCAGCTGCTGTTTTTGAACATGGCTATTCTAATCCTATAAGCCGGGACTTGTTGTTTTGAAAATAGAAATAACTTTTCGCAGAGCAAAGGTTCCAAGATGAGCAAACTGCATCATCTGAGATGTAAAACAGCTGCCTATGAATGTCAGTTATGGGATTCTGCAGTAATCCCAGAGAGCTCTAATATATCACTATGCTCTCATGAGCACGGCAACCATTTTTCTACTGGCCACAATACCTACCTGTGAGAACCTGAAAGTCTGGAACTAAATGTACCATTCTGCAACATACTATTGAGTTTTTCTTCAGTATAATTTGTGGCATTTTGCCAATTTTCAAAGCGGGCAATTGAGGGAACATTTGGGGCATTCACGTCTTTTATTTTGGCCAGTAACAGACATGTAGTATGCTGGACGGTGTCATTCAGGAAGATCATTTGTGTTGGGGTTAAACATGCTTAGGCAGATCTGTCATTCACTATAACAGGGCTTTTTAGAGTGAACAGTCTACTGATTGTGCTAATCACATTGTTGACATGCATATGTTTTCTAATTGCAGTGCAGTTGTTTCATGATAGAGCATGATATTTTCAATAATTATTGTAAGCTTTCTTTGCGTCTCTTTTCTCTTTATTGTGGACATGCATGAATGAGAGAACGAAAGGTGATGACCTGCTACTGGGTTTAGAGTGTGGTGTTCTGGGGTGAAAACGTACTTGTTATTCTGGGAAGTAAGGCACTATGAGCTCGTCTGGATTTGGGCCCATAGGTACTGATGTGGTATGGTGACTTAGTCCCTACATACTGATCTTCTGTGGTCCCAGGCATAGTTCTGTTACTAAACAGAGTCCTTGCAACAGATGAGCTCATAGTTAATTTGGGTGCAGCCAAATTCCTGAGTACCTTTGACTTAACATCAGGGTTTTGGAAAATTGGGCTCAGCCAGGGAGCAAAAGAGATCAGCCTTCTATACTCCTGAAGGCCATTTTCAGTTTAAGGTGGTGCCTTGTGGAATGAAAAATGCCCCGCCACTTTCCAAAGGATGGTGAATAGAGTTCTTTAAGGTCTGGACAACTTTAGTGCAGCCTGGCTGGATGATATTGCTGAATTAAATTCAACCTGGGAGAACCACCTTGTCTACCTGAGGGAAGTACTAAAGGCAGGCCTACTATCAACGCCAGTAAGGGCCAGATAGGGCAGAGTTCAGTTGTCTACTTGGGCAAGCTTCTAAAGGTGGGTGGAGGCAAAGTACAACCTCTCCAGCATAAAATCCAGACCACCCTAGGTTGGGTAGCAACCACGAGTCAGGGTTTTCCTTGGCTTGCGAGTACTCTAGTCGACTTGTGAAAGGGTATGGTGCCATTGTGGCCCCTCTTACTGAGTTCACCTCTAAAAGTGAGCCTAAGAAGGTCATCTGGACCACAGGATGCCAAAAGTCCTTTGAGAATCTGAAAGAGATTATGTGCTCAGCACCTGTTCTAAATGAACCAGACTATGGAAAAGAGGGCATTATTAAAACATGCTTCTGTACATGAGATTGGGGTAGTGTTGTCATAAAGAAATGAGGACTGCAAAAAGAAAAATTGATGGACAGAATGCTGCACAATGTCAAATATTCACCCCAGTACATTCAGATGCAAATCACTCTTGACCCTGTTCCCCATGGGAACAGTCCAGCCCGAACTGCCAGGCCAAGTCCTCCCTCGACTGGAAACAAGCATCCTGGGACCGGTTTTGGGGCATCACCCCTCATCAGCCAGGCTAGCTTGACTCCAGTGGCATGGAGAGCAAGGGACCCACGTCTGGGCATACCCGTCCCACTCGGGGTGACAAATGCAAAATGAACAATTGATGGACAGAATGCTGCACAATGTCAAACATTCACACCAGTACAGAGATCTGGGCCTAGTCCATCGTTTTTTTTACTACACATGCCATTACAGTTCAGTGTCTTTTGATTTCTTGCCCTAAGCACGCCGGGTATACCCAGACATGGATCCTGGGCTCACTGTGTCACTGGATTGAAGCTAACCTGGCTGATGAGGGGTGATGCCCCGAAACTTGTCCCAGGATGCTTGTTTCCGGTCCAGGGAGGACCTTGCTTGGCAGTTCAGACTGGACTATCCCATGAGGCACAGGGTCAAGTCTGATTTGCATATGGCTGGGTCTAAACTGGGGTGGCCTTGTGAGCAAAAGAACAATGGATTTAACCCAGATCTAGTGAGTGGGGAAGAATGTTTGATTTGCCCTAAGTGCGCCAGGTATGCCCAGATGTGGGTCCCAAGCTTACTGTGTCACTGGATTCAAGCTATCCTGGCTGATGAGGGGTGAAACCCAAAAACTGGTCCCAGGATGCTTGTTTCCGGTCCAGGGAGGACCTGGCTTGGCAGTTTGGGCTGGACTGTTCCCATGAGGCACAGGGTCAAAACTGATTTGCATATGACTGGGTTTAAATTGGGGTGGCGTTGTGAGCAAAAGAACAATGAATTTAACCCAGATCTATTGACTGGGGGGAATGTTTGACTTGCTTTGCATTCCGTCCATCATCTGTGTCTCTTTCGCTTTCTCGCCCTAAGTGTGCCCAGTATGCCCAGACGTGGGTCCCGGGCTCACTGTGTCCCTGGATTCAAGCTAGCCTGGCTGATGAGGGGTGATGCCCCAGAACTGGTCCCAGGATGCTTGTTTCTAGTCCAGGGAGGACCTGGCTTGGCAGTTCAGACTGGACTGTTCCCATGAGGCACAGGGTCAAGACTGATTTGCATATGGCTGGGTCTAAACTGTGGTGGCATGGTGAGCAAAAGAACAATGGATTTAACCCAGATCTATTGACGTCCAAGTGAATGTTTGATTTGATCTGCATTCCGTCCATCACCTGTATGTCTTTTGATAAAGAAATGAGGGTCAGGACCAACTTGTTGATACAAAAGGGGATGATGGACGGAACGTTTGAGCCAATCAAACACTCACCCCCAGTCAACTGATCTGGGTTTAATCCATCATCATTCTTTAGCTCACTCCACCACCCCAGTTCAGACATGGCCATATGCAAATCAGTCTGACCCTGTGCCTCATGGGAACAGTCCAGCCCGAACTGCCAAGCCATGTCTTCCCTGGACCGGAAACAAGCAGGTCCTAAGAGTAAGGTAAAAATCAATTGTCTGTCTCAGCCTGGTCCTGGGACCCGCCTCACTTTCGCTCTCCGTGGTTTCCATTAAACTCTACCTGCAAGTGACCAATTGTCCCTAGGGCATTGTTTTAAAGTACATCAGGGCCCGCTCTGAGTCTCCATTTTAGTTTTACGTTTTAGATTGACATCTTTTTCTAACTGTGCCTTTTTACATGCTTTACACTTACAAATAAAGTACTGAGAAGCTATTATACATACAGTTTATTTCTTGGTAAGTTTTATTATAATGGTTTGCATTCAATCGGTCCACGGCTTGCCCTTTAGTTGCTTGTCCAGCTGGAGACAGCTCTAAGGCTCCAGACAAACCATCGCATCAGCTCTGCATCTTTGACACAGTGTGATTGGAGCAGTGCATTTTATTATACAACCAGCCTCTGTAATCCATTTGGCCGAGGAGCCCTTCTGCTGCGATTGTCCTGGAACGCAGTGCACTGTGACTGAGATACAGCCCTGCTGACTCAAACCTTTATCCTGCAAAGGACAATAGCCTGCTTTACATCAGGTCAGCTGCCTGGGGCATCATACCCAGGTATGGGACGTTATGCTATCCCAATGGGTCTTGCAGAGGATACTCGCACCATGTTCTCGATAGCATAGGTAGTGTTTGGTAGGAGTATAATCATATAGTAAAGTTATAATGGTTGAACTGTTAATATTTTTACCAGTTCTCGTAGTGCTGATTACAATGCTTTGTTTCATCTGACTAATAATTGCAGCTCACTCTTTCTATACTAGAAAACGATTGTTTCAATAAATGTTTGAAAAGCCATATTTATATCTTTCTTGTGTTTTTCCCTTGGGCATGCAAAAGTAACAACGAAAGGGTAGATCTGTTTCCACAATTTCCTTGGGGAATAAAAAGTGGTCATGTTAGAGGTTGCTGATGCCATCTAGTACTCTTGTAAGGTTAGGGGTCACATGTGGCACTGCTAACTAGCTAGGAATTAGGCCAACATACTTTGATGGTGTATGGACTCAGTCCCCATATTCTGACAGTTACTTAAATCAGCAGGAATCGTATAACACCAGCAGTAGTAGTTTGTACTCTATTTTGGCTTGAAAGCCCTTAAAGCAATGCATCCTTCACATAAATATTATCTGTAAAATATATATCAACAATAATATAGAACTATTCAGTTTAAAGCATAAAACATACAAAATTCTTATCCATAATACACGTATATATAAAATAGATCCAAATGGAATCACAATTATTATATTTAAAGTCCCTGGCACTAAAATATAAAAACATGGCAACAAAGGAACACTCAATAACATTTTCATCCTATTAGCAGTTATATTGTACTGTGCAATTATATCGCGTATATCTTCCCATTTCATATACAGCTAAGAGTTACCTTAGGGGAGCTCTTTCTAACTGAATTTCTGGGCCAGCTGTAGAAATTGGGTCACTGCAAAAACTAGTTTCCCCTGGATCACTTTTCAAAAGTCCCAGAGCCTCCAAATAATGCCTCACGCCCAACAACTTACACACTGCAATGAACTATTTTTTTGTGAGGTAACAAATATCTAGGACAGAAGAAAAATAAATGGCATTCCGTTTCTTTTACTTGTGGGAAATATGGGCAATGTGTCTGAGAGCCACCGGATTTCTCTCATTTGGATAAAAATGATCTAAGGGGTAAGGCACTACATCTGAACTGTACATGCAATTGTTTTGCTTGCAAAGGAACAATTGTGTCCATATATGGTTCAAAATTAAACAAGCATTTATGGCTCAGAAACTGCCCTGTTAGATTTCCATCATCACAGTAATGCCAAATCCATAGGATAACATGTTCCCAGTATGCTTTTTTCACTTTGAGTAGCACCTTTCGCATTTGCTGCTGGGGAGTTACATAAATCCCCCATCTTCACAATTTCGCATTGCTTTCTAATGGGGTGTGAACTTGCCAGTCACATGCAATTAGTTCTATGAGTGACTCCCTGTAGAGAGTCAGCTTTGGAGTTGTCCAAAGCTGCACCCAATATGTCAATGGTTTTAGGGAGAAGACCGTATGTATACAATTTACTTATGGATCCAGCCTCAGGGGCGAAAGGGGAGTGCTTGTGGGTAGGTTGAAGAGTCCCCCAATACATCTATTCTTAACTAAAGTAAGAGCAGTTGCATCAGCATACCCCAGTATTTCTGTCCCATATATAGCTACAGCCATTGCCATAGATCTATATATATTACGGGCAGGCGATACCACAACTCCAGAGGTGGCCTCATATTTTCTCATAATAGACAACATTCTCTGGTTGAGGGCAGTTTTACTCTTTTCAATTTGTGCCCTCCAGGTCAGAGTACCCGTCATCCTTACCCCAAAGTAATCAAAAAGTTTGACCTGTTCTATGGGGGCACCCTCAATGGTTATTCTGACTCTGAAAGACTGGATGGATTTATTGTAATATACTTTGATTTTACTGGATTTAGCTCTAGGTACCTATTCTTTCAGGAGGTGGCAAAGGAGTCCATAGGAGTTCTACAAATAAGGAGAGCATCATCAGCGAACATTAAAAGTGGCACAGATACTCCTGCAGCCATAGGAGCCTCATGCTTGCATTCTGATAACGGTTTCACAGCACCGTTAATATAAAGACTAAAAAGTGTAGGTGCAACACCATTTTCTCATTGACCACAACAATAAAGTTTGGCAGAAATGAAATGCTCAGATTTATTCTTCCTTTATAAATCCTTAAGTCCAGTTATTTCACCGGATTGTGTTTGTTTTGCTGTCTAAAATCTGCTTTATTTTAATAAATTAGTGTCCAATTTCTTTCAAGTCGTGCCAATTACTTATCATCCATGTTGGTACTGTGAAATTCTTATCACCTCTTGTAAAGCCCGACTACCACACTGCCCGGACTGAGCTAGGGATTTATTAGTGTTAATCGAAAGGACCTAGTTGGGGTATTGTGAGATTATTACATAGTGAAGCCTATCCAGCCTCACTGCATAATACTCCACTTTCCTACAGGGTGTCTTTAGGTCAAGCTTAAGCAGTTTGTGTCTCTCAGTATCACTTGGCAACTCGGACGGTGTCGAATATGTGCTATTTTTTCAACATGTGCTTTTTATTCTGTCACAACTAATCGTGTAAATTTGTGTGTTTTTGTAAAGCCATGCACACAAATTTTTTAGTTTATATGGAATTAGTAGAAAAACCATGATTTGGCAGTTTAAGGTAATTTACATAAATATTGCTTTGTCTTACCAGAACTCCTGAACTGCAGGCTGTCATTTGTTTTCAATTCCCTCTCTGTGAATCCTTGCAGCTGGGAGCATGCATGCATGTGTGTCCTTGACCTGGTCTGTCTTGGTGTCTCTCTCTACTCCTTTAGTGGATGTTGCGGCAGCCTTGTCTTTTATAGGTCTTATTCTATCCCTTTTTATGTCTTCTTAAGGAAAGGGCCAGCCAGGTTTGCCATATTGGGCTAGTTCTCACATATTTGGATATATTTTGCCTTATTGTGCGGGAGAAAAGCAAGCTGTGCAGGAAACCAAAGTTTGGGCAAGAATCTGCCCATAGTGCGGCCGATTCTGAGAATTGTGCTGCTGATTCAGAGAATTGTGAAGCCGATTCAGAGAAGTGTGCAGCCGATTGAGAGAAGTGTGCAGCCGATTGAGAGAAGTGTGCAGCCGATTCAGAGAAGTGTGTGACCGAATCAGAGAAGTGTGTAGCCGATTCAGAGAACTGGGTTGCAGATTCAGAGAATTGGGCGGTGTAGCCGTGCTGCAACCCAGGGTTTCCTTGCCAATCTCCTCTTCCTAATTTACCCATGTGCCTACTCCCTATAACACCTGCAGGGACATAAATCTTTTCATGCATGGGAAATTTCTTCCTAGAGGGTCTTGCATTGACCTCTGAACTTCCCCGTAACCCTGCTGACCTGCTCCTTAGTTGTTTTGACCCAATCGTGGTCTGCTCTATGCATCACTGCTTGAGCATGTCAGCACTTCTACAGGCCCACCCCCATACATTTTTGCCCTTTATTTTCTGGGGCTCACACTATTTCCTCCCTTTTTTCTGGCACTGCCACCGCCACCAGTTCACCCTTATTGAGGAAGGACGCCACCCGCTCGCCATGTGTGCTCTTGGTATCGGACCTGCCGCCTGTCCAGCAGTCAGCTGTATGTCGCTGGCCAAGCACTTTTCCATTCGACAACATCCGTTTGTCTCTAGCTCTCGAGTGACTGCAGCCTGTTGAAGACTATTGCAATGACTTCTATAGTCATTGAATTGTCCTGCATTTTCTAGAACTAGCACAGCAAGAGACCAAATAAAAAAAATACCTTGTCATTATTTGCCGCTTGTCTTCTCACATGTTCTGCTATACCTAGGTGTGTTAAACCAATATCAGGAAAGGGTAATCTTTTACCTCCAACTGTAAGGAGTGAGTGACTGTCAGTCAAATCACTTTATTCGATACTTAAAAAATTTTAAGTTCATAAAAGTACAGAAATGCACAATATACAATTAAAAAGAGAATAATACAGATTTCATGATAGGAATAGTAACAGTAATTTGATGACAGACATTGAATTTAAAAACAAGATTAAAATATATATTTCATAATTCATGAAACAGAGTAGTCAGGCCAGGAGAAGTAAACAGTTGAGAGGAAGCGCTCCGTGAGGCCCCGGGCGGTAAGGCTGTTTTGGATGCAGGATAAGGGTAACATGAGACAGTGAGAGCAAGTAGTTGCATTTTAAAAGCATGCTGGAAACATGGACATTTTTGGAGATTAACGGACCGTGACAGTGTTTGAAGAGGTTCATTGCGTACCGTTATATCGGGAACATATACATAGATGGGTCCTTGTTCACAATATCGCACATGAGAGAGAGTTTTGTGCGAAAGGAGTATGTTGTAAACTTTTTTGGTGTACATATGACTACTAACATTCCTATCACTTTGTAGATTGACATTACAGCTGAATGTTAATCCACTGAGAGGACTCACCGATGGAGTCCCTTGTGTGACCTAAAAGGACAGAGCTGGTACGAAGAACGGTGGCTCATTTAGGGTAATATAAACTCTATAGTTGAGATGAGAACATTACAGAGTTCTAGTAAGAAAGGACGATTCGAGAGTAATGGGATGTGTATTTGTTCTGTTTTTACATTTGGCAGTCCCCGAGAAAGTTATTTAAGTGTCCAGTACTGGTGCCAGGCGACTGTTTGCCCTGAAGAAATTGCCCTAAAAATTATTGTGGCAATGAAACATGTTGGCGCAGTATAAAGCGGTATGCATGATAGGCAACCGATTTTTAATTTGAATAAGTGCACAGTGAATAATAAAATTGACATCGAGTAAAGTGCACCTTATTTCAATTTTAGCTTCACATGGTCGCATCGTGGGATGTGATTTATTCACTTCACTTCCTTCACAGCACTTATTGTTTTTGTTTTGGACACTATATTTATTATTTATTATTTTTAAGGCAAGATGGCTACCAATGATGATAAAAGTGGGCACAGCTGGTGAGTACCAACCAGCGAGCCCGATTGGTGGTGCGCACGTGAGGGGTCATTTTGCCTTTTTTCACAATTTTTTTATTTTTTTATTGTGATGCTCAAAACTTTATGCACTTCTCACATTAACCCTCCTGTACGTTGGTCAGGGGCAACAAAGCGTGGTGACTGCCATCTGTTAAAACGGTTTTTATTTTAAATTGAAGGCAAAAAAGCGGTAGGTTCCTACCTCGTTACGGAAAAGAGAGGCGTATATGGGAATTAAATTTGTGAATCCCGACCTCCGCTTTATATCTTTTGGCCTTAAGAGAGGTGCCTTACTGACCAGGTCTTTTTGTATTTTCTATTGATTATTGAGTGGAGGGCGACCTGGCTGGTTCTTTTCCCTCTATAGCTCCTTGTTGTGTGTATAAGACAAAATCGTACCAAAAGGAATCGAAGGCGCAAGTTAGTTACAAGGGATAGATATCCCGGGGTGCCATCTTGTTCGATAGGGCACTCTAGATATAATTTTTACAGATGCCTTCAAAGAATTTAGTTTAGAACACTCCAAAGCCCTTTGGTTGAAAAATAATGTTTTCATTTCTTTTTTGATATTGTAGTACAGTTTAAAGGAGATATATATAATCGACCTAAACCAAGGGAGGTAAGACTGTTTTTAATGTATAATAACCATGGGTATCTTGGGGCATGTTCCAGCATGAGTGACTGACTAATCCATGGTTAGAACACAGGCACTTAAAACCGGGGGTCGCCCACTCACTAATATATGCCACTGTAGCTCATCACTGTAAGACCTCAAAGTCTGAGGCTGCCCGCGGCACATGCAGTGGGCCCACTCAAGAGGGCAGTTACCCTAGTGCCACATTAGGCACATCAACAGGTCTAGTGGTGGGGACCCCCTAGAAGTCCCCAAGTCCGGCGCTGGCTACACGTCACTTCCGGCACAGCAGAGGGTGGGGGCAAGGTACTTATACCTGCCCCCGCCCATTGGTCTGTCCTTTTTGTCCTTCTGGTAATGCTGTCTGGACATGTCCGTTGTGTCGGGTCCGGAGCCGCTTCAAGGAGTTGGCGGTGAGTTTGGACCCATGACCCGTTGTCCTTGTGTGGGACACCCTGAACCCCACCCCCCCGGCCATAACTCGTTGGATGCCCTGTCTGGGCACAGGGAGCTAGCACAACCTGGCTGGCATCCTGTTTGTGGGGGGCGGTCTTCTCCGGTCCCAGTTTAAGCCTGCCTTTGTCCCAGCTGCATGGTGTACACCGGGCTACCACATAGAGTGTGGAAGTAAGGTGGGGGCCTGCCTGATGGCAGAGGTGGCCGTGGGCTTACCTCGGTCACCTGGCATGGCACCACAGCTCCCTGCACTCAATGCCCAGCAGTGTTTGGGGCATACCGGGTGGCCGTCTGTCTTGTGACCACCTGTATGCCTGAACAGGCTTGGCTTTTACAGCACGGCACACAGGGTCGTGGGCCGATCAGGTGCTTGGGAAGGCACCCGAATGCATGGCAGACACTGGCGACGGGCCACAAGATTGTCCAAGCCCTCCTGTTTTGCCACGTCATGTGGCGACGCACCGCCCCAGCAAATCGGCAATGCTGGGTTGGCATACTAGGTCAACTGGGTGTTCAAAAGGCACCCGACTGCCCGGCCAACACAAGGGGGCTGCAAGACAGAGCAGGCCCTCCCATCTGGCACAGAGTTTTAGGCCGGTTGCCCCAGCAACTCGGCAATGCTGGGGGCGGTATACTAAGGTGTCCGGGTGCTCGGAAAGGCACCCGACAGCACGGCCGACACGAGGGGGCCGCAAGATGGACCAGGCCCTCCCATCTGGCACCAGGTTTTAGGCCGTCCGCTCCAGCAACACGGCAATGCTGGGGGCGGCATACTAAGATGACTGGGTGCTCGGAAAGGCACCCGACCGCATAGCCAAAGCGAGGGGGGCCACAAGATGGATTGGGTCCTCCTGTCTGGCACCAGGTTGGTGATTGCATACTCCCCCAGCAACACGGCAATGCTGGGGTAGCACACAGGCCCTTAAGTGCATTTGTTTCTCTGCCCCCAAGTGGGAGCTGAATGAAGCACACGTGTCGCTAAGGGATGGAAGTGCATTAAGCACAGTATGTGTCTGGCAGGAGAAAAATTTGATGTTAATGAATTTCAAGGCAATTGCAACCGGGTGAACTTTGTCATTGTGCGCCCAGCTGTGGTCACCGTCACGGGGTGCTGGGCACAACCTGAGTAGGAAAGTAAGGCAATAAAGTTCCCCCACGTGAAATGGAAATTTAAACCCCAAGCGGCCTGGAGATTTATGTACCTAGGGATGGATGTTCTTTGAATGACCAGTTTTTAACCATCCATACAGCACTGTATATATCCTGTTCACTCTTAGCACTTTTTTCACCATATCACTTGCGCCATTTGAACAACTCATATGTTCATGAACTGTGACAGCCTTCTAATGTTATCTCAACACCATAAAATGTAAAAGAATATATTGAATTATCCTTCAATACAACTTCAGATTTACTCAATTGTTTGGTGTGTTGTTTGCCCTTCCTTCTCTTACACTTTCAATGATTATTACTGAAAGGTTTGAGTACTGTTTTCTAATTGTTATTATTCAGCACACCTAGAATCAATTCTGTACCCGACAGAACCAACACTTTCCACATTCAAGTTCCAATTTGAGCAGGTTATGAGGTCTTGCCTGGAGATGTCAGGAAACTCTGGGCCGGTAAAACGTTTTTCCAGCCATTCCTTCAGGATAGAAGTGGCCACCTCAGCATTTAAGGTTGGCCTGCCTCCAGACCACATCAAGAAAGTGGGGCAGTGGGAGTCATAGTGCTAGAAGCGCTACATTCACCCATAAAGGTTCAAAAGGGAAAAAAGTGGTGTGCAAAGTAAATCAGTGTGGCTATAGATGTGTATCATTAGCTTGCAGTGTTAGTATTATCACACAGAGTTGGTCAGTTATTTCGTGTTACTGAGATATCACAAGAGTGCAATGTGTATGTAAAATTAAATTGTGTTTGCAACTTTGCATTTCTTTATTTCACCAGGATTCAACGTTTGGGTGATCAGCTATTCAGCCATCACTAGGGTGGCACAATGGACAGAAAGCAGGAGTTGGAGGCATGGGTTCTCCCACACACAGATAGCCTGGTTGGGGTTCCCGGGCATACGACGGCACAGCTTGCTCAATAAGCTGCAGCAGAGATTAGCAGGGGGCGTCCCCCTCCTCCCCCAACATTTTGGTCATTCACCTTGGGGGCAATATCCTTACGCTTATGTTTAGAAGGGCACTTTTGCAGGCTATGAAGGCCACGATGGGAGAGATTAGTAATTACTTCGGTCAATGTGAGTTGTTGTGGTCTGAGATCACCCGGCAGAGGGTCAGGCACGAGGCTAGGTCAGGGGAGGCCATTGAACATTCTCGTAGAAAGGTAAACAGCGCCAGGCACAAGTTCACTGAGCAGAGGGGTTTTGGCTTCATTAGACATGGACTTTTACATGCCAACGCCACAGGGTATTTGGAGGATGATGGTGTTCACCTATCAAAGGTGGGCATGGACCTGTTCTTGTTGGACCTGGGTGAAGCCTTGAGCCAGCGGGTTGTAAGTTTACAAAGTTGCCTGCCTTGGGGTGGAGGGGAGCCTGGATGTGACGGCTGCTACATCCAGAGCAGTGGCGGAGTTACAGGGCGATCCAGAGGCTGAATGGTACATAGGGGTACCCTCTTTAGGAGCACAATAGGGGTACCTATGCCAAACCCCAGGAGTCTTTACAGCAGGACCCTGGAGGAAAACGATGGTGCCCCACTAGTCCTTCAGGCGGTTGTAAGCCTGAGCAACTGGGAGCTGGCCTTGACATGCTCTGCCCCTAAAAAGGCGTGACTAAAGGGATGGACTGGTGGTCCACAGTAATGAAGGGGGATAATCCCCACAAAATGGTTGCACAGATTGGGTTTGCCACGGTGCAGTTGGCTCATCAGGCGGGCAGGGTAGCTTAGGTTAGTCACCGCTGCCTGCCCTTCGATCACCCGTAAGTTGACCCTCCACTGTGGTATATTTTTTATATGAAATAAACCTGCAGCAAAATGTTTTCCAACAAACATGTCTTGTGTGTTTATTTTATTGCTGTGCATGCTGTGCTCTTCATGTGGGGTGAAGTTGCCTATATTGGCACTATGAGGCTTCCCGCAGCACATGAAGTGGGCCCACTCAAGAGGGCGGCCACCTTATTGCCACATTAGGCACATCAAAAGGTCTAGTAGTGGGGACCCCATGGGAGGCGCAGCAGAGGGTGGGGGCAAGGTACTTATACCTGCCCCCGCCCTTGGTTCATCCTTTTCGTCCTCCTTGTCACGCCATCTCCCTCCCTACCACATACCCGGCGTGTTGGCTGGGGGGCGTAGCTAGGGAAGGAACATTGTAACTTGTTAATTTGTGTTGCAGGCATAGTTACAGGGCGATCCAGAGGCTGAATGGTACATTGGGGTACCCTCTTCAGGAGCACAATAGTGGTGCCTATGCCAAACCCCAGGAGTCTTTATGGCAGGACCCTGGAGGAAAACGACGGCTCCCCGCTAGTCGTTTGGGTGGTTGTAAGCCTGAGCAACTAGGGGCTTCCCTTGACATGCTCCGCCCCTAAAAAGGCATGAGTAAAGTGATGGACTGGTGGTTCACGGTATTGAAGGGAGATAATCGCAATCCATGGTGGGTCACTGATCCCATGAGTCTTTCACGCAGTTCTGTGCCACAGCTGCGCAAAGGATAGTTTTATTATATTTTCCTATTAGGACAGAACTATCTTTAATAGCTAGAAGAACATGTAAGCGGAAGCGATTTGTGATGTGAATGGGTTCTTCATTTCAGCATATTTTGCGTTTCGCTAACGGGCCCCCGAATTTACATCGTTACGAAGAAATTACGTTAATTCGAGTCTATACTATGTTCAGTGTAGTATCTATTAAATTTTAAAGTTGAGAATCCATTGAATCTTTTGGCGCCTCATTATTTTGCTTTACTGTAAACTCCGGCTGGGGTATACATTATCGTGCTCTCTATCGCATTGAGCAGCGCAATCCACACGCAGGAACTGGTCCGTTTTTATCCTTAGACCGAAACAAAATGTTTACTCCATAGAGAGCCCCTTACTCCGTAATTCATCTACAGTGTACGAGACATAGATGGCCTGCGGCTACTGATGTATTGATTCTCTCCCAGCACCCTGATGAAGGATTTTTTCGTGTGTATCACATTTTCAGAAACGCGCGTCGGCGCATTTTTGTCTCTTTTGTGTAGTTTGTACAGATTTTGTATCATATATTTGTATGTATGCTATATTGTGTTTATATGATGTTGTGTTCAGTTTTTGTATCTGTTATGTTTCTTGTTTGTATCTCATTCTTTTCTCTGCAGACTCTAGCCGTCGCCATAGCTGTATTCTCTTTAGTGGGGTAAGCCTCAATCCGTTTACTGAATGTGCAAATCACTACCAGCACATATTTCAAGTTATTCACTCGTTCCATTTCGATAAAATCCATCTGGAGAACCTAGAAAGGGAAGGAAGGTGGTGCAAAGTTACCAGTGGGCGTAGGAGTACCTTTTCAAGGATTATGCTTCAAACAAATGATACAATGCCTCAATAGGTGTGTGGCTACCTTAGCAAAATTATCATTCTGCCATACTGGATCTAGTAGCTTGCATATATGCCTTGGTGTATTGAAGAATGAGTGGGTGTATAAGTGTCTGAATGGATGATTTAGTAGGTGTGTGACTGACTGTATAAGTGAGTGATTAAATGTGTCTTACTGAATGCATGGGTTTTTGACTAAACTGTGTGAATGTCTGTATCAGTCTGTCAGTTGGTGTGTAAGCGGCTGCATGGATTGGTGAGAAGCTACATGAGTGTCTATATAAGTTATTGATTTGTTTTCTGAGTATCTGTATGGGTGCCTGAGTGTCTGTGTGGGTGGGTGGGGATGTGTGACTGTGCATAGATGTGTGAGTGGGTGATTCACTGGGTGTATGGGTTCAAGAGTGCATCTCTGAAGGGCTGTATGGGTTGGTGAGTGTGTGTATGGGTGTATTGGTGATTGAATGGATGTCTCAGTGGTACATGTGTGAGTAACTACATATGTAAAAGGCAGTACATGTGAGTGTTGGAGTATATAAATGACTATATGTGAGAGTGAGTGATTGTGAGAGTGGCTGTATGAATGAGTGTGTGCTTGTATCAGTGATTGTATAAGAGACTAAGTCTGTGTTAGTATCTGTATGAATAAGTGAGGTGTGTGTGTTTAACTGTATACGTGAGTAAATGGGAGTGTGATTAATTCTTTGCATGACTGATTAGGTGTGTGAGTAACTCTATGGATGAGTGGCGGTGTGCGAGTGTCTGTATAGGTGTACGAGTGCATATGATAGTGCTGTATTGATGAGTGACTGCATGTATGAGTGACTGTATGGGTTAATGAGTGGATGTGTGTGTAGACCTAGGAATCAGTGAGTGGGTATATAGTAACTGGTGTTGGTGTGTCTATGGTTTCGAAAATGGTAGTCTATATTTTAGAGTGGGTGTATCAAAGGTTATATTAGGGTATGAGGAGGTGCATCAGATTATCACGTGGATGATGTCATTTGAGATGTCATCAGTGATGTAATCAGTGATGTCACTGACCATGTCATGAATGATGTAATATGTGATGTCATTAGCAGTGCATTGCGGGGGCGCGAGTTATAGTTAGCTCAACTAACTATAACGGACGAATTTCTCTGGTTTTATATGAGTGAATTGTCCAACTAACTATAACGTCCCTGAAACCTGTCGTTTTTTCAGTGAATTTCTAAGGTTTTTTAAATGCTAATTTCTAACTATAACGTCCCTGAAACCTATGGTTTTTTCAGTGAATTTCAAAGGTTTTTTAAATACTAATTTCTAACTATAACGTCCCTGAAACCTATGGTTTTTTCAGTAAATTTCAAAGGTTTTTTAAATGCTAATTTCTAACTATAACGTCCCTGAAATATATGTTTTTTTCAGTGAATTTCAAAGGTTTTTTAAATGCTATTTTCTAACTATAACGTCCCTGAAACCTATGGTTTTTTCAATGAATTTCAAAGGTTTTTTAAATACTAATTTCTAACTATAACGTCCCTGAAACCTATGGTTTTTTCAGTAAATTTCAAAGGTTTTTTAAATGCTAATTTCTAACTATAACATCCCTGAAATCTATGGTTTTTTCAGTGAATTTCAAAGGTTTTTTAAATACTAATTTCTAACTATAACGTCCCTGAGACCTATGGTTTTTTCAGTAAATTTCAAAGGTTTTTTAAATGCTAATTTCTAACTATAACATCCCTGAAATCTATGGTTTTTTCAGTGAATTTCAAAGGTTTTTTAAATGCTAATTTCTAATTATGCCTACACAGGTAGGACGTGCAGAAAGAGGAAGAAAAGCGCAGAAAGAAGCAAGAGAAATGTAGAAAGAGGCAACAGAAGTCCAGAAAGACTAAGAAAGGTACAGAAAGAAGTAAGAGATATGCAGGAAGAACCAACAGAGGTGCAGAAAGAGACCTTGTTGCAAAGTCATCCCGTGCCCTCAACTTTTTGTTGACTGGTACTGGAGGTAACTGACTCTGACTAACCAGGCCCAGAGCCAGTGCTATTCTGAAAGACACTTAGAATACAGTGAAAACACCTACATACACAAGGGTACACTATGGGTTGGGATGCCCCTGTGATTGGCATGACCTCCACTGTAAGGCCCTAGTACATAATAGGGCAGGGGGATTAAAACTACCTCTAAGTCAGAGGTGCAGAAAGAGGCAAGAGAAGTGCAGAAAGAAGCAACAGAGGTGCCGAAAGAGGCAAGAGAGGTGCGGAAAGAAACGAGTGAAGTGCAGAAAGAGGCAACAGAGGTACAGAAAGATGCAAGAGAGGTGCAGAAAGAGGCAAGAGAATTGCTGAAAGAAGCAACAGAGGTGTAGAAAGAAGCAAGAGAAGTGCAGAAAGAGGCAAGTGAGGTGCAGAAAGAAGGAAGAGCAGTGCAGAAAGAACCAACAGAGGTGCAAAAAGAGGCAAGAGGGGTGCAGAAAGAGGTTGGAGAGGTGCACAAAGAGGCAAGAGAGGTACAGAAAGAGGCAGGAGGGGTGCAGAAAGAAGGAAGAGAAGTGCAGAAAGAGGCAAGAGAATTGCTGAAAGAAGCAACAGAGGTGTAGAAAGAAACAAGATAAGTGCAGAAAGAGGCAGGTGAGGTGCAGAAAGAAGCAAGAGCAGTGCAGAAAGAACCCACAGTGGTGCAAAATGAGGCAAGAGGGGTGCAGAAAAAAGTAAGTGGGGTGCAAAAAGTGGCAAGAGAGGTACAGAACGAGGCAGGAGGGTTGCTAAAATAAGGAAGAGAAGTGCAGAAAGAGGCAAGCGAATTGCTGAAAGAAGCAACAGATGTGTAGAAAGAAGGAAGAGATTTGCAGAAAGTGGCAGGTGAAGTGCAGAAAGAAGCAAGAGCAGTGCAGAAAGAACCAACAGAGGTGCAAAAAGATGCAAGAGGGGTGCAGAAACAGGTAAGGGGGTGCACAAAGAGGCAAGAGGGGTACAGAAAGTGGCAGGAAGGGTACAGAAATAAGGAAGAAAAGTTCAGAAAAAAGCAACAGAGGTGCTGAAAGAGGCGCAAAAGGGTGCAGAAAGAGCAAGAGAAGTGCAGAAAGAAGCAAAAGAGGTACAGAAAAAGGCAAGAGAGGTGCAGAAACAGGCAGGAAAGGTGCAGAAAGAGGGAACAGGGGTGCAGAAAGAGGCAAGAGGGGTACAGAAAGAGAAACATGGTGTGCAGAAAGAGGCAAGAGGGTTGCAGAAGGACTCAAGAGAGGTGCAGAAAGAGGGAGGAGGGGTGCAAAAAGAGGCAAGAGGGGTGCAGAAAGATGCAAGAGAGGTACAGAAACAAGCAAGAGAGGTACAGAAACAAGCAAGAGAAGTGCAGAAAAAGGCAAGAGAATTGCTGAAAGAAGCAACAGAGGTAGAAAGAAGCAAGAGAGGTGTAGAAAGAAACAAGAGAAGTGCAGAAAGAAGCAAGAGAGGTGCAGAAAGAGGGAAGACGAGTGCAGAAAGAAGCAAAAGAAGTGCAGAAAGAAGCAACAGAAGTGCAGAAAGAAGCAAGAGAGGTGCAGAAAGAGGCAAGAGAGGTGCAGAAAGAGGGAGGAGGGGTGCAAAAAGAGGCAAGAGGGGTGCAGAAAGATGCAAGAGAGGTACAGAAACAAGCAAGAGAGGTACAGAAACAAGCAAGAGAAGTGCAGAAAAAGGTAAGAGAATTGCTGAAAGAAGCAACAGAGGTAGAAAGAAGCAAGAGAGGTGTAGAAAGAAACAAGAGAAGTGCAGAAAGAAGCAAGAGAGGTGCAGAAAGAGGGAAGACGAGTGCAGAAAGAAGCAAAAGAAGTGCAGAAAGAAGCAACAGAAGTGCAGAAAGAAGCAACAGACGTACAGAAAGAGGCAAGAGAGGTGCAGAAATAGGGAGGAGGGTTGCAAAAAGAGGCAATATGGGTGCATAAAGAAGCAGGAGAGGTACAGAAAGAAGCAAGAGACGAAAGAAGCAACAGGGGTGCAGAAAGAGGCTAAAGTGGTGCAGAAATAGGCAAGGCAAGTGCAGAAAGAAGCAACAGAGGTGCAGAAAGAGGCAAGAGAGTTGCAGAAACAGGCAAAAGGGTGCAGAAAGAGGGAACAGGTGTACAGACAGAGGCAAGAGAGGTACAGGAAGACGGAAGAGTGGTGCTGAAAGAGGCAAAAGGGATACATACATTTGCAACAGAGGTGCAGAAAGAACCAAGAGCAGTGCAGAATGAACCAACAGAGTTGCAGAAAGAGGCAAGAGTGGTACAGAAAGAGGCACAAAAAGTGCAGAAAGAAGCCAAAGAGGTGCAGAAAGAGGCAAGAGAACAGAAGCAAAAGGCAAGAAAGGTGCAGACAGAGGAAGGAGAGGTGCACAAAGTGTAGGAGAGTAGGATCTGCTTCACATGGGTACCCCCACTTTTTGCTGATGCTTCACTGTTTTTCGACATTAGTCTGGCTGGGGCCCTGCTAATCAGAACCCCAGCCTAGCTGCTTCCTCTCTAAAATGGTTTCCATGTGCCTTAGGCACATCACTGATTGGGATCTGGAGTGCCCTTATAAGTCCCTAGTATATGGTATACTATGTACCAAGGGCATAGGTACCTCAGAGGCCTGCCAGGGGCTGCAGCATGTATTATGCCACCCCTGGAAGGCCATCCAACCTGACACCACAGGCCTGCTACTGCAGCCTGGGTAAGGTGGTGCATGCACCCCTTACTGTGATGTAGGTTACCTATATCACTAAATCCATACACACATATAAACCTATAAGTCACTCCTAAGGCAGGCCTTATCAATCCTAAAGGCAGAGTGCATGGTTCCTATGTGAGAGGGTGCCCCTGCATGAGCAGGGCCCCTCTGCAGCGTTCGGAGACCATCTCTGATGCTGTTTGTAGTGCAGCCTGACCATATACTCTTAAGCGCATTATATCCTCGCGGTAAAATGCTAACTTTGGAATGGCTGCACCTAAACATGTCGTGTTTGGTGTCAAACATCTTGGAATACTACCCCCCGCCAATTCTGGCGGCGGGGGTAGCATTCCACCCTTCTAGAGGGAAAGACATGTTAACTCTGACTAACCCGGTAACTTCTCTCCAAAGCCCTGGCATCACAAAATGGATGCTGCTGCCACAGACACGAGTCTGGCCTCCTGCTGCTGGACGAAACTCCGGCAGGGGAGGCCTGGACAATAGGTTTCCTGTCCCAGGGAGGTGTGACCACCTCCCCAGACAGGATAATGTGTATGTATGGGGCTGGGCGGGAGCACCATCTGTGTGCTTTGAAGTCCTGCACTGGGGGCACATTTGGTGTCCCTGTGCATACCCCAGTTCAAACCGGATCAGGGGCTTGCAGCCCCTGCTTTGGCGCGAACTGGACAAAGGGAAAGGGGTGTAGCCACCCCTCTGCCCTGACCCACCCATAGGTGGGGCCACAGAGTAGTCCAATCCCTATCTTTAGTATAAAGATAGGAACCCAGTCCTTAGGACTTTAGATTATCCCTGGACGAAACTCTGAAACAGAATCCTGGACCTTCGACGCTCTACTCACGATTAGAGGACAGAAGAATCTCCCTTGGGGTCAAGGAGTGACTCCCCTGCTTGGCAGGCACCAAAGAAGCATCTGTCCGGTTTGCATTTCTGAAGCTCCCGTCAGACGCCGAAGTCATCGCATCACCAGAGGTGGATTCTCAGACTTCCCCGAGGCTACCCTGAGTCCTCAGCAAAGCTGAGGCCTGTGGCTATCGTGGGTGACTTGAGACCATGACCCCTGGACACCGAGCACATTTGCAAGTGCATCATCTTCTGGGTCTCCCAAGAAGTCGTGCTTTGGGCTCCGAGTAGCCCTAGCCTCCAGCACCACCTGCACCGAAGATCACTGGCCCCCACTCCACGAGTGTCCTGTAAGCCAGCTCCACGTGCGGCGTCACGAGGCTCCTTCACGGTCGCTAGCCCGTTGGCTAGTAGCCCTTAACGAAGGCCAATCCTTTTCTTACTTGGCATCCTGGTTGCTCCAGGCCTGCCCTCACTTACCTTTGCTGGGTGAGTTCCACAGACCTTGCTGGTCTGTACCATCGACGATCTACATCTTCACCAAGACTTGCCGTTGCCAAGGCTTGTTGGGTCCAATCCGGTCGCCGACACCTCAGCACTCGACAGACATCGTGTACCAGCCCGAATCCTGCTCCTGGTCACCGACAACGCCTCCTGGACCTCGTGGCTGAAGAGTCAAGATGACCATCAACGCACCTGAAGCACTCGACATCGGTGGGCATCTGTCCATCGCCTTCCTGGTCACTGGCTAGTGACCCAGACTCTGTCCCCTCTGCTTTCAGGTTCTTCAGAACTCCGATCCACTCTTGGATCCACCCGGACACTTTTCTCTTGGCCGCCAGCAGCACTTTGCAGCAGATCGCCATTCGAATCGACGACGAAACCCGACCCCGAAAGGCACCTATGCACCCGGCTTCCCTGGGTGAGGTAACACGAGTACTCCGGTGCTCCCGTGGGTAGAGACTCTTCAAAGTCCTAGATCTCAAAGGGTTTTGTCCTAGTCCTCTTTTAAGTGTCCCTTTCTCTAATTTCCCGATCCCGACTTTCTCCATAGAAGTCAACAGCGTATCGCGGTTGTGTAATTACACTGCACGCGTCTCCCGTAGGTCCCCTGTGTCACTACCTTGGGTGGTTCCTTGTGGTCCAAGCACTTCTAGAGGCTCTAGGCCTAGTGTCTAGTTCAGTCGTGGTTCGCATACCACTTTATTGGTATATGGTTTGGTACGCCCCTAGGGCCCAAACGTGTATTTGTGCTATTACTGTGATTTGATAACTTATAACTTATGTACTTCGAACTCTAGTCTCATAAAGAGACTAGAGGGGTGTGTTTAGCAATAAATACATATATTTTGAATATATACCTGGTGTGGTGCTCTTTCATTTGGTCACTCAAGAGATTATAGACTGGTAAAACAAGCTGCTTTACATTCCTTCAAGACTTAGCCTGAAGGCTGCTCTCCATAGCTACCACTAGGATAGCTTTCAATAAGGTTGTCTTTAACCTATCTCCAATAAGGGGTTGTTTGGACTGGTGCAAGGTGCCCACTATAATTAGTGGACAGCATATGCCAGGCCAACTTCTCACATTGGTGTGCAGCGTGTGGGATTCCAGCTTGCTATTGTTTTACCAGATAATCTCAATTGAATTGATCAACTGAAAACCACTAAAGGTACCTAAGGTACATATAAATTAAGCTTAGAATACAGTAAGTTCTACTGAACTTAGAGTTGTGTGTTAAGGGATAGCACAACCCTTTCTACAACTCAAGAAAGTTTAGTAGGCCACACTAGAGTAGGTAGTGCATACACCACACCACACTAGTAATGTCTTTAAGGGGAGGATCCAAAGAATCCTTGCAGGAAGCCATTGAGCTTCCACCCTCCAAGTATGATACACTCCCATTCTTGGAATTGAGAGCTTTATGCAACTTGAGAAAAATAAGGACAGGCCAAAGCCCCACCACCCAACACCTCAAGGAGTTGTTGGTGGCTTATGACCTTAGTAAGCCCGTGGGGACTGAAGGGGTAGGAGCTGAGGGTGGGGCAGGAGAAGAGGAGGAGGCCAGGGGTACCAATACCCCCAGCCCCCCTCTGAGACTGGCCAGGAGGGTGACAATGACCCTGACCTGGATAACCCAATCCCTCCTGTGGAAGATGATGAGGATGATCAGGATGATGCCCTCTTTGTCCCCCCAGGAAGGATTAAGAGTGTGCCCAGGAAGTCTAGATCTCCTTCTCAGGAGTCTAACCACTCTGGCACCTCTATAGGGAGCTCTGTCTCCTCTCACAGGAGGGAATCCTCTCATGAGAGGAGAGCCAGGCTGGTCCGGTATGAGGAAACTCAGCTGGAAATCAGAAAAAAGCAATTGGCTTTAGATAGGGAATCCCTAGATCTCCTTAGAGAGAGAAGAAAGTTGGGACTAGAGTCCCATGGTGGCAGCCATGTCCCTAGAGATAGGGAAAGGTCCTATGACCATAGGAACCTGAGCAAGATTGTCCCTCCCTATCAGAATGGGGATGACATCCACAAGTGGATAACTGCTCTAGAGAGGGCCTGTAAGGTACAGAAGGTCCCTCAGGAGCAGTGGGCAGCAATCTTGTGGCTCTCCTTTGCTGACAAAGGTAGAGATAAGCTCCTCACTGTTAGAGAGGAGGATGCTGACAATTACAAGGTCTTGAAGAGTGCTCTTATTGATGGGTTTGGCCTAACCACTGAACAGTACAGGTTGAAGTTCAGAGATACCCAAAAAGCACAGACTCAAGACTGGGTAGACTATGTGGATTGTTCTGCCAAGGCTCTGGAAGGCTGGTCGATGGGCAGTAAGGTGTGTGACTTCTCAGGATTGTACAATCTGATAATGAGGGAGCAGATTCTTAATAACTGTCAAAATCAGCTGTTGCATCAATACCTGGTAGACTCTGATCTGACCTCTCCCCAAGAATTGGGAAAGAAGGCAGACAAATGGGTCAGAACCAGGGTGAAGCAGAAGGTACAGAACCAAGGTGGGGAAACCAAGAAGCAAGATGCTAAGAACTCTGAAAAGGGTGGGGAGAAGGGTAAAGATCAAAAGTCTTCATCAGGCCCCCAAAAATCTTCTTCTGGTGGGGATTCACAGTCTACCAAAGGGAAAGGCCAAAGAAAACCATGGTGCAAGGTCTGTAAGCAAAAGACCCACTGGACCAGTGATTGCACCAAGTCCAAAGACTCAAGTCCAGCACCCACCAATGCCCCTAAGGCACCTGTTCCCCCTAGTACAGTTACAGTTGGTGGGAGTGCTCCAGCCAAGGGTTTAGTAGGGTTCACCCTGGGTACTGAGTTGGGCTCTGACCTAGTCAGAGAACTGACTCAGGCTGTGTTAGTCTGTGATGGAGGCATGGATGTGCCCTCCTCTATGAGTCCCAGTAATCTGGGCAAGTACAGACAACAGCCTTTAATCAATGGACGTGAGGCTTTGGCATTTAGGGACACAGGGGCAAGTGTCACAATGGTGACACAAGACCTTGTGAATCCTGGGCAAGTTATACTTGGTGAAATGTACCAAGTGACCAATGCTAGCAATGTCAGAACAGACCATACTCTGGCAGTTGTTAACTTCTCCTGGGGAGGGGTAACTGGCCTTAAGAAGGTTGTGGTAAGTGCAAACCTACCAGTCGAATGCTTGCTTGGCAATGACTTAGAGACTTCTGCTTGGGCAGAAGTGGAGCTCAGGACCCATGCAGAAATGCTGGGGATCCCTGCAGATGTGTTTGCTGTGACCAGGTCACAAGCCAAAATGTCTAGCACTGAACAGGCCTTGGATTCTGGAAGAATGGACCAAGTGCCTTCCAAGAGGAGGAGTAGTAGGGTTAAGGCAGTGCCTTCCCCTTGGCTCAGGAGGAAGATCAGTCCCTTGAGGGGGATGATCTCAGCCCTGAAGAAGGAACTGTCCCAGAGGAACTTGAACCTGACCAGGTTGAGTTCTTGGGGACAGGGGGACCTTCTAGGGCAGATCTGAGCCAGGAGCAGCAGAGCTGCCCCTCCCTTGAACCCCTCAGACAGCAAGCTGCTGCTGAGGCTGCTGGGAAAGCTAGTGGTCCCCATACAGTGTATTGGGATGATGGACTCCTGTACTCAGAGAGTAGAGACCCCAAGCCTGGTGCTACCAGGAGGTTGGTAATACCTTTGAAGTTCAGGGGCTTCCTATTGACCCTAGCCCATGATATTCCCTTAGCAGGTCACCTGGGCCAGAACAAGACTTGGGACAGAATTGTCCCTCACTTTCACTGGCTCCACATGTCTGAAGACAGCAAGGAGTTTTGTCGCTCCTGTGTAACCTGCCAAGCCAGTGGCAAGGCAGGTGGCACTACAAAGGCCCCCTGATACCACTACCTGTGGTGGGGGTGCCCTTTGAAAGGGTAGGGATTGACATTGTTGGTCCCATGGATCCCCAAACAGCCTCTGGGCACAGGTTTATCCTGGTGGTAGTGGATCATGCCACCAGGTACCCAGAAGCTATTCCCCTCAGGACCACTACAGCACCTGTGGTGGCAAGGGCCCTCCTGGGAATCTTCTCAAGAGTGGGCTTTCCTAAGGAGGTAGTCTCAGACAGGGGTGCTAACTTCATGTCTGGGTACTTAAAAGCAATGTGGAAGGAGTGTGGAGTGACTTATAAGTTCACCACACCCTATCACCCACAATGCAATGGTTTAGTTGAGAGATTCAACAAAACCTTGAAGGGCATGATTAAAGGGCTCCCAGAAAAGCTTAGGCGTAGATGGGACATACTCTTGCCCTGCATTTTATTCGCATATAGGGAGGTGCCTCAGAAGGGGGTTGGTTACAGCCCTTTTGAACTTCTGTTTGGCCACCCTGTGAGGGGTCCACTGTGCTTGGTGAAGGAAGGATGGGAGTTACCTCTCAAGCCCCCAAAGCAAGATATAGTGGACTATGTACTTGGTCTCCGCTCCAGGATGGCTGAGTACATGAAAAAGGCAACCAAAAACCTTGAGGCTAGCCAGGAACTTCAAAAGGCCTGGCATGACCAAAAGGCTGTTCTGACTGTTTACCAGCCAGGACAGAAGGTGTGGGTGTTGGAGCCAGTGGCCCCAGCAGCTCTCCAAGATAAATGGAGTGGACCCCACACTATTGTTGAGCAGAAGGGTGAGGTCACTTACTTAGTGGACCTAGGAACACCCAGGAGTCCCCACAGGGTTCTCCATGTCAACAGGTTAAAACCATATGTGGACAGGGCAGACATGGGCTTGCTCATGGCTACTGATGAAGGGCAGGAGGAAGAGAGTGACCCACTCCCTGACCTGCTCTCACAGAACCCTGATGATTGGTCAGTTGATGGTGTAGCCTTGGCAGGCAGCCTCACTGCCCAGCAACAAACTGATTGCAGACAAGTGCTCAATCAGTTCAGACACATATTCTCACTGACACCCAGTCAGACTACCTGGTGCACTCATGAAGTGGACACTGGGGACAGTCTGCCTATTAAAAACAAGATTTATAGGCAACCTGACCATGTCAGGGACTGTATCAGGACTGAAGTCCAGAAAATGTTGGAGTTGGGAGTTATTGAACCCTCAGATAGCCCTTGGGCTAGTCCAGTGGTCCTTGTACCAAAACCTCACACCAGTGGTGGAAAAAGAGAGATGAGGTTTTGTGTGGACTACAGGGGTCTCAATGCAGTCACTAGGACTGATGCCCATCCAATACCCAGGGCAGATGAGCTCATAGATACTTTGGCCTCTGCCAAATATCTCAGCACATTTGACCTAACAGCTGGCTACTGGCAGATCAGACTAGCTGATACTGCAAAGCCCAAAACAGCATTCTCAACCCCTAGTGGGCATTATCAATTTGTGGTAATGCCCTTTGGTCTGAAGAATGCACCTGCCACTTTCCAGAGGTTGGTGAATACAGTTCTCACAGGTCTGGAAGCCTATAGTGCAGCATATCTAGATGATATTGCTGTCTTTAGCTCCACCTGGGAGGATCACCTGGTCCACCTCAGGAATGTTTTACAGGCCCTGCAAAAGGCAGGCCTGACTATCAAGGCCACTAAGTGCCAGATAGGGCAGAGTCAGGTTGTGTACCTGGGCCACCTTGTGGGTGGAGGCCAGGTTCAACCTTTGCAGAGCAAGATCCAGACCATCATGGACTGGACTGCTCCCACTACCCAGACTCAGGTGAGAGCCTTCTTAGGCCTGACTGGGTACTATAGGAGATTTGTCAAGGGGTATGGATCAATAGTGACACCCCTGAATGACTTAACTTCTAAGAAAATGCCCAAAAAGGTTCAGTGGACAGCTAGCTGTCAAAAGGCATTTGATGACCTCAAGCAGGCCATGTGCACTGCTCCAATTCTGCAGAGTCCTGATTACTCCAAGAAGTTCATTGTTCAAACTGATGCATCTGAATTGGGGGTAGGGGCTGTACTGTCACAATTGAATGAAGAAGGTCAGGATCAGCCAGTAGCTTTCATTAGCAGAAGGCTGAACCCTAGAGAGAAACGTTGGTCAGCCATAGAGAGGGAGGCCTTTGCTGTGGTCTGGGCTCTGAAGAAGTTGAGGCCATACTTGTTTGGTACACACTTCCTGGTTCAGACAGACCATAAGCCCCTCTTATGGCTAAAACAAATGAAGGGTGAAAACCCCAAACTGCTTAGGTGGTCCATTTCCCTACAGGGGATGGACTTTACAGTGGAACATAGGCCTGGGAGTAACCATGCGAATGCAGATGGACTCTCTAGGTATTTCCACTTAGAACATGAAGACTTAACTGGGCAAGGTTAGTTTAATGTCCCTACGTTTGGGGGGGTTGTGTAGGAGAGTAGGATCTGCTTCACATGGGTACCCCCACTTTTTGCTGATGCTTCACTGTTTTTCGACATTAGTCTGGCTGTGGCCCTGCTAATCAGAACCCCAGCCTAGCTGCTTCCTCTCTAAAATGGTTTCCATGTGCCTTAGGCATATCACTGATTGGGATCTGGAGTGCCCTTATAAGTCCCTAGTATATGGTATACTATGTACCAAGGGCATAGGTACCTCAGAGGCCTGCCAGGGGCTGCAGCATGTATTATGCCACCCCTGGAAGGCCATCCAACCTGACACCACAGGCCTGCTACTGCAGCCTGGGTAAGGTGGTGCATGCACCCCTTACTGTGATGTAGGTTACCTATATCACTAAATCCATACACACATATAAACCTATAAGTCACTCCTAAGGCAGGCCTTATCAATCCTAAAGGCAGAGTGCATGGTTCCTATGTGAGAGGGTGCCCCTGCATGAGCAGGGCCCCTCTGCAGCGTTCGGAGACCATCTCTGATGCTGTTTGTAGTGCAGCCTGACCATATACTCTTAAGCGCATTATATCCTCGCGGTAAAATGCTAACTTTGGAATGGCTGCACCTAAACATGTCGTGTTTGGTGTCAAACATCTTGGAATACTACCCTCCGCCAATTCTGGCGGCGGGGGTAGCATTCCACCCTTCTAGAGGGAAAGACATGTTAACTCTGACTAACCCGGTAACTTCTCTCCAAAGCCCTGGCATCACAAAATGGATGCTGCTGCCACAGACACGAGTCTGGCCTCCTGCTGCTGGACGAAACTCCGGCAGGGGAGGCCTGGACAATAGGTTTCCTGTCCCAGGGAGGTGTGACCACCTCCCCAGACAGGATAATGTGTATTGGGGCTGGGCGGGAGCACCATCTGTGTGCTTTGAAGTCCTGCACTGGGGGCACATTTGGTGTCCCTGTGCATACCCCAGTTCAAACCGGATCAGGGGCTTCCAGCCCCTGCTTTGGCACGAACTGGACAAAGGGAAAGGGGTGTAGCCACCCCTCTGCCCTGACCCACCCATAGGTGGGGCCACAGAGTAGTCCAACCCCTATCTTTAGTATAAAGATAGGAACCCAGTCCTTAGGACTTTAGATTATCCCTGGACGAAACTCTGAAACAGAATCCTGGACCTTCGACGCTCTACTCACGATTAGAGGACAGAAGAATCTCCCTTGGGGTCAAGGAGTGACTCCCCTGCTTGGCAGGCACCAAAGAAGCATCTGTCTGGTTCGCATTTCTGAAGCTCCCGTCGGACGCCGAAGTCATCGCATCACCAGAGGTGGATTCTCAGACTTCCCCGAGGCTACCCTGAGTCCCCAGCAAAGCTGAGGCCCGTGGCTATCGTGGGTAACTTGAGACCGTGACCCCTGGACACCGAGCACATTTGCAAGTGCATCATCTTCTAGGTCTCCCAAGAAGTCGTGCTTTGGGCTCCGGGTAGCCCTAGCCTCCAGCACCACCTGCACTGAAGATCACTGGCCCCCACTCCACGAGTGTCCTGTAAGCCAGCTCCACGTGCAGCGTCACGAGGCTCCTTCGCGGTCGCTAGCCCATTGGCTAATAGCCCTTAACGAAGGCCAATCCTTTTCTTACTTGGCATCCTGGTTGCTCCAGGCCTGCCCTCACTTACCCTCGCTGGGTGAGTTCCACAGACCTTGCTGGTTTGCACCATCGACGATCTACATCTTCACCGAGACTTGCCGTTGCCAAGGCTTGTTGGGTCCAATCCGGTCGCCGACACCTCAGCACTCGACAGACATCGTGTACCAGCCCGAATCCTGCTCCTGGTCGCCGACAACGCCTCCTGGACCTCGTGGCTGAAGAGTCAAGACGACTGTCAACGCACCTGAAGCACTCGACATCGGTGGGCATCTGTCCATCACCTTCCTGGTCACTGGCTAGTGACCCAGACTCTGTCCCCTCTGCTTTCAGGTTCTTCAGAACTCCGATCCACTCTTGGATCCACCCGGACACTTTTCTCTTGGCCGCCAGCAGCACTTTGCAGCAGATCGCCATTCGAATCGACGACGAAACCCGACCCCGAAAGGCACCTATGCACCCGGCTTCCCTGGGTGAGGTAACACGAGTACTCCAGTGCTCCCGTGGGTAGAGACTCTTCAAAGTCCTAGATCTCAAAGGGTTTTGTCCTAGTCCTCTTTTAAGTGTCCCTTTTCTCTAATTTCCCGATCCCGACTTTCTCCATAGAAGTCAACGGCGTATCGCGGTTGTGTAATTACACTGCACGCGTCTCCCGTAGGTCCCCTGTGTCACTACCTTGGGTGGTTCCTTGTGGTCCAAGCACTTCTAGAGGCTCTAGGCCTAGTGTCTAGTTCAGTCGTGGTTCGCATACCACTTTATTGGTATATGGTTTGGTACGCCCCTAGGGCCCAAACGTGTATTTGTGCTATTACTGTGATTTGATAACTTATAACTTATGTACTTCGAACTCTAGTCTCATAAAGAGACTAGAGGGGTGTGTTTAGCAATAAATACATATATTTTGAATATATACCTGGTGTGGTGCTCTTTCATTTGGTCACTCAAGAGATTATAGACTGGTAAAACAAGCTGCTTTACATTCCTTCAAGACTTAGCCTGAAGGCTGCTCTCCATAGCTACCACTAGGATAGCTTTCAATAAGGTTGTCTTTAACCTATCTCCAATAAGGGGTTGTTTGGACTGGTGCAAGGTGCCCACTATAATTAGTGGACAGCATATGCCAGGCCAACTTCTCACACAAAGAAGCAAGAGGGATACAGAAAGAGGCCAGAGGGGTGCAGAAAGAAGCAAGAGAAGTGCAGAATGAAGCAACAGATGTGCTGAAAGAGGCACTAGAGGTAGTGAAAGAGGCTCAAGAAGTGCAGAAAGAGGCAGGAGAAGTGCAGAAAGAGGCAAAAGAGGTGCATAACGAGGCACATGACGTGCAGAAAGAGGCAAGAGATACAGAAAGAGGCAAGAGGGGAGTACAGAAACAGGCAAGAGAAATGCACAAAGAGGCAAGAGAGGAGCAGAAAGAGGCAAGAGAGGTGTAGAAAGAAGCAATAGAAGTGCAGAAAGAGGCGAGTGAGGTGCAGAAAGAGGCAAGTGAGGTGCAGAAAGAGGCAAGTGAGGTACAGAAAGAGGCAAGAGAGGTGCAGAAAAAAGCAAGAGGTGCAGAAATAGAAAGGAGAGGTGCAGAAATAGGAAGGAGAGGTGCACAAAGAGGCAAGTGAGGTGCAGAAAGAAGCAACAGAAGTGCAGAATAAAGCAACAGAGGTGCTGAAAGAGGCAAGAGGGGTGCAGAAAGAGGCAAGAGAAGTGCAGAAAGAAGCAAGAGAGGTGCAGAAAGAAGCAAAAGGGGTGCAGAAAGGGGCTAGAGGGGTGCAGAAAGAGGCTAGAGGGGTGCAGAAAGAGGCAAGACAAGTGCAGAAAGAGTCAAAAGAACTGAAAAAGAGGCAAGAGAGTTGCAGAAACAGGCAAAGGGGGTGCAGAAAGAGGGAACAGGTGTGCAGACAGAGGCAAGAGAGGTGCGGAAAGAGGAAAGAGGGAAGAGGGGTGCTGAAAGAGGCAAGAGGGATGCATAAATTTGCAACAGAGGTGCAGAAAGAAGCAAGAGCAGTGCAGAATGAACCAACAGAGGTGCAGAAAGAGGCAAGAGTGGTACTGAAATAGGCAAAAGATGTGCAGAAAGAGGCAAGAGAATAGCAGAAAAAGGCAAGAGAGGTGCAGAAAGAGGAAGGAGAGGTGCACAAAGAGGCAAGAGGGGTACACAAAGAGGCAAGAGGGGTACACAAAGAGGCAAGAGGGGTGCAGAAAGAAGCAAGAGAAGTGCAGAAAGAAGCAACAGAGGTGCTGAAAGAGGCAATAGATCTGCAGAAAAAAGCAACAGAGGTGCAGAAAGAGGCAAGTGATCTGCAGAAAGAAGACAGTGAGGTGCAGAAAGAGGAAGAAAGGTGCAGAAAGAAGCAATAGAAATGCAGAAAGAGGCAAGAGAGGCACAGAAAGAAGAGGTCTGTGCACCATTAGTACCAGTTTAACACCCACATTTTGTAATGAGTAACTCATGACCATTCCAGCTTTGCAAAGGGCCTTCCACCACACTGTAACACGTGACGCTGCATTTTTGGGGACATTTGAGCCGTTTGAGCTAGAAACTAGGCTTTTTTTTGTTCAAATCTGCAGATTAGGCAGCAGATGATGGAATATTTGGCAAATGCGCAAAATGTTTAATTATGTGAAAATTGGTACAGCCGAACAGTCGCATAATTCCAGTGGCCCTGCTCATACCTCCGACTAGGTCCTGAAGTGCTCCTCAGTGATTACTTCTGTTTTTTGTGTCTCATTGAGTATATAGTTAACTTCTATGGAAATGAGGAAGACTAAACCTGAGGTTACCGCTCCACAACACAGACTACCATACCACATAATTACTCTCCATAACAGATAATCCCACTCTACATAATTCCTATACACTAAATATCACATACTTTCTATCCACATAATTTCACTGCACAACATACCACATAATTCCACTACACACAACGTACATCCACTCTACACCAAAAAACATAAGTAAAAATCTTTTACATTTACAACGCCAATAGCTCTAACTCTCGCAAATGTGAAACATATTACATTACAAATGCTTCTTTAACTGGTAGTCACGTTTGCAGAGTGGTTCAGAAAGGGGGCTGGGCTTCCGACCAGCACTCAGGAATTCCACTGCCTAGGACTTACAGAAGGTACCAGGAGGGCTTCTTGACCCCCAAAGGCCCTTAGGAGTAAAGTTGACTTCATCCCCCAACCAGTACTGTGCTAGGAGACGCGTTTGCAGAGTGGTGGAGAAAGGGGGTGTGTGGCCTCTGAAGACCTCTTAACAATCCCACTGAGTGGGACTTAGTGGAGGTAATAGGAGAGGTAGTTGACCCCCAAGGACAACATTGGAGGCCAACTACCCCTCCTATTACCTCTAGTAAGTCCCACAAACAGCGGGATTGCTAAGTTCTCATAACAGGCCATGCCCCCTTTCCCCACCACTCTGCAAACACACTCCCCGGCACGTTCTTGGATGGGGATTTAAGTCCCCTTTGCTGCTGGGGTCCTTAGGGGCCAACTAGCCTACCGGATACCTCCAGTATGCCCCAGATAGTGGGATTGCTGATAGGTGGGCACAGGCCATGTCCCCTTTGTCCACCACTCTGCAAATGCGCCTCCTGGCGTGCTTTTGGTTGGTATATATATATATCAGCGAACAAAATCCAGCACTCTTACTTCTGCACCAGAATGACGACACCGCAATCACCTACTTGAGGTATGAAAACCTTTATTCCATTTTGCTTGGGGCTATGACGCGTTTCGGCAGGATCCCCTGCCTTGATCACATAAAGAGCCATTTTTAAAAAACGCCTTTTTAAGTATATGTTCATAACATCACATGACCCAATGGACATAGAAAACATACTCCACCGGATCGCAAAATGCACCAATAGCAAAATACATTATGTATTACACAAAATTTGTTGCAATTACATTTATGTTTTTCTTTTTTCTTTTCTAATTTTCCATTTTTTATTGTGTTTTTCTATTTCTATGTTTCTTAATGCAATTGTTTGTCATTTTTTCATTTGAGCTAAACTTTATTGCACCACTTTCCGGCACAGCCACGAGCCTGTGTTTGCCAGCTGTATATTATCTAGTGTGTTCTTTACGGTGGTGCTTATGTTTTTGTTATTATCTGCCTTGTCTCCTATGCATGTGTAGGAATTGGCAAGTGGTGGTGGTGGTGTTGTTAGGGACTCAATTCATTTTTCTCAATTAATTTTGCCTCCTCTTAACTCTGCCGGTTTCTCGATATATTTTAATTATAATTAATTCTCTTCGTGCAGGGATGCACATTCAGAATCAAAGTGGAAGTGTGCAAAAATCAATAGCAGCTTACAAGATTGTGCAAAATTCACAATAGCAGCATATATGTTAGCAGCTCATTGCCTCTTGTGGCTTTTTGATATTCATAGGTGCAAGTGCTTTCCTAGAAATGTGCAAATATACAATAGCAGCCTACATGAATGTGCAAAGTTGCAAAAACAATCTAGATTTGTGCAAAGTTGCAATAGCAGCTATCATAGTCATCAAAGTGCAAATGCAAATATAAAGCAATTACTTCCAATAAAAACAATTTGAATTAATCTAAAACCGGCTAAAACATAATAGGCATGTATGATTAAAACTTGAATCCTTCATCTAACTAATATTATCCCACACTAGATCTCTCCTTATATCTCTTTCCCTGATGTGGGAGCAATAGTAAAACATCACTCTAATAGGTTGTCCACCTCAGCACAGATTCGTGTAGTTTTTGGTACAAATAAATATCTAATTACAATACTTAAAAAAAATTCTTAGTCATCAAAAAATATATCTCAGGTAAATCTCTCCAAATAAGCGTCTACAATGTGGTTCAAATTCGGCTCTTAGGGTGTGTGAATATTGGATCTCTTTGAATCTCTCTTTCTCTTGTTTTTCTCTCCTTTATCCAATCTTATCACTGTTCTTCACACTCACTCATTATTGGTTCTATTATTCATCATCCCAAATGTACATGTAGATCCTCATCAGAATTTAAACCATTGGGGGTCTTAGAGTCAAACATTAAAATGTACTGGGACTCTAATTGTCTTAATTTTCCTTCCCGGTTTCCCCCTCTCCTCCTCTTTGGGACCGAGTCAATTACAAAATATGTTAGTTCCTCACTTCTGCCACCATGTACTTCATTAATGTGGCGAGCAACCGGATACGATTGGTCCTTGTGGCTGATTGCTCTGAGATGTTGGAGGATCCTAACGTGGGCCATGTGTATAGTGCTACCAACATATACCAAGCTGCACGTGCATTGCAGCACGTATACCACATATTCACTTCTGCAATTAAAAAACCGAGGAATCCTCCACGGTTTGTGCATTAAGGGCAACTGTACTTCTTTTGTGTTCGTACCATGCTTACAGGCCTTGCACTTGGGGCACTTATTAAAACCTGGATTGTTTGTGAGACAGCTTTTGGATTCGATTATTTCAGGGCTGCTATTAACCAGATCCTGTCTCATAGATTTCCCTCTTCTATATGAGACCAGTGGTTTTCTAGAGACTAAATCTCCAAGTGTCGGATCTCCTCTAACCAGGTGCCAATGCCTATTCATGCAGTCTCTCTCTAGCATGATAGGCATTGTACCTGGTTATCATCCTTATGTCTTGTAGTGAATCTCTGACATTTTAGGGCACAATAGGATCTCCTTCCTAGATAGCTTATCAACCTTACTCATTGCTTGGCCTAGCACTGCCTAGCTGTATCCCCTCTCACTGAATATATCTGTTAGATTCTTTTGAGCTACTTGTAGTGAGCCTATATCACTGCAATTTCTTTTCATACGTAATTGCTCGGCATAGGGAATGCTATACTTCAGTTTCTGTGGGTGAAAACTGTCACAGTGCAAAATAGACTTCCCAGCTGTGGGCTTTCTGAAGGTACGCGTATGTATTTTACCATTTGTAACAAAAACTTCCACATCTAGAAAATGTACAATCGAGACACTGACGGAACATGTGAACTTAAGGTTAAGAGTGTTAGCATTTAAAGACTCGAGGCACTTTCTGGTGATCCATTCCATATGATGAAAAGATCATCTATTTATCTGACCCAGAACTTGATGTTTTCTACCCACTCTCTTCCAAACTTCTCTCTGAGCACCTGCTCCTCCCACCAGCCCATGTGTAAACTTGCATAGCTGGGGGCGAAGCAGGTGCCCATTGCAGTCCCCCTGAGTTGCCTGAAAGCATCATTCCCAAAGAGAAAGAGATTATTGTCCAAATATAGTTCAGCCATTTTGAGCATCATCTCGGAATGTTGATACATCTGTAATGGTCTGCTGCTTACATAATGCCTGAGGGCTCTTAGTCTATCTTTGTGGGCGATACTCATATACAACAAGGCTACAACAAGGGTGATTAGCAAGTTGTTGTCCTCCCACTGTACATTTTGCAATTTTCTTAAAAAGTCCCCAGTGTTTTGGATGTGTGATGGCAACAGTTTTACAAAGTCTTGTAAAAAATGGTCCAAATATCTTGATGATGTTTCGAATAAACTGCCAATTGCAGATATGATCGGCCTACCAGGAGGGGACACACTGTCTTTGTGAATTTTAGGTATTAAATACAAGATGGGCATTACCGGTTTATCCACCTTCAGATATTGATATTCGGCATCCAATAACAGACCCATACCTCTCCACCTTGCTAGCTCTTTGTGTTATTTATTTTTATCTCCAAAATGTTGCTATGTGGCACTCTTTGATAGCATTCTGTGTCTTTTAATTGGAGTTTTGCCTCTTCATTGTATTTGCTTAGTGGCCATAGGACCACATTCCCGCCTTTATCAGATTGCCTCACTACAAAATCTGTTCTTGCTTTGATCTTTTCCATGACTTGTAGGTAGTATATATATATATATATATATATATATATAAAGGCTCAGATTTCACCCAGCGCTGCTGAACTCAAGACGGGTGCTTCACTCCTGCAAACGTGAGGGTGAATCACGTGTAAATATTACAGCTCCAAAGACAGGCACGTAGCACTCTCGGGACATAAGTTGTTTTATTAGAGCAAATGCATTTCGGTAACAACCTTCTTCAGTGCTCCTTTCAAATGCCATCAAGATAACACAGGTTTAAATTGTTTCACGGATGATTTCATTGGAGGAGTTCATCAATTAGGCAACAAAGAAGGACTAACAAAGTTTTTGGTTCAAATGCCGATATTGTGGTCGCCATGTCTGCATGTGCATTCTCTGTTTCAAACCTGATGATAACCATTTCGTTTTGCCATTATTGAAAAGTTCTCATAGTCTCTCATAGACAATGCAGCATTTGGTTTTGCATGAAATAAAAACGAAACTTTTTCTTATCTGATGTACCTTGCATGCAGACCTCTCTTTCAAGTCCTTCGTGAAATAGCAGCCTTTTTTGGGGGACGGAGGCTGCTATTTCACGAAGGACTTGAAAGAGAGGTCTGCATGCAAGGTACATCAGATAAGAAAAAGTTTCGTTTTTATTTCATGCAAAACCAAATGCTGCATTGTCTATGAGAGACTATGAGAACTTTTCAATAATGGCAAAACGAAATGGTTATCATCAGGTTTGAAACAGAGAATGCACATGCAGACATGGCGACCACAATATCGGCATTTGAACCAAAAACTTGTTAGTCCTTCTTTGTTGCCTAATTGATGAACTCCTCAATGAAATCATCCGTGAAACAATTTAAACCTGTGTTATCTTGATGGCATTTGAAAGGAGCACTGAAGAAGGTTGTTACCGAAATGCATTTGCTCTAATAAAACAACTTATGTCCCGAGAGTGCTACGTGCCTGTCTTTGGAGCTGTAATATATATATATATATATATATATATATATATATATATATATATTATCTACTGGCGGTCGCCAGTAGATAGTTATAGTTAGGACCTATTATCCATAGGAAATCCGCGACATTCTATTTGCAATAACGTTGGCGCCGGTTGACGAATCTTCGCGAAAGCTTCCAACTTGTTGGGGCGCTCCGGTCCGCTCCTACCCTGAAAGTCTCGGGGTGATACGTCAAGCGGGGGCCGAGAAAAAGGTGGGTCCCAAAACGCGTTTTCCCCATTCATTTTTCCATAGGAACCTTTAGTCGCAGCTACAGCCCGAACTGCTGAACGGAATTACCCCAAATTTGGCAAAGAGGTAGCCCTTGGTTCAGACTGGTGCCTTTTGCTAAAATGGTGTAAATCCGTTCAGTAGTTCCTGAGAAATTCACAATTAAAATCACATATATATCTATGGGCGCGTCGGATCCGCGTACCCTCCCGATCACGAGCTGCATGCTAATTGACTGTCAACACTCCAAATCAGGAAGTGTTGGCAGCCATTTTGTCCTCGGTAGAACCGAGGGACAGAAACAAGTGCGCAAAGCGCAAAAGGGGGCAGGGTAGAAACACCCTGACCCCTAGGTCTGCTCAGGGGGTCCCACAAGGACCCCTGGGCAGAAAAAGCATTTTTTTTTTTTAAATCGGCGGGATGCGCTTAGGGTGCGCGGATCCACCGAGAAAAAAAAAGAAACAAGTGCGCAAAACGCACAAAGGGGGCAGGGTAGAAACACCTAACCCCTAGGCCTGCTCAGGGGTCCCACAAGGACCCCTGGGCAAAAAAAGCATTTTTTAAAAAAAAAATCGGCAGGATGCGCTCAGGGAGCGCGGATCCTGCCGGAAAAAATCGAAGCGCGGTCTCCCGCGCTTCGATGTTAACTTGCCCCCGGGTGGGCCAAGTCCCGGGGGCATGCTGGGGGAGTTTATTTTATGTATGGGGGGCCTCCAAGGGCCCCCAAGCCCCGGGGACCGCCACCCCCGGGGCTTTATCATTAATGGTGCGGGAGGGCTCTGAGCCCTCCCGCAGCCCGAGGACCGCCACCTCCCCGGGGCTTTTTTAATTTATTTTTTAAAACCTGTGTGGGGGGCTCCAGCCCCCACACGCCCGAGGACCACCACCTCCCCGGGGCACTAAGAACATTGAAAATGGGGGTCCGTTTTGGACCCCCAAGCCCCGAGGACCACCACCTCCCGGGGCTTTCAAAATGTAGGGAGGGGACCGCGCGGCCCCCTCCTGGAGCCCTTGATGGCCCTGGGGACCGCCACCCCCAGGGCCGGCTCCTGCAGTGTCCCGGGTGCCTACCCCGGGACACTGCTGTTTGCAATGACAGGACGGGAGCCTCGCGGCTCCCGTCCTGTCATAGCAAACTTGGTTTGCATTTTGAAAGAGAGAGCAGGAAACCTGCTCTCTCTTTCAAAATGCAAACCAATTGCTTTCCACACGGGGAGCAGCATGTTAGCTGCTCCCCATGTGGAAAAGGAATGCCGGCTCCCGTAGGACACGGGGAGCCGGCGGGACTGTGGGGGGTTTGGGGACCCCCACAGTCCCCAACCAGAGGCCAGGCCCCGGGGGATGGGGTCCCCGGGGCCATAAGTGGCCCGGGAGGGGGCCACGCAGCCCCCCTCCCCAAATAAAAAAATAAAAAAATAAGGGCAAGGCCGGCCCCGGGGATGGGGTCCCCGGGGCCTTAAATGGCCTGAGGAGGGGGCCACGCAGCCCCCCATATTTTTTATTTAAAAAGAGGGCATGCCCCGGGGGATGGGGTCCCCGGGGCCAATAGAGGCCCAGGGAAGGGGGCCACGCGGCCCCCTTCCCGCTTTTTTTTTTTAATAAAACAAAAAAAATGCCCGGGCCCCGGGGATGGGGTCCCCGGGGCCAAAAGTGGCCGAGGAAGGGGGCCACGCAGCCCCCTCCCATAAAAAAAAAAAAAAAAAAACGGCATCGTGCTGGAGGCCCCGCCCTCCCTGCAGTACTCTGCAAACGCGCCCCCTGGCGCGTTTTAAGAAAGGAAGTAATTCCCCTTGAATACTGGGGGTCCCTGGGGGCCAACTAGCCCACCAGGAACCTCCAGTATGCGCCAGGGGCTGCCTTGCAGAGAGGTGTACAGAGGCCACGCCCTTTTTACACCTCTCTGCAACGCAGCTCTGTGGCGCTTAATGGAGGTAGCTGGTGGGCTAGTTGCACCCCAGGGACCCTCAGGATTCAAGGGGAGTTAATCCCCGACTTAAAACGCGCCACGGGGTGCGTTTGCACAGTGGTGAAGGGAGGGGGCGGGGCCTGAGGTGACATGTGTGCAAACAGGCCCCATGGTGCGTTTTAAGATGGGGAATTAAATCCCCTTCAATCCTGAGGGTCCCTGGGGGCCAACTAGCCCAACAGGTACATCCAGAAAGCGCCACAGAGCTATGTTGCAGAGAGGTGTAAAGGGGTGTGGCCTCTCTACACGTCTCTGCAACGCAGCCCCTGGCGCATACTGGAGGTTCCTGGTGGGCTAGTTGGCCCCTAGGGACCCTCATGATTCAAGGGGACTTAATCCCCAACTTAAAACGCGCCACAGGGCGCGTTTGCACAGATGTCACCTCAGGCCCCGCCCCCTCCCTTCACCATTGTGCAAATATTCCTCTAAAATCTGCCGAACTACGAATTCTGATTTACTCACCTGTTATCAGGAGAGACCTCAGTGCTGCATCTTTCAGCCCAGTACTAATCCTGAAAAGTAATTTTAACCGTACTTACCAGTAACTTGAATTTCCTTCCATAGGATATCATTGCCTGCTTTTTGCTGAAAAAGTTTCTAAGTGTTGATTTTTGAAACATACAAATATTCCTCTAAAATCAGCCGAAATACGAATTCCGATTTACTCACCTGTTATCAGGAGAGACCTCAGTGCTGCATCTTTCAGCCCAGTACTGATCCTCAAAAGTAATTTTAACCGTACTTACCAGTAACTTGAATTTCCTTCATAGGCTAACATTGACTGGTTTCACTTGGAAATTCTTCTAAGTGTGGAGTTTTGGAACTTTAAAATATTCCTCTAAAATCAGCCGAAATACGAATTCCGATTTACTCACCTGTTATCAGGAGAGACCTCAGTGCTGCATCTTTCAGCCCAGTACTGATCCTCAAAAGTAATTTTAACCGTACTTACCAGTAACTTGAATTTCCTTCATAGGCTAACATTGACTGGTTTCACTTGGAAATTCTTCTAAGTGTGGAGTTTTGGAACTTTATAATATTCCTCTAAAATCAACCAAAGTACGAATTCCAATTTACTCACCTGTTATCAGGAGAGAACCCAGTGCTGCATCTTTTAGCCCAGCACTGACCCTGAAAAGTAATTTTAACCGTACTTACCAGTAACTTGTATTTCCTTCCATAGGAATCCATTGTCTGGTTTTCAGCAGAAAAGTTTCAAAGTGTCGATTTTCACAAACTACAAATATTCCTTAAAATTCGCCTGTATGACTTAAACGCATTCTTTCAACTGTTTACAGGAGATGCACCAGTGCTGGATCCAGGATCCAACACTGAGTAAGAAAAAAGTAACGATAACAGTTTTTACCTGCCAAGTGAATTTCCTTCCATAGGATAACATTGGTGATTCTATGAGAAAAAGTTTCTAAGTGTCAACTTTTAAAATACAATAATATTCCTTAAAAATCACTACTGTAACCAAAACGCTTTTACTCAACTGTTTACAGGAGATGTCCCAGGACTGAATCTAGGATCCAGTCCTGTGGTTAGAAAAGTAATCCATAAAGTAACTAATTGCATTTAACTAGAAATTCACATTGAACTGAATGTTGCATTGTGTTTGAAAATGTGTTGCCCATTGCAACAACTGTAACTACTGTACTTAAAAGTCTATTGCCTATGTGCAAAGTATTTAAACTAAAGTAATTCATTCTGAGAAAGTATTTTTTGTAATGTATAATGTAATTACAATGTAATTTAAAAAATAAAATATGTAAAAAAAATTGTTTCTAAAAATGTAGTAAATCAGTATGAAAAAAATAAATATAACAATTAATACATTTAAAAATTGTCATTTACAAAACCTTTGAAATTCACTGAAAAAACCGTAGGTTTCAGACATGTTATAGTTAGGAATTAGCATTTAAAAAACCTTTGAAATTCACTGAAAAAACCATAGGTTTCAGACATGTTATAGTTAGAAATTAGCATTTAAAAAACCTTTGAAATTCACTGAAAAAACCATAGGTTTCAGGCACGTTATAGTTAGAAATTAGCATTTAAAAAACCTTAGAAATTCACTGAAAAAACCATAAGGTTTTATGGACAGTTATAGTTAGTTGGACATTGCACTCGTACAAAACCCGTGAAATTCCCCCGTTATAGTTAGTTCAGGTAACTATAACTTGCGCCCCATAATGCACTGCTGATGACATCACATATTACATCACTCATGACATGGTCAGTGACATCACTGATGACATCACTGATGACATCTCAAATGACATCACTGATGACATCACTGATGACATCATCCATGTGAGAATTTAATGCATCTTCTCACACCCTAATATAAGTTTTGATACACCCACTCTACATTACAGACTGCCATTCTCAAAACCATACACACTCCAATACCAATAAGTACATACCCACTCACTGATTCTTAGGTCTACACACACACATCTACTCACTCACCCGTACAGTCACTCATACTTACAGTCACTCAGTACAGGACTATCATATGCACTCATACACCTATATAAACACTCACACAACGCAACTCATCCATAGAGGTACTCACACACCTAGTCAGTCATGCAAATAATTAATCACACTCCAGTTTACTCACCTATACAGTTATACACACCAGCTCACTTACTCATAAAAATACTAGCACATTCTTACGCTCCTATGCAATCACTGATGCAAGTACACACTCATCCATATAGCCACTCTCACAATCACACACTCTCACTTATAGCCATTTATATACTCCAACACACATATATACTGCCTTTCACATATGTAGTTACTCACACATGTACCACTGAGATATACATTCAATCACTAACACACCCATACACACACTCACCCACCCATACAGTCCATCACAGACGCACTCTTGAAACCATGCACCCAGTGAATCACCCACTCACACATCTATGCACAGAGTCACACACACCCCACCCACACAAACACTGAGGCACCCATACAGATACTCAGAGAACCAATCCATAACCCATATAGACACTCATTTAGCTAGTCAGAAACCCATGCAGTTGCTTACACAACAACAGACAGACGGATACAGACATTCACACAGTTTAGTCACTCACCCATGCATCCAGTAAGATACGTTTAATCACTCACTTATAGACTCAGTCACGCACCTACTAAATCATCCATTCAGGCGCTTCTACACCCACTCATTCTTCAATACGCCTTTCCCTATATATATTAAACATATTTAAACTTTACAGAAACACACAGTCACTGGATGATGTCATCAGTGATGTCATCAGTGATGTCATTTGAGATGTCATCAGTGATGTCATCAGTGATGTCACTGACCATGTCATGAGTGATGTAATATGTGACGTCATCAGCAGTGCATTGCGGGGCGCGAGTTATAGTTACCTGAACTAACTATAACGGGGAATTTCACGGGTTTTGTACGAGTGCAATGTCCAACTAACTATAACTGTCCCTAAAACCTTATGGTTTTTTCAGTGAATATATATATACAGTGAACAAGATCCCACGGGATCGAAACGCGTCATGCTGATGGTGTATCTAGGCTGAAATAAACTGTTCTAGCACCTACTTGTGGTCCTGGCTCCTTTGTTTCCTGTGGCAGCGAACAGAGGAAGGAATGAAAGGAGTATGCTGATATATATATATATATATATATATATTCACTGAAAAAACCATAGGTTTTAGGGACAGTTATAGTTAGTTGGACATTGCACTCGTACAAAACCCGTGAAATTCCCCTGTTATAGTTAGTTCAGCTAACTATAACTCGCGCCCCGCAATGCACTGCTGATGACGTCACATATTACATCACTCATGACATGGTCAGTGACATCACTGATGACATCACTGATGACATCTCAAATGACATCACTGATGACATCACTGATGACCTCATCCAGTGACTGTGTGTTTCTGTAAAGTTTAAATATGTTTAATATATATAGGGAAAGGCGTATTGAAGAATGAGTGGGTGTATAAGTGTCTGAATGGATGATTTAGTACGTGAGTGACTGACTCTACAAGTGAGTGATTAAACGTATCTTACTGAATGCATGGGTTAGTGACTAAACTGTGTGAATGTCTGTATCCGTCTGTTTGTTGGTGTGTAAGTGGATGCATGGATTTGCGAATAGCTACATGAGTGTCTATATGGGTTATTGATTGGTTCTCTGAGTATCTGTATGGCTGCCTGAGTGTTTGTGTGGGTGGGGTGTGTGTGACTCTATACATAGATGTGTGAGTGGGTGATTCACTGGGTGCATGATTTCAAGAGTGCATCTGTGATGGACTGCTTGGGTGGGTGAGTGTGTGTATGGGTGTGTTAGTGAGTGAATGTATATCTCAGTGGTACATGTGCGAGTAACTACATATGTAAAAGGCAGTATATATGTGTGTTAGAGTATTTAAATGGCTATAAGTGAGAGTGTGTTATTGTGAGAGTGGCTGTATGGATGCGTGTGTGCTTGTATCAGTTATTGTATAAGAGCGTAAGAATGTGCTAGTATTTGTATGAGTAAGTGAGCTGGTGTGTGTATAACTGTATAGGTGAGTAAATGGGTGTGTGATTAATTTTTTGCATGACTGACTAGGTGTGTGAGTACCTCAATGGATGAGTGGCGGTGTGTGAGTGTTTATATAGGTGTATGAGTGCATATGATAGTCCTGTACTGAGTGACTGTAAGTATGAGTGACTGTACAGGTGAGTGAGTGGATGTGTGTGTAGACCTAAGAATCAGTGAGTGGGTATGTAGTTTTTGGTGTTGGAGTGTCTATGGTTTTGAGAATGGCAGTCTGTAATTTAGAGTGGGTGTATCAAAAGTTATATTAGGGTGTGAGAAGATTCATGAAATTATCACATGGATGATGTCATCAGTGATGTCATTTGAGATGTCATCAGTGATGTCATCAGTGATGTCACTGACCATGTCATGAGTGATGTAATATGTGACGTCATCAGCAGTGCATTGCGGGCGCGAGTTATAGTTAGCTGAACTAACTATAACAGGGGAATTTCACGGGTTTTGTACGAGTGCAATGTCCAACTAACTATAACTGTCCCTAAAACCTATGGTTTTTCAGTGAATTTCAAAGGTTTTTTAAATGCTAATTTCTAACTATAACGTGTCTGAAACCTATGGTTTTTTCAGTGAATTTCAAAGGTTTTTTAAATGCTAATTTCTAACTATAACGTGCCTGAAACCTATGGTTTTTTCAGTGAATTTCAAAGGTTTTTTAAATGCTAATTTCTAACTATAACGTGCCTGAAACCTATGGTTTTTTCAGTGAATTTCAAAGGTTTTTCAAATGCTAATTTCTAACTATAACGTGCCTGAAACCTATGATTTTTTAAGTGAATTTCAAAGGTTTTTAAATGCTAGTTTCTAACTATGCCAACAGAGGTAGGACATGTAAAGAAAGAAGAAAAAACGCACAGAAAGAAGCAAAAGATGTGCAGAAAGAACCAACAGAGGAGCAGAAAGAGGCCTTGTTGCAAAATCATCCTGTGCCCACAACTTTTTCAGACGGGTACTGGTGGTAACTGACTCTGACTAACCAGAGCCAGTGCGCGTTTGCACAGTGGTGAAGGGAGGGGGCCTGAGGTGACATGTGTGCAAACGCGCCCCGTGGCGCGTTTTAAGTTGCGGGATTAAGTCCCCTTGAATCCTGAGGGTCCCTGGGGCCCAACTAGCCCCCAGGTACCTACAGTTAGGACCACAGAGCTGAGTTGCAGAGAGGCGTTCCGAGGCCACGCACCTTTTTCTCCTCTCTGCAACGCAACTCTGTTGTGCTTACTGAAGGTACCTGGTGGGCTAGTTGGCCCCCAGGATTCATAGGGAATTAACTCCCCAACTTAAAACGCACCACAGGGCGTGTTTGCGCACATGTCACCTGAGGCCCGCCCCCTCCCTTCACCACTGTGCAAACGCGCCCCGTGGTGCGTTTTAAGTTGGGGGATTAGGTCACCTTGAATCCTGAGAGTCCCTGGGGCCCAACTAGCCCACAAGGTACTTCCAGTAAGCACCACAGGCCTGCGTTGCAACGCCTGTAACAAATTGTGCAGTTGTGTTTAGGTAGTGAAGAGGGTCGTGCTGGGGGTAGTGTTTTAGGGATTAGGGTAGTGCATTGGTATTTGGGTAGTGTAGGGGGTCATCCGGGGGGTAGTGTTTTAGGGTTTAGGGCAGTGCAGTGGTGTTTAGGTAGTGTAGGGGGTCGTGCTGGGGGAGTGTTTTAGGGTTTAGGGCAGTGCAGTGGTGTTTGGGTAGTGTAGGGGGTCGTGCTGGGGGAGTGTTTTAGGGTTTAGGGCAGTGCAGTGGTGTTCGGGTAGTGTAGGGGGTCGTGCTGGGGGAGTGTTTTAGGGTTTAGGGCAGTGCAGTGGTGTTCGGGCAGTGTAGGGGGTCGTGCTGGGGGTGGTGTTTCAGGGCTTAGGGCAGTGCAGTGGTGTTCGGGCAGTGTAGGGGGTCGTGCAGGGGGTGGTGTTTCAGGGTTTAGGGCAGTGCAGTGGTGTTCGGGCAGTGTAGGGGGTCGTGCAGGGGTGGTGTTTCAGGGTTTAGGGCAGTGGTGTTCGGGCAGTGTAGGGGGTCATGCTGGGGGTGGTGTTTCAGGGTTTGGGGCAGTGCAGTGGTGTTCGAGCAGTAAAGGGGGTCATGCTGGGGGTGGTGTTTCAGGGTTTAGGGCAGTGCAGTGGTGTTCGGGAAGTGTAGGGGGCGGTGCAGGGGGTGGTGTTTCAGGGTTTAGGGCAGTGCAGTGGTGTTCGGGCAGTGTAGGGGGCCGTGCAGGGGGTGGTGTTTCAGGGTTTAGGGCAGTGCAGTGGTGTTCGGGCAGTGTAGGGGGCGGTGCAGGGGCTGGTGTTTCAGGGTTTAGGGCAGTACAGTGGTGTTCGGGCATTGTAGGGGGTGCTGCTGGGGCTGGTGTTTCAGGGTTTAGGGCAGTGCAGTGGTGTTCGGGCAGTGTAGGGGTTCTTGCTGGGGCTGGTGTTTCAGAGTCTAGGGCAATGCAGTGGTGTTCGGGCAGTGTAGGGGGTCTTGCTGGGGCTGGTGTTTCAGGGTTTAGGGCAGTGCAGTGGTGTTCGGGCAGTGTAGGGGGTCATGCTGGGGGTGGTGTTTCAGGGTTTAGGGCAGTGCAGTGGTGTTCGGGCAGTGTAGGGGGTCGTGCTGGGGCTAGTGTTTCAGGGTTTAGGGCAGAGCAATGGTGCTCAGGCAGTGTAGGGGGTTGTGCTGGGGGTGATGTTTCAGGGTTTAGGGCAGTGCAGTGGTGTTAGGGCAGTGTAGGGGGTCGTGCTGGGGGTGGTGTTTCAGGGTTTAGGGCAGTGCAGTGGTGTTCCGGCAGTGTAGGGGGTCGTGCAGGGGGTGGTGTTTCAGGGTTTAGTGCAGTGGTGTTCGGGCAGTGTAGGGGGTCGTGCTGGGGTGGTGTTTCAGGGTTTAGGGCAGTGCAGTGGTGTTCGGGCAGTGTAGGGTGTCGTGCTGAGGGGTGGTGTTTCAGGGTTTAGGGCAGTGAAGTAGTGTTTGGGCAGTGTAGGGGGTCGTGCAGGGGGTGGTGTTTCAGGGTTTAGGGCAGTGCAGTGGTGTTCGGCCAGTGTAGGTAGTCTTGCTGGGGGTGGTGTTTCAGGGTTTAGGGCAGTGCAGTAGTTTTCGGGCAGTGTAGGCCGTCGTGCTGGGGCTGGTGTCTCAGGGTTTAGGGCAGTGCAGTGGTGTTCGGGCAGTGTACGGGGTTGTGCTGGGGCTGGTGTTTCAGGGTTTAGGGCAGTGCAGTGGTGTGCGGGCAGTGTACGGGGTTGTGCTGGGGCTGGTGTTTCAGGGTTTAGGGCAGTGCAGTGGTGTTCGGGCAGTGTGGGGGGTCCTGCTGGGGGTGGTGTTTCAGGGTTTAGGGCAGTGCAGTGGTGTTCGGGCAGTGTAGGGGGTCGTGCTGGGGCTGGTGTTTCAGGGTTTAGGGCAGTGCAGTGGTGTTCGGGCAGTGTAGGGGGTCGTGCTGGGGCTGGTGTTTCAGGGTTTTGGGCAGAGCAGTGGTGTTCGGGCAGTGTAGGGGCTCGTGCTGGGGGTGGTGTTTCAGGGTTTAGGGCAGTGCAGTGGTGTTCGGGCAGTGTAGGGGGTCTTGCTGGGGGTGGTGTTTCAGGGTTTAGTGCAGTGTAGTGGTGTTCGGGCAGTGTAGGGGGTCTTGCTGGGGGTGGTGTTTCAGGGTTTAGGGCAGTGGTGTTCGGGCAGTGTAGGGGGTCTTGCTGGGAGTGATGTTTCAGGGTTTAGGGCAGTGCAGTGGTGTTCGGGCAGTGTAGGGGGTCTTGCTGGGGGTAGTGTTTCAGGGTTTAGGGCGGTGCAGTGGTGTTCGTGCAGTGTAGGGGGTCGTGCTGGGGGTGGTGTTTCAGGGTTTAGGGCAGTGCAGTAGTGTTCGGGCAGTGTAGGGGGTCATGCAGGGGTGGTGTTTCAGGGTTAAGGGCAGTGCAGTGGTGTTCTGGCAGTGTAGGGGGTCATGCTGGGGGTGGGTTTTCAGGGTTTAGGGCAGTACAGTGGTGTTCGGGCAGTGTAGGGGATCGTGCAGGGGGTGGTGTTTTAGGGTTTAGGGCAGTGCAGTGGTGTTCGGGCAGTGTAGGGGGTCATGCTGGGGCTGGTGTTTCAGGGTTTAGGGCAGTGCAGTGGTGTTCGGGCAGTGTAGGGGTCTTGCTGGGGGTGGTGTTTCAGGGTTTACGGCAGTGGTGTTCGGGCAGTGTAGGGGGTCTTGTTGGGGGTGATGTTTCAGGGTTTAGGGCAGTGCAGTGGTGTTTGGGCAGTGTAGGGGGTCTTGCTGGGGGTAGTGTTTCAGGGTTTAGGGCAGTGCAGTGGTGTTCGTGCAGTATAGGGGGTCGTGCTGGGGATGGTGTTTCTGGGTTTAGGGCAGTGCAGTAGTGTTCGAGCAGTGGAGGGGTTGTGCAGGGGGTGGTGTTTCAGGGTTTAGTGCAGTGGTGTTAGAGGCAGTGTAGGGGGTCGCGCTGGGGGTGGTGTTTCAGGGTTTAGGGCAGTGCAGTGGTGTTCGGGCAGTGTAGGGGGTCATGCACGGGTGGTGTTTCAGGGTTTAGGGCAGTGCAGTGGTGTTCGGGCAGTGTAGGGTGTTGTACTGGGGCTGGTGTTTCAGGGTTCAGGGCAGTGCAGTGGTGTTCAGGCAGTGTAGGGGGTCGTGCTGAGGCTGGTGTTTCACGGTTTAGGGCAGTGCAGTGGTGTTCGGGCAGTGTAGGGGGTCGTGCTGGGGCTGGTGTTTCAGGGTTTAGGGCAGTGCAGTGGTGTTCGGGCAGTGTAGGGGGTCGTGCTGGGGCTGGTGTTTCAGGGTTTAGGGCAGTGCAGTGGTGCTCGGGCAGTGTAGGGGGTCGTGCTGGGGGTGATGTTTCAGGGTTTAGGGTAGTGCAGTGGTGTTCAGGAAGTGTAGGGGGTCGTGCAGGGGATGGTGTTTCAAGGTTTAGGGCAGTGCAGTGGTGTTCGGGCAGTGTAGGGGGTCGTGGTGGGGCTGGTGTTTCAGGGTTTTGGGCAGAGCAGTGGTGTTTGGGCAGTGTAGGGGGTCATGCTGGGGGTAGTGTTTCAGGGTTTAGGGCAGTGCAGTGGTGTTCGGGCAGTGTAGGGGGTCGTGCTGGGGGTGGTGTTTCAGGGTTTAGGTCAGTGGTGTTCGGGCAGTGTAGGGGGTCTTGCTGGGGGTGATGTTTCAGGGTTTAGGGCAGTGCAGTGGTGTTCGGGCAGTGTAGGGGGTCTTGCTGGGGGTAGTGTTTCAGGGTTTAGGGCAGTGCAGTGGTGTTCGGGCAGTGTAGGGGGTCATGCTGGGGGTGGTGTTTCAGGGTTTAGGGCAGTGCAGTGGTGTTCGGGCAGTGTAGGGGGTCGTGAAGGGGGTGGTGTTTCAGGGTTTAGGGCAGTGCAGTGGTGTTCGGGCAGTGTAGGGGGTCGTGCTAGGGGTGGTGTTTCAAGGTTTAGGGCAGTGCAGTTGTGTTCGGGCAGTGTAGGGGGTCATGCAGGGGCTGGTGTTTCAGGGTTTAGTGCAGTGCAGTAGTGTTCGGGCAGTGTAGGGGGTCATGCTGGGGGTAGTGTTTTAGGGTTTAGGGTAGTGCAGTGGTGCTTGTGTAGTGTAGGGGTCGTGCTGGAGGTAGTGTTTTAGGGTTTAGGGTAGTGCAGTGGTGTTTGTGTAGTGTAGGGGGTCATGTTTTAGGGTAGTACAGTGGTGTTTGGGTAGTGTAGGGGGTCGTGCTGGGGGTAGTGTTTTAGGGTTTAGGGTAGTGCAGTGGTGCTTGTGTAGTGTAGGGGGTCGTGCTGGGGGTAGTGTTTTAGGGTTTAGGGTAGTGCAGTGGTGTTTGTGTAGTGTAGGGGGTCATGTTTTAGGGTAGTGCAGTGGTGTTTGGGTAGTGTAGGGGGTCGTGCTGGTGGTAGTGTTTTAGGATTTAGGTTAGTGCAGTGGTGTTTGGGTAGTGTAGGGGGTCGTGCTGGGGGTAGTGTTTTAGGGTTTAGGATAGTGCAGTGGTGCTTGTGTAGTGTTGGGGGTCGTGCTGGGGGTAGTGTTTTAGGGTTTAAGGTAGTGCAGTGGTGTTTTTGTAGTGTAGGGGGTCATGTTTTAAGATGCAATGCTCCAATACCTGACCAGTCTGCACTACATAAAACTGCAAAAAAACTAAAAACAAAAAGTGTTTTGCACACTTTTGTCATTGGGCTATATGTGGGCTACATCTGGGTAATATTTGTGCTACATTTGGGCTCTTTTTTCACTGGTGGCCATCTTGGAAGACTTCTTTGTTATGAAGTTTCCTAATTTCTTCATTTACTGCAGTCTCCTCAGTAGGAAATGCTTTCAGTTTTTTACTTTGATTCCATCAAGAAGGCATTCAGATGGGTCTCACATCTGCCATAAATTCAGAATGTTAGCACTCTAGTTGCTCATTAGATCACTGGAGTAAAGCTACTGCTCACCAGGGAGTTAACTGGTAGTCTGCTGCTGGTATTGAAAGTGATTGTTTCAGTCTGCATGTCAGAATTTTCTAATGAAATAGAAGAGGATTTGAGATCTCACTTAAAACATGCCCTAATTTTTCTTTCTGCAGCACTAACCATAATTTCTATTTAAAAAAGAACCCCTCATTTTGTTCCTTTTTAAATTAAATGTTTTAAGTGTTACCGGTTTATTCCAATCAAGATGGCTTCAGGTGTGCCATACTTTTGTCATAAGTAAGGCTGTTAGCACTCTAGTTGTTCTTTAGAACACTCTGGGAAGCTGCAGTAGAACACAAAGGCATCAACTGGCAGGCTGCTCCTGTTGAAATATAACAGGAAGATATTTGAGATCACACTTGAAACATGTCCTAATTTTTCTTTCCAGAGCACTAACCATAATTTCTATGACAAAATGAACCCCATCATTTTGTTCCTTTTTAAATTAAATGTTTTAAGTGTTACCAGTTTATTCCAATCAAGATGGCTTCAGGTGTGCCATACTTTTGTCATAAGTAAGGCTGTTAGCACTCTAGTTGTTCTTTAGAACACTCTGGGAAGCTGCAGTAGAACACAAAGGCATCAACTGGCAGGCTGCTCCTGTTGAAATATAACAGGAAGATATTTGAGATCACACTTGAAACATGTCCTAATTTTTCTTTCTACAGCACTAACCATAATTTCTATGACAAAATGAACCCCATCATTTTGTTCCTTTTTAAATTAAATTGTTTAAGTGTTACCAGTTTATTCCAATCAAGATGGCTTCAGGTGTGCCATACTTTTGTCATAAGTAAGGCTGTTAGCACTCTAGTTGTTCTTTAGAACACTCTGGGAAGCTGCAGTAGAACACAAAGGCATCAACTGACAGTCTCTGCCCTTGTTGGATGTACATGTTTTACTGAGAATGTCAGACTTCATTCTCACATGAGTGAGAAAGATAATGTGAATTTACAGAAAATATGCTCTCATTTTAGCTTCTGGAGCACCTTCCAAACCTCCATGGGACAAGCATGAGAAAATAGTGTTCTCTCAAACATGATTCATGATATCCCAGCAGAAGGTTTTTCACATGGTAAAATCACCTTAGAATACACCACAATTCCTAAAATTAGTATGGTACCATCAACAAATAAATTCTAATGTAACTAAAGCCTGTTATCACCCTTTATAGTTCTCCTTTTGGTGACCCTCAAAATCTTCTATTCAGTACAATGCATTTCAATGAGGTACTATCATTTATATTGGTCCCAAGATGGCTGCCAGCAATTCCAGGATGAAGTGCTGACAGCCAATCAGATCTCACGATGACATGTGTGGTTAGGCTCCGCCCAGATATATATGTGACTTTACTTTTGATTTTCTCAGGAACTACTGAACAGATTTACACCATTTAAGCAAAAGGCACGACACTGAACCAAGGGCTACCTCTTTGCCAAATTTGGTGTAATTCCGTTCAGCAGTTCGGGCTGTAGCTGCGACTAAAGGTTCCTATGGAAAAATGAATGGGGAAAACGCGTTTTGGGACCCCCCTTTTTTCTCGGCCCCCGCTTGACGTATCACCCCGAGACTTTCAGGATAGGAGCGGACTGGAGCGCCCCAACAAGTTGGAAACTTTCGCAAAGATTCGTCAACCGGCGCCAACGTTATTTCAAATAGAATGTCGCGGATTTCCTATGGATAATAGGTTTTAACTATAACTATCTAATGGCGACCGCCAGTAGATAATATATATTTTTTTTTAACTGAAAAAACCACAGTTTTCAGGGATGTTATAGTTAGGCTGACATTTCACTCATACAAAACCAGAGAAATTCAGCTTTTATAGTTAGCTGAGCTAACTATAACCTGCGCCCCCCAAAATGCACTACTGATGATGTCACATTTTACATCACTCATGACATGTTTATGAGTGCATGCATAGTGTCTGATTGATTGTATGAGTGCACGGGTAGTACCTGAGTGTTAGACCTGGCATATCTTGGCGTGATTACCCCTGACATTTTGCCTCTACCCCCTTTTGATGCTTTGGGTACTTTGCCACTTCTGATCAGTGTCAAAGTGCAAGGGTTTCCTGTGTAAAGTGTAATAGTGATTGGTTGGCCATGATTGGTATGTTTGCCTTACTAGTAAAGTCCCTAGTGATGTGCACTGTGTGTGCAAGGGCTAGTAATGCAAAGGCGCGCAGAGAAGGGAACTCAGGCCTTCAGTGTAGGGCCTGCGCGCAGAGTGCTAAGTTAGCATGTTGTCCTGACAAGTGCAACCACTTGTCAGGCCTTACTTTCCCTTTTGCGTACACAGTGGGCACCCCTGTGGTAGGTCCTGGGTAACCCCTGGGCAGGGTGCAGTGTAAGTAAAAGGCAGGACATTTACTGAGGTGTGTGTTATGTCCTGACAGTGAAAAACACTCCATTTCGTTTTTCACTGGTGAAAGGCCATTCAGCCCATAGGACAGAATGGGGGACGCTGGGTATTGTGTTTGTTAGCCTAGTTTCCTATAAGTTTAAAATGGAGAGGTGAAGTTTAGTATGTATGAACTCACAGTGTCATAACACATCTTTCTATGAAAGTGGTTTTGTCACTGTGTGTTCAGAAACCACTCTTTCAGAAAGTGGCTGAGTTTTGTGCTTTAAGCATTTCTGTGGGTCTCTGCTGAATGTGGATTGACTGTCTGGATCTGCGAGGTGCGAGGAGCTGGGAGAGGTCTTGAGCCAGGGAGGGGTTGAGATGGCACCAGGCTGCCCTGCATCTGGAGAGTAGGTGGAGGAGAAGCCTGGGAGGTGAAATGGCCTGGGCTGGTGCTATAAAACAATTGACCCATCTGCTTCTGATGAGTTATTAAGGATCCAGACCCCTAGTATCAAAGGGAGAAAGGTGACACTGGGAGGGAGACACCCAGAACTGATTTAGGCAGGGGTCAGGGACTCCTGAGCACAATGAACTTCAAAGACATTTAGGGGTATAACTATGAGAGCTGAGGCCCCTGAACGTTGGAATAGAAATGGATTGAGACTGAAAAGGCTTAGACCCATTTCGTGGTCAAGAGGAATCTCTGCTAAGGAAGGAACAACTGAAGAGACTCCTGGGAAGGACCAACCCTTGCTTCGTGATCTGGGGCTGGTCTACAGTTTGCTGTTTTAACCAAGGAAGAGGATGTTGGGACTGTGCTGTGTGCGCTGGGTCCCCCTGCTTGAAGAAGACTGTGCTTTGTGCTGTGTCTTGTAACCCCAAGGTGATCTTTCTCCCTGTTTGGAAACACAGGAACATAAAAGTTTCCGGAGAAGTTTCAAGCAACGCGGTAGGCGCGTGTTGTGGCACCTTGAGACCCTCAGAAGCTGTGCCCTGTGATCTTGGACACACGGAAGAAAAGTGAGACTCGGACACGCTGGGTGCGTGTCGTGGTGCACAGGAGGCGTTGGTGAAGAGCGCCTAGGCAACATGTGCACCGAAGGAGAAGTGAGTCTCGAACGCGCAGGGTGCGTGTCGTGGTGCACCGCAGGCGTTGGTGAAAAGCACCAGGTCGGTGTGTGCATCGAAGGAGAAGTGAGTCTCGGACGCTCAGGGTGCATGTCGTGGTGCACTGCAGGCGTTGGTGAGGAGCGCCTGGTCGGCGCGTACATTGAAGGAGAAGTGAGTCTCGGATGCGCAGGGTGCGTGTCGTGGTATACCGTAGGCGCTGGTGAAGAGCGCCTGGTCGGTGTGTGCATCGAAGGAGGAGTGAGTCTCGGACGTGCAGGGTGCGTGTCGGGGTGCACCGGAGGTGCTGGTGAGGAGCGCCTGGTCATCGAGTGCACCGGAGGAGGAGTGAGGCTCGGACACGTTGAGCATGTCAAAGTGTGGCCAGAGGCGTTGGTGAAGAGAACCTGGATATCGGAGCACTGGAGTTGGAGTAAGTCTCAGTGAAGCAGTGTTTCATGCTTTGGTGCAACCTGGGACTGGGGAGGTGATCGGCTGATCATCGTGTGCACCGGAAGAAAGTGAGTCTCTGCAGCGCGGTGTGCGTGTCTTTGTGCCAACGGAGACTGCAGGAAGGAGTGCCTGGTGAGCGTGCACTCGGAGTCGACGGAAAGACTGATCAGCGTTGTGTGTGTGGCTGCGTGCAAGAGGAGACCCGGAGGGTGCTGTGGTGAACGTGCACCTGGAGTAATGTGATCTTAGGGGCACGGGGTACGTGTGCCCTGCGGCCGCCTGAGACCTTCCTAACAGTCGGGGCCCAGACCGGCAGCCCCGGAGAAGCTGAGCTGCCAGGCCCAGCCCCTGAGGCCCATTGAGGAAGTTCTACATGGAAGGCCCAGTCCGTTGAAGGAGGAGAGGAGAGTGGGGTCGCGCCCCCAGTTATCGTGGATCACTGCCTGGGCGGGGTGCGGGCTCGGAGGGACACTCTCTCGGCCTCTCAGTCCTTCTGGCGACGTGAGCCTTTGCTTCGGCTCAGAGTGGGGCCCGTACTGACCAAAGGAGTGGCAGTAATGGGGCCAGAGTGAGAAGCTGTGATTTATGTCATTGTTGATCCGTGTGGGGGCAACTGTTATTGGAGAGGCTGACTGACGTAATACACATTGCCAATATTGCTGCTAACGAACTGCTGGACTGTCTTATGACGCGTGACAGTATTTCTGCATAATGAAGAACACGATTGTAGCGCTACGCATTGCATTATTTCTCCCTTGCAAAGTACAGGATTGCAGCGGCCCGCATTGCATTATTTCTTCATTGCAAAGTACATGATTGTAGCTACACATTGCATTATTCCTTAATTGCAAAGTACATGATTGTAGCGGTGCGCATTGCATTATTTCCTCATTGCAAAGTACGTGATTGGGGTGTGACGCATTGCATTATTCCTTCATTGCGCAGTACATGTTTGTAGTGGTACGCATTGCATTATTTCTCCCATTTCAAGGTACCGGGGTGTATCGTTACGCATTGTATTATTTCTCCTTTGCTCAGCACAGGATTGTATCATTATGCAGTACACTATTGTCTGTCCATTGAAGCGTGTGTGATTCTAGCATTACGACCAGCATAGCGTTTGGAAAGCGGTGGTTGGGATTTGAACCTACCAGCCAGCCGGAACAAATATTACCCTTGATTATATATTGATCCTTGTAACGTGTGGTCTGATCGTATATCTTTTTATATAAAGCTTATACTTGTTTTATCAAACTCGTGTGGAGTCCATTTGTGGTGTCACCGGGGGGTTGCTGTGGGCGTGGTTGCACATACTATACACTCGTGCATTGGAGATAGGCCTGGCTGCTCGTGCCAAGCTACTAAGGGGGTGAGCAGGGCTATCTCAAATGGTGTCCTTACTTGGCCTAACGTTGAGTGGGGAGTCCCGGGTCGCGCATTTGGTGACAGTATTCCGAGACTGGGACTCCGGCTTCCAACATTTGGCGGCAGAGCGGTGGGATACGATCCTAAACGTAATTAAAAAGCGTATGTGCAAAACCACTCACAGTAATTGGTGTACATCATAAATTGATTGCAGACCACGACGCAACAACATATTGTTTTGAATTGGAGGTTCTATTGTTGAGTAACCTTTAAACCACACATCATGTCTCAGAAGGGGAGCCAAATAGCTGGTGAGGCTGAGGCTGCAGAATTAGAGTTTAACATTGAGGCATTGTTTACCTACAAGGTTGATCAGTTGAGGAAATTCTGCAGAGCTTTGGGATGTCCCATGAAGAGTAGCGCCAAGAAGGAGGAGCTGCAAGTGGCCTTGAGTGCCTGGTGGGAAGCCAAAGAGGCTCAGGTGACGGGTGATGTTGAGGTGGATGAGGATGACCCAGGGAATGGATTTGGTCCACAGGATTTGCCAGTGGAGGGACCAGCCGAAGAGGCTCGTAGTAGCCATTCAGGGAGGAATTTTTCACCAGAGGAGTTGGAGGAAAACCAAAGGGTCAGGCTGCATGAGTTAGAGGTGTTAAAACTTAAAATTCAGGCTGAGAGCAGGAACGCTCTCGCGTTGGAAGAGAAACGGATTCTCTTCGCTCATGAGTTAAGCATGAGGGAACTGGACATTAAGGGTAGACAAGCCGAGCCCAGTTCGAATGGTGGCAGCGCACCACCAGTGCCAGGAGGGAAGGTGTACATTCCCAAGGATTTAGTGCGAGATTACCAGAGGGGTGATGACATTTATGCGTGGTTCACGGCATATGAGATCGCACTGAGGATAAATGAGGTGCCTGAAAAGCATTGAGGGGCGGGCCTATGGAAACACTTTGAGGCTTCAGGGAGGGATGTTCTATCACCCTTAGTGAGGGCGGGAACCCTGACCTATGCCAACATGAGGGAGGTTTTATGCCTCCGGTATGGGCTCACTCCTGAACATTACCAGCAGAAGTTCAGGACCTCCAAGAGACTACAATCCCGTACTTGGGTAGAATGTGTGAATGAGTACACACGGGCACTGGATGGTTGGATGCTGGGCAGCAAAGTCAATGATTTTAAGGGCTTATGCAATTTAATCAGTTGGGAGCACTTGAGTAGTTTGTGTGTTCCAGAGCTGCGCCAGCATCTATTGGATAGTAAGCTGACTGATCCCAGTAAGCTTGCTGAGGAGGCGGACCGCTGGACTAGTACCCGGGTCCACAAGGGGCTTGGGAGTACCACTGCCAAGAGTGCGCAGAGTCCCCCACCGAAGGTGGGGGAGGACAAGGGTAACCACAAGGAGTACTCTAAGGGGCCCCAAAGTAGTTCCCCCAAGAAAGGGTCCCAGTCCCCAAGGGCAAAAGGGCCTGGGCCTCCAAGGGCAAGAAGGAGCCCCAAGGTCCTCCTACGTGTTACTTCTGTAAAGAAGTGGGTCATATTTCCCCTAAATGCCCCAAGAAGTCATCTGCACCCTCTGGTGCTCCAACACCTGGTTTAGTGAGTGTAGCATTGGGGGAGGAATTGAGTCCTTGGAATGGGGAGGAGAAAGCAATTATGACCCTGGTCTCCTTAGGAGATCGAGAGATGGTCCAGGAAATCCCTCTGCCTAAGAACACTAAAAAATACAGGCAGTGGGTGACCATAAATGGACAGAGGGTGGAGGCTCTGAGGGACACCGGAGCCAGTTTGACATCCGTCAGGTGTCAGTGGGTGTCTGAAGAGCAAGTAATTCCCAATGTGCTTCACCCTGTAATGTCAGCAGACAATTCAGTGCGCCTCTGCAAGGTGGCGCTGGTTCCCTTTGAATGGGGAGAGGTCTCAGGTTCCTTGAAGGTTGCTGTAAGTCTGTCCATGCCTGTAGACTGTCTGCTAGGGAATGACCTGGAGAGTTCCCCCTGGAAGGAGGTGGAGCGCCAGGCGCATTTGGAGTTGTTGGGTCTACCTGAGTGGGCTTGTGTGACCACTCAGTCTATGGTAGCCAGTAAATGTTTTCAAGAGAACCTGGAGCCTGAAACAGTGGCCCAGGTACCTGCCAGTAAGAGAAGAGGCAGGGGGCACGGGAAACTGGCCCCCACAGTTCCCACGGTCCAGGAGGAGGCACCCTTTGAGGGGGATGCCCTGGAGCCTACGGGGGAACAAGTGGCTGAACTGGGGGACCTACCCGGGCTGACCGAATGGCAGCAGGAAGGGGGTCCCTGCAGGGAGGAATTCTGTGAGGAACAGAAGAAGTGCCCTTCTCTTGTAGGTTTGCGGCAGCAGGCAGCAAACCAGGCAGCAGGTGATCAGTCGGGATCACACTTGATTTACTGGGAAAACGATCTCCTGTATAGTGAGCCAAGGGTGGCTGAGCCTGGGTCAGCCTGGGCGCTGGTGGTACCCCAGCGCTTCAGAGCCTTCCTGTTGGGGTTGGCTCATGATGTACCCTTGGCGGGACATTTTGGGCAGGACAAGACCTTTGAGCGGCTTATCACCCACTTCTACTGGCCCCAGATGCGCAAGAGTTCTGATACTCATTGCAGGACCTGTCAGACTTGTCAGGCGAGTGGTAAGAGTGGAAGGAAGCAAAAGGCTCCCCTCCAACCTTTCCCTGTAGTCAGCACACCCTTTGAGAGGGTGGGCATTGACATTGTGGGGCCTCTGGATCCCAAGGCGGCCATGGGCAACAGGTTCACCCTGGTCTTGGTGGACCATGCCACCGGTACCCGGAAGCCATCCCTCTCTGGACGGTGACAGCCCCCCTGGTGGGCCTTGCACTGATGGGGATTTTCTCCTGTGTGGGGTTCCCCAGAGAGGTGGTGTCCGACAGGGGTACTAATTTCATATCGAGGTATATGAAATCTCTGTGGAAGGAGTGCAGTGTAACTTATAAGTTCACCACACCTTACCACCCCCAGGGTAATGGTCTGGTTGAAAGGTTTAACCTAACCTTGAAAGTCATGATGATGGGTCTGGAGGAACCCATGAGGCATAAGTGGGACATCCTCTTGCCATGCCTGCTGTTTGCATATAGAGAGGTGCCACAGAAGTCATTGGGGTTCAGTCCCTTTGAGCTCCTGTATGGGCACCCGGTCAGAGGACCCCTGAGTTTGATGAAGGAGGGCTGGGAGAAGGCTCCTAGTAAACCCCCCCAGGATGTATACAGCTACATGCTGGCCTTCAGGAACCAAACTAGGCATTTCAGGCAGCTCGCTCAGGCGAACCTGGAAGCTAGCCAGGAGGATATGAAACTGTGGTACGACCAGAATGCCACTCTGGTCGAGTTTCAACCTGGGCAAAAAGTGTGGGTGATGGCGCCGGTGGAGCCTTGTGCGCTCCAGGACAAGTGGACTGGGCCTTATGAGGTGGTGGAGCGCAGGAGCGAAGTGACCTACTTGGTGGACTTACGGTCTCCTAGGAATCCTTTGAGGGTTCTCCATGTGAACCCCCTCAAGCCACACTTTGAGAGGTCTGAGGTGACCATGCTCTTGGCTACATATGACGGGGTGGTAGAGGAGAGCGAACCTCTTCCTGACCTCCTGTCAGCCAAGGAGAAGGATGGGGTGCACCTCTCGCCTACCCTGACCCCGGAGCAGCGGAGGGACTGTCGCCAGGTATTAGGTCAGTTTGCCTCCCTGTTCTCCCTGACCCCATGAGTCACCCATTGGTGTGTCCATGATGTGGACACTGGAGACAGTCCGCCTGTAAAACAACATTTTTACAGGGTAGCTGATAAAGTCAGGGCCAGCATCAAGGAGGAGGTTTCCAAGATGCTGGCGCTCGGGGTAATTGAGCCATCCAGCAGCCCCTGGGCCAGCCCAGTGGTCCTTGTGCCAAAAGCGGCTGCGCCGGGTGCCACACCCGAACTTCAGTTCTGTGTGGATTACCGTGGGCTCAATGCGGTCACTAAGACTGACGCACACCCCATCCCCAGAGCTGATGAGCTCGTGGATCGGCTGGGAGCTGCCCGGTACCTCAGTACCTTTGATTTGACATCGGGGTACTGGCAGATTGCCTTGACCGAGGGGGCCAAGGAGAGGTCAGCGTTCTCAACACCAGAGGGGCACTACCAGTTCAGGGTTATGCCCTTTGGGTTTAAGAACGCCCCTGCCACCTTCCAGAGACTGGTTAACCAGGTGCTGAGTGGGCTGGAGGAATTCAGCGCCGCTTACCTGGACGAAATCGCAGTGTTCAGCTCCAGTTGGGAGGAACACTTGCAACACCTCTGTGAAGTATTGAAGGCCTTGCAGAGGGCGGGCCTAACTATCAAGGCAAGTAAGTGCCAGATAGGACAGGGTTCCGTGGTGTACTTGGGACACCTGGTGGTGAGCAGCCAGGTGGCGCCCCTACAGGCAAAGATTGATACCATGCTGGCTTGGGAACCCCCCAAGACCCAGACAGAAGTGAGGGCCTTTCTAGGACTCACTGGGTTTTACAGACGGTCCGTGAAGGGGTATGGCACCCTCGTTGCCCCCTTGACAGAACTGACATCCAAGAAACAGCCCAAGAAGGTGGTCTGGACTGATGCCTGCCAGACCGCCTTTGATGCCCTGAAGACTGCCATGTGCACCGCACACATGTTACGGGCGCCAGATTTCTCCAGAGAATTTATAGTGCAGACAGATGCTTCAGAGCATGGGGTGGGAGCAGTATTCTTACAATTGAACAACAAGGGCTTGGACCAACCCGGAGCTTTCATTAGCAGAAGGCTACTTAACAGGGAACAGAGGTCAAGTGCAATTGATAGGGAAGCTTTTGCTGTGGTCTGAGCGCTGAAGAAGCTGAGGCCCTACTTGTTTGGGACCCACTTCTTGGTGCAGACTGACCACAGGCCCCTCAGATGGTCGATGCAGATGAGGGGTGAGAACCCAAAGCTGTTGAGGTGGTCCATCTCCCTACAGGGGATGGACTTCACGGTGGAACACCGTCCGGGAACAGAACACGCCAATGCTGATGGTCTGTCCAGATTTTTTCGCCTTAGTGATGAGTACTCCCATGAGGGTGGGTAATTCCCCCCACTTTTCGGCTGGAGGGGACGCGTGTTAGACCTGGCATATCTTGGTGTGATTACCCCAGACTTTTTGCCTCTACCCCCTTTTGCTTTTAAAAGCTTTGGGTACTTTGCCACTGCTGATCAGTGTCAAAGTGCAAGGGTTCCCTGTGTAAAGTGTAATGGTGATTGGTTGGCCATGATTGGTATGTTTGCCTTACTAGTAAAGTCCCTAGTGATGTGCACTGTGTGTGCAAGGGCTAGTAATGCAAAGGCGCACAGAGAAGGGAACTCAGGCCTTCAGTGTAGGGCCTGCGCACAGAGTGCTAAGTTAGCATGTTGTCCTGACAAGTGCAATCACTTGTCAGGCCTTACTTTCCCTTTTGCGTACACAGTGGGCAGCCCTGTGGTAGGTACCGGGTAACCCCTGGGCAGGGTGCAGTGCAAGTAAAAGGCAGGACATATACTGAGGTGTGTGTTATGTCTTGACAGTGAAAAACACTCTGTTTTGTTTTTAACTGGTGAAAGGCCATTCTGTCCATAGGACAGAATGGGGAGGCTGGGTATTGTTTTTGCTAGCCTAGTTTCTTATAAGTTTAAAATGGAGAGGTGAAGTTTAGTATGTATGAACTCACAGTGTCATAACACATCTTTCTATGAAAGTGGTTTTGTCACTATGTGTTCAGAAACCACTCTTTTAGAAAGTGGCTGAGTTTTGTGCTTTAAGCATTTCTGTGTGTCTCTGCTGAATGTGGATTGACTGTCTGGATCTGAGAGGTGCGAGGAGCTGGGAGAGGTCTTGACCCAGGGAGGGGTTGAGATGGCACCAGGCTGCCCTGCATCTGGAGAGAAGGGGGAGGAGAAGCCCGGGAGGTGAAAAGGACTGGGCTGGTGCTATAAACCAATTGACCCATCTCCTGCTGAGTGATTAAGGATCCAGACCCCCAGTATCAAAGGGAGAAAGGTGACACTGGGAGGGAGACACCCAGAACTGATTTAGGCAGGGGTCAGGGACCCCCTGAGCACAACGAACTTCAAAGACATTTAGGGGTATAACTATGAGAGCTGAGGCCCCTGAACGTTGGAATAGAAATGGATTGAGGCTGAAAAAGCTAAGACCCATTTCGTGGTCAAGAGGAACCTCTGCTAAGGAAGGAACAACTGAAGAGACTGCTGGGAAGGACCAACCCTTGCTTCGTGATCTGGGGCTGGTCTGCAGTTTGCTGTTTTAACCAAGGAAGAGGCTGTTGGGACTGTGCTGTGTGCGCTGGGTCCCCGTGCTTGAAGAAGACTGTGATTTGTGCTGTGTCTTGTAACCCCAAGGGCCCGAGGTGAGCTGGATCCCTGTTTGGAAACACAGGAACATAAAAGTTTCTGGAGAAGTTTCAAGCAACGCGGTGGGCGCGAGTTGTGGCAGCTTGAGACCCTTGGAAGGTGTGCCCTGTGATCTTGGACACACGGAAGAAAAGTGAGTCTCGGACACGCAGGGTGCGTGTCGTGGTGCACCGCAGGCATTGGTTAAGAGCACCTGGTCAGCGTGTGCATCGGTGGTGAAGTGAGACCCGGACGCACAGGGTGCGTGTCGTGGTGCACCGCAGGCGTTGGTGAAGAGCACCTGGTCAGCGCGTGCATCGAAGGAGAAGTGAGTCTCGGACACGCAGGGTGCGTGTCGTGGTGCACCGCAGGCGCTGGTGAAGAGCGCCTGGTCGGCGTGTGCATCGGAGGAGGAGTGAGTCTCGGATGCGCAGGGTGCATGTTGGGGTGCACCGGAGGTACTGGTGAGGAGCGCCTGGTCATTGAGTGCACCGTAAGCAGAGTGAGGCTCGGACACGATGAGTGTGTCGAAGTGCGGCCGGAGGCGTTGGTGAAGAGCTGCTGGATATCGGAGCACCGGAGTTGGAGTAAGTTTCAGTGAAGCAGTGTGCGTGCTTTGGTGCAGCCTGGGACTGGAGAGGTGATCCGCTGATTATCGTGTGCACCGTAAGAAAGTGAGTCTCTGCAGTGCGGTGTGCGTGTCTTTGTGCCAACGGAGACCGCAGGAAGGAGTGCCTGGTGAGCGTGCACTCGGAGTCGACGGAAAGACTCATCAGCATTGTGTGTGTGGCTTCGTGCCAGAGGAGACCCGGAGGGTGCTGTGGTGAATGTGCACCCGGAGTAACGTTATCTTAGGGGCGCGGGGTACGAGTGCCCTGCGGCCGCCTGAGACCTTCCTAACAGTCAGGGCCCGGACCGGCAGCCCCGGAGAAGCTGAGCTGCCAGGCCGAGATGCTGAGGGCCATTGAGGAAGTTCTACACGGAAGGCCCAGTCCATTGAAGGAGGAGAGGAGAGTGGGGTCGCGCCCCAGGTATCGTGGAACACTGCCTGGGTGGGGTGCGGGCTCGGAGGGACACTCTCTCGGCCTCTCAGTCCTTCTGGTGACGTGAGCCTTTGCTTCGGCTCAGAGTGGGGCCCGTACTGACTAAAGGAGTGGCAGTACAGGGTCCAGAGTGAGAAGCTGTGATTTATGTCATCGTTGATCCGTGTGGGGGCAACTGTCATTGAAGAGGCTGACTGTCATAATACACATTGCCAATATTGCTGCTAACGAACTTCCAGACTGTCCTACGACGCCTGACAGTATTTCTGCATAACGAAGTACACGATTGTAGCGCTACGCATTGTATTATTTCTCCCTTGCAAAGTACAGGATTGCAGCGGCCCGCATTGCATTATTTCTTCATTGCAAAGTACATGATTGTAGCTACACATTGCATTATTCCTTAATTGCAAAGTACATGATTGTAGCGGTGCGCATTGCATTATTTCCTCATTGCAAATTACGTGATTGGGGTGTGACGCATTGCATTATTCCTTCATTGCGCAGTACATGTTTGTAGCAGTACGCATTGCATTATTTCTCCCATTGCAAGGTACTGGGGTGTATCGTTACGCATTGTATTATTTCTCCTTTGCTCAGCACAGGATTGTATTGTTACGCAGTGCACTATTGTCTGTCCATTGAAGCGTGTGTGATTCTAGCATTACGACCAGCATATTGTTGGGAAAGCGGTGGTTGGGATTTGAACCTACCAGCCAGCCAGAACAAATATTACTCTTGATTATATGTTGATTCTTGTAACGTGTGGTCTGATCGTATATCTTTTTATATAAAGCTTATACTCGTTTTATCAAACTCGTGTGGAGTTCATTTGTGGTGTCACCAGGGGTTTGCTGTGGGCGTGGTTGCACATACTATACACTAGTGCCTTGGAGATAGGCCTGGCTGATCATGCCAAGCTACTAAGGGGGTGAGCAGGGCTATCTCAAACTGTGTCCTTACTTGGCCTTACATTGAGTGGGGAGTCCCGGGTCGCGCATTTGGTGACGGTATTGCGAGACTGGGACTCCGACTTCCAACACTGAGTGATTGGATGAGTGCATGGGTAGTGGCTGGGTTATTGGATGAGTGAATGGGTAGTGCCTGGGTGATTGGATGAGTACATGGGCAGTGCCTTGGTGACTGGAAGAGTGCAAGGGTAGTGGCTGGGTGATTGGATGAGTGCATGTGTAGTGCCTGGGTGGTTGGATATGTACATAGGTAGTGCCTGAGAGAATGCATGAGTTCATGGGTAGTGACTCAGTGATTAGATGAATGCATGGGTAGTGTCTGGGTGACTGGATGAGTACAAGGGGAGTGCCTGGGTAATTGCATGAGTGCACACGTAGTGCCCAGCTGATTGGATGAGTGCATAGGTACTGCTTGAGAGAATGCATGAGTTCATGGGTACTGCCTGCGTGATTGATGAGTGCAGAGGTAGTGGTTCAGGGATTGCATGAGTGTATGGGTAGTGCCTGGGTAACTTGATGAGTGCATGGGTATTGCCTGAGAGAATGGATGAGTACATGGGTAGCGCCTCGGTGATAGAATGAGACCATGCATAGTGGCTCAGTGAATGGTTGAGTGCAAAGCTAGTGTTTGAATGATTGGATGAGAACATGGGAAGTGCCTCGGTGAATGGATGACTGCATGGGCAGTACCTGGGTCATTGGATGAGTGAAAGCATAATGCCTGAGTATGCATACATTCATGGGTAGTGCCTGAGTGAATGCTTGAGTGCAAGAGTAGTGCTTCAGTGATTGGATGAGTGCATGGGTGGTACCTGGGTGACTGAATGAGTACAAGGGTAGTGCCTGTGGCATTGTATAAGTATATGGGTAGTACCTGAGAGAATACAGGAGTATATGGGTAGTGCCTGAGTGAATGGTTGAGTGCAAGAGTAGTGCTTGAATGATTGGATGAGTGCATGAGAAGTGTCTGGGTGATTGGATGAGTGCATAGGTAGTGCCAGGATAATTGCATGACTGCATGAGTAGTTCCTGAGTGAATGGATGAGTGCATGGGTAGTGCATGAACAAATGGATATGTACAAGGATTAGTGTATGAATGTTGAGATCAGTGCAAAGGTACTCCTTGAGTGAATATATGAGTGCATGGATAGTGCTTGAGTCAATGAATGAGTGGATAGCTACTCCCTGAGTAAATGGATGTGTGCAAAGCTAGTCGCTATGTGATTCATAAGTGTACAGGTACTGTGTGTATGAATGGATGAGTGCATGTGTTGTCATATTCAGTAGATTCTATTGTTTAAAACTTAGGCCTATTAGCACTATGACATAAGTTAAAATACAAGCTCAAATGAGAAGATACATCAAACTTCAAAACTGTCAAATTTTCAAAAAAAATTAAAAGCCCTAGCAATACTCACCTGTCCTGTATAAGGACGAGAAACTAATACATAGACTTTCTTCTACACAAATTTAGAAGGCATGTACTGTGAAACAGAGGTATTCTGGTATTTGTAGGCTTCCTTTGATGTATCAAGACACCACAAAGTGACACAGACACACACATTGACAGCTTGAGAAACATGGTGAGACTTACAACAGTGACATGAGAACAGTTGGCCTTTCATATTTGCCTAGCCCTAAGTTGTTGAGCTGACAGTGAATAATGAAGCTGCAAGAGAAAAGTGAGGTTTAAAACAAGATGGCAGATGGATTTGTGTTTATGCTAGTTCATATGAATGTCTGGAAAAGTACACTTAAAGTAGGCTGCAATAATTTAGTTTTCTGGTTTAAACCGAAAGTCCACTCTGTCAAGTTTGAATATCTGTGTGCTATCATAATTGAGGTATGTGTCAACTTCTACATGTATTCTGACATGTGTTGTGCATCTGATGACCCTAACTTAAAAACTATGTAGCTTATTATAGAGGTTCACAAATCTTATCAGTTCTACCAGACCATTAAGTCACAGAAGCAGACATCTGTTACCAATGTAATCTGTCAGAGAAGTCCTTGGATAGAAACTTCAATATGCACCTGCCCTGTATAATAAGGAGAAAGTAACTCACAATAAAAGCAATTTTATTGGTGTATGCACGTTTGCAGAAAGTAAGTGTGATACTGCTCCTCGGCAATAGCATGATACTTTTCAAATACTATAGAAGAGGAAGACCATTTTTATTGGAAATAAATAACATGTAAATACATTTTAAATATTTCTCCAGTTTATTATGAATATTGTATTATGTATTCTAACCTTTCAAGTAATTTAGATGCATCATTCAGTACATTTATTTTAGAGTAGTATTATCCTAAACAGCATTAAAACTGTTTTCAATCTTGAATAGTACTGTCTTGATTGCGCCTATCAGATAATACAGAATCTTCCACACGGTAGCCCAGCACCCGGCGCAGTCAAAGACTTTAACACAAAACAAACAACACCTCTACAAAAGGGTTTTATTTTACAAAATGCAAGGACTCTCTAGAATAAGGCTTGGGGTTTTATTATTTCACACAATGCTCTCTAACGGAAAAAGCTTTCCCAGATGCCAAATGCAAAAGATTCAAATATAAAAAGAGATATATATGTTTATATGCAAGCAATAATAACCTAAATGCATGAGTAATACTGATTAATAAACAAGCAGCAAATAATATGAGGTAAGACTCAAGCAAATATACTGGACGTCCTGCAAGAGATCAGAAAGCTATATATACATCAAATGAGTACTTTGGAGGTGCACTGTAACTCACTCACACACCACAAAGAAAACACACTCACTCACACATCAAAAGATCACAGCCACTGGCTCACATCATAATGGCAATAACCAAAACTCAATATATCACCTGGTGCAAAACACTGCATCTCAGACTGGGGAAGTAAACAGCCGTGGTTTGGAAGCCTCAGCAACCAGGGTCCACGCTCCGAGATAGACCCGTCCGTCCTCGCTCGGATTCCAAAACTCCCGGTTTCTAAGTCCACAACCCTCAGCTTTAAACACACTAGAAGGTTCGAGAAAGACCTCCCCCGGGCCAGAGGAATCTTACCAGAACTGGCCAGGTTCCAAGCAAGCATTCCCACGGCAGGAAGGAGCTCTCACGTCCCCTTCTCCAAATCTCGCATGTTCCAGCCTCTATCTTGACGAAGCTCACAAAAGCCTTTCAGAGTACATAAACAATCCCTCACAAAAACAGAAAGACCTTGAATGTGAATAACCCAAGCAACTTACAAGCACTGCTGTGCACGCAGAAAAGCTGAAGCAAGGCAAAGCCAGGAAAAAAGGATGACATGAGGCCATGTCAAAGCCAATAGTAAGCACTTCATAATTCTCATTAATGTACAACACAATGCACAACTGTGCACAACTGATTCACACACTTCATCTCTCAATGTACAGCACCGAGCACATGTGTGCATCACTGCCCACAACACTGCACTTCGAGACCAAAAAGTACATTCCACAACTCTCTCTCCCTTTCACGCTTTCAAATGCACATCCCACACACTCTGCTCTTGGCAAGAATGTTCTACTCCGTGACAGCTCCCACTGAAAGACAGCAAGATTACAAGAAAGAAGAGAAGCAAGGCATATGCAGGACCGTCTCGTACATCCAGGCTAGGATGAAATAACACATTAAAGTCAGTTAAAATAATGGTAGTCAAAGGTCATCACTGGGTGTCAAACCACAAGAGTGCCTCTAGCACTACAAGTGCCTACTGTAAAGAGAAAAAGAAGAACTATTATTTAACGATAATATATTGGAGAAATTATAATATAAGATTTTTGAGAATACAGCTTTAATTTATAATTAGATGATATTTTCAGTATCCCTTTTTTCTGTTCTCTATCTTTTCAGACTGAACAATATCCTGCTGTGCTTGCTGCATTGCAGTTTCTACTTCATTCATGGCTATTGCTGCTTCATTTTCAATAAATGGTTGTCCCAGTGGATCTTGAGTCAGTGGACCAGAACTTTGACTGCTCTGTGAAATTTCTCTAGCTATTTCAGCTGCAATAGTATCTTCTTATTCAATTTCAGCATTTAACATTTGTAAGTAGGTTTGAAAAATTGTGCACTGAATGCTGTCTTTAGTTGCATTAAAAGAATCTTCATAGCAGTCAAAATTTCTAAGTAATTCTGTTTCACTATGCCAAGGCTTGAACAGTTGTAGAAATGCTAAATAGAAAAATTCTCTCTTATCTGCAGTTTCACAACTCAGTTTCTGTAGTTAATAAGATTCCCTTTGACATGTTTCACTAAACATCCATCACATCCACTTACTGCATATTTTTCTTCTTTTATATTTTCTCTAACATTATTTTTAAACCTATAATGCTGAAGTATTTCATACAGGCATAGGTTTTCAAGATGTGGGCTCCTTTTGGGATAGCATGTATCCAACATATTACTTTTCACAATATCAGTACTTTGTGGCTCATACTGTGCTAAGTATTTGATTTCTTGTAAAGATTTCGTATGGAGGCTAGACCAAGACTTATCCAAAGGATTCCTCTTGACTTTGAATATAAACTGGCTAAGCTCAAGCGATCTGAACATTCGTAGGATCCAATCTCTCTATGAGAAAGCATTTTCAAGCAAAGCTGTACAATTTCTTGCTAAGAATCTTTTCTGCCGAAATGTCTTCCCACATTTCTTTCATCTCTGACTCTTTAGATTTGGTAATATATGATGCAACATAACGAGAAACAGCAATTGAATTGTCTGCAACATGCTGAATATTTATATTTGCATTCCATATTTTCTAAATAACTGGATTGTAGTCATTAATGTACTTTGAAGCTTCGGTTCTTTTTAAGTTGTATGTATTCTTGGGAGATTTTTGAGTTATTATATGTCTTACTGCTGGGAAAAAACTATTTACTCTTCGTTTAGAAATTATAGGACTTGGGAATCCAAAACTGCATTTTGTATAACATTTTCCTTTACATTTATATTTCCGTCTGCAGTATTACCCACATCTATGACTTTGAAAGCGTAAAACCTGTTGTCTCAAGCTGTTTTTTTCCTCCTTCTCTTGGAATGGCATATGTAACATACTGTTCGATAAAAGACAAAACAGATTCATCACTATCTGTTCCAAATTGTGGTGCATTCTTTCTCCATAATATCATGTGTATATGAGGAGCACCTCTGGCTTGGTACTCTTTTCGCCAAAAGAAATCATTTACCTCTCCAATAGGTGGAATGTTTTTATTGCAGATAAATGACATCATAGCTTGAAACCTATGGTTAAAATACCTGCAGACATTTACAGGATCCAAGGAACAGAGTTCTCCAGCAGTCTTCAATTCAACATTTTTAACATTTGAATGTGCTTCTCGTAGGAATTCAAGTAAATAATCCCACGCATATTCAGCACAGCTAAGTGTTACAAACCATGTAGGTGTACCTAGGTTTCTTAACATGCATTTAAGTTCACCATGATGACGATACCAATATTCATTGGTACCACGTTGGCACGCCATCAAATTAATTAGCTGAGATTCTAAATTTTCATTTCTTTGTTCAACTTTGTCCATAAACTCTTTTGTAGAAACATGTTGAAGATGAACTCCTGTTTTTAATATATGATTCAATGCATATGAAAGTGCAGACAAATCGCTTCCAAACAGAAGATAAAATATATATGGAATGCACTGCTGAAATCGTGGATCTTCAAAATACTTGATCGGAACTCTGAAGCTGGAATCCGTATAGCTCGCTCATCAAATCATCCACCTTCTCCAGTGGGTAATAGCCATGGAAAACAACGAGCTTCTAAACTTTTTTCCCATACACTCATGGGAGTTCCCTTTGCTTCTTTCATTTGAAATAATTGAATACTGTTTCCTGTTCATAAATCTCTTCACCCCTGGACTTGTCCACATTTTCAATTTCGCCACTTGAGATTAGTGTTTAATCTTGTAAGCATATTACTTGTTCATCAACATTTACATTCTTATAATAAATATTATTCTGTACCAAGTATAATGTAGCCTTTTGAAGTTTCTTAACATCTACAAACTCTGCCAGATTTTTCTACTCTTTGTTGGTACACTATTTACTAGAATAACTACTAGCTCATTTTCCTCTCTCTCTATGTCAACACTTTCAATGTTTTTCTTAAAATCTAATGGTAAGTACACAACTCTTCCTTTGAGACATTTTTGCAAATCTGTTGGTGGCAGCTTGCCTGTTTTAGGCTCCATACAAACTATGGCCTGAAATGGGTGTACAGATTGAATAAGAATAGACTCATATACATTTAAATCTGCCAGTTCCTGAGGAATAGGTACCAACTCTAAGTTGTTATGTACTGCTCTAGGTGGCATATTGTTTTCTTCTAATTTGTTATAACAGTATTTACAAATAACTTGATCACTAGCCAACTCAAACTGACCTTCTGAAAACAAAGACAACATTGCTGCCACTCGTTATTGTTTTCTTTTTTACTTTTTTAAATATAAATCAACATTCCTAGTTTGACTTCTATAGTGAGTATGTCGACAACAAATACAAATATAGTTCGGTTTTTCAGATGAAACTGTGTTAAGCTTTGTAATTTCTTCTGCAAAATCAGCAATATTAATCTCTTTCTCCTGTTCTTTAACACCTATACTTATCAAACTCTCAGTTTCTCTACACTCCTCTTCTGAACCCAAAATAGAAACTGTATATCATCACAAACTTTCTGTACATCTGACTCTGAACAGTGCAAAAGAGCTGTGTTTATCTCGCTTAAACATAATGCAGTAGTTTTTACATAGTAAAGTCTCCTTACTAAATTCCGCATTTCAGAGTGGTGTACAGCTAACTTTATTAAATGATGAAAAGTACTTTGGCACACTTTTCTTGAAAGACAAGCCAGAGAATGACATTGCAACTTGGGGAGAGGATGTGGTCTCACGGCTAGACTGGCGACTTTGGAGCTGTGAAACCAAGGTTCGAGGCTCGTGGTTGACTCCACATCCTGTGATTCTGGGCAAATTACTTAATCTCCCTGTGCCAACTAAAAAAATGAATGTGTCCTTGTGTAACGTAACTGGTGCTCATGTAAAGCACTCCAATACCTTCGGGTCGAATTTGCGCCATATAAATCTGCCCAAAAAAAAACTTCATATATTATCATATTTTACATGGATCTAGTCCTTGTAACATCTTAATCTTCTGTTTAAAACTTTTTTTTGCCTATTGTCGTAAAAAAAATCGTAGTATGTCAATAGACTCCTGTCAAATACTGCAAATACTTCTACAATCCCACTTATATACAGGAGGTTGTTTATGCTTTCCTTGAACTTCTTCACCTATTACTTCTTCTACATTCCTAGGAGCCATTTTTTGCTTTGGAATAGTAGTGCCATCTTTCACCTCATAACATCAACCACTAGTATTAACTACCTGTACTAATGTGTTCTCTTGAAAATAACTTTCTTCATTAAAGAAAGGCTCAGTACTGGAAGTGTGCTTCCATTCACCAGTAAAGGTTTTACAAAAGTTACTTCTATTAATGAATCTTTTTATTTTGCTTTTCTCCTTCATAAACCCCATTGTTTTATTCAATGTTCTCATTCTCTTCAATATTAATATAAATAATGTTCATTTCAATTCAAAAGCGCTACCTACTACACTTTCAATCTGTTGCTTTTTCTTATAAGCTGCTGATTTTAAAAAAAAAAATTTTTTTTATAATCTTTTGACACATTTTGAATTACTCTACTTTTAAACATTCTTCTTCTTCTATCCTTATACTCTTTATGCCCTCTTGTGAGATGCGTTGTTTTTCGATAATTTAAACTTCTTTCAGCATGACAATTTTTCTTTTGTTTCTCTTTTGTTGTAAAACGTTTCTTTTTCTTTTCAATATTTTCCACATTTTTCAATCTCTGTAAAACTGTTTTATGAAACTGTTTATTTCTCGTACCAGAAGATTTTTTTTTCATGTATAACCTTTTGCGCATCTTCTAATTTCTTCTTTTCACTCTTCTTTAAGTAAAACTGTTTTCTTTGTTCTCTTCTCTGATCATGTTTTCTTGCCATCTTCAATTTGTGTTCCAAATGAAATAAATATCTAAAAAACAAAGAACAGTTCCAATACTTTGTTACATCAATTAATTTTAAATCAATTACATATTAATATTCATAATAATCAATAAGCAGTTGCTTACAATTACATTGGCATTCTCTCCATAATGAATAAATATGTATGATACCTAACTATGCACATTAGCAAAGCTGTAAATGGTTGAAACTCTGGGAGAAAACATTTATAAATTACTGTACGCTTTTTTCTAAATTTGTGTCAGATTTTAAACTCTACATTCTTGTGGTTCTATGATCGCTACCTAGGTAAATGATTAGGCTTTAGCAACTAAATGCTGAAATATGACTAAGAACATTTGTCCAGCTGTATGTTAACCTACATACTTTTTAAGTTAGGGTCATCAGCTGCACAACACATATCAGAATACATGTAGAAGTAGACACATACACAAGTCATGATAGCACGCACATATTCAAACTTGACAGAGTCCACTTTATATTTCAAGCAGACACCTACATTCATGCAGGAAGATTCGACTATTCCTTTCCAGAGACTCATATGAACTGGCATAAACACTAATCCAAGGTTTTTAAGCTAGCATCTTCAAATGCACAACACGTGTCAGAATACATTTAGAAGTACACACATACCTGAGTCACGAGAGCACGCAGACAAATAAACTTAACAGAGTGCACTTCCCATTTCAAGCAGACACCTACATTTATATGGCCTACTTCAAGTATACCTTTCCAGAGACCCATACGAAGTAGCCTAATCACTAATCCCTCTGCCAACATGTCATAAAACTCACTTTTTTCTTGCAGCTCCACTATTCACCGATTGCTCAGAATGTTAGGCCTAGCCAAATATAAAACAGCAACTCTTCTCATGTCACTGTTGTAAGTCTCACCATCTTTCTGAAGGCATCGATGTGTGTGTCTGTGCCATTTTCTAGTGACATGATACATAAAAAGAAACCTACAAACAGTAGAACACCTGTGTTTCATACCACATGCTCTCTAAATTTGTGTAGGAGAAGGTGTATGTATTCTTTCTGCTCATAATACAGGGCACATGGGTATTGAACTGTCTATTTGAGGGGTTCTGTGACACCTACATAGGTAAGAGATGTCTGCTTCTGCAACCGAATGATGGAGCAGAAGTGAGAAGATATGTGCACCTGTATGAGAAGCTACCAGGTGTTTAAGCTAGCATCTTCAGATCCACAACACGTGTCAGAATACCTGTAGAAGTACACACATACCTCAGTAACAAGAGCACGCAGACATTTAAACTTGACAGAGTGCACTTGCCAGTTTGAGCAGGACCCTACATTTATACAGCCTACTTCAAGTAAACCATTCCAGATATCCATACAAAGTAGGCTAATCATTAATGCTCTGCCAACATCTTTTCAAAGTCACTTTTCTCTTGCAGCTTCACTATTCACCGACTGCTCAGAATGTGGGCCTAGCCAATTATAAAACAGCAACTCTTATCTTGTCACTGTAGTAAGTCTCACCATGTTTCTGAAGGCATCAATGCATATGTCTGTGCTTTTTCTAGTGACATGATACATAAAAAGAAACCTACAAAGTGAACACCTATGTTTCAGACCACATGCTCTCTAAACTTGTGTAGCAGAAGGTGTATGTATTTCTTTCTGCTCATAATACAGGGCACTTGTGTATTGAAATGTGTAATTGATGGGTTCTGTGACACGTACATAGGTAAGACGTCTGCGACCAAATGATGGAGCAGATCTGAGAAGATTTGTGAACCTGTATGAGAAGCTGCCAGGTATTTAAGCTAGCATCTTCAGATGCACAACTCATGTCAGAATACATTTAGAAGTACACATATTCCTCAGTCATGAGAGCACACAGACACTTAAACTTGACAGGGTACACTTCCCATTTCAAGCAGACACCTACATTTATACGGCCTACTTCAAGTTTACCTTTCCAGAGACTCATACGATGTAGCCTAATCACTAATCCCTCTGCCAACATGTGTTAAAACTCACTTTTCTTTTGCAGCTCCACTGTTCACCGACTGCTCAGAATGTTGGGCCTAGCCAAATATAAAACAGCAACTCTTCTCATGTCACTGTTGTACGTCCGCCATGTCTCTGAAGGCATCGATGTGTGTGTGTCTGTGCCTCTTTCTAGTGATATGATACATAAAAAGAAACCTACAAATAGCAGAACACCTGTGTTTGAGACCACATGCTCTGTAAATGTATGTAGAAGAAGGTGTATGTATTCCTTTCTGCTCATAATACAGGACACGTTGGTATTGAAGTGTCTTTTGAGGGGTTCTGTGACACCTACATAGGAAAGAGATGTCTGCTTCTGCGACCGAAAGATGAAGCAGAACTGAGAAGATTTGTGACCTGTATGAGAAGATACCAGGTGTTTAAGCTAGCATCTTCAGATGCAAAACACGTGTCAGAATACATGTAGAAGTACACACATACCTCAGTCATGAGAGCACTTAGAAATTTAAACTTGACAGAGTGCACTTCCCATTTCAAGCAGACACCTACATTTATACGGCCTACTTCAAGTGTACCTTTACAGAGACTCATATGAAGTAGCCTAATCTCTAATCCCTCTTCCAACATGTCTTAAAACTCACTTTTATCTTGCAACTCCACAATTCACGGACTGTTCAGAATGTTGGGCCTAGCCAAATATAAAACAGCAACTCTTCTCATGTCACTGTTGTAAGTCTCACCATGTTTCTGAAGGCATCGATGTGTGTGTCTGTTCCTGTTTCTAGTGATATGATACATTAAAAGAAACGGACAAATAGCAGAACGTCTTTGTTTCAGACCACATGCTCTCTAAATCTGTGTAGGAGAAGGTGTATGTATTCCTTTATGCTCATAATACAGGGCATGTGTGTATTGAACTGTCTAATTGACGGGTTCTGTCACACATACCTAGGTAAGACATGTCTGCTTCTGGGACAGAATGATGGAGCAGATCTGAGAGATTTGTGCACCTGTGTGAGAAGCTGCAAGGTGTTTAAGCTAGCATCTTCAGATGCACAACTCATGTCAGAATAAATGTAGAAGTACACACATTCCTCGGTCATGACAGCATGCAGACACTTTAACTTGACAGAGTACAATTCCCATTTCAAGCAGAAAACTAAATTTATACGGCCTACTTCAAGTTTACCTTTCCAGAGACTCATACGAAGTAGCATAATCACTAATCCCTCTGCCAACATGTCATAAAACTCACTTTTCTCTTGCAGCTTCACTATTCACCGACTGCTCAGAATGTGGGCCTAGCCAATTATAAAACAGCAACTCTTATCTTGTCACTGTAGTAAGTCTCACCATGTTTCTGAAGGCATCAATGCATATGTCTGTGCTTTTTTCTAGTGACATGATACATAAAAAGAAACCTACAAAGTGAACACCTATGTTTCAGACCACATGCTCTCTAAACTTGTGTAGCAGAAGGTGTATGTATTTCTTTCTGCTCATAATACAGGGCACTTGTGTATTGAAATGTGTAATTGATGGGTTCTGTGACACGTACATAGGTAAGACGTCTGCTTCTGCGACCAAATGATGGAGCAGATCCGAGAAGATTTGTGAACCTGTATGAGAAGCTACCAGGTGTTTAAGCTAGCATCTTCAGATGCACAACTCATGTCAGAATACATTTAGAAGTACACATACCTCAGTAACAAGAGCACGCAGACATTTAAACTTGACAGAGTGCACATGCCATTTCAAGCAGACACCTACATTTATACGGCCTACTTCAAGTTTACCTTTCCAGAGACTCATACGATGTAGCCTAATCACTAATCCCTCTGCCAACATGTGTTAAAACTCACTTTTCTTTTGCAGCTCCACTGTTCACCGACTGCTCAGAATGTTGGGCCTAGCCAAATATAAAACAGCAACTCTTCTCATGTCACTGTTGTACGTCCGCCATGTCTCTGAAGGCATCGATGTGTGTGTGTCTGTGCCTTTTTCTAGTGATATGATACATAAAAAGAAACCTACAAATAGCAGAACACCTGTGTTTGAGACCACATGCTCTGTAAATGTATGTAGAAGAAGGTGTATGTATTCCTTTCTGCTCATAATACAGGACACGTTGGTATTGAAGTGTCTTTTGAGGGGTTCTGTGACACCTACATAGGAAAGAGATGTCTGCTTCTGCGACCGAAAGATGAAGCAGAACTGAGAAGATTTGTGACCTGTATGAGAAGATACCAGGTGTTTAAGCTAGCATCTTCAGATGCAAAACACGTGTCAGAATACATGTAGACGTACACACATACCTCAGTCATGAGAGCACTTAGAAATTTAAACTTGACAGAGTGCACTTCCCATTTCAAGCAGACACCTACATTTATACGGCCTACTTCAAGTGTACCTTTACAGAGACTCATATGAAGTAGCCTAATCTCTAATCCCTCTTCCAACATGTCTTAAAACTCACTTTTATCTTGCAACTCCACAATTCACGGACTTTTCAGAATGTTGGGCCTAGCCAAATATAAAACAGCAACTCTTCTCATGTCACTGTTGTAAGTCTCACCATGTTTCTGAAGGCATCGATGTGTGGGTCTGTGCCTGTTTCTAGTGATATGATACATTAAAAGAAACCGACAAATAGCAGAACGTCTTTGTTTCAGACCACATGCTCTCTAAATCTGTGTAGGAGAAGGTGTATGTATTCCTGTATGCTCATAATACAGGGCATGTGTGTATTGAACTGTCTAATTGACGGGTTCTGTCACACCTACCTAGGTAAGACATGTCTGCTTCTGGGACAGAATGATGGAGCAGATCTGAGAGATTTGTGCACCTGTGTGAGAAGGTGCAAGGTGTTTAAGCTAGCATCTTCAGATGCACAACTCATGTCAGAATAAATGTAGAAGTACACACATTCCTCGGTCATGTCAGCACGCAGACACTTTAACTTGACAGAGTACAATTCCCATTTCAAGCAGACAACTACACTTATACGGCCTACTTGAAGTGTACCTTCCCAGAGACTCATACGAAGTAGCATAATCACTAATCCCTCTGCCAACATGTCTTAAAACTCACTTTTCTCTTGCAGCTCCACTGTTCACCGACTGCTCAGAATGTTGGGCCTAGCCAAATATAAAACAGCAACTCTTATCTTGTCACTGTTGTAAGTCTCACCATTTTTCTGAAGGCATCGATGTGTGTCTGTGCCTTTTTCTAGTGACATGATACATAAAAAGAAACCTACAAATAGCAGAGCACCTGTGTTTCATACCACATGCTCCCTAAATTTGTGTAGGAGAAGGTGTATGCATTCATTTCCACTCATAATACAGGGCACAAGGGTAGTGAACTGTCTATTTGAGGGGTTCTATCACACCTACATAGGTAAGAAATGTCTGCTTCTGCGACCAAATGATGGAGCAGAAGTGACAACATTTGTGCACCTGTATGAGAAGCTACCAGGTGTTTAAGCTAGCATCTTCAGATGCACAACACGTGTCAGAATACATGTAGAAATACACACATAACTCAGTCATGAGAGTACCCCGAAATTTTAACTTGACAGAGGGCACTTCCCATTTCAAACAGACACCTAAATTGATACAGCCTACTTCAAGTGTACCTTTCCAGAGACTCATATGAAGTAGCCTAATCTCTAATCCCTCTACCAACGTGTCTTAAACCTCACTTTTCTTTTCCAGATCCACTATTCACTGACTGCTCAGAATGTTGGGCCTAGCCAAATATAAAACAGCAACTCCTCTCATGTCACTGTTGTAAGTCTCACCATGTTTCTGAAGGCATTGATGTGTTTCTCTCTGCCTTTTTCTATTGACATGATACATAAAAAGAAACCTACAAATAGCAGAACACCTGTGTTTCCAACCACATGCTCTCTAAATTGTATAGGAGAAGGTGTATGTATTCCTTTCGGCTCATAATACAGGTCACATGGGTATTGAACTGTCTATTTGAGGGGTTCTGTAACACCTACATAGGTAAGCCATGTCTGCTTCTGCGACCGAATGATGAAGCAGAACTGAGAAGATTTGTGCACCTGTATGAGAAGCTACTAGGCATTTAAGATAGCATCTTCAGATGCACAACACGTGTCAGAATGCATGTAGAAATACACACATAACTCAGTCATGAGAGCACACAGAAATTTAAACTTGACAGAGAGCACTTCCCATTTGAAGCAGACACCTAAATTTATACGGCCTACTTCAAGTGTACCTTTACAGAGACTCATACGAAGTAGCCTAATCACTATTATCTCTGCCAACATGTCTTAAACCTCACTTTTCTCTTGCAGCTTCACTATTCTCCGACACCTCACAAGCTAAGGCCTAGGCAAATATGAAAGAGCAACTCTTCTCATGTCACTATTGTAAGTCTCATACTTTTAAACGTATTTCAAGTATTTATGATGTTACAACACAAACTATTACAAAGCATACTTTTACAACGTGATCTTCACAGCTCAGCTTCCATTACAATGCATACTATTACAATACAAGCCATTACAACACATGCACCATTGTAATGCCTGCGTCGTAATGGATGTTTCACACACACAGACTTATAATGACTGGGATCCAGCTTAATACATCTGCCAACATGTTTTAAACCACAGTTTTCTCTTCTATTTTCTTTGAAGACTCAGGAAGCACACATATTAGTATGCACAATCTATTTCAATGTTCATTTCAGTACAATAAAACAGACTACAATACACGTTCCTACATTTGGTAGCATATTTCAAATATCACATTTCTCTAATGCTTTGCAAGCTTTATAAATAATGCATTTCAAAGTTAAAAATATCATTGCAAACACTGAAGCACTCCTACACAAAACATAACACACCTTACACATTTGTAATTCAACTCTCAAATAGTATTGCAGAATATGAAAATATCACAAATTCCTAAAAGATGTTCTTTCCCACACAATAAATGTGATGCACCACTCTCAACTGTTGTGTAGTTCCTATAAAACCTATACAGGATCTGCGCGTTTAGACAACATACACTGCGGGCTTGGTGTCCAGACTGATTCCAGACACCCCCACCGGATATGTTGGCCTGTATACCAGCTAGCTCACAGTGCCACTAGAAACTCCTCTTACCAAGGAGAGAATAGTTCTTGGCAACTATCGAACATGACAACCCTGATCCCTCAGGACCGTGGAAACAGTGTACTACTTTTCGATGAGTCACTCGTGCTCACTTAGTCTCAGAGAGTTACACAGAATAAATGGTAGAGACGTTATCAATAAGTATTTATTGAGCAGTCGTTATTCTAGTTTAAAATAGGTGTGCTGAAACAATCGTTAGACAGTAACAGATATAAATGATTAGAAGCACTAGGAAAGTAAAAGGCCGGTAGATTTCTACCATTTTGCTATAACCATGAATACAGGCAAGTATATAAAATACATGACAATATAATGCGTACTCCTACAATGCTACCCTAACTAGATGTACCTAAGTGTACCTAGCATGTATGTAGGTGTTAAGCCAAGAATCCCTCTAGGATAAAGTCAACCCCATTACCTGAAGTGAGAAACTGTGGGACCCCGTCTTGGTCTCAGGTTGGACACCCCACAAGGGATGTCAGACCACTGCGAGCTGGAGTATCTGTATGCAGGGGCTTCAGCGTCTCGCGTCAGTGTGTCAGCTTAGAAGTCCTGATCTCCTCTCTCTATCTCAGCAAGATGTGTTGTTTGTATACCTGAAGGTATCCCCAGGGGTTCTACCTTGCTGTGCCACTGTCGGACTTAGGATGACGTTGGGAATGAACCTTATACATAGTTTTTATGCAGGAGATGGTAGGCCTGCTGTGTTTCCAAGAATCGAAGGATACTCATGCATAATGTATGAGGCTATTGTTCAGGGAATACCCCACGTTCTGTAAGCAGTACTGTAACTAGGTAAAGGGCCAGTCCTAGCCGCCCATTATGTATGTAGTGTAGGGATGAATATAGGTGAAAGGTTGGGATGCTACCCTGACCCATATTGGGGTATCTTTATGGAATATAACACAACAAGGTAAAACCAGTAATGGCAAACGTTCCCTCTCTTTCTCCACACAAATGAATGTAAGTAACAAATCAAAATTCTCCCTTCATTTTTTCAAATTCTAAAACCTATTTCTATTAACCCTTTATTACTCTCTTCTAAAAGTGCCCAATCTGGCTCAGTAATTTACTGGAGTCGCCACTCCACCACATTGCTGCATTGTAGTGCCGCGAAGGAGTCGCAAACCCTGACTGGAGATCAAAAACCTATTTCCAACAATACTAGTATTAATTTTTAAGAACACATCACTTCTAAACATAGTACTGATTTGGGAAAACTAACTTTAGAAGCATATCACATATATATAACTTACAATCTCATATTTTAAAACCACTGTTAACTTTCAACCCTTCCCCATTCTGCTTAGTCCTAGTTTCCATAGTAACAGTTTTTGCAACATTCAACTGTACCAGAAGTTCACCACAAATGCAAATAGGAGGTGTGGTTGACTCTTACAAAATATTAGCTTATCCTGTCTACTGTACCTTTCAAACTTTTGTCGATAACCAATCAGAAAGATGCTTGTTCAGCAAAGTAACATGCATGAGTACACAATGTTTATGAACAACCAATCAGTTATTTGCTTTTTCTAAAACAGCATAATCTCCACCATTTTAGATACCTCTCATTCTATGAACTAACTTACTCAGCTACAGACATCTTTTGATTTCTTCCATACATCCCTTCAAAATGCTTACAGTTTGGATTGTAGGACACAGCTATGTTTTCTGGGGCAAAATGTATGCTGAACACAGACGTTTTGACAAAGACCTAGGTTTACAAAATGTGGATATTAAATGGTTTTCACAGAGAGGATTAAAGCAGCACCAATTGATGCATTTGGTTAAAACCTTTTTGCATCTCCAACCCCCTGACCTCATGTTTGTGCACTGTGGTGGCAATGACCTATGCACATTGACTGGGGTAGGGCTGGAAATTCTAATGAAGGATAGCTTTGCACAACTGATGTTGCTTTTCCCTCACACTGTCTTTGTATATTCTAATATATGCCAAAGACAGAAATGGAAGTGGTCAAATCAATTCTGACCATATATTGACAAAGCATGTTAATAAAGCTGTTTCAGCTTACCTCAGAGACCATAACATGGGCTCTATTTATAACAACAATCTACATTTTGACATGCATAACATCTACAGAAGTAATGGAGTTCACTTCAGAGATGAAGGGAATAGTGTTTTTTCAACAACATTAAGCTGTGCATCCGGACTTACATGTAGCTGCAACATAGTCATAATGAACACAACGGGTCTTGTTATAGGCACCCTGTAACCCAACAGTGAAAGTTATATATTTTTAACATATATACTCTTTATAAATATTTCCCGGATTTGCGCACCCAATGCGAATCCACAAAACAAACGCTAAATTCAATGTACTACAGCACATTTCACTTTTCAACTTTAACTTTTAATTTATATTTTTTATATTTTTTATAACTCTGTCAATCTTAATGTGATTATGAAGTTCAATCTCACTACCTCTATAAAAAAGTTCACAACTTTAACACTACCTCTGGAACTTTTTAGTTTTTAAATATCTATTCAGGATGGATCCGCAAATCCACAGAGACGTTACACAGGGGGGCCGCGCTGAACACCATGCAAACATGCAGGTCCCTCTGCCCAAAAGCAATTCTGCTTCACTTCATGGAACCGAGAGCATTTTCCTGCTATTGCTTCAATGAAGCAAAGCGCAGTTTGCTATGGCTTGTTGGGAGCAGTGCTCCCGCCAAGCCATATCAACTGGCAATGTCCCCGGGTGGGCACCCCGGGGCATTGCTGGAGCTGGCCCTGGGGGGGTGGTGGTTCCCAGGGCCAAATAAGGCATCTGGAGGGGGGCCACGTGGCCCCCCTCCCATCTATATTGTAGCCCCGGGAAGGTGGTGGTCCCCGGGGGTCCGCAACAGACCCCTCCCTTTACATAATATGTGCCCCGGGTAGGTGGTGGTCCCCAGGGTTGCAGGGGGCAGCATGCCCCCCATTACATTAAACTAGCCTCTGGCAGGTGGCGGTCCCTGGGGCTCCATGGAGAGGCTGGAGCCCCACACACATCTTTTGAATTTGTGCCCTGGGAGGTGGCAGTCCCCAGTGCTGCGGGGAGACTGTGTGGCCCCCCGCATTACATTAAATTAGCCTAAGGAGGTGGTGGTCACCAGGGCTGCGTGGCCCCTGCATTTAACATAATTCTCCTTGGGGAGGTGGCAATCTTTGGGGCATGCGGGGGCCCTCACGGGCCCCCACATCTATTTTAATGATTGCCCCCAGGACCTGGCCCAGCCGGGGGTCTAAAGAAAACAAAGTGCGGGAGCCCACCCTTCATTTTTAAATTGACATTGAAATTCCACTTACTTACCAGGAACATTTATACTGGTTTAAAGGCGCCCTACCTCCTACAAGAAATAGAATAAGACTCAGTCCGCTCTGAAGAGATGGAGCAACATGGCCAGTATTAGCGGCCTACACACCACATCCTGACATTAACACAATGCCAGGAGGAGACTTACTTACACAGCATAAAGAATTAATAAAACTTTACAGAAACATGACACAGTTTGTGATGAGAACACTCACACTTCAGCCAACACCAGCTACACAACAGGACCAGTCCAAAGTTCTACAACTAAAATTACACCATAAACATTACACGCAGTGATGGGTAAAATGCCCACTAAACGTGAACAAATGCCTTTCTGAATAGCTCAAAAAATAACACAGATAGAGGCAGTATTTCCACACACTGGTCCACATGAAAAGCATAGAATGCTATCAATTTGCTTACCAATGGGGATAGCTCCCCCGATAGAGGATTGTACTTCGTGGAGCACAGTCTTCGCCGCAATATATACCAGAATTCATGGTATCCCTTCATTAGCCGTAATACCGGATGTATTAAGACAACTACAGAATGAGTATGGAGCAGAACCTGCTCTAAACTTAGGGATGAAGTTACTAAACAACTTTGCCCAGCTATCAGCTATAATATTAGCAAACATTAAAGGGGAAGCAGCATCAGTGGTAATACACCAAAGTCTCAGGGATTTCACTCCTTTACAACAGAAGACAGAATTACCTAAAACTATTGAAACTGCCTAGGCAGAATTAGGTAGAGATAGTTTGGGAGCTAGACCAGTAAAACCTCAACTAATGGGAGGTACAGATAAAGAACAGGCAAAACAAACACCAGTTTCTTCAAAGAAGAAATGGGACACTAACAAACAACAAAAGAATAAAGACAATAGATCTCAATCCAGAGGTGGGTCTCCTCAACAGGAGCCCTCCGAAAGGAGAGTATAACCTTAGAAATAGAGACAACATTAGGAAACCTGACCAGTATGAAGATACTGATACACATTCCTCTCGTTCCTTTCAGGGTTCATCGAAAAACCCGTACAGGGAAGGACGGTCAGAACACAGACAAGAAGAGCGTACAAAGTAGAGAGACTCACAACACACTTCAGATTATACTTCTAAAAAAGGAGACAAGCCTAAAGCACAACCTCAATTCAAAAAGAGGAGAGTAGCAGGCCTAAAAGTTAGACATGCCCAGAATTCTGAGGACTCAAGTACTGAACAGGGAATGGGCTCTGACGATGTTAGACAGCGCAGCAGAAGTATCAATAGCTCGCCTAACCTGATGGAATTTCTGGTGACAGCGGAGTTGAGTGAGTATATCATGGAGGAAACACCTGATACTAGGGTAAGTGTCCCACATAGGTTACATGAGATAACACGCCGGATGGAAGGGGACAAGCCCAGAAAAGTTGAAGGTCTCTTTTGGGAGAACCTATCATTTGGCTATGACATTATTTTAGCTGAAAGGGATTGGCCGCCTGCTATTGGTATGGATTGCCCAAAGGGAGAAACGGTTATTTTTCCAGCCTTCTCCGACCTCATTCCCACACATTTAAAACACACATATGCACGGGATTGGGCAGTAGCCCTTGCTCCTGCATTATATCGTAACCATGTTGGGTGGGATGAAGAATCAACTCACAACGTGATACCACTAAAATCTACTCCAACTCCACAGAGACATTATCCAATAAAACAGGAAGCAAAAAAACAGGTCAGGGAGATCTTAGATCAAATTGAATACCAAGGTGTGATTGAAACTTGCACCTCCTCATTGAATAATCCTTTGTTTCCCGTAATGAAACCCGATAATTCATATCGTCTAGTTTTAGATTACAGATATCTGAACTCATGCACAAAAACATTTGCTGTGTAAAAAATGCACATAGTGCCGCATTAATGAATAACATTGTGCGGAAAAAATACACTAGATATCTCAAATGGACTTTTCTGCCAAAAATATAGCACCTGAGAGCAGATGCTTGACAGCATTCTCAGCGCTGGGGTCCCAGAAGCAATTTTGTCGACTCCCCCAGGGGTATAAGAACAGCCCAGGGTTGTTTTCCACCAGGGTAACTGAGTTACTTCAGAATATGGACGAGGAGGCATTGTCCTATGTAGATGATATTTATCTGACAACTGGAGGAACACTTGACCAGGGGGAGCACCATAATTTTAGGATTCGCTTCTGAGGGCTACAAGTTCAACTATAAAAAAAATCAAAAATAGCCCACCTCAATGTCCTATTTTTGGGATATGAGCTCTCAAGTGAAGGGTAAAGCCTGGCAGCTAATTTCTGGGAAAAAAATGTGCGCTGCTCCAACCTCCAAAGTCATTGAAAAATTTACAATACATTTACAGATTACGCAGAGAGGCTTAAACCTTTCTACGACCTCATAAGACCTGATTTTTCAGTTAGGCAATGGACACAGGAACACACAGATATCCTTTGTTCCCTACAAACTGACATGATAGCATCTAAACATTTACAGACACCCGTAAATGTCCTCAACCTGGTGATCCGGATAGTTGTGGGTTAATCTGAGTACACCTACTTAACATACAATGAAGGTGAAACTGTCCCAATAGCATACAAATCACACTTATACACAAACGATGAGATGCGTTTTGCATCTACAGAAAAAATTCTGACAGCATACAGACTGCTGTAGTAAGAGAAAGAGCACTGGCTCAGGGGAAACGAATTATTGTAGTAACTCCGGTACCGGCCTTAGAGGCCGCTACAAAGTCAAGCATTCCAAATGCTAAAGCTTTACATCCGCGATGGATACAATGGGCTAATCCTCTCACTGCATCAGATGTGGAATACAGACACGACCCAAGTCTAAAAACGCAAACATTCCTGCAATATGAACAAGAATATCCTCTCCCGAATGAAATAATTGCTCTAGGTCAGTATGAATACATAATTTATACTGATGGATTTGCACAACCGGCCACAGGAAGTAAACAACAATACAGCACTGTGTGTGCGATTGTAAAAGGTCATATGCGAGATGGTAAGTTCCATCCAAGCTGTGCAAAGACTCCAGAAGACTGCATGGCCCAGCTCTTCTACTGGCACTGATTAATAAGGAACGAGAATTCCCCACACTAATTGTGTGCGATTCCTTTTACAGTGTCTAGTCATACAATGAATATCTTCACTATTGGGGACAAAATGGGTTTAAAGACTCAAAAGGGGCCCCAACAAAGCATAAAATGCTATGGGAACAGGTAGTGGAGTTGAAAAACAAGCTACACAGAGTCATCAACGTGATGACATTCACGATGAAGGGAATTCATTGGCTGATGAAGCCACGGAGGGGGCAGTGCGAACTGCGTCCGTAGCTGCTGCAATCACTCGTTCAAAAATGGGAATAGACGGGCAAATAATCGTAGCTGTCATTGCTTCACGCAAAGACAACAAAGCACTGCCGAAAGGTTTTCCTCTCAAGTACTCCTACAAGTTAGATGCAAATAACGTTCCGTTTTCTCAAATTCCTGGAGTGGGGGATAGAGTAATACCAAACAAGGATCGCAGATTAGGCTTAATATTAGCTGCACACAAGGGTGTTTGGGTTCTGCACACGCAGGAGTTCCGGCGACAGTTTCTTTACTGAAACAACGCTATTGGTGACCAGGGTTAACAAAGCAGACCAAAGACTATGTCTTAAAATGCGACATCTGTCAACAGATAAATGCCGGCATAAATGTAAATGCCAACATTTATAAAATGCACAGCTACCTCCAGAGAGGTGTCCCGGCGCTGGGGGCCGTCAGGAAGATTAAGCAAGCTATTGGCCAGAGTCACATGGTGCTGGGTTAACCTGCCACCGGAGCCGGGGATCGAACCGTGAACCATGAACCCTGTGGTCCGGAGTCAGGCACCCTGGCCGCTGCGCCACACCTCTTCCACTTTGATGAAGGGTTCCATCATAACTCGTCCATCATAACACGTCCAGCGCAGACACCATTGTTGATATCAGACAGACCTCTCTCATGTGTCTATTTGGACCAGCAGCCCCTTACAATTTGATAGGGCTTACAAGTACATAATGGTTGCAGTGGATTCCTGCTCAAGATTCCTATGGGTATAACCACAGCGCTTGGCTGACGCTCGAACTGTTATCAAAGATTTACGAGTCTTTATAGGGACATACGCAGTTGGCACATTACATTCTGACCGCGGCCTTGCGTTTAGCTCTAGGGCTTATAAGGAGGCCATGGGAGGTTTGGGTGTAGCATTGCTGTACTGCTCTCCATACCATCCAGAGGGAAATTCGGTCATGGAGAGGAAAAACCAAGACTTAAAGCAATCATTAACAGCAAGAGTATTAGGTGCAGGTGGTAGTTGGGTCAATCACCTATATGGGTTCGGAGGGACCTAAACAACATGCCAAGAAGCTCTCTAGGGGTGGTCACTCCTTATGAGGTCCTATTTGGGACGAGAATGTGGGTACCTGATCTTGATTGTGAAGGAACAGTGGCGGATAATAAAACCTTTTGACATCAATAAATGTTTGGCTGTTTTACAGGAGCTGAATGAATCGAGGGCACTACAGAGCAATGTCAAAGGGAAAAGGTTCACCACTGGGGAAGTCAAGTCAGTCACGGCAAGACCTGTCTGGATTCCTAAAGTTGGGGATCTGGTCAGAGAAAAAATAACGGATAAAAAAGAATTTGGGACATCTTTCAGAAAGCCTGTACCTGTCCTGGCCGTTGAAGGAACAAAAACTGTCCTTCTACCGCCTCTTGCAGGGAAAAAGGAGAAAATATTTGTCTCCATTGATCTGATAAAACCACAATATGTGGCCGATACTGAATAGCAGTCCTCATGGGCTCCTGGGTAGCCGATGCCCTCCTCTCGCTACCTTACAGGAAGTTCAGACAGAAAGGCTCATCACGTTTGAACAGTCTCCCATACGGAAGGATGAACCATGCAACAATGCAACTTCGAAATTGGCCCTTCATTTTGATTTTGTATTCCTTGTTCAAGGGGAACGCGTGTGTATGTAAAAATAAGGGTACCCCTTGACACAAATTCCTAACTCAGGGAAGGTAACTCGAATGTGAAAATCACAGTTTAGGAATATAAATAGTCGTGGACCTTGATATTACATGTCAAACCATAAATATACAAAATCTGTTTACTGGTATCAAAACTATTTTTTTATTTATTTTTGTTTTTTATTGTTACACATGATTTTTACTAACTATATACATTAAAAGAAAAAACATATGTACCTTTGTATTCAAATTTATACTGTGATCAGGCACACAAAGTTCAAAAAATCAGTTGTCATATTGACCCATTATCAGATATATTTTACACAATATCAATAATAAATTGGTGTTGAAATGGAGATATTCACAATGTTTAGATTTTTTGCCTTTTTTCAAAACATGCAAAATGGATAGGTAATCAATTCATTATATACAAAGGGCATTCAATATTGGCATGGCTCTTGAGATTCTATGTGCTACGCGCGTTTCGGCTGTACGCCTTCATCAGGAAGCCATGTATTTTGTCAATGGAAACCTCATAGGGTTCCACAGAAAAGATAACTTCTGGAATGATGATGGACCTCAAAGCAGATATAAAATAATATGTTCTTTCAGCTATTAAGATCAGAACTAGGTGGAACGAACACTGTATACATCGAGCGGTCCAAAAATAGGAGACCAGATGATGGACAATGGAAGTGCCAGACGGTAGTTAACTGAGATTTACTACTTAAATAAGGCTGAAAGGATACAGCTGATGTCAGAGGTACGCGTGTGATCAATGGAACCAAAGGGTTCACGAGGTTACCGGTCTAACGGCGTAACCGGAGTGAGGCAGCGACCAAAGTCCCAGGATGCTTGAACAAAGTAGATGTATGTTACCGCGCCTCCAGTGCCGGACGCCGCCCGCAAACGTAGCAACACGGTCACTGTCCCGTGGTATAAAAAAGCCGGACAAGGGGAACGAGTACCATGGCATTGTTGCATAGTTCATCATTCCGTATGGGAGACTGTTCAAATGTGTATATATATATATATATATCACCACAATTTTCTCTTTTGAGAAAGAATCCACTCGCACTCACGGGTATTTTTGTAGCACGCTCTTAGGTTTTATTGAATCGGCAACATTCTCCAACCAGTGAAAAACCCAACGCGTTTCAGTCTGCCCTCAGACCTTGCTCACGGGTAACCAGCGCTTCAATTGCTACTCCATTTAAATTAATCACATGACATTATGTCACATCCTGTTCTATATAGCGCTTGGTATTCTGGTAGATGTAGTCTTTTACATTTTAATAGTGAAAATTAGTGAGTGATTTTGTGAATTGAACAAAAATAAGTGATGTATCTAAAATACAGTGAAACATAGTGAATGCAATACCTGTTACCGTTTTCAAAATTGTAAATAATTCACATTATTAAGCTTTTACTTTGACATCAAACCATCCATTTGGTTACATCTTGCCCTATATTGGGCAAACCTCCCACGACCGTTCTTATCAAAATCTTTTAGGTATTATACCCATATGATTCTCATTTTGCCCTCTAGTGGGCTTTCGAGGAGGTGAATTATCAACACGATTGGCCTGTTTCAAATTTACTCATCCTTGTAACTGGTAACATGCATATATAATTAAAACCAAGTATCTAATTTTTACTTTTCATAAAAAAGGAATTTTTCTATGACCAAAACCTATATATAGAGAAAGAAAAGGCCTTAAATAATACTATTTAGGGAAAATAAGTTACATAATTTCAAATTTCCTTTTCCATTTAAGAATTTTACACTTGTACAGATTATTTACAAACGGTGTCATTTTCCTGTCTGTTGTCATTACAGGTGTGAGTACATCTCTTCATCCTTATTGAGGCCAAAAGGGGCCAGGGTCCTGAAAGATAAGATATGACGTGATTCCCTTTGTCTCAGAGTCTTTTCCCGATTGCCACCTCTCACATGGCACTCAACCGTTTCTACAGCATAGAATTTTATTTTTTTCCAGTCCCCATCATGGTACTTCTCCATATGTTCAGCCACGGCATAACTGCGATCCTTGTTAGCCGTGGCTCTTACGTGCTCCAGTATTCGTTTTTTAAGTTCGCAAACCGTACTCCCTACATATTTCAGTTTGCAGGGACACTCGATGATATAAATCACAAACTGGCTTTTGCAGTTAATTAGTTGGTTAATTCTCCATTTCTTCCGGTTTGCCATTGTGATTTCCTTCGTGTTTTGTGCAATTTGACACACTTTGCACGTTGAACATTTGAAAAAAGCCTTAACATTTATCCAAGTTTTTTGTTTTCTCGTGCTAAAATGACTGTGGACTAGTTCATCTTTAAGATTTCTTGCTCTCCTGTACGTAATTTTTGGATGACTTCCAACAATGTTCCTCATAGTTCTATCCAAACATAAAATACTCCAATTTTTACGAAGGATATTCTCAATTTGTTTAGACTCCGTTGAGAACGTAGTGATTAATCTTATAGCATCTTGGTCATTGTTTGTTCGGGGCTGTTTCTGTTTTATAATTTCAGACCTTGGTTGTTTTTTCAGTTCTTTCGAGACAATCTTTTAATACGTTTTTATTATACTTTCTGTTTCTGAATCTGAGCATTGATTGTTTGCTGTGTTTTTTCCATTCATCGTCTTCAGAGCATATCCGTCTTATCCTCAATAACTCACCATATGGTATATTTCTGATTAATGAAGATTGATGGAAACTTTCTGCATGCAATGTTGCATTGCTTGCTGTTGCCTTACGATGTAGAGTAGTATGTACTTTGTTTTCCATAATGTAAATTTCAGTGTCCAGGAAAACCACTCGAGTTTCGCTAATGTTGTACGTGAAATGTAGGTTGGTGTTTGTGTTGTTGAGAATATCAAAGTAAATTTTAAATTCTTCCATGGAACCATCCCAGATGATTAGAAGGTCGTCTATATATCTCAACCAAGATATTATTTTTTCAACGTGCAAGTCGTTATTTGAATTCCATGCCACCTTTTGCTCCCACCAACCCATTGTCAAACACGCATAACTAGGACTGAATGAAAACCCCATCGCTGTCCCGTCCTTTTGTAAAAAGATATCATCTCCGAACATAAAGATATTTTGAGTCAAGCATAAGCCAATAATCTCCATTATCATAGCATTGTGGTTGGCAAATTGGATGTTACGATCCTTTAAAAAGTATTGACAGGCTGCCATTCCGAATGTATTTTCGATGTTGGTGTATAACCCAATCACATCCATGGTGATCAATTTATAGGTTGGTGCCCAAATTAAACCTTGTACGTTTCTTAGAAGGTCGCTTGTGTCTCTAAGGTATGATGTTAAACCCTTAACATATGGCAATAAATATCCATCCACAAAATTGGCAATTGGCTCCAAAAGTGACCCCTTCGCTGAGACGATTGGCCTCCCTGGTGGTCTCATGGGGTCTTTATGTATTTTTGGGAGAAAGTACATTGTTGCAGTGACAGGATGATCGGTTGTAAGATACTTTTTTTCATCATGGTCAATTAGTTTCTTTTCCCACCATTGCTGTAGTTTTTTATCCAGATTTTCTTTGTATAGCAATGTTGGGTTTTCTTTGAGCTTTTCATAATGTCTCATATCGTTTAACTGTGAGTAGGCTTCTTCGACATAAAACTCCTTATCCAAAATGATAATGTTTCCACCTTTATCCGCCATTTTTATTACAATGTCATTATCAGATTTTAGCATCTTAATGGCGTTGAGTTCTCCTAGTGTCAAATTGAACTTCTTTTTCTTTTGATTTCTAAGTTGGTATAAATCTTTTATCACTGCTTCATGGAAGATTTCAATTTTATTTCCAGTTGGCATTTGTGGGTAATACTTTGATTTTGGTCTCTTGCCACTGGTTCCTTCCCCCAGTTGGGTACAGTACGTCTCCAGTTCCTTAGGCTGTTCATTCCCCACTATGTTAAGTTCCATCAATGTCACAAACGGATCTGCATCTGCCACTTTGAGATCCATTGTAGGTGTATCTTTGTGTTTTTTGAAATCTCCCAGATTAGGATTTTCATGGAAGGTTTTTGCCAGCTTTAATTTTCGAACATACTTATATATGTCTATCCGAGTTTGGGCCAAATCCATTTCATTTGTGGGGCAAAAAGATAGGCCTCGTTTAAGAACTTGAGTCTCCATGTCTGATATATTCCTTTTAGATAGATTGACTATTTCCAATTCTGGAGTATTTTCTAGCTCTTCACAGATTTCTTCTGTCTCATACTCCTTGTCCAAGTTCCTGTTTTTTTGGGGTCTGTTGATCCGCTTGCCTCTTCTGATTGACTTTCTCTTGGGCGGCCTCTTCCCCTGCCCCTTCCTCTGTTTGTTCACTAACCCATGCATTCAGTAAGAAACGTTTAATCACTCACTTATACAATCAGTCACACACCTGTAAAATCCCCCATCCAGACACTTATGCACCCACTTATTCTTCAATACACCTAAGAATATATGTAACACATATTTAAAAATTACAGAAACACACAGTCACTGGATGATGTCATCAGTGATGTCATTTGAGATGTCATCAGTGATGTCATCAGTGATGTCATTGACCATGCCATGAATGATGTAATATGTGACGTCATGAGCAGTGCATTGCGGGGCGCGAGTTATAGTTAGCTGAACTAACTATAACAGTGGAATTTCTATGGTTTTGTACGAGTGAAATGTCCAGCTAACTATAACGCCCCTGAAACCTATGGTTTTTTCAGTGAATTTCAAAGGTTTTTTAAATGCTAATTTCTAACAATAACATCTGTAAAACCTATGGTTTTTTCAGTGAATTTTAAAGGTTGTATTAATGCTAATTTCTAACTACTATGTCCCTGAAACCTATATTGTTTTTAACTAAATTTAAAAAAGACGTGCATACTTTTTGTAGTGAAAAACTAACTGTAACAGTACTCTGTTATAAGTTATAATTTAACAATGTTTAAATCTTAATTAGCACTAATTAACGTATAAGTGTGGAAAAAGTGTGACGGAGCAGCTATGATACCCGACTTCGAACAACAGCGTTCACAGTTCGATTCCCGGCTCCAGCGGCATGTTAGCCCACCACTATGTCACTGTGAGCAACACCTTGCTTAATCTTTCTGACGCCTCCGAGCGCCGGCACACCTTTCCAGGGGTAGCTGTACGCTTTACAAATGCTCGCATTTTTTTTATTTAAAACCATAGTGATGAGAAATATTATCACGTTTTTAATTTCTTCTATTCTGATAGATCTTTTTTTTATGTCTTCTATTTAGAATTACGGCAATTAATAAATGTATTTACTCATGAGAATGGAAATGACATGGTTTTCCGGGTAACAGTTTTGAAGCTCTCCAACGTATGTACATATTAAGGACCTTATACGTGTTAGGTTCGAAATCGAAACATTTTCCGCTTCACATTTTGTAACTTTTCCCAACATGTGCACAAGTTAAACAGTTAAAACGTGAGCACGTGTCAACTGTAAAATGTGACATCTAAATGGGCGGAGCCGCATCTTCCTTCCATAGACTACTCAATAACCAAAAAGTATATAAACCACACCCGTTGATTGATTAGTTTCGTTTTTGCAAGTTCTTTAATCGTCTCCATTCAGTGATGCAGGTGCTCTTTTCTACAGTCGCATTCTTCTTTTGCGGCCACAAAACATAATCCTGAGTTGTAAGTTGTTTGATTATGGCATACTAGATATTTATAATACATAGCTATTTGTCAATATTTAAACTCTTGTATTTAGAAAAAAGTGTTATTGGTTGTTTTTGCCATTTATATGTAACTTCAGCAGCTTGTTTTCAGAAACAGACAGAATACAGAAAACATTGTTCCTGTTCTGGCTCCTTTGAGCTCATATGGTGTGACTTTGTATATTATAATATTGACACTGTACTTGACCTCAGAAGTGTTGGTGACCCGTCGGCGCGAAGACTAAAGATTTAGATGTAACGTCAGCAGCTTCTAGTTTGTAGTCTATTTCCCCCTTGAGATCATATAGTGTGAGTATGTATATTATAATAACCACACATTATGATCTCAGAGGAGTTTGTGACCTGTTGGCGCGAAGACTAAAGATTTATATGTAACGTCAGCAGCTTCTGGTTTTTAGTCTATTTCTCCCTTGAGATCATATAGTGTGAGTATTTATATTGTAATATTAACATTTATACTGACCTCAGTGGAGCTTATGACCTGTCGACGCGAAGACTGAAGATTTATATTTAACGTCAGCACCTTCTTGTTCTTACTCTGTTTGTTCCTTGGGATCATATACTGTGAATATGTATATTATAATATTAACAGTCATTGTGATCTCAGAGCACTTTATGACCCGTTGGCGCGAAGATGAAAGATTTCGAAGTTCCGGAGAAAAGAACCTCTCAACATACTCATCGCTGGAAAGTATTTTGTTATTGATCTTGTTTTGAATTGATGACTTCATTTTCATTTTCCTTTTTCTGTCCCATCAGTGACACTGTGTATATTACAAGAGTGTGATATTTCCACACATCAGGAATTGGAGATTTGTCGCCGCCAGGAGTAAACCATCTGAAATACAGTTTACTGACCTTTATAACTTACTTGATCAGATATTTTTACAGTGACAATATTTTTGGAAATTGCAGTTTAAAAAAAAATAGTTTCCATGAATACCTTTGATAAACCCTACATTTCTGAATGTTTTTTTACTATTTCTATTTTTGTCTGTTGCGGTTCCTATTCACCTTCTCCCTATAGAATATATACGACCAGTCGTGTATATTATTATACTACTATCCTATATATTCTTAAAGGAGTACGTGATTTCTCAGCGGAGCAGTGAGCGACCTCTAAGCACTACGACCAAACTTTCCCGAATTCTACATAATAGAAATTATAAAAAATGTTAAAGCGTACATTTCTATGTAATATAAAGTGATTTGTGTTTAACTGTATTTTACTTGTTCTTGTGACCTGAGATGATGTAGTGCGGGAGTGTTTCTTGTAGCACTTCTTTTCTACTTTATATAAAAGTAACTCATGCCCTCTTATATTATCAAGAATATGGGGCAACACTTTTACAAACTCTAGCAGAAAAAAAGGGAGGGTGTGCCCACGCTTAAGGGATATTTTCTGAATTGCGTTTTTATTTGTCACCCCTTTGATATATACAGCTTCAGTTTCCGAAGAAAGTATATTTGTAATTGCTTCATAAAAACTATTTCAAACCTAGACTGAAATTTTTGCTGCGCAACCAGAGCTCCCCATCAGAAAAGTAAACACCACATTATAACTAAACAGTGCTCCTGGGAAGTATCCCACCCGCAAACTTAATAAAAAGAAGACCGCAACACACTTTGTTATTTTCCCGCCGTGATTTGTACACCCCACGCCAATTATATAAATGGCCCTTAAAATATATAAAAAACTATTTTTACCTTCACAATCCCTCTCCACCACCTTGTGACCACTGTACAGAGTTAATAGTGTTCCTACCCTCCCCGCTACTACTTTCTTTTCCCGTACTCCATTGAAGTGCGTCACAAAATGGTTCACAACAGTGAACCGTTCCCAGCCAATAATGAGCAAACTTGTACTAGGAACACTTTAGCCAATAAAATGTCCATGGTGTTCCACAGAGGGGAAGGGAATCGCTGCCAACACTTCTACTTTCAATGGTTTACAGCCAATGAACATTAAGCTTGGGAAGGTCCTGCTTGGAACACGTTACCCAATCAGATGTCCCTGATGCTCCGCGGAGGGGGAGGGAATGGCTGGCAACACTTCTACTTTCAATGGTTCGCAGCCAGTGAACATTTAGCTTGGGAAGGTCCTGCTTGGAACACGTCAGCCAATCAGATGTCCCTGCTACTCCGTGGACGGGGAGGAAATGGCTGGCAACACTTCTACTTTCAATGGTTCGCAGCCAATGAACATTGAGCTCGTTGTTGGAACACCTCAGCCAATTAAACGTAAATTTTGTTCCAGACACATGAACAGAACACGCCCTCCCACATAATATTAAATTTCATCTAAGAAAGTGACACTGTCCGTGATAAAAGTGAACACCGCATTATAAGTAAACATTACTGCGCATTATAATAAGTAAACATTACTGCGAATTATATTAAAGCAAGGCTGCAATACGGCGCATTGTTATTTTCCCTGCTTGCCGCAATACGGCGCATTGTTTTCCCGATGGGATTTCCAGAACCTACGCAACCTTGCCGCAATACCGCGCACCGTTGTTCTGCGGACGTGATTTCCACGGCCTACGCAACATTCAAACTCCCTGCCTCTGCACCGTACAGACTGCTTAAACTAAGACCACAGTGTTCCTACTATACCCTCTTATACAATTTTTCTCTTTTGTTTCACCCTACGCCTTTCAACTCAGTCACAAAATGGCTGCCAACACTTCCTAGTTTCAACAGTTCGCAACCAATGAGCCGCACGCTCGTGCTCGTAACGCCTCAGCCAATCAGATGTCAGAATTCTCAAATATCGATTTCTGTAAATTTTGATATTTCTCTAAAACTACTGAACGGACTTACCCCATTTAAACAAAAGCGTTCTTTCTGGACCAAGACCTTTCTCCCTGCCAGATTTGGCGTAATTCCGTTCAGCAGTTTGACCTGTAGCCTTGTCTAAAGTTTCCTATGGAAATTGCATGGAGAAAACACGTTTTGGGACCCCCCTTTTTTCTCAGCCCCCCCTTCACAAATCACCCCCAAAAGAGGAACTTTTTGGAAAATTTCGTAAAGATTCGGCAAACGACGCCAAAGTTATAAGCACATCAAAAAATGCTTTTCCTATGGTAACGTGGTCCTAACTATAACTACCTACTGGCGACCGCCAGTAGGTAATATATATATATTCACTGAAAAAACCATAGGTTTCAGACACGTTATAGTTAGAAATTAGCATTTAAAAAACCTTTGAAATTCACTGAAAAAACCATAGGTTTCAGACACGTTATAGTTAGAAATTAGCATTTAAAAAACCTTTGAAATTCACTGAAAAAACCATAGGTTTTAGGGACAGTTATAGTTAGTTGGACATTTCACTCGTACAAAACCCGTGAAATTCCCCTGTTATAGTTAGTTCAGCTAACTATAACTCGCGACCCGCAATGCACTGCTGATGACGTCACATATTACATCACTCATGACATGGTCAGTGACATCACTGATGACATCACTGATGACATCTCAAATGACATCACTGATGACATCATCCAGTGACTGTGTGTTTCTGTAAAGTTTAAATATTTTTAATATATATAGGAAAAGACGTATTGAAGAATGAGTGGGTGTGTAAGTGTCTGTATGGATGATTTAGTAAGTGCGTGAGTGACTCTATAAGTGAGTGATTTAACGTATCTTACTGAATGCATGGGTTAGTGACTAAACTGGGTGAATGTCTGTATCCGTCTGTCTGTTGCTGTGTAAGTGGCTGCATGTGTTTGTGAATAGCTACATGAGTGTCTATATGAGTTATTGAATGGTTGTCTGAGTATCTGTATGGGTGCCTGAGTGTTTCTTTTGGAGGGGTGTGTGCGACTCTGTGCATAGATGTGTGAGTGGGTGATTCACTGGGTGGATGGTTTCAAGAGTGCATCTGTGATAGACTGTATGGGTGGGTAAGTGTGTTTAAGACTGTGTTAGTGAGTGAATGTATGTCCCAGTGGTACATGTGTGAGTAACTACATATGTGAAAGGCAGTATATATGTGTGTTGGAGTATATAAATACCTATAAGCGGGAGTGAGTGATTGTGATAGTGGCTGTATGGATGAGTGTGTGCTTGTATCAGTGATTGTATAAGAGCGTAACAATGTGGTAGTATTTGTATGATTAAGTGAGCTGGTGTGTGTATAACTGTGTAGGTGAGTAAATGGCAGTGTGTTTAATTATTTGCATGACTGACTAGGTGTGTGAGTACCTCTATGGATGAGTGGCGGTGTTTGAGTGTCTATATAGGAGTAAGAGTGCATATGATAGTCCTGTACTGAGTGACCATAAGTATGAGTGACTGTACAGGTGAGTGAGTGGATGTGTGTGTGTAGACCTAAGAATCAGTGAGTGGGTATGTAGTTATTGGTGTTGGAGTGTCTATGGTTTTCCGAATGGCAGTTTGTAATATAGATTGGGTGTATCAAAGGTTATATTAGGGTGTGAGGAGGTGCATCAGATTATCACGTGGATGATGTCATCAGTGATGTCATTTGAGATGTCATCAGTGATGTCATCAGTGATGTCACTGACCATGTCATGAGTGATGTAATATGTGACGTCATCAGCAGTGCATTGCGGGGGCGCGAGTTATAGTTAGCTGAACTAACTATAACAGGGGAATTTCACGGGTTTTGTACGAGTGAAATGTCCAACTAAAGGTTTTTTAAATGCTAATTTCTAACTATAACGTGTCTGAAACCTATGGTTTTTTCAGTGAATTTCCAAGGTTTTTTAAATGCTAATTTCTAACTATAACGTGCATGAAACCTATGGTTTTTTCAGTGAATTTCCAAGGTTTTTTAAATGCTAATTTCTAACTATAACGTGCCTGAAACCTATGGTTTTTTCAGTGAATTTCAAAGGTTTTTTAAATGATAATATTTAATTGTAATATTAGTTACATGTATTTTTTTGATACTAATTTTCTACAGATGTTTATCTGTTTATTTTTACATATTTTTTTTTTTTTAAATATTTATATTTTTTTAATATAAATTGTAAAAAAAAAAATTCAAAAATATTGCAACAGAAATTTTTTGGGAGTCGCGCACCAGCAGCGTACCTAACAGGATCAGTGCGCGGATTGTAGCTGCCATTTTCTGAAAGTCGTGAAGGATCCGCGTAGGGTGTGCGACGGGTGCGTGTTTTACAGTTACGTGATATACGTATGTTACGTGTTGTGCGCGATTAGTATGCGACCGGTTCGCGCTTCTTACGTTTACACATTCGTGACACATGCGCATTATACTACGCGGCGCTTGCGCGGACACGCGCCCCGCGTGACATCATATGCGTGCTGTATGCGCTGTGTACGCGACTCCAGCGAATTTTTATATGTTCTAAAATGACATATATATGTCTTTAATACACATATTAGGGCCAGACATTATCTTAGTTATGCATAAAAATAATATATTTTTACTTGTAATAAACTTATATTACTTTTAAATGCAATTTCGGGACTTCGCGTTGGGTGCGTGCTGCGTGTGCGCACGGTACGCGGATCCCATGTGACTTGAAAAAAAACTTTTGATTGGTTGATAACATTTCCCATTGTAACTATTGAAGGACCCCACCCATTTCCATCATTCTTCTTTGAGCTTCTTTGGAGACACATCTCTACATTGTAGAACTATTGGTATTTCAGAAATAAGAAGATGGCTTCCGGACAACAACAAGATATTTCAGAACATTCTTCTGAGGAAGAATTTGTCCAGGAGAATCCACGTCCTCAAAGGCCTGTGTCAGTGGTGTGGAAGTTTTTTACTTTTCCTGAGGGCCAGAAAAAAGTGAATGCCACAAAAGTCACCTGCCGGATCTGCAAGAGAGTGCTCTCTAGAGGTAGTGCCGAAAAAATATTCTTGTGGTACTGCATCTATGTACAAACATCTGAAAACGATTCATCCACTAAACCTGGCTCGGGAGGAGTGTCGGAGAGCTGCAAGCAACCAACCACGTGCAGTTCCTTCCACATCTGGTACAGCAACAACAACAACATCACTGGACATACGTCCTGAATTTGCTTTTTGAAGCAGCACTGTGTAAAGTACAACAAACTCATCTCTTTTGGAGAACAATCAGTTGAAGCTGTTTGTGCTGCACAGCGAAATCATCATTGTTAGACTTCTGTTTTTTTTTGTGTTTTCCGGGAATGGCAGTTAATTCCTGAGGTTTCCTGTTTTTTTCCTTTTTGTTTGTTTATTATTTTTGAAAAAACACCAAAAAAATAACAAAATAATTCAAAAAATACAAAAAAAATATAAAAGGAAAAAAAGAAAAAAAAAAAGTTATTTTCAGAACTAACTTCTCTGGTTAAAGAAAGAACTATATTTCTATGTTAATGTGTGAAAGGTTGGTTGAATGTATATGTATAGCTTACTTGACTGAAAGAATGCATTAGTAGTGTATTGTGAATGTATAGCAGTGTGACAATGTAAGCTCTTTAGCTGCAGTGTCCTGTGCTACTTCCGATGCACAGGGATGCAACGTAAGTAAATAAATATGTTGCAACTGTATGATTCCCTCTGCAGCGCTGCACAAATTGCAGACATACAGTGACACAGGCATACTTACAGCATGGTGCAAGTATGTTTGTGTCGTGAAGATATTGTTTTATTGTAGGGGTTTGAAGCAGTCTATGTGCTAAGGCCTGGGTCACTAAATGAGTACTTGGGTACTGACTGAACGATTAGAGTACTGCAAGGAGAGTGACTGGTTGAATGTATAAGTGGTTGCGTTTCGGCGCAGCGAATGGATTTGTAGGTGTTGCTGAATGAGTCAATAGAGGACTGCAAGGGTAGTGACAGGATGTTTGCTTGAGTGTATGGATAGTGACTGGGGAATTGAAGGTGTGAAAGACAAGTGTGTAGGTGGTTACAGAACCGCATGGATAGTGGATAGGGGTTTGAAGCAGTCTATGTGCTAAGGCCTGGGTCACTAAATGAGTACTTGGGTACTGACTGAACGATTAGAGTACTGCAAGGAGAGTGCCTGGGTGAGTGTATAAGTGGTTTGGTTTTGGCGCAGCGAATGGATTTGTAGGTGTTGCTGAATGAGTCAACAGAGGACTGCAAGGGAAGTGACAGGATGTTTGCTGGAGTGTATGGATAGTGACTGGGGAATTGAAGGTGTGAAAGACAAGTGTGTAGGTGGTTAGAGAACAACATGCATAGTGGATAGGGGTTTGAAGCAGTCTATGTGCTAAGGCCTGGGTCACTGAATGAGTACTTGGGTACTGACTGAACGATTAGAGTACTGCAAGGAGAGTGCCTGGGTGAATGTATAAGTGGTTGGGTTTTGGTGCAGCGAATGGATTTGTAGGTGTTGCTGAATGAGTCAACAGAGTACTGCAAGGGGAGTGCCAAGGTGTTTGCTGGAGTGTATGGATAGTGACTGGGGAATTGAAGGTGTGAAAGACAAGTGTGTAGGTGGTTAGAGAACCGCATGCATAGTGGATAGGGGTTTGAAGCAGTCTATGTGCTAAGGCCTGGGTCACTGAATGAGTACTTGGGTACTGACTGAACGATTAGAGTACTGCAAGGAGAGTGACTGGCTGAATGTATAAGTGTTTGGGTTTTGGCGCAGCGAATGGATTTGTAAGTGTTGCTGAATGAGTCAACAGAGGACTGCAAGGGGAGTGACAGGATGTTTGCTGGAGTGTATGGATAGTGACTGGGGAATTGAAGGTGTGAAAGACAAGTGTGTAGGTGGTTAGAGAACCGCATGCATAGTGCATAGGGGTTTGAAGCAGTCTATGTGCTAAGGCCTGGGTCACTGAATGAGTACTTGGGTACTGACTGAACGATTAGAGTACTGCAAGGAGAGTGCCTGGGTGAATGTATAAGTGTTTGGGTTTTGGCGCAGCGAATGGATTTGTAAGTGTTGCTGAATGAGTCAACAGAGGACTGCAAGGGGAGTGACAGGATGTTTGCTGGAGTGTATGGATAGTGACTGGGGAATTGAAGGTGTGAAAGACAAGTGTGTAGGTGGTTAGAGAACCGCATGCATAGTGCATAGGGGTTTGAAGCAGTCTATGTGCTAAGGCCTGGGTCACTGAATGAGTACTTGGGTACTGAATGAACGATTAGAGTACTGCAAGGAGAGTGCCTGGGTGAATGTATAAGTGGTTGGGTTTTGGCGCAGCGAATGGATTTGTAGGTGTTGCTGAATGAGTCAACAGAGGACTGCAAGGGGAGTGACAGGATGTTTGCTGGAGTGTATGGATAGTGACCGGGGAATTGAAGGTGTGAAAGACAATTGTGTAGGTGGTTAGAGAACCGCATGCATAGTGGATAGGGGTTTGAAGCAGTCTATGTGCTAATGCCTGGGTCACTGAATGAATACTTGGGTACTGACTGAACGATTAGAGTACTGCAAGGAGAGTGCCTGGGTGAATGTATAAGTGGTTGGGTTTTGGCGCAGCGAATGGATTTATAGGTGTTGCTGAATGAGTCAATAGAGGACTGCAAGGGGAGTGACAGGATGTTTGCTGGAGTGTATGGATAGTGACTGGGGAATTGAAGGTGTAAAAGACAAGTGTGTAGGTGGTAAGAGAACCACATGCATAGTGGATAGGGGTTTGAAGCAGTCTAGGTGCTAAGGCCTTGGTCACTGAATGACTACTTGGGAACTGACTGAACGATTAGAGTACTGCAAGGAGAGTGCCTGGGTGAATGTATAAGTGGTTGGGTTTTGGCGCAGCGAATGCCTTTGTAGGTGTTGCTGAATGAGTCAACAGAGGACTGCAAGGGGAGTGACAGGATGTTTGCTGGAGTGTATGGCTAGTGACTGGGGAATTGAAGGTGTGAAAGACATGTGTGTAGGTGGTTAGAGAACCGAATGCATAGTGGATATGGGTTTCAAGCACTCTATGTGCTAAGGCCTGGGTCACTGAATGAGTACTTGGGTACTGACTGAACGATTAGAGTACTGCAAGGAGAGTGACTGGCTGAATGTATAAGTGCTTGGGTTTTGACACAGCGAATGAATTACTACATGGTGCTGGATGGCTGATTGGAAAAGTGCAATTACAAAGACTCACTAGCCTGGAAGCAGTTAGGTGACTACATACATTCTACACATTTCACTACAACACTGCTAGTGTGAATGCCTGACTCATTGTGCGAATCCATAAGCAGTAATTAAGTTCTACTACAAGGTAACTTAATCATGTAAATTAAAACACCCACAGAGCATCTTTCCAGAGATATCTACACCGTCCATCCCCCTTTCTTCACCAGTGTCCTCTCACAGACCATTGTTCATTTTAATACTTAGTTAATTTTACCTTCACAGTAATAGTTATAAAAAACACTAATCATTTTTTCCACTTGTTTTTTTAACTAAAATTTCTGAAAAAATAAAAATTGTAGAATTAGGATCTGTAAAAGAGAAGAAAAAATCGTTATAATATATAATATTATATTTTTTATAACACAACATGATTTTCACATTTTATAAATTATTTTCTTTGTCTTTTTTGCTGTTCTCAGAATACATTGAATTTCAGTACAAATAGTGATTTCAATGTTACTCATCACATAACAGCGGGCAAAAAAACAAAACAATCAATAAGATTGTTTTAAAAACCCAAAACTACTTGTAAAATATTTTTAATATACTTAACTATTTATGAACATTACATAAAAACTTCCTGCTCAATAACATACCATATAATACAAATGACAGATATATAAAATGCTCTCTTCTAAGAAAATGTTGTAACTTGAAATTCTATACCCAGTAAATGTTTTTCTTTAAAAATATATGCTGAGAGAATGTGCAAGAAAAAGTCCATAATTAAAATATATACTTTTCCTCTAGGCCAAATAGTATTTTTGAAATCCTTTATATTAAAATTGTCCAATAGTAATCATATTAAGACATATGAATAAATTCCTCAGAGGTTGAATTATGTTCCTAAAACTTTGGTTTTAAAAATATTAAGTAGAAATTTGGTAATTCACTAGGCAAACGTTGTTTAAAATCCAATTGAGCATCATTACAATATGTCCATCCTCTATTGCATTTTAAATACACAGTGTAATGTCCAGATGTTGTAGAAGGACCATGATGGAAAATAATTGATACTGCTACAAAAGTTCTTCCGGATATAGATAGTTGACTTGCTACAAAATGTTTAATTAAAGTTTCCAATTTTCTTCCATCAGCTCTACAACGTTGTATCATTAAAATTATATATTGTCCAAATCTTTGTATAAATAATGTTGATAACATTTGTGATTTGCATTGGCTACACTCCATGTTTTGATTTGCTGCTTTAACTAGTTTATTGAAAGACACTGTTTTACAGTCTGGTAATGTCAAATATATAAATCTTTCAGTATCTATGTTAGTTGTACATGTAAACATACAATTTTCACATTCATGTTCCCATTTATAACGAAGGCCAAAAAGATTTTCAATTTCTATTCCTTCATTTTCTAATACTGTAAGCATATACATTAGAAATTCCTGAGCGTCTTGTTGAATATCCTGCGTAAATTGTGTACAACCAGAACATATATCCAAAAGATTACGAATATCAGAAACACTTTGTATTTTCCTTTTATTAGTGTTCAATTTTTCATAAATACAATGCAACATGGAACAAAATCTTTTTTCACGATTTTCCATGATTTGCTGTTGCAAACTTTCTAGAAAAAAACAACATTGACCACTACATTAGCATAGCAGTTGATACCTGAACTGTTTTCTAACTGATACCCAACAATCTCTTCAATAGTATCCTTTTTCTTTTTGCTTGCAATCTGAACATTATCTTGATTTTTTTCCTTCTCTATAACTTCACTACAGATATTCTCATATCTTCTTTTTCGACGTACTACACGCTTTTCAAATACAGGATATTCACCTAAATTTGGAGTATACGCTCTTCTTAACCTATTATACTCTTTTACACAGTTTGCATCTGCAGTAATCTTTGACTCATCAAAATCAATCAAAAACAATCCAGATAAAGTTCTGACTCGGGACAAAGCAACATATGCCATACCCTCTTTAAACACGCTACTTCCAATGTTCACCAAAGCACTGTCTACACTCAATCCTTGAGATTTATGAATAGTGACTGCATATGCCAGAGAAAGTGGAAATTGTTTCCTACGGACATACAAATCTTTAACAAGCAAAAAACGAACAGAACAACGACCAATTTGTTTTACTTCTTCAATTTGATCAAATTTAATTTTTAAAAATTCAATTCCATCTCTTTTTGATAATTAACAAAATTCACAACTTTCCCCATTGCTCCATTAACTAAACCTTTTTCCACATCCAAATTACGCCGTAAAATTACTCGACAGTTTACACATAGATATAAATTCTTTTCTAAACCAGCAGTTTTAGATATGGATTTTTCTAAAGAATCCAATTTTGTTTTCAATTTTTCCGTCAAAATAATAGTAATTCCTTCATGCTCTATTTTATCAATGGCTTCCATTTTTATGATTTCTTCATTTTCTAGCTTCAAAAGTTGTTCATTGAATATAGAACACTCACGGAGTGTTGGCATTAAACAAATTATAGATTTACTTTCAGCAATTTTCATATACATTTTTTCTGGAACTATATTTTCATTTGGAAACAAATTCTTAAATAGTCGACTTAGCAAAGCTTGTTTGCCTTCTTCTCTGAGAACTCCAATTCTTATATCTTGAAGTATAGATCCATAATTAACATCATTTGCCTGTCGCATATTTGTAATGAGTTCTTTGTATTCAAAATATGACCAAATATTAACGTTGCCAACACTTCCCAAAGACTTTCTGGTGTCTTCATGCACAAGTGTTTTAAATACTGGTTGTCCTTTTACAGGAGTAAGTTGCAGAAGATCTCCAAAAACTATGACATGTTTTCCTCCAAATAAGACATCATATTCTGTTTTAAGAATTTGCTGCATTCTTAAATGCACAAAAGCAAGCATTAAGTTTGAGACCATGCTTACCTCATCAATAATTAGAAGTTTCATTTTCTTTAGCACTCTTGAAACTTCATAACAAGCTTCTCCAGATAGCTTATGATATTCCAATTTGTTTTCATGCTCTACAGGTAGCATAAGTAAACGATGCAATGTAATTCCTTTAATATTGTGTGCTGCCAACCCAGTTGGAGCAGTTACAACACAAGACAAATGTGAGTCAGTTGTTTTCTGCAGATAACTGGTCAATACTTTAATTAAGAAACTTTTTCCTGTTCCAGCTTGACCACTGACATACATTCGGATAGGTTGAAATGATGTGCATGTGCATTCTTTCTTTTCATGAAGAAATCCATGGTCAATCTGTTGTCTCACTTGCTGATATATTTCTTTCTGTTCAACATTTAGTTGTTCTTCCAAGTTTCCTAAGTCCATAATATCTTCTTGAGCTTGATGCATTGCTGTTTCCACCTCATTCATTGCGATTGCTGCTTCATTTTGAACAATTGGTTGTCCTAGTGGATCTTCACTCAGTGGAGCAGAACTTTGACTGTCTTGAGAACTGTCTCTAGCAATCTCAGCTGCAATAGTAGCTTCTTGATCCATTTCATCGTTCAACATTTTCAGATAGTTAGCAAAAACTGGACATTCTATGGTATCTTTACAAGCATTGAAGGAATCTTCATAGCTCTGAAAATCCCCAAGTAATTCCAATTCTGTACGCCACGGTTTAAAGAGTTGCAAAAGTGCTAAATAGTAAAATTCCCTTTTCTGTTCAGTGTCACAACTCAGTTTTCTGTGATTAATCAAATTTCCTTTCCTTTGTTTCACCAAACATCCTTCAGAACCAATAACTGCATATTTTCCATCGTTTATGTTTTCTGTAGTATTCCGTTTAAAACTGTAGTATTGCAGCACTTCATATAGACATATGTTCTCAAGATTATGACTTCTATTTGGATAATATGTATCCAACATGTTTGTTTTGACAATATCTGTACTTTCTGGATCTTTTTCTGCTAAATATTCAATTTCTTGTACAGATTTAAGTACTCGATTTCGTGTTGCAGCAAGACCTAGACACACCCAAATTATTGATCTAGATTTTGAGTATAAACTTGCAGATGATAACCGATCTGAGCATTCATATGCTCCAATTTCTCGATGGGATACAACATCTTCAAACTGAAACTGTATAACTTCTTACTAAGACTCTTCTCATGAGAAATTTCTTCCCACATTTCTTTTAACTCTGTCTTTTCAGATTTTGTTATATAAGATGTCACATACCGGGCAACAGCAATGGAATTATCCGCAACATACTGAATATCCATATTAGCATTCCACATTGAGAGAATAACTGGATTATAATCATTGATATATTTTGATTCTTCACTTCTTCTCAAATTATATGTATTTTTGGGTGATTTTCTAGTGATGGTATGTCTCATAGCTGACATAAAACTGTTTACTCTTCCTTTGGATATTACAGGACGTGGAAATCCAAAACGACATTTGGTATAAAACTTTTCCTTAGACTTGTACTTCCGTCGACAGTATTTTCCACATCGATGATTTTGGAATCGTAACACTTGTTGTCTTAAGCTGTTCTCATCTGTTCTTTTTGGTATAGCACATGTCGCATATTCCTCAATAAAAGACAAAACGGTGTCATCCGAATCAGTTCCGAATTTTGGTGCATCCTTAATCCATAACAGCATATGTATATGAGGAGCACCTCTAGCTTGATACTCCTTTCTCCCAAAAAAATCTAAAACTTCTCCAAGAGGAGGATTCTTTTTATTGCAGATAAAAGACATCATAGCTTCAAACCTATGATTGAAATACCTGCATACATTAACAGGATCCAAAGAGCACAATTCTCCAGGTGTCTTGTATTCAATATTTTTTAAATTTGAATTTGCCTCTCGAAGAAATTCAAGTAAATCATCCCAAGCGTATTCAGCACAGCTTAGGGTAAGAAACCACGTAGGAGTTCCTAAGTTCCTTAGCATACATTTAAGTTCACCATGACGACGATACCAATATTCATTAGTACCACGCTGACATGCCATCAAATTAATCAGCTGAGATTCTAAATGATCATCTTTCTTATGTACTTTATCCATAAATTCCTTTGCTGAAACATTTTGAAGATTTACTCCTGTTTTCAATATGTGGTTCACTGCATATGAAAGTCCTGCCAAGTCACTCTCAAACAAAAGATGAAATATATAAGGGATACATTGTCGAAATCTTGAATCTTCTGCATATAATCTAGTTGTTCGATATTCAGATGCAGGAATCTGCACTGGTCGTTCATCATATCGTCCACCTTTTCCAGTTGGAAACAGCTGCGGAAAACAACGAGCTTCCAAACTTTTCTCCCATACACTCATGGGAGTACCCTTTGCTTTTTTCATTTGGAATAATTCAATAGTATTCCCCATCACTTCTTTCGAATGAAGTGGATGTACACTATAATGTTCATAGATTTCTTCACTTTTGGTCATGTCCACTTTTTCAATTTGTCCATTTGACGTTTCAGTGTCATCTCCTAAAAGTATTTCTTCTTCTTCCACATATACATTTTTGTAGTAATCATTGTTTTGAATCAGATATAATGTTGCCTTTTGCACTTTCCTAACATCCACTAATTCTTGCCAGATTTTCTTACTCTTAGTAGGAACACCATTAACTAGTATAAGTAGTGGCTCACTTTCTACATTCTCTGCACCAATAGTTTCAATATTTTTCTTTAAATCTAGAGGTAAATATACAACTCTTCCTTTTAATCCTCTCTGTAAATCTGTAGCAGGCAATTTACCTGTTTTAGGCTCCATACGAACAATCGCTTGAAATGGGTGCACACATTGAATCAGAATAGACTCATACGTATTTAAATCTATCAGTTCTGGAGGAATAGTTACTAACTCTAGATTATTATGGACAGCTCTAGCAGGCATTTTATTCTCGTTTAATTTGTTATAACAATATTTACAAATACGCTGATCAGAACCCAAATCAAAACAATTCTCTACGAACAAATAAGTTGCAAATTCCTTCCACTTATCATTATTTTCTCTTTCACTTTTTAAATACAGATCAACAGTCCTAGTCTGATTTTTATAGTGAGTTCGCCGGCAACAAATACAAGTATAATTTGGCCTTTCACATGAAATCACCTTAAACTTTGTAATTTGTTCTTCAAATTTTTTTGTAGTAGTATGTTGCACATTCTCCTCAACATTTTCCTGTATTAATGTGTCAGTTTCTGCACTCTCTTCTCCAGGACCAAAGTAACAAAACTCAATTTCATCACAAACCTTTTTCACATCTGATACTGACCCACGCAAAAGAGCACTGTTCAACTCATTTAACATTAGTGCTGGACTTTTTGCATAATACAATCTTCTGACTAACTTTCGCATTTGAGAATGATGTACTGCTAACATCCTAAAATGATGAAAAACACTTTGACATACTTTTCTAGAAAGACAAGCGAGAGAATGTCCTTGCAAACCAGTATTTTTTCTCACTCTGCAAAGATCTAGTCCTTGCAACATCTTAATCTTTTGTTTAATACTTTTTTACTATAGACTCGTAAGAAATTGCGTAAAATATCAATAGATTCTTGTCGTATACTACAAATACTACTGCAATTCCAAGTATACACTGGGGCTTTAGGACGTCTCCCTAGAACTTCATCAGCTATCACTTCTTCTACATTTCTGGGAACCATCTTCTCTTTCTCAATTGGACAACCATTTCTAACCTCATAAGCTCGACCACTGGTATCAACTGTATGCAATAAATTATTGGTCTGAAAATAACTCTCTTCATTAAAGAAAGGCTCTAAACTTGAAGTGTGTTTCCATTCACCCAAAAAAAAATCACAAAAATTAGTTCTGGTAATTACTCTTTTCTTCTTACTTTTAGCCTTCATTAAATGGATTGGTTTATCTAGAGATCGAATTCTGTTTAAAACTAAAATGAATAATTTCCTTTTCAGTTCAAAAGTCTTTTCAACTAGAATTTCAATATGCTTCTTCTTTTGATAAAATACTGCTCTTTTTTATATTTCCTCACATCTTTCAACAAATTAAGAACAACTCTATTATAAAACATCTTGTTTCTGATTTCTTTATACTGACTCTGCCTTCTTTTACCATACATTGTGTCTTTTGAATGTAAATTCCCATTTTTTGTATTGTTTTTATTCATATTCTTTTTTCTGGTCGAACCATTTTTCATATTTTCCACATTCTGCACACAGTTTCTTGGGTTTGAAAGTTTTTTAATAAATTGTTTTGTTCTCTTACCAGAAGACTTATTGTTTTTCCCCACATGTTGTTGGTCATCCAATACTTGTTGTTGATTTTTCTTCAAATAATAGGCCTTTTTGTTTCCTTTTCTCTTTTATGTTTTTTTAGGCATGATAAGTTTATTTTAATGATCCTAATCAATATCTGTAAAAAATAAATTTATATAAATTTATTTTAATAAATATATAAATTATACTTTTCTATTACTAAACAAACACATTGTATATAAAAAACATTTAAGCACTTTCTTTTCTAATGACTAATTAAAGGTGTGAAACACAAGTGTGTAGGTGGTTAGAGGACTGCATGCGTATTGGAGAGGAGTTTGTAATAGTGCATGTGTTAAGACCTGAGACAGTGCATGAGTACTTGGATACTGAGTGAACGATTACAGTACTGCAAGGAGAGTGTCTGGGTGAATGTATAAGTGATTGGGTTTTGGTGCATTGTTCGGATTTCTACATGTTGCTGAATGAGTCAACAGAGGACTGCAAGGGGAGTGACAGGATGTTTGCTGGAGTGTATGGATAGTGACTGGGGAATTGAAGGTGTGAAAGACAAGTGTGTAGGTGGTTAGAGAACCGCATGCATAGTGGATAGGGATTTGAAGCAGTCTATGTGCTAAGGCCTGAATCACTGAATGAGTACTTGGGTACTGACTGAACGATTAGAGTACTGCAAGGAGAGTGCCTGGCTGAATGTATAAGTGGTTGGGTTTTGGCGCAGCGAATGGATTTGTAGGTGTTGCTGAATGAGTCAACAGAGGACTGCAAGGGGAGTGACAGGATGTTTGCTGGAGTGTATGGATAGTGACTGGGAAATTGAAGGTGTGAAAGACAAGTGTGTAGGTGGTTAGAGAACCGCATGCATAGTGGATAGGGGTTTGAAGCAGTCTATGTGCTAAGGCCTGGGTCACTGAATCAGTACTTGGGTACTGACTGAACGATTAGAGTACTGCAAGGAGAGTGCCTGGCTGAATGTATAACTGGTTGGGTTTTGGCGCAGCGAATGGATTTGTAGGTGTTGCTGAATGAGTCAACAGAGGACTGCAAGGGGAGTGACGGATGTTTGCTGGAGTGTATGGATAGTGACTGGGGAATTGAAGGTGTGAAAGACAAGTGTGTAGGTTGTTAGAGAACCACATGCATAGTGGATAGGGGTTTGAAGCAGTCTATGTGCTAAGGCCTGGGTCACTGAATGAGTACTTGGGTACTGACTGAACGATTAAAGTACTGCAAGGAGAGTGACTGGCTGAATGTATAAGTGGTTGGGTTTTGGCGCAGCGAATGGATTTGTAAGTGTTGCTGAATGAGTCAACAGAGGACTGCAAGGGGAGTGACAGGATGTTTGCTGGAGTGTATGGATAGTGACTGGGGAATTGAAGGTGTGAAAGACAAGTGTGTAGGTGGTTAGAGAACCGCATGCATAGTGGATAGGGGTTTGAAGCAGTCTATGTGCTAAGGCCTGGGTCACTGAATGAGTACTTGGGTACTGACTGAACGATTAGAGTACTGGAAGGAGAGTGCCTGGCTGAATGTATAAGTGGTTGGGTTTTGGCGCAGCGAATGGATTTGTAGGTGTTGCTGAATGAGCCAACAGAGGACTGCAAGGGGAGTGACAGGATGTCTGCTGGAGTGTATGGATAGTGACCGGGGAATTGAAGGTGTGAAAGACAATTGTGTAGGTGGTTAGAGAACCGCATGCATAGTGGATAGGGGTTTGAAGCAGTCTATGTGCTAATGCCTGGGTCACTGAATGAATACTTGGGTACTGACTGAACGATTAGAGTACTGCAAGGAGAGTGCCTGGGTGAATGTATAAGTGGTTGGGTTTTGGCGCAGCGAATGGATTTATAGGTGTTGCTGAATGAGTCAATAGAGGACTGCAAGGGGAGTGACAGGATGTTTGCTGGAGTGTATGGATAGTGACTGGGGAATTGAAGGTGTGAAAGACAAGTGTGTAGGTGGTTAGAGAACCACATGCATAGTGGATAGGGGTTTGAAGCAGTCTAGGTGCTAAGGCCTTGGTCACTGAATGAGTACTTGGGAACTGACTGAACAATTAGAGTACTGCAAGGAGAGTGCCTGGGTGAATGTATAAGTGGTTGGGTTTTGGCGCAGCGAATGCCTTTGTAGGTGTTGCTGAATGAGTCAACAGAGGACTGCAAGGGGAGTGACAGGATGTTTGCTGGAGTGTATGGATAGTGACTGGGGAATTGAAGGTGCGAAAGACATGTGTGTAGGTGGTTAGAGAACCGCATGCATAGTGGATATGGGTTTCAAGCACTCTATGTGCTAAGGCCTGGGTCACTGAATGAGTACTTGGGTACTGACTGAACGATTAGAGTACTGCAAGGAGAGTGACTGGCTGAATGTATAAGTGGTTGGGTTTTGGCGCAGCGAATGGATTTGTAGGTGTTGCTGAATGAGTCAACAGAGGACTGCAAGGGGAGTGACAGGATGTCTGCTGGAGTGTATGGATAGTGACCGGGGAATTGAAGGTGTGAAAGACAATTGTGTAGGTGGTTAGAGAACCGCATGCATAGTGGATAGGGGTTTGAAGCAGTCTATGTGCTAATGCCTGGGTCACTGAATGAATACTTGGGTACTGACTGAACGATTAGAGTACTGCAAGGAGAGTGCCTGGGTGAATGTATAAGTGGTTGGGTTTTGGCGCAGCGAATGGATTTATAGGTGTTGCTGAATGAGTCAATAGAGGACTGCAAGGGGAGTGACAGGATGTTTGCTGGAGTGTATGGATAGTGACTGGGGAATTGAAGGTGTGAAAGACAAGTGTGTAGGTGGTTAGAGAACCACATGCATAGTGGATAGGGGTTTGAAGCAGTCTAGGTGCTAAGGCCTTGGTCACTGAATGAGTACTTGGGAACTGACTGAACAATTAGAGTACTGCAAGGAGAGTGCCTGGGTGAATGTATAAGTGGTTGGGTTTTGGCGCAGCGAATGCCTTTGTAGGTGTTGCTGAATGAGTCAACAGAGGACTGCAAGGGTAGTGACAGGATGTTTGCTGGAGTGTATGGATAGTGACTGGGGAATTGAAGGTGCGAAAGACATGTGTGTAGGTGGTTAGAGAACCGCATGCATAGTGGATATGGGTTTCAAGCACTCTATGTGCTAAGGCCTGGGTCACTGAATGAGTACTTGGGTACTGACTGAACGATTAGAGTACTGCAAGGAGAGTGACTGGCTGAATGTATAAGTTCTTGGGTTTTGACACAGCGAATGAATTACTACATGGTGCTGGATGGCTGATTGGAAAAGTGCAATTACAAAGACTCACTAGCCTGGAAGCAGTTAGGTGACTACATACATTCTACACCTTTCACTACAACACTGCTAGTGTGAATGCCTGACTCATTGTGCGAAACCATAAGCAGTAATTAAGTTCTACTACAAGGTAACTTAATCATGTAAATTAAAACACCCACAGAGCATCTTTCCAGAGATATCTACACCGTCCATCCCCCCTTTCTTCACCAGTGTCCTCTCACAGACCATTGTTCATTTTAATACTTAGTTAATTTTACCTTCACAGTAATAGTTATAAAAAACACTAATCATTTTTTCCACTTGTTTTTTTAACTAAAATTTCTGAAAAAATAAAAATTGTAGAATTAGGATCTGTAAAAGAGAAGAAAAAATCGTTATAATATATAATATTATATTTTGTATAACACAACATGATTTTCACATTTTATAAATTATTTTCTTTGTCTTTTTGCTGTTCTCAGAATACATTGAATTTCAGTACAAATAGTGATTTCAATGTTACTCATCACATAACAGCGGGCAAAAAAACAAAACAATCAATAAGATTGTTTTAAAAACCCAAAACTACTTGTAAAATATTTTTAATATACTTAACTATTTATGAACATTACATAAAAACTTCCTGCTCAATAACATACCATATAATACAAATGACAGATATATAAAATGCTCTCTTCTAAGAAAATGTTGTAACTTGAAATTCTATACCCAGTAAATGTTTTTCTTTAAAAATATATGCTGAGAGAATGTGCAAGAAAAAGTCCATAATTAAAATATATACTTTTCCTCTAGGCCAAATAGTATTTTTGAAATCCTTTATATTAAAATTGTCCAATAGTAATATTAAGACATATGAATAAATTCCTCAGAGGTTGAATTATGTTCCTAAAACTTTGGTTTTAAAAATATTAAGTAGGAATTTGGTAATTCACTAGGCAAACGTTGTTTAAAATCCAATTGAGCATCATTACAATATGTCCATCCTCTATTGCATTTTAAATACACAGTGTAATGTCCAGATGTTGTAGAAGGACCATGATGGAAAATAATTGATACTGCTACAAAAGTTCTTCCGGATATAGAGAGTTGACTTGCTACAAAATGTTTAATTAAAGTTTCCAATTTTCTTCCATCAGCTCGACAACGTTGTATCATTAAAATTATATATTGTCCAAATCTTTGTATAAATAATGTTGATAACATTTGTGATTTGCATTGGCTACACTCCATGTTTTGATTTGCTGCTTTAACTAGTTTATTGAAAGACACTGTTTTACAGTCTGGTAATGTCAAATATATAAATCTTTCAGTATCTATGTTAGTTGTACATGTAAACATACAATTTTCACATTCATGTTCCCATTTATAACGAAGGCCAAAAAGATTTTCAATTTCTATTCCTTCATTTTCTAATACTGTAAGCATATACATTAGAAATTCCTGAGCGTCTTGTTGAATATCCTGCGTAAATTGTGTACAACCAGAACATATATCCAAAAGATTACGAATATCAGAAACACTTTGTATTTTCCTTTTATTAGTGTTCAATTTTTCATAAATACAATGCAACATGGAACAAAATCTTTTTCACGATTTTCCATGATTTGCTGTTGCAAACTTTCTAGAAAAAAACAACATTGACCACTACATTAGCATAGCAGTTGATACCTGAACTGTTTTCTAACTGATACCCAACAATCTCTTCAATAGTATCCTTTTTCTTTTTGCTTGCAATCTGAACATTATCTTGATTTTTTTCCTTCTCTATAACTTCACTACAGATATTCTCATATCTTCTTTTCGACGTACTACACGCTTTTCAAATACAGGATATTCACCTAAATTTGGAGTATACGCTCTTCTTAACCTATTATACTCTTTTACACAGTTTGCATCTGCAGTAATCTTTGACTCATCAAAATCAATCAAAAACAATCCAGATAAAGTTCTGACTCGGGACACAGCAACATATGCCATACCCTCTTTAAACACGCTACTTCCAATGTTCACCAAAGCACTGTCTACACTCAATTCTTGAGATTTATGAATAGTGACTGCATATGCCAGAGAAAGTGGAAATTGTTTCCTACGGACATACAAATCTTTAACAAGCAAAAAACGAACAGAACAACGACCAATTTGTTTTACTTCTTCAATTTGATCAAATTTTATTTTTAAAAATTCAATTCCATCTCTTTTTTGATAATTAACAAAATTCACAACTTTCCCCATTGCTCCATTAACTAAACCTTTTTCCACATCCAAATTACGCCGTAAAATTACTCGACAGTTTACACATAGATATAAATTCTTTTCTAAACCAGCAGTTTTAGATATGGATTTTTCTAAAGAATCCAATTTTGTTTTCAATTTTTCCGTCAAAATAATAGTAATTCCTTCATGCTCTATTTTATCAATGGCTTCCATTTTTATGATTTCTTCATTTTCTAGCTTCAAAAGTTGTTCATTGAATATAGAACACTCACGGAGTGTTGGCATTAAACAAATTATAGATTTACTTTCAGCAATTTTCATATACATTTTTTCTGGAACTATATTTTCATTTGGAAACAAATTCTTAAATAGTCGACTTAGCAAAGCTTGTTTGCCTTCTTCTCTGAGAACTCCAATTCTTATATCTTGAAGTATAGATCCATAATTAACATCATTTGCCTGTCGCATATTTGTAATGAGTTCTTTGTATTCAAAATATGACCAAATATTAACGTTGCCAACACTTCCCAAAGACTTTCTGGTGTCTTCATGCACAAGTGTTTTAAATTCTGGTTGTCCTTTTACAGGAGTAAGTTGCAGAAGATCTCCAAAAACTATGACATGTTTTCCTCCAAATAAGACATCATATTCTGTTTTAAGAATTTGCTGCATTCTTAAATGCACAAAAGCAAGCATTAAGTTTGAGACCATGCTTACCTCATCAATAATTAGAAGTTTCATTTTCTTTATCACTCTTGAAACTTCATAACAAGCTTCTCCAGATAGCTTATGATATTCCAATTTGTTTTCATGCTCTACAGGTAGCATAAGTAAACGATGCAATGTAATTCCTTTAATATTGTGTGCTGCCAACCCAGTTGGAGCAGTTACAACACAAGACAAATGTGAGTCAGTTGTTTTCTGCAGATAACTGGTCAATACTTTAATTAAGAAACTTTTTCCTGTTCCAGCTTGACCACTGACATACATTCGGATAGGTTGAAATGATGTGCATGTGCATTCTTTCTTTTCATGAAGAAATCCATGGTCAATCTGTTGTCTCACTTGCTGATATATTTCTTTCTGTTCAACATTTAGTTGTTCTTCCAAGTTTCCTAAGTCCATAATATCTTCTTGAGCTTGATGCATTGCTGTTTCCACCTCATTCATTGCGATTGCTGCTTCATTTTGAACAATTGGTTGTCCTAGTGGATCTTCACTCAGTGGAGCAGAACTTTGACTGTCTTGAGAACTGTCTCTAGCAATCTCAGCTGCAATAGTAGCTTCTTGATCCATTTCATCGTTCAACATTTTCAGATAGTTAGCAAAAACTGGACATTCTATGGTATCTTTACAAGCATTGAAGGAATCTTCATAGCTCTGAAAATCCCCAAGTAATTCCAATTCTGTACGCCACGGTTTAAAGAGTTGCAAAAGTGCTAAATAGTAAAATTCCCTTTTCTGTTCAGTGTCACAACTCAGTTTTCTGTGATTAATCAAATTTCCTTTCCTTTGTTTCACCAAACATCCTTCAGAACCAATAACTGCATATTTTCCATCGTTTATGTTTTCTGTAGTATTCCGTTTAAAACTGTAGTATTGCAGCACTTCATATAGACATATGTTCTCAAGATTATGACTTCGATTTGGATAATATGTATCCAACATGTTTGTTTTGACAATATCTGTACTTTCTGGATCTTTTTCTGCTAAATATTCAATTTCTTGTACAGATTTAAGTACTCGATTTCGTGTTGCAGCAAGACCTAGACACACCCAAATTATTGATCTAGATTTTGAGTATAAACTTGCAGATGATAACCGATCTGAGCATTCATATGCTCCAATTTCTCGATGGGATAACAACATCTTCAAACTGAAACTGTATAACTTCTTACTAAGACTCTTCTCATGAGAAATTTCTTCCCACATTTCTTTTAACTCTGTCTTTTCAGATTTTGTTATATAAGATGTCACATACCGGGCAACAGCAATGGAATTATCCGCAACATACTGAATATCCATATTAGCATTCCACATTGAGAGAATAACTGGATGATAATCATTGATATATTTTGATTCTTCACTTCTTCTCAAATTATATGTATTTTTGGGTGATTTTCTAGTGATGGTATGTCTCATAGCTGACATAAAACTGTTTACTCTTCCTTTGGATATTACAGGACGTGGAAATCCAAAACGACATTTGGTATAAAACTTTTCCTTAGACTTGTACTTCCGTCGACAGTATTTTCCACATCGATGATTTTGGAATCGTAACACTTGTTGTCTTAAGCTGTTCTCATCTGTTCTTTTTGGTATAGCACATGTCGCATATTCCTCAATAAAAGACAAAACGGTGTCATCCGAATCAGTTCCGAATTTTGGTGCATCCTTAATCCATAACAGCATATGTATATGAGGAGCACATCTAGCTTGATACTCCTTTCTCCCAAAAAAATCTAAAACTTCTCCAAGAGGAGGATTCTTTTTATTGCAGATAAAAGACATCATAGCTTCAAACCTATGATTGAAATACCTGCATACATTAACAGGATCCAAAGAGCACAATTCTCCAGGTGTCTTGTATTCAATATTTTTAAATTTGAATTTGCCTCTCGAAGAAATTCAAGTAAATCATCCCAAGCGTATTCAGCACAGCTTAGGGTAAGAAACCACGTAGGAGTTCCTAAGTTCCTTAGCATACATTTAAGTTCACCATGACGACGATACCAATATTCATTAGTACCACGCTGACATGCCATCAAATTAATCAGCTGAGATTCTAAATGATCATCTTTCTTATGTACTTTATCCATAAATTCCTTTGTTGAAACATTTTGAAGATTTACTCCTGTTTTCAATATGTGGTTCACTGCATATGAAAGTCCTGCCAAGTCACTCTCAAACAAAAGATGAAATATATAAGGGATACATTGTCGAAATCTTGAATCTTCTGCATATAATCTAGTTGTTCGATATTCAGATGCAGAAATCTGCACTGGTCGTTCATCATATCGTCCACCTTTTCCAGTTGGAAACAGCTGCGGAAAACAACGAGCTTCCAAACTTTTCTCCCATACACTCATGGGAGTACCCTTTGCTTTTTTCATTTGGAATAATTCAATAGTATTCCCCATCACTTCTTTCGAATGAAGTGGATGTACACTATAATGTTCATAGATTTCTTCACTTTTGGTCAAGTCCACTTTTTCAATTTGTCCATTTGACGTTTCAGTGTCATCTCCTAAAAGTATTTCTTCTTCTTCCACATATACATTTTTGTAGTAATCATTGTTTTGAATCAGATATAATGTTGCCTTTTGCACTTTCCTAACATCCACTAATTCTTGCCAGATTTTCTTACTCTTAGTAGGAACACCATTAACTAGTATAAGTAGTGGCTCACTTTCTACATTCTCTGCACCAATAGTTTCAATATTTTTCTTTAAATCTAGAGGTAAATATACAACTCTTCCTTTTAATCCTCTCTGTAAATCTGTAGCAGGCAATTTACCTGTTTTAGGCTCCATACGAACAATCGCTTGAAATGGGTGCACACATTGAATCAGAATAGACTCATACGTATTTAAATCTATCAGTTCTGGAGGAATAGTTACTAACTCTAGATTATTATGGACAGCTCTAGCAGGCATTTTATTCTCGTTTAATTTGTTATAACAATATTTACAAATATGCTGATCAGAACCCAAATCAAAACAATTCTCTACGAACAAATAAGTTGCAAATTCCTTCCACTTATCATTATTTTCTCTTTCACTTTTTAAATACAGATCAACAGTCCTAGTCTGATTTTTATAGTGAGTTCGCCGGCAACAAATACAAGTATAATTTGGCCTTTCACATGAAATCACCTTAAACTTTGTAATTTGTTCTTCAAATTTTTTTGTAGTGGTATGTTGCACATTCTCCTCAACATTTTCCTGTATTAATGTGTCAGTTTCTGCACTCTCTTCTCCAGGACCAAAGTAACAAAACTCAATTTCATCACAAACCTTTTTCACATCTGATACTGACCCACGCAAAAGAGCACTGTTCAACTCATTTAACATTAGTGCTGGACTTTTTGCATAATACAATCTTCTGACTAACTTTCGCATTTGAGAATGATGTACTGCTAACATCCTAAAATGATGAAAAACACTTTGACATACTTTTCTAGAAAGACAAGCGAGAGAATGTCCTTGCAAACCAGTATTTTTCTCACTCTGCAAAGATCTAGTCCTTGCAACATCTTAATCTTTTGTTTAATACTTTTTTTACTATAGACTCGTAAGAAATTGCGTAAAATATCAATAGATTCTTGTCGTATACTACAAATACTACTGCAATTCCAAGTATACACTGGGGCTTTAGGACGTCTCCCTAGAACTTCATCAGCTATCACTTCTTCTACATTTCTGGGAACCATCTTCTCTTTCTCAATTGGACAACACTTTTCTAACCTCATAAGCTCGACCACTGGTATCAACTGTATGCAATAAATTATTGGTCTGAAAATAACTCTCTTCATTAAAGAAAGGCTCTAAACTTGAAGTGTGTTTCCATTCACCCAAAAAAAATTCCAAAAAATTAGTTCTGTTAATTACTCTTTTCTTCTTACTTTTAGCCTTCATTAAATGGAGTGGTTTATCTAGAGATCGAATTCTGTTTAAAACTAAAATGAATAATTTCCTTTTCAGTTCAAAAGTCTTTTCAACTAGAATTTCAATATGCTTCTTCTTTTGATAAAATACTGCTCTTTTTTATATTTCCTCACATCTTTCAACAAATTAAGAACAACTCTATTATAAAAAATCTTTTTTCTGATTTCTTTATACTGACTCTGCCTTCTTTTACCATACATTGTGTCTTTTGAATGTAAATTCCCATTTTTTGTATTGTTTTTATTCATATTCTTTTTTCTGGTCGAACTATTTTTCATATTTTCCACATTCTGCACACTGTTTCTTGGCTTTTTAAAACTGCTTTCAATTTATATTATACTCCCGCAAAGATGATGAAATGGGGGGAGACAGGATGGTAAATGTTTTCGCTGTGGGAGTGATAAAGCTGATAGATTACATGTTTTTTATGCTTGTGACAAATTATTTTGTTATATCATGGGTATTGAAAAGTTTTTGTCAGAGATTACTGGGATGTCAATAAAAATTACTGCTGCTATGATGTTATTAGGAATTGGGCAGGATTTAGAGTTTGGGAAACCCATGTATAAATGTCGTTATTTATTGTTTATGGCTATGGCAGTTGCTCGTCTTTGTGTTGCTGCCTCTTGGCTTCAGCCTGAGGCCCCTCTTTTGAAAGTTGTCGAGCCAGAATGTATAATGTATTTAATTTAGAATTTAGTTTGTATTCCGCAAAAGGTTTAAGGAAACGAAAGATTGGTATTTATATTTGGGGGCTTTTTATGACCATATGAATGTTTGAAGTATGATGTAATATGCTGATACTGTGGATTAATAAAAAAATTAAAAAAATGAATGTAAATTCCCATTTTTTGTATTGTTTTTATTCATATTCTTTTTTCTGGTCGAACCATTTTTCATATTTTCCACATTCTGCATACTGTTTCTTGGCTTTGAAAGTTTTTTAATAAATTGTTTTGTTCTCTTACCAGAAGACTTATTGTTTTTCCCCACATGTTGTTGGTCATCCAATACTTGTTGTTGATTTTTCTTCAAATAATAGCCCTTTTTGTTTCCTTTTCTCTTTTCTGTTTTTTTAGGCATGATAAGTTTATTTTAATGATCCTAATCAATATCTGTAAAAAATAAATTTATATAAATTTATTTTAATAAATATATAAATTATACTTTTCTATTACTAAACAAACACATTGTATATAAAAAACATTTAAGCACTTTCTTTTCTAATGACTAATTAAAGGTGTGAAACACAAGTGTGTAGGTGGTTAGAGGACTGCATGCGTATTGGAGAGGAGTTTGTAATAGTGCATGTGTTAAGACCTGAGACAGTGCATGAGTACTTGGATACTGAGTGAACGATTACAGTACTGCAAGGAGAGTGTCTGGGTGAATGTATAAGTGATTGGGTTTTGGTGCATTGTTCGGATTTCTACATGTTGCTGAATGAGTCAACAGAGGACTGCAAGGGGAGTGACAGGATGTTTGCTGGAGTGTATGGATAGTGACTGGGGAATTGAAGGTGTGAAAGACAAGTGTGTAGGTGGTTAGAGAACCGCATGCATAGTGGATAGGGATTTGAAGCAGTCTATGTGCTAAGGCCTGGGTCACTGAATGAGTACTTGGGTACTGACTGAACGATTAGAGTACTGCAAGGAGAGTGCCTGGGTGAATGTATAAGTGGTTGGGTTTTGGCGCAGCGAATGGATTTGTAGGTGTTGCTGAATGAGTCAACAGAGGACTGCAAGGGGAGTGACAGGATGTTTGCTGGAGTGTATGGATAGTGACTGGGAAATTGAAGGTGTGAAAGACAAGTGTGTAGGTGGTTAGAGAACCGCATGCATAGTGAATAGGGGTTTGAAGCAGTCTATGTGCTATGGCCTGGGTCACTGAATGAGTACTTGGGTACTGACTGAACGATTAGAGTACTGCAAGGAGAGTGACTGGCTGAATGTATAAGTGCTTGGGTTTTGGCGCAGCGAATGGATTTGTAGGTGTTGCTGAATGAGTCAACAGAGGACTGCAAGGGGAGTGACAGGATGTTTGCTTGAGTGTATGGATAGTGACTGGGGAATTGAAGGTGTGAAAGACAAGTGTGTAGGTGGTTAGAGAACCGCATGCATAGTGGATAGGTGTTTGAAACAGTCTATGTGCTAAGGTCTGGGTCACTGAATGAGTACTTGGGTAGTGACTGAACGATTAGAGTACTGGAAGGAGAGTGCCTGGGTGAATGTATAATTGGTTGGGTTTTGGCGCTGCGAATGGATTTGTAGGTGTTGCTAAATGAGTCAACAGAGGACTGCAAGACGAGTGACAGGATGTTTGCTTGAGTGTATGGATAGTGGCTGGGGAATTGAAGGTGTGAAAGACAAGTGTGTAGGTGGTTAGAGAACCGCATGCATAGTGGATAGGGGTTTGAAGCAGTCTATGTGCTATGGCCTGGGTCACTGAATGAGTACTTGGGTACTGACTGAACGATTAGAGTACTGCAAGGAGAGTGACTGGCTGAATGTATAAGTGCTTGGGTTTTGGCGCAGCGAATGGATTTGTAGGTGTTGCTGAATGAGTCAACAGAGGACTGCAAGGGGAGTGACAGGATGTTTGCTTGAGTGTATGGATAGTGACTGGGGAATTGAAGGTGTGAAAGACAAGTGTGTAGGTGGTTAGAGAACCGCATGCATAGTGGATAGGTGTTTGAAACAGTCTATGTGCTAAGGTCTGGGTCACTGAATGAGTACTTGGGTAGTGACTGAACGATTAGAGTACTGGAAGGAGAGTGCCTGGGTGAATGTATAAGTGGTTGGGTTTTGGCGCTGCGAATGGATTTGTAGGTGTTGCTAAATGAGTCAACAGAGGACTGCAAGACGAGTGACAGGATGTTTGCTTGAGTGTATGGATAGTGACTGGGGAATTGAAGGTGTGAAAGACAAGTGTGTAGGTGGTTAGAGAACCGCATGCATAGTGGATAGGGGTTTGAAGCAGTCTATGTGCTAAGGCCTGGGTCACTAAATTAGTACTTGGGTACTGAATGAACGATTAGAGTACTGCAAGGAGAGTGCCTGGGTGAGTGTATAAGTGGTTTGGTTTTGGCGCAGCGAATGGATTTGTAGGTGTTGCTGAATGAGTCAACAGAGGACTGCAAGGGGAGTGACAGGATGTTTGCTGGAGTGTATGGATAGTGACTGGGGAATTGAAGGTGTGAAAGACAAGTGTGTAGGTGGTTAGAGAACCACATGCATAGTGGATAGGGGTTTGAAGCAGTCTATGTGCTAAGGCCTGGGTCACTGAATGAGTACTTGGGTACTGACTGAACGATTAGAGTACTGCAAGGAGATTGCCTGGGTGAGTGTATAAGTGGTTTGGTTTTGGCGCAGCGAATGGATTTGTAGGTGTTGCTGAATGAGTCAACAGAGGACTGCAAGGGGAGTGACAGGATGTTTACTGGAGTGTATGGATAGTGACTGGGGAATTGAAGGTGTGAAAGACAAGTGTGTAGGTGGTTAGAGAACCACATGCATAGTGGATAGGGGTTTGAAGCAGTCTATGTGCTAAGGCCTGGGTCACTGAATGAGTACTTGGGTACTGACTGAACGATTAGAGTACTGCAAGGAGAGTGACTGGCTGAATGTATAAGTGGTTGGGTTTTGGCGCAGCGAATGGATTTGTAGGTGTTGCTGAATGAGTCAACAGAGGACTGCAAGGGGAGTGACAGGATGTTTGCTGGAGTGTATGGATAATGACTGGGGAATTGAATGTCTGAAAGACAAGTGTGTAGGTGGTTAGAGAACCGCATGCATAGTGGATAGGGGTTTGAAGCAGTCTATGTGCTATGGCGTGGGTCACTGAATGAGTACTTGGGTACTGACTGAACGATTAGAGTACTGCAAGGAGAGTGACTGGCTGAATGTATAAGTGCTTGGGTTTTGGCGCAGCGAATGGATTTGTAGGTGTTGCTGAATGAGTCAACAGAGGACTGCAAGACGAGTGACAAGATGTTTGCTTGAGTGTATGGATAGTGACTGGGGAATTGAAGGTGTGAAAGACAAGTGTGTAGGTGGTTACAGAACCGCATGCATAGTGGATAGGGGTTTGAAGCAGTCTATGTGCTAAGGCCTGGGTCACTGAATGAGTACTTGAGTACTGACTGAACGATTAGAGTACTGCAAGGAGAGTGACTGGCTGAATGTATAAGTGGTTGGGTTTTGGCGCAGCGAATGGCTTTGTAGGTGTTGCTGAATGAGTCAACAGAGGACTGCAAGGAAAGTGACAGGATGTTTGCTGCAGTGTATGGATAGTGACTGGGGAATTGAAGGTGTGAAAGACAAGTGTGTAGGTGGTTAGAGAACCGCATGCATAGTGGATATGGGTTTGAAGCACTTTATGTGCTAAGGCCTGGGTCACTGAATGAGTACTTGGGTACTGACTGAACGATTAGAGTACTGCAAGGAGAGTGCCTGGGTGAATGTATAAGTGGTTGGGTTTTGGCGCAGCGAATGGATTTATATGTGTTGCTGAATGAGTCAACAGAGGACTGCAAGGGGAGTGACAGGATGTTTGCTGGAGTGTATGGTTAGTGACTGGGGAATCGAAGGTGTGAAAGACAAGTGTGTAGATGGTTAGAGAACCACATGCATAGTGGATAGGGGTTTGAAGCAGTCTATGTGCTAAGGCCTGGGTCACTGAATGAGTACTTGGGTACTGACTGAACGATTAGAGTACTGCAAGGAGAGTGACTGGCTGAATGTATAAGTGCTTGGGTTTTGGCGCAGCGAATGGATTTGTAGGTGTTGCTGAATGAGTCAACAGAGGACTGCAAGACGAGTGACAAGATGTTTGCTTGAGTGTATGGATAGTGACTGGGGAATTGAAGGTGTGAAAGACAAGTGTGTAGGTGGTTACCGAACCGCATGCATAGTGGATAGGGGTTTGAAGCAGTCTATGTGCTAAGGCCTGGGTCACTGAATGAGTACTTGAGTACTGACTGAACGATTAGAGTACTGCAAGGAGAGTGACTGGCTGAATGTATAAGTGGTTGGGTTTTGGCGCAGCGAATGGCTTTGTAGGTGTTGCTGAATGAGTCAACAGAGGACTGCAGGGAAAGTGACAGGATGTTTGCTGGAGTGTATGGATAGTGACTGGGGAATTGAAGGTGTGAAAGACAAGTGTGTAGGTGGTTAGAGAACCACATGCATAGTGGATAGGGGTTTGAAGCAGTCTATGTGCTAAGGCCTGGGTCACTGAATGAGTACTTGGGTACTGACTGAACGATTAGAGTACTGCAAGGAGATTGCCTGGGTGAGTGTATAAGTGGTTTGGTTTTGGCGCAGCGAATGGATTTATAGGTGTTGCTGAATGAGTCAACAGAGGACTGCAAGGGTAGTGACAGGATGTTTGATGGAGTGTATGGATAGTGACAGGGGAATTGAAGGTGTGAAAGACAAGTGTGTAGGTGGTTAGAGAACCACATGCATAGTGGATAGGGGTTTGAAGCAGTCTATGTGCTAAGGCCTGGGTCACTGAATGAGTACTTGGGTACTGACTGAACGATTAGAGTACTGCAAGGAGAGTGCCTGGGTGAATGTATAAGTGTTTGGGTTTTGGCGCAGCGAATGGATTTGTAGGTGTTGCTGAATGAGTCAACAGAGGACTGCAAGGGGAGTGACAGGATGTTTGCTGGAGTGTATGGATAGTGACTGGGAAATTGAAGGTGTGAAAGACAAGTGTGTAGGTGGTTAGAGAACCACATGCATAGTGGATAGGGGTTTTAAGCAGTCTATGTGCTAAGGCCTGGGTCACTAAATGAGTACTTGGGTACTGACTGAACGATTAGAGTACTGCAAGGAGAGTGCCTGGGTGAGTGTATAAGTGGTTTGGTTTTGGCGCAGCGAATGGATTTATAGGTGTTGCTGAATGAGTCAACAGAGGACTGCAAGGGGAGTGACAGGATGTTTGCTGGAGTGTATGGATAGTGACTGGGGAATTGAAGGTGTGAAAGACAAGTGTGTAGGTGGTTATCGAACAACATGCATAGTGGATAGGGGTTTGAAGCAGTCTATGTGCTAAGGCCTGGGTCACTGAATGAGTACTTGGGTACTGACTGAACGATTAGAGTACTGCAAGGAGAGTGCCTGGGTGAATGTATAAGTGTTTGGGTTTTGGCACAGGAATGGATTTGTAGGTGTTGCTGAATAAGTCAACAGAGGACTGCAAGGGGAGTGACAGGATGTTTGCTGGAGTGTATGGATAGTGACTGGGAAATTGAAGGTGTGAAAGACAAGTGTGTAGGTGGTTAGAGAACCGCATGCATAGTGGATAGGGGTTTGAAGCAGTCTATGTGCTAAGGCCTGGGTCACTAAATGAGTACTTGGGTACTGACTGAACGATTAGAGTACTGCAAGGAGAGTGCCTGGGTGAGTGTATAAGTGGTTGGGTTTTGGCGCAGCGAATGGATTTATAGGTGTTGCTGAATGAGTCAACAGAGGACTGCAAGGGGAGTGACAGGATGTTTGCTGGAGTGTATGGATAGTGACTGGGGAATTGAAGTTGTGAAAGACAAGTGTGTAGGTGGTTAGAGAACCACATGCATAGTGGATAGGGGTTTGAAGCAGTCTATGTGCTAAGGCCTGGGTCACTGAATGAGTACTTGGGTACTGACTGAACGATTAGAGTACTGCAAGGAGAGTGACTGGCTGAATGTATAAGTGCTTGGGTTTTGGCTCAGCGAATGGATTTGTAGGTGTTGCTGAATGAGTCAACAGAGGACTGCAAGACGAGTGACAAGATGTTTGCTTGAGTGTATGGATAGTGACTGGGGAATTGAAGGTGTGAAAGACAAGTGTGTAGGTGGTTACCGAACCGCATGCATAGTGGATAGGGGTTTGAAGCAGTCTATGTGCTAAGGCCTGGGTCACTGAATGAGTACTTGAGTACTGACTGAACGATTAGAGTACTGCAAGGAGAGTGACTGGCTGAATGTATAAGTGGTTGGGTTTTGGCGCAGCGAATGGCTTTGTAGGTGTTGCTGAATGAGTCAACAGAGGACTGCAAGGAAAGTGACAGGATGTTTGCTGGAGTGTATGGATAGTGACTGGGGAATTGAAGGTGTGAAAGACAAGTGTGTAGGTGGTTAGAGAACCACATGCATAGTGGATAGGAGTTTGAAGCAGTCTATGTGCTAAGGCCTGGGTCACTGAATGAGTACTTGGGTACTGACTGAACGATTAGAGTACTGCAAGGAGATTGCCTGGGTGAGTGTATAAGTGGTTTGGTTTTGGCGCAGCGAATGGATTTATAGGTGTTGCTGAATGAGTCAACAGAGGACTGCAAGGGTAGTGACAGGATGTTTGCTGGAGTGTATGGATAGTGACTGGGGAATTGAAGGTGTGAAAGACAAGTGTGTAGGTGGTTAGAGAACCACATGTATAGTGGATAGGGGTTTGAAGCAGTCTATGTGCTAAGGCCTGGGTCGCTGAATGAGTACTTGGGTACTGACTGAACGATTAGAGTACTGCAAGGAGAGTGCCTGGGTGAATGTATAAGTGTTTGGGTTTTGGCGCAGCGAATGGATTTGTAGGTGTTGCTGAATGAGTCAACAGAGGACTGCAAGGGGAGTGACAGGATGTTTGCTGGAGTGTATGGATAGTGACTGGGAAATTGAAGGTGTGAAAGACAAGTGTGTAGGTGGTTAGAGAACCACATGCATAGTGGATAGGGGTTTTAAGCAGTCTATGTGCTAAGGCCTGGGTCACTAAATGAGTACTTGGGTACTGACTGAACGATTAGAGTACTGCAAGGAGAGTGCCTGGGTGAGTGTATAAGTGGTTTGGTTTTGGCGCAGCGAATGGATTTATAGGTGTTGCTGAATGAGTCAACAGAGGACTGCAAGGGGAGTGACAGGATGTTTGCTGGAGTGTATGGATAGTGACTGGGGAATTGAAGGTGTGAAAGACAAGTGTGTAGGTGGTTATCGAACAACATGCATAGTGGATAGGGGTTTGAAGCAGTCTATGTGCTAAGGCCTGGGTCACTGAATGAGTACTTGGGTACTGACTGAACGATTAGAGTACTGCAAGGAGAGTGCCTGGGTGAATGTATAAGTGTTTGGGTTTTGGCGCAGCGAATGGATTTGTAGGTGTTGCTGAATAAGTCAACAGAGGACTGCAAGGGGAGTGACAGGATGTTTGCTGGAGTGTATGGATAGTGACTGGGAAATTGAAGGTGTGAAAGACAAGTGTGTAGGTGGTTAGAGAACCGCATGCATAGTGAATAGGGGTTTGAAGCAGTCTATGTGCTATGGCCTGGGTCACTGAATGAGTACTTGGGTACTGACTGAACGATTAGAGTACTGCAAGGAGAGTGACTGGCTGAATGTATAAGTGCTTGGGTTTTGGCGCAGCGAATGGATTTGTAGGTGTTGCTGAATGAGTCAACAGAGGACTGCAAGGGGAGTGACAGGATGTTTGCTTGAGTGTATGGATAGTGACTGGGGAATTGAAGGTGTGAAAGACAAGTGTGTAGGTGGTTAGAGAACCGCATGCATAGTGGATAGGTGTTTGAAACAGTCTATGTGCTAAGGTCTGGGTCACTGAATGAGTACTTGGGTAGTGACTGAACGATTAGAGTACTGGAAGGAGAGTGCCTGGGTGAATGTATAATTGGTTGGGTTTTGGCGCTGCGAATGGATTTGTAGGTGTTGCTAAATGAGTCAACAGAGGACTGCAAGACGAGTGACAGGATGTTTGCTTGAGTGTATGGATAGTGGCTGGGGAATTGAAGGTGTGAAAGACAAGTGTGTAGGTGGTTAGAGAACCGCATGCATAGTGGATAGGGGTTTGAAGCAGTCTATGTGCTATGGCCTGGGTCACTGAATGAGTACTTGGGTACTGACTGAACGATTAGAGTACTGCAAGGAGAGTGACTGGCTGAATGTATAAGTGCTTGGGTTTTGGCGCAGCGAATGGATTTGTAGGTGTTGCTGAATGAGTCAACAGAGGACTGCAAGGGGAGTGACAGGATGTTTGCTTGAGTGTATGGATAGTGACTGGGGAATTGAAGGTGTGAAAGACAAGTGTGTAGGTGGTTAGAGAACCGCATGCATAGTGGATAGGTGTTTGAAACAGTCTATGTGCTAAGGTCTGGGTCACTGAATGAGTACTTGGGTAGTGACTGAACGATTAGAGTACTGGAAGGAGAGTGCCTGGGTGAATGTATAAGTGGTTGGGTTTTGGCGCTGCGAATGGATTTGTAGGTGTTGCTAAATGAGTCAACAGAGGACTGCAAGACGAGTGACAGGATGTTTGCTTGAGTGTATGGATAGTGACTGGGGAATTGAAGGTGTGAAAGACAAGTGTGTAGGTGGTTAGAGAACCGCATGCATAGTGGATAGGGGTTTGAAGCAGTCTATGTGCTAAGGCCTGGGTCACTAAATTAGTACTTGGGTACTGAATGAACGATTAGAGTACTGCAAGGAGAGTGCCTGGGTGAGTGTATAAGTGGTTTGGTTTTGGCGCAGCGAATGGATTTGTAGGTGTTGCTGAATGAGTCAACAGAGGACTGCAAGGGGAGTGACAGGATGTTTGCTGGAGTGTATGGATAGTGACTGGGGAATTGAAGGTGTGAAAGACAAGTGTGTAGGTGGTTAGAGAACCACATGCATAGTGGATAGGGGTTTGAAGCAGTCTATGTGCTAAGGCCTGGGTCACTGAATGAGTACTTGGGTACTGACTGAACGATTAGAGTACTGCAAGGAGATTGCCTGGGTGAGTGTATAAGTGGTTTGGTTTTGGCGCAGCGAATGGATTTGTAGGTGTTGCTGAATGAGTCAACAGAGGACTGCAAGGGGAGTGACAGGATGTTTACTGGAGTGTATGGATAGTGACTGGGGAATTGAAGGTGTGAAAGACAAGTGTGTAGGTGGTTAGAGAACCACATGCATAGTGGATAGGGGTTTGAAGCAGTCTATGTGCTAAGGCCTGGGTCACTGAATGAGTACTTGGGTACTGACTGAACGATTAGAGTACTGCAAGGAGAGTGACTGGCTGAATGTATAAGTGGTTGGGTTTTGGCGCAGCGAATGGATTTGTAGGTGTTGCTGAATGAGTCAACAGAGGACTGCAAGGGGAGTGACAGGATGTTTGCTGGAGTGTATGGATAATGACTGGGGAATTGAATGTCTGAAAGACAAGTGTGTAGGTGGTTAGAGAACCGCATGCATAGTGGATAGGGGTTTGAAGCAGTCTATGTGCTATGGCGTGGGTCACTGAATGAGTACTTGGGTACTGACTGAACGATTAGAGTACTGCAAGGAGAGTGACTGGCTGAATGTATAAGTGCTTGGGTTTTGGCGCAGCGAATGGATTTGTAGGTGTTGCTGAATGAGTCAACAGAGGACTGCAAGACGAGTGACAAGATGTTTGCTTGAGTGTATGGATAGTGACTGGGGAATTGAAGGTGTGAAAGACAAGTGTGTAGGTGGTTACAGAACCGCATGCATAGTGGATAGGGGTTTGAAGCAGTCTATGTGCTAAGGCCTGGGTCACTGAATGAGTACTTGAGTACTGACTGAACGATTAGAGTACTGCAAGGAGAGTGACTGGCTGAATGTATAAGTGGTTGGGTTTTGGCGCAGCGAATGGCTTTGTAGGTGTTGCTGAATGAGTCAACAGAGGACTGCAAGGAAAGTGACAGGATGTTTGCTGCAGTGTATGGATAGTGACTGGGGAATTGAAGGTGTGAAAGACAAGTGTGTAGGTGGTTAGAGAACCGCATGCATAGTGGATATGGGTTTGAAGCACTTTATGTGCTAAGGCCTGGGTCACTGAATGAGTACTTGGGTACTGACTGAACGATTAGAGTACTGCAAGGAGAGTGCCTGGGTGAATGTATAAGTGGTTGGGTTTTGGCGCAGCGAATGGATTTATATGTGTTGCTGAATGAGTCAACAGAGGACTGCAAGGGGAGTGACAGGATGTTTGCTGGAGTGTATGGTTAGTGACTGGGGAATCGAAGGTGTGAAAGACAAGTGTGTAGATGGTTAGAGAACCACATGCATAGTGGATAGGGGTTTGAAGCAGTCTATGTGCTAAGGCCTGGGTCACTGAATGAGTACTTGGGTACTGACTGAACGATTAGAGTACTGCAAGGAGAGTGACTGGCTGAATGTATAAGTGCTTGGGTTTTGGCGCAGCGAATGGATTTGTAGGTGTTGCTGAATGAGTCAACAGAGGACTGCAAGACGAGTGACAAGATGTTTGCTTGAGTGTATGGATAGTGACTGGGGAATTGAAGGTGTGAAAGACAAGTGTGTAGGTGGTTACCGAACCGCATGCATAGTGGATAGGGGTTTGAAGCAGTCTATGTGCTAAGGCCTGGGTCACTGAATGAGTACTTGAGTACTGACTGAACGATTAGAGTACTGCAAGGAGAGTGACTGGCTGAATGTATAAGTGGTTGGGTTTTGGCGCAGCGAATGGCTTTGTAGGTGTTGCTGAATGAGTCAACAGAGGACTGCAGGGAAAGTGACAGGATGTTTGCTGGAGTGTATGGATAGTGACTGGGGAATTGAAGGTGTGAAAGACAAGTGTGTAGGTGGTTAGAGAACCACATGCATAGTGGATAGGGGTTTGAAGCAGTCTATGTGCTAAGGCCTGGGTCACTGAATGAGTACTTGGGTACTGACTGAACGATTAGAGTACTGCAAGGAGATTGCCTGGGTGAGTGTATAAGTGGTTTGGTTTTGGCGCAGCGAATGGATTTATAGGTGTTGCTGAATGAGTCAACAGAGGACTGCAAGGGTAGTGACAGGATGTTTGATGGAGTGTATGGATAGTGACAGGGGAATTGAAGGTGTGAAAGACAAGTGTGTAGGTGGTTAGAGAACCACATGCATAGTGGATAGGGGTTTGAAGCAGTCTATGTGCTAAGGCCTGGGTCACTGAATGAGTACTTGGGTACTGACTGAACGATTAGAGTACTGCAAGGAGAGTGCCTGGGTGAATGTATAAGTGTTTGGGTTTTGGCGCAGCGAATGGATTTGTAGGTGTTGCTGAATGAGTCAACAGAGGACTGCAAGGGGAGTGACAGGATGTTTGCTGGAGTGTATGGATAGTGACTGGGAAATTGAAGGTGTGAAAGACAAGTGTGTAGGTGGTTAGAGAACCACATGCATAGTGGATAGGGGTTTTAAGCAGTCTATGTGCTAAGGCCTGGGTCACTAAATGAGTACTTGGGTACTGACTGAACGATTAGAGTACTGCAAGGAGAGTGCCTGGGTGAGTGTATAAGTGGTTTGGTTTTGGCGCAGCGAATGGATTTATAGGTGTTGCTGAATGAGTCAACAGAGGACTGCAAGGGGAGTGACAGGATGTTTGCTGGAGTGTATGGATAGTGACTGGGGAATTGAAGGTGTGAAAGACAAGTGTGTAGGTGGTTATCGAACAACATGCATAGTGGATAGGGGTTTGAAGCAGTCTATGTGCTAAGGCCTGGGTCACTGAATGAGTACTTGGGTACTGACTGAACGATTAGAGTACTGCAAGGAGAGTGCCTGGGTGAATGTATAAGTGTTTGGGTTTTGGCACAGGAATGGATTTGTAGGTGTTGCTGAATAAGTCAACAGAGGACTGCAAGGGGAGTGACAGGATGTTTGCTGGAGTGTATGGATAGTGACTGGGAAATTGAAGGTGTGAAAGACAAGTGTGTAGGTGGTTAGAGAACCGCATGCATAGTGGATAGGGGTTTGAAGCAGTCTATGTGCTAAGGCCTGGGTCACTAAATGAGTACTTGGGTACTGACTGAACGATTAGAGTACTGCAAGGAGAGTGCCTGGGTGAGTGTATAAGTGGTTGGGTTTTGGCGCAGCGAATGGATTTATAGGTGTTGCTGAATGAGTCAACAGAGGACTGCAAGGGGAGTGACAGGATGTTTGCTGGAGTGTATGGATAGTGACTGGGGAATTGAAGTTGTGAAAGACAAGTGTGTAGGTGGTTAGAGAACCACATGCATAGTGGATAGGGGTTTGAAGCAGTCTATGTGCTAAGGCCTGGGTCACTGAATGAGTACTTGGGTACTGACTGAACGATTAGAGTACTGCAAGGAGAGTGACTGGCTGAATGTATAAGTGCTTGGGTTTTGGCTCAGCGAATGGATTTGTAGGTGTTGCTGAATGAGTCAACAGAGGACTGCAAGACGAGTGACAAGATGTTTGCTTGAGTGTATGGATAGTGACTGGGGAATTGAAGGTGTGAAAGACAAGTGTGTAGGTGGTTACCGAACCGCATGCATAGTGGATAGGGGTTTGAAGCAGTCTATGTGCTAAGGCCTGGGTCACTGAATGAGTACTTGAGTACTGACTGAACGATTAGAGTACTGCAAGGAGAGTGACTGGCTGAATGTATAAGTGGTTGGGTTTTGGCGCAGCGAATGGCTTTGTAGGTGTTGCTGAATGAGTCAACAGAGGACTGCAAGGAAAGTGACAGGATGTTTGCTGGAGTGTATGGATAGTGACTGGGGAATTGAAGGTGTGAAAGACAAGTGTGTAGGTGGTTAGAGAACCACATGCATAGTGGATAGGAGTTTGAAGCAGTCTATGTGCTAAGGCCTGGGTCACTGAATGAGTACTTGGGTACTGACTGAACGATTAGAGTACTGCAAGGAGATTGCCTGGGTGAGTGTATAAGTGGTTTGGTTTTGGCGCAGCGAATGGATTTATAGGTGTTGCTGAATGAGTCAACAGAGGACTGCAAGGGTAGTGACAGGATGTTTGCTGGAGTGTATGGATAGTGACTGGGGAATTGAAGGTGTGAAAGACAAGTGTGTAGGTGGTTAGAGAACCACATGTATAGTGGATAGGGGTTTGAAGCAGTCTATGTGCTAAGGCCTGGGTCGCTGAATGAGTACTTGGGTACTGACTGAACGATTAGAGTACTGCAAGGAGAGTGCCTGGGTGAATGTATAAGTGTTTGGGTTTTGGCGCAGCGAATGGATTTGTAGGTGTTGCTGAATGAGTCAACAGAGGACTGCAAGGGGAGTGACAGGATGTTTGCTGGAGTGTATGGATAGTGACTGGGAAATTGAAGGTGTGAAAGACAAGTGTGTAGGTGGTTAGAGAACCACATGCATAGTGGATAGGGGTTTTAAGCAGTCTATGTGCTAAGGCCTGGGTCACTAAATGAGTACTTGGGTACTGACTGAACGATTAGAGTACTGCAAGGAGAGTGCCTGGGTGAGTGTATAAGTGGTTTGGTTTTGGCGCAGCGAATGGATTTATAGGTGTTGCTGAATGAGTCAACAGAGGACTGCAAGGGGAGTGACAGGATGTTTGCTGGAGTGTATGGATAGTGACTGGGGAATTGAAGGTGTGAAAGACAAGTGTGTAGGTGGTTATCGAACAACATGCATAGTGGATAGGGGTTTGAAGCAGTCTATGTGCTAAGGCCTGGGTCACTGAATGAGTACTTGGGTACTGACTGAACGATTAGAGTACTGCAAGGAGAGTGCCTGGGTGAATGTATAAGTGTTTGGGTTTTGGCGCAGCGAATGGATTTGTAGGTGTTGCTGAATAAGTCAACAGAGGACTGCAAGGGGAGTGACAGGATGTTTGCTGGAGTGTATGGATAGTGACTGGGAAATTGAAGGTGTGAAAGACAAGTGTGTAGGTGGTTAGAGAACCGCATGCATAGTGGATAGGGGTTTGAAGCAGTCTATGTGCTAAGGCCTGGGTCACTAAATGAGTACTTGGGTACTGACTGAACGATTAGAGTACTGCAAGGAGAGTGCCTGGGTGAGTGTATAAGTGGTTGGGTTTTGGCGCAGCGAATGGATTTATAGGTGTTGCTGAATGAGTCAACAGAGGACTGCAAGGGGAGTGACAGGATGTTTGCTGGAGTGTATGGTTAGTGACTGGGGAATTGAAGATGTGAAAGACAAGTGTGTAGGTGGTTAGAGAACCGCATGCATAGTGGATAGGGGTTTGAAGCAGTCTATGTGCTAAGGCCTTGGTCACTGAATGAGTACTTGGGTACTGAGTGAACGATTAGAGTACTGCAAGGAGAGTGCCTGGGTGAATGTATAAGTGGTTGGGTTTTGGCGCAGCGAATGGCTTTGTAGGTGTTGCTGAATGAGTCAACAGAGGACTGCAAGGGGAGTGACAGGATGTTTGCTGGAGTGTATGGATAGTGACTGGGGAATTAAAGGTGTGAAAGACATGTGTGTAGGTGGTTAGAGAACCGCATGCATAGTGGATAGGGGTTTGAAGCAGTCTATGTGCTAAGGCCTGGGTCACTAAATGAGTACTTGGGTACTGACTGAACAATTAGAGTACTGCAAGGAGAGTGCCTGGGTGAATGTATAAGTGTTTGGGTTTTGGCGCAGCGAATGGATTTGTAGGTGTTGCTGAATGAGTCAACAGAGGACTGCAAGGGGAGTGACAGGATGTTTGCTGGAGTGTATGGATAGTGACTGGGAAATTGAAGGTGTGAAAGACAAGTGTGTAGGTGGTTAGAGAACCACATGCATGGTGGATAGGGGTTTTAAGCAGTCTATGTGCTAAGGCCTGGGTCACTAAATGAGTACTTGGGTACTGACTGAACGATTAGAGTACTGCAAGGAGAGTGCCTGGGTGAGTGTATAAGTGGTTTGGTTTTGGCGCAGCGAATGGATTTATAGGTGTTGCTGAATGAGTCAACAGAGGACTGCAAGGGGAGTGACAGGATGTTTGCTGGAGTGTATGGATAGTGACTGGGGAATTGAAGGTGTGAAAGACAAGTGTGTAGGTGGTTATCGAACAACATGCATAGTGGATAGGGGTTTGAAGCAGTCTATGTGCTAAGGCCTGGGTCACTGAATGAGTACTTGGGTACTGACTGAACGATTAGAGTACTGCAAGGAGAGTGACTGGCTGAATGTATAAGTGGTTGGGTTTTGGCGCAGCGAATGGCTTTGTAGGTGTTGCTGAATGAGTCAACAGAGGACTGCAAGGAAAGTGACAGGATGTTTGCTGGAGTGTATGGATAGTGACTGGGGAATTGAAGGTGTGAAAGACAAGTGTGTAGGTGGTTATCGAACAACATGCATGGTGGATAGGGGTTTGAAGCAGTCTATGTGCTAAGGCCTGGGTCACTGAATGAGTACTTGGGTACTGACTGAACGATTAGAGTACTGCAAGGAGAGTGCCTGGGTAAATGTATAAGTGTTTGGGTTTTAGCGCAGCGAATGGATTTGTAGGTGTTGCTGAATGAGTCAACAGAGGACTGCAAGGGGAGTGACAGGATGTTTGCTGGAGTGTATGGTTAGTGACTGGGGAATTGAAGGTGTGAAAGACAAGTGTGTAGGTGGTTAGAGAACCGCATGCATAGTGGATAGGGGTTTGAAGCAGTCTATGTGCTAAGGCCTTGGTCACTGAATGAGTACTTGGGTACTGAGTGAACGATTAGAGTACTGCAAGGAGAGTGCCTGGGTGAATGTATAAGTGGTTGGGTTTTGGCGCAGCGAATGGCTGTGTCGGTGGTGCTGAATGAGTCCACAGAGGACTGCAAGGGGAGTGACAGGATGTTTGCTGGAGTGTATGGATAGTGACTGGGGAATTAAAGGTGTGAAAGACATGTGTGTAGGTGGTTAGAGAACCGCATGCATAGTGGATAGGGGTTTGAAGCAGTCTATGTGCTAAGGCCTGGGTCACTAAATGAGTACTTGGGTACTGACTGAACGATTAGAGTACTGCAAGGAGAGTGCCTGGGTGAGTGTATAAGTGGTTGGGTTTTGGCGCAGCGAATGGATTTATAGGTGTTGCTGAATGAGTCAACAGAGGACTGCAAGGGGAGTGACAGGATGTTTGCTGGAGTGTATGGTTAGTGACTGGGGAATTGAAGGTGTGAAAGACAAGTGTGTAGGTGGTTAGAGAACCGCATGCATCGTGGATAGGGGTTTGAAGCAGTCTATGTGCTAAGGCCTGGGTCACTGAATGAGTACTTGGGTACTGACTGAACGATTAGAGTACTGCAAGGAGAGTGCCTGGGTGAATGTATAAGTGTTTGGGTTTTGGCATAGCGAATGGATTTGTAGGTGTTGCTGAATGAGTCAACAGAGGACTGCAAGGGGGGTGACAGGATGTTTGCTGGAGTGTATGGATAGTGACTGGGAAATTGAAGGTGTGAAAGACATGTGTGTAGGTGGTTAGAGTACCGCATGCATAGTGGATATGGGTTTCAAGCAGTCTATGTGCTAAGGCCTGGGTCACTAAATGAGTACTTGGGTACTGACTGAACGATTAGAGTACTGCAAGGAGAGTGACTGGGTGAATGTATAAGTGGTTGGGTTTTGACGCAGCGAATGGATTACTACATGGTGCTGGATGGCTGATTGGAGAATTGCAATTACAAAGACTCACTAGCCTGGAAGCAGTTAGGTGACTACATACATTCTACACATTTCACTACAACACTGCTCGTGTGAATGCCTGACTAATTGTGCGAATCCATAAGCAGTAACTAAGTTCTACTAGTACTGAAACTTGACAACAGGTTAGGTTTTTAAGCAGTTATGTGTCAGCAAAGACATAAAGTAACCACATGCTTCTGTCACAATGGTTGCACAAGTGCACACATACTCACAGTGTGATTCTAGAGATCCAAAACTATTCCCTGGGCTTTAGCAAAAGAGACGCACTAGTCTGGAAGAGGTTAGGAGACTGCATACATTCTACACATTTCACGACAGCTTTTCTAGTGTGAATGCCTGAATAATTCTGCGAATCCATAAGCAGTGTCTGGGTTCTAATACTAGTGAAACTTGACAATAGGATAGGTTTTTAACCAGTTATGTGTTAGCAGAGACATAAAGTAACCACATGCTTCTGTCACAATGGTTACACAAGTGCACACATACTCACAGTGTGATTCTAGACAAGCCAAACTATTCTCTGGACTTTATCAAACGAGACTCACTAGCCTGGAAGCAGTTAGGTGACTACATACATTCTACACATTTCACTACAGCACTGCTAGTGTGAATACCTGACTCATTGTGTGAATCCATAAGCAGTAACTAAGTTCTACTAGTACTGAAACTTGACAACAGGTTAGATTTTTAAGCAGTTATGTGTCAGCAAAGACATAAAGTAACCACATGCTTCTGTCACAATGGTTTCAGAAGTGCACACATACTCACAGTGTGATTCTAGAGAACCAAAACTATTCCCTGGGCTTTAGCAAAAGAGACGCACTAGTCTGCAAGAGCTTAGGTGACTGCATACATTCTACACATTTCACTACAGCATTGCTAGTGTGAATGCCTGAATCATTCTGCGAATCCATAAGCAGTGACTGAGTTCTAATACTACAGAAACTTGACAACAGGATAGAATAAGAACCATCATTCAACTATACCTTTGAACACAGTTTCAAATATATATATTACTATACATAGGGGCAGATTTACAAACCCCTTGAGCCATATTTGCGTCACTTTTCCCATGTTAAAAGTGACGCAAAAGTGGCGCAAGAGGCTTGTAAAACTGCCCCATACTGTTTTTTAAACAAACATCAAATACAATTCAAAAAATTAAAATATACATCAGTACATTTAATAATATATTTCAAACAACACAGTTTCATTAAATTATCAAATCTTTTTTAAATAAACGTCCAAAATATATAACTCACCTATTAAATAAATCTGTTGAATTAAAAATCTCACATACTCAGTCAGGATTTTCTTTTTCACACAGACAATGTAGATAAGCACACTCTCCAATATAAAACCAGTAATGGCAAACTTCCCCTCTAATTTTTCATACATATACACATGACTTCCCAGTGTTTTTCAAATTGTAAAACGAATTTCCATTGGTCATAGAGAATAATACTTTTCAACTGACATCTTCCCCCCTTGTTCTGAATATCAGTTTCCATAGCAACAGCTCATGCAACATTCAACTTAGTTGCCAGGTCACAAGTTCACCACACAATGTTGCAAATGACAACAGCAGGTGTGGTTGGCTTTGCAAAGCATTACCTTATCCTTTCTGCTGTACCTTTCAAACTTTTCATTATAACCAATAATAAACATGCTTTCTAAACCAAGAAAAATGCACCCTATATTAGAATGTAGAGTGTTCTTAAACAGCCAATCAAATCTCTACTTTCTTAAAAACAGCATGTTGTCCACCATTTTAGATAGATTTCATTGTCCCTCCTGCCTACCTCAGCTACAGACATCTTCTTATTACCTACAGTGATCCCTTCAAGATGCTTTCAGTGTGGATTGTGGGACACAGCTATGTTTTCTGGTGCAAAAGGTATGCTGAAAGCAGAGGTATTGACAAAGATTTAGCTTTGCCAAATGTAGACATTAAATGGATTGGACAGAGAGGATTAAAGTGGCACCAATTGATGCCATTGGTTAAATCCTTTTTGCATCTCCAACACCCTGACCTCATAATTGTGCACTGTGGTGGCAATGAACTAGGCACTTTGACTGGGGTAGGTCTGGAAATGCTTATGAAGGACACCTTTGCAGAATTCATGTCACTTTTCCCCCAAACTGCCTTTGTCTATTCTAACATATGCCAAAGACAGAAATGGAAGTGGTCCAATCATTTTTGTCCACAGATTGAGAAAGCTAGGAAACATGTCAATAAAGCTGTTTCTGCTTATCTCAGAGATTATAGGATGGGGTCCATTTTCAACAACAATCTGCGTTTTAATATGGATGGCATCTATAGGAGAGATGGTGTACATTTTACAGATGAGGGTAACAGAGTCTTTCTCATCAATTTAGACTCTGCATCGGTACTTACTTGTAGGTACCATAATCTGTCAATAAACACAAGGGCTCTTTTTAGAGCCACCCAAGATATAAACATATATGCTTGATGTATTTTAAAAAAAATATTTTGGGGATGCGCGCACCCAACGCGTTTACCTTGGAGTCGCGCACCCAACGCGTTTACACCAGGGGGCCGCGCTGGGAGTCGCGCACCCAACGCGTTCACACTAGGGCCCGCGATGGGCGGCGCGCTGGGTGCGCGACTCCTTATTTTACCGTAAAATTTTTGTTAGCTCCTACCACTAATTTATATTCTCCCCGGGGACCCCATCCCCTGGGGCCTATACATAATAATGGAGACCGTGAGGGGAGCCCCAATGCCCCCACGGTCCCGCCGGCTCCCCGCGTCCTTCGAGAGCCGGCATTGCTTTTCCACATGGGGAGCTGCTGACATGCAGCTCCCCATGTGGAAAAGCAATCTCCTTTGGATATTGGAAGAGAGAGCAGGTTTCCTGCTCTCTCTTCCAAAATCCAAAGCAGTTTGCAATGACAGGACGGGAGCCGCGAGGCTCCCGTCCTGTCATTGCAAACTACAGTGTCCCGGGGGTAGGCACCCCGGGACACTGCAGGAGCCGGCCCTGGGGGGTGGCGGTCCCCAGGGCCATCACGGGCTCCAGGAGGGGGGCCACGCGGCCCCCTCCGTACATGTTCAAAGCCCCGGGGAGGTGGTGGTCCCCGGGGTTCGGGGTCCGAAACGGACCCCCACATGTATTTCCTTAGTGCCCCGGGGAGGTGGCGGTCCCGGGGCGTGTGGGGGTTCGAGCCCCCCACACATGTCTTTTAATTTTGTAAAAAAATAAGCCCCGGGAGTGGTGGTCCCCGGGGCAATCACGGGCTCCAGGAGGGGGCCGCGCGGCCCCCTCCGTACATGTTCAAAGCCCCGGGAGGTGGTGGTCCCCGGGGCTTCGGGGGTCTGAAACGGACCCCCACATGTATTTCCTTAGTGCCCCGGGGAGGTGGCGGTCCCGGGCGTGTGGGGGTTCGAGCCCCCACACATGTCTTTTAATTTTTTAAAAAATAAGCCCCGGGGAGTGGTGGTCCCCGGGCTTGGGAGTCCCTTACAGGCCCCCATTCATTTTTATTAACCCCCACATGCCCCCGGGACTTGGCCCACCCGGGGGCCAATTAACAACGAAGCGCACGACACCGCGCGTCGTTTTTTTTATCGGCGGGATCCGTGCACCCTAAGCGCATCCCCCCGATTTAAAAAAAAAAATGCTTTTTTCTGCCCAGGGGGTCCTTGTGGGACCCCCTGAGCAGACCTAGGGGGTCAGGGTGTTTCTACCCTGCCCCCTTTGTGCGCTTTGCGCACTTGTTTCTGTCCCTCGGTTCTACCGAGGGACAAAATGGCTGCCAACATTTCCTGAATCGGAATGTTGACAGCCAGCTGACAGCCAATTAGCATGCAGCTCGTGATCGGGACGGTGCGCGCAGGGTGCGCTCAGGGTGCGCGAATCCGACGCGGCCATAGATATATATGTACTTTTACTTTTGATTTTCTCAGCAACTACTGAACGGATTTAAACCATTTAACAAAAAGGGTTCTTTCTGAACCAAGAACTACCTCTTTGCCAAATTTGGTGTAATTCCGTTCAGCAGTTCGGGCTGTAGCCGTGTCTAAAGTTTCCTATGGGAAATTGATTTTTTGACTCTTATTTTTTAATTTCTCCGCAACTACTGAACGGATTTACACCATTTAACAAAAGGGTTCTTTCTGAACCAAGAACTACCTCTTTGCCAAAGTTGGTGTAATTCCGTTCAGCAGTTCGGGCTGTAACCGTGTATAAAGTTTCCTATGGGAAAATGAATGGGGAAAACACGTTTTGGGACCCCCCTTTTCTCGGCCCCCGCTTGACGAATCACCCTGAGACTTTCAGGGTAGGAGCGGACCGGAGCGGGCCACAAAGTTTGAAAATTTCGCGAAGATTCGTCAACCGACGCAAGAGTTATTTCAAATAGAATGTTGCGGATTTCCTATGGAAAATAGGTCCTAACTATAACTATCTACTGGCGACCGCCAGTAGATAATATATTATCTACTGGCGGTCGCCAGTAGATAGTTATAGTTAGGACCTATTTTCCATAGGAAATCCGCGACACTCTATTTGAAATAACTCTCTTGCCGGTTGACGTATCTTCGCGAAATTTTCCAACTTGTTTCCAACTTGTTTCCAACTTGTTGGTGCGCTCCTGAAAGTCTCGGGGTGATTCGTCAAGCGGGAGCCGAGAAAAAAGGGGGGTCCCAAAACGTGTTTTCCCCATTCATTTTTCCATAGGGACCTTTCATCGCAACTACAGCCCGAACTGCTGAACGGAATTACACCAAATTTGGCAAAGAGGTAGCCCTTGCTTCAGTGTCGTGCCTTTTTCTTAAATGGTGTAAATCCGTTCAGTAGTTTCTGAGAAATTTGAAAAAGAAAACACATATATATCTGGGCGGAGCCTAACCACACATGTCATCGTGAGATCTGATTGGCAATCAGCACTTCATCCTGGAATTGCTGGCAGCCATCTTGGGACCAATATAAATGATAGTACCCCATTGAAATGCATTGTAGTGAATCGAATATTTTGAGGGTTACCAAAAGGAGAACTATAAAGGGTGATAACAGACTTTAGTTACATTAGAATTCATTTGTTGATGGTACCATACTAATTTCAGGAATTGTGGTGTGTTCTAAGGTGATTTTACCCTGTGGAAAACCTTCTGCTGGGATATCATGAATCATGTTTGAGAGAAAACTATTTTCACATGCTTGTCCCATACAGTTTTGGAAGGTGCTCCAGAAGCTAAAATGAGAGCATATTTTCTGTAAATTCACATTATCTTTCTCAGTCATGTGAGAATGAAGTCTGACATTCTCAGTAAAACATGTACATCCAACAAGGGCAGAGACTGTCAGTTGATTCCTTTGTGTTCTACTGCAGCTTCCCAGAGTGTTCTAAAGAACAACTAGAGTGCTAACAGCCTTACTTATGACAAAAGTATGGCACACCTGAAGCCATCTTGATTGGAATAAACTGGTAACACTTAAAACATTTAATTTAAAAAGGAACAAAATGATGGGGTTCATTTTGTCATAGAAATTATGGCTAGTGCTGTAGAAAGAAAAATTAGTGCTAAAACACTACCTCCAGCACGACACCCTACACTACCCAAACATAACTGCACTACCCTAAACCCTACATATACCCCCAGCATGACCTCCCACACTACACAAACACCACTGCACTACCCTAAACCCTAAAACACTACCCCCAGCACGACCCCCTACACTACCCAAACACCACTGCACTACCCTAAACCCTAAAACACTAACCCCAGCATGACCCCCTACACTACCCAAACACTACTGCACTACCCTAAACCATAAAACACGACCCCTACACTACACAAACACGACTGCACTACCCTAAACCCTAAAACACTACCCACAGCATGACCCCCTTCACTACATAAACACCACTGCACTAACATAAACCCTAAAACACTACCCCCAGCACGACTCCCTACACTACCCAACACCACTGCACTACCCTAAACCCTAAATCTACCCCAAGCACGACCCCTACACTACCCAAACACCACTGCACTACCCTAAACCATAAAACACTACTCCCAGCATGACCCCCTACACTACACAAACACCACTGCACTACCCTAAACCCTAAAACACTACCCCCAGCACGACTCCCTACACTACCCAACACCACTGCACTACCCTAAACCTACCCCAGCACGACCCCTACACTACCCAAACACCACTCCACTACCCTAAACCATAAAACACTACCCCCAGCATGACCCCCTACACTACACAAACACCACTGCGCTACCCTAAACCCTAAAACACTACCACCAGCATGACCCCCTACACTACTCAAACACCACTGCACTACCCTAAAACCTATAACACTACCCCCAGCATGACCCCCTACACTACTGCACTACCCTAAACCCTAAAACACTACCCCCAGCACGACTCCCTACGCTACCCAAACACCACTGCACTACCCTAAACCCTAAAACACTACCCCAGCACGACTCCCTGCACTACCCAAACACCACTGCACTACCCTAAATCCTAAATCTGCCTCCAGCACGACCCCTACACTACCCAAACACCACTGCACTACCCTAAACCATAAAACACTACCCCCAGCATGACCCCCTACACTACAATACTACCACTGCACTACCCTAAACCCTAAAACACTACCACCAGCATGACCCCTACACTACTCAAACACCACTGCACTACCCTAAACCCTAAAACACTACCCCAGCATGACCCCCTACACTACCCATACACCACTGCACTACCCTAAACCCTAAAACACTACCCCCAGCACGACCCCCTACACCACTGCACTACCCTAAACCCTAAAACACTACCCCTGCACGACCCCTACACTACCCAAACACCACTGCACTACCCTATACCCTAAAACACGACCCCCTACACTACACAAACACGACTCCACTACCCTAAACCCTAAAACACTACCCACAGCATGACCCCCTTCACTACAAAAATACCACTGCACTGCCCTAAACCCTAAAACACTACCCTAGCACTACCCCTACACTACCCAAACACCACTGCACTAACATAAACCCTAAAACACTACCCCCAGCACGACTCCCTACACTACCCAAACACCACTGCACTACCCTAAACTCTAAATCTACCCCCAGCACGACCCCTATACTACCCAAACACCACTGTACTACCCTAAACCATAAAACACTACCCCCAGCATGACCCCCTACACTACACAAACACCACTGCACTACCCTAAACCCTAACACTACCACCAGCATGACCCCCTACACTACTCAAACACCACTGCACTACCCTAAACCCTAAAACACTACCCCAGTATGACCCCCTACACTACCCATACACCACTGCACTACCCTAAGCCCTAAAACACTACCCCCAGCACGACCCCCTACACTACTGCACTACCCTAAACCCTAAAACACTACCCCCAGCACGACCCCCTACACTACCCAAACACCACTGCACTACCCTAAACCCTAAAACACTACCCCCAGCACGACCCCCTACACCACCCAAACACCACTGCACTACCCTAAACCCTAGAAAAGAAACCCCCACCCCATGCCCAATCCCCCTTACCTCTCACTCCTCATGGTTCCTCTCTCCTCATGGTTCCTGCTTCACGTTATCTCTGAGGGGCGGTGCACGTCGTTGTGAGGAAACGGAACAGCCTCTGTTTCCTTACAACGACATAGATCGTCTACATGTTTTTTAGAACACATGGTCATTTACCATACATACCTTTACAACAAAATTAGTTGTAAAGGCATGCGTGGTAAATTATCATGCGTTATAAAAAAATGTGTAGTAATGACTTCGTGATGTACAACGCATGCGTGGTAATGCATGCGTTGTAATGGTATCGCAAAGTAAAAAAGTCGTTGTAACGGCTGTTTACCGATCGAAGTGCATTCCCGGCTGTTGTATTGTGAAAGTGTCCCCGTGGCCTGGTTTCACTTCCGGTGAGAGAGTGGAAGAGTCTGTTTGGATCTAAAGGAGTTCTGTTGTTGGACGGGGCCGGCGCGACATGTCATCAGAAAACATAGATAATGGAAAGCGTACTCCCTGAAGTGTGGAGCAGTGCCATGAGAGGTCAACGAGTGTGCGTCCCACCGCAGTATGACCGTACCGCGTGACCCATGTGCCGCCTCCAGGGTACGGGAGGCAGAAGCGGCATCTAATTCTACATTTTGGTACTAGGGCATTTTAACTTCGTTGTTCCTGCCAGATACAAAGAGAAGATCCTGTGTTATTCAGTGCCCTCGTTGCCTTTTTTGTGGGTTGTGGTGCTTGTCACTTCGCTGCCCCGCCGGTGCACATGGCTGGGCACCCCACCTCGTGTGCCATCTGCAGGGCCTCTACCCTCGGATCACTGGTTTCGGTTTCTGGAGTGGCAACATAAACAGTTGCTCCCAAAGGACTAGCCTGAACACTTAGGTGAATATCCCCTGCACCAGCATTCCACAGAAATTCTTTCCTAGCTCTCCCACGTCAACGAGCACGGCTCCGCTCGCGACACCGTATGACGTCATCGGAGCCATAAGAGGACCTCGTCGGCGTGCCTTATGTCAGTTCCACCCATTTTTTACGTGCCACCGAGGCAAACAGGGGACCGAGACATTTTCACATGTATACAGAGTAATATATATATATATATTTTCACTGAAAAAACCATAGGTTTCAGGCACGTTATAGTTAGAAATTAGCATTTAAAAAACCTTAGAAATTCACTGAAAAAACCATAGGTTTCAGGGGCGTTATAGTTAGTTGGACATTTCCGTCGTACAAAACCATAGAAATTCCCCCGTTATAGTTAGTTCAGCTAACTATAACTTGCGCGCCCGCAATGCACTGCTGATGATGTCACATATTACATCACTCATGACATGGTCAGTGACATCACTCATGACATCACTGATGACATCTCAAATGACATCATCCAGTGAATGTGTGTTTTTCTGAAAATTAAATATGTTTTATATATGTATATCTCAAGGTCGATGGAAGAATAAATGGGTATATAAGTGTCTAAATGGATGATTTTTTTGTAAAATTGATTGTATAACTGACTAAGCGTATCTTAGTGAATACATGGGTTAGTGAGTAATGTTTAAATATGAAAATATCTGTATCAGTCTCTCACTTTGTGTATAAGTGGCTGCATGGGTTGGTGAGTAGCTACATGAGTGTCTATATGGGTTATTAGTTGGTTTTTTGAGTATCAGTATGAGTGTCTGAGTGTCTGTATGGTTTGGTGGGGGTATTACTTAGTGCATAGATGCATGAATGAGTGACTCACTGTTTGTATGTGTTGAAGACAGCATGTGTGCAGGACTGTATAGGTGGATGAGTATGTGTATGGGTGTGTTAGTGAGTGAATGACTGTCTCAATAGTGTCTTTATGAGTAACTACATATGTTTTAAACTAGTATATGTGAGTATTGGTGTATATAAGTGAGTATATGTGAGAGTGAGAGATTGGAAGAGTTCCTGTACAAATAAGTAGGTGTTTCTATAAGTGATTGTTTAAGAGAGTAAGTATGTGTAAGTTTCTGTAGAAGTAAGTGTGGTAGTGTGTGTGTATAACTGTATATGCAAGTAAATGGATGTTTGATACTTTGTTTGCATGTGTGACTATGTGTGTGAGTAACTCTATGGATGAGTGGCGGTGTGTAACAGGATGTATAGGTGTATGAGTACATATGATGAGTGAGTACATGTATGAGTGACAGTATAGGGACTGTTGGTGAATGAGTGGATGTGTGTGTAGATCTTGGAATTACTGAATAGGTGTGTTGTAACTGGTATTGGTATGTCCATTGTTCTGAAAATATTAGTTTGTATTTTTGAGTGTGTGTATCAAAGGTTATATTAGGGTGAGAGGAGGTCTGCCACTCTATCACAAGGATGATGTCATCCATCAGTGATGTCATCAGTGATGTCATTTGAGATGTCATCAGTAATGTCATGAGTGATGTCACTGACCATGTCATGAGTGATGTAATATGTGACGTCATCAGCAGTGCATTGCGGGCGCGCGAGTTATAGTTAGCTGAACTAACTATAACGGGGGAATTTCTATGGTTTTGTACGATGGAAATGTCCAACTAACTATAACGCCCCTGAAACCTATGGTTTTTTCAGTGAATATATATATATATATATATATTCACTGAAAAAACCATAGGTTTTACAGACGTTATAGTTAGAAATTAGCATTTACAAAACCTTTGAAATTCACTGAAAAAACCATAGGTTTCAGGGGCGTTATAGTTAGCTGGACATTTCACTCGTACAACACCATAGAAATTCCACTGTTATAGTTAGTTCAGCTAACTATAACTCGCGCCCCCGCAATGCACTGCTCATGACGTCACATATTACATCATTCATGGCATGGTCAGTGACATCACTGATGACATCACTGATGACATCTGAAATGACATTACTGATGACATCATCCACGTGAAAATTTGATGCACCTCCTCACAGTCTAATATAACCTTTAATACACCCACTGTAAAATACAGACTCCCATTTTCGAAACCATCGAGACACCAATACCAGTTACTACATACGCACTCTTTGATTCCTAGGACTCCACACACATCCACTCATTCACCCATACATGCAGTTACTCATCAATACAATACTATGATATGCACTCATACACCTATTCAGACACTCACACACCGCCACTCATCCATGGAATTACTCACACACCTAGTCAGTCATGCAAAGAATCAATCACACTCCCATTTACTCACCTATACAGTTATACACACACCACCTCACTAATTCATACAGATACTAACGCATAATTACTCTCTTATATAATCACTGATACAAGTACACACTCATCCATACAGCCACTCTCACAATCACTCACTCTCACATATACTCATTTATATACAGCATCACTCACATATACTGCCTTTTACATATGTAGTTACTCACGCATGTACCACTGAGACATCCATTCACTCACAACACACCCATACACTCACTCACCCACCCATACAGCTGTTTCCACATGCACTCTTGAACCCATACACCCAGTGAATCAACCACTCACACATCAATGCACAGAGTCACACACCTCCAACCCACCCACACACACACTCAGTCTCCCATACAAATACTCAGGCAAACAATCAATAACCCATATAAACACTCATGTAGCTACTGACAACCCATGTAGCAGCTTACACAACAACAGACAGACTGATACACACATTCACACAGTTTAGTCACTAACCCATGCATTCAGTAAGACACGTTTAATCACTCACTTATACAATCAGTCACACACCTGTAAAATCCCCCATCCAGACACTTATACACCCACTCATTCTTCAATACACCTAAGAATATATGTAAAACATATTTAAAAATTACAGAAACACACAGTCACTGGATGATGTCACCAGTGATGTCATTTGAGATGTCATCAGTGATGTCATCAGTGATGTCACTGACCATGCCATGAATGATGTAATATGTGACGTCATGAGCAGTGCATTGCGGGGGCGCGAGTTATAGTTAGCTGAACTAACTATAACAGTGGAATTTCTATGGTTTTGTACGAGTGAAATATCCAGCTAACTATAACGCCCCTGAAACCTATGGTTTTTTCAGTGAATATATATATACATATATACTTCACTTGTTCTGGCTGGATGGCACAGAATGAATGGGAGCGCACTCTCAGGCAAGTTTCTTTACTTTTTCTTTATAATTTCAGCATACAAGTACAAAAGTGCGACCTTATGTATATCAGAGTGGCAATAGCCCCTCTGTAGTTATAGTTAGGGCTACCAGAGATAAGGATTACTCAGATTGTTGTCCCCTATTAACTATGTACCTGTTTGATGAATGTAAGAAAAATACACTGAAGCACACCAAACCACTGCTACTTTTATCCTCAGACAATCATGAAACAAGAAGAACACAATTGATTAAATAGACTTCTATTTTCAACTTCCCAAGAAGTGATTCACAGTCGTAGACGTATCAGATCATTTTAGTTTATTCCATTGTAGACAAACAGAGGCAGCCGACGCATGCGTTTCGTCCTCCTGGATTTTCTCAAGGCTGCAAATTACATGTACAAAGACTATATATCAAAATGTATTTGTTTACAATAATAAATACAAGATTAAAAAACTTGTGCCTTGTTTAAAGTGAAAACTGAGTGCACAGTCCCAGCCACAGTTGCTGCAATTTCAAGACGCACCTCACAAACAACTGAGGTAACCAGTATTTCTGATACCTCGTGTCAGCAGTATGACAAGTGGTGACTCATCCAATGCCCAGGGTCAAGCATCAGGCAGCGTCTCCGATCCATTTCTTTTAGAACTGCAGAGATTCAGGAAAGGAAACAAACAGGCTTACACAAAGGAAATGGGTTCAAAAAGACACGGAGGGGCAAATCAAGAGTCAGATGCAAACACAAAGGAAAAAGTGGGCGTCACAACCAGATCATGTTCACAGAACCAGAAAATGTGAATAATGTTAATGCCATTGACATTTCTGACAATATCAACATTGTGAATCTTTCAAGCCATGATTTGACTGATGTAGAAATAAAATTGTTAAGCAAGGGATTGGGTTTCTGTCCAAGTTCTTTGCTTAATTTTACATCACTACATGTCAGTTGTTTCAAGTTCACCAGGAAATTGAAACTACATACATGTTTCTGGAATAAACAACACATATATCCACAGATCTGTGCACCTGAAAACGTAGATTCATTTCCCACTATCAGGGACATGAAAGATGTGCATTTGCTACTATCTCTGGGGGATCAGGAAGAGTCTCCCTCGATACAGACTGTGATAACAGATTTAGATCTTGATACATTTTCTGATGTGGACAGTGGTTTGAGAAAGAACTCAAGATTCACCCCCACCTACCAGGTTCCAATCCCATTGACAGATTTCAAGAATTGGTGTACCAAGATCTGTACAATTTAGAGGACAAATTTAATTCAAATAAAATTAACATCAAACAAAATATCACTATGGATGAAAGGAAGGCGCCTGTAAACCTTAAAAATAACAACTCCCTTGTCATCAGAGAAGCTGACAAGGGAGGTAACGTAGTCCTTAGGGATAAATCTGACTATCTATGTGAAATAGACAGACAACTAGCGGACACCACAGCTTATGTAAAACTCAGTTACAGCCCCATGAAAACAACGAATGAAACTGTGGAAAATAGGTTGATACACTGGAAAGACTTGTGTCTTATTTCCGATCTTGAATTCAAATATCTTTTCAATGAGAACCCCACAAATCCCTGATTCTACAGCCTACCAAAAATACATAAAGAAGTGGGTTTCCCTCCGGGGAGACCCATCATCTCGGAATTGGGTCTCCCACAGAAAAAATATCTGAGTATATAGATCTATATTTGCAGCCCTTGGTCATAAATCTACCATCCTACATTAAGGATACCTGTGATATCTTGAGCAAAATTGCAGATGTGGAGTGGGTGGAAGGACATCAATTAGTGACTCTTGATATGTGCTCACTATATACGTGCATACCAGGGGAACTGGGTCTAAAGGCTGTGCAACACTTTTTGGACACACGACCAGTTAACATGTTTGAACATACCAACATGGTATTGGATTTAAAGGAACTGGTGTTGAACAACAACATATTTACACACAATGGCGACTGGTTTCGCCAGATACGAGGGGTGGCAATGGGGGCGAAACTTTCGCTGTCGCCAGTAGATAGTTATAGTTAGGACCTATTTTCCATAGGAAATCCGCAACATTCTATTTGCAATAACGTTGGCGCCGGTTGATGAATCTTCGCGAAAGTTTCCAACTTGTTTCCAACTTGTTTCCAACTTGTTGGTGCGCTCCTGAAAGTCTCGGGGTGATTCGTCAAGCGGGGGCCGAGAAAAAAGGAGGGTCCCAAAACGTGTTTTCCCCATTCATTTTTCCATAGGGACCTTTCATCGCAACTACAGCCCTAACTGCTGAACGGAATTACACCAAATTTGGCAAAGAGGTAGCCCTTGCTTCAGTGTCATGCCTTTTTCTTAAATGGTGTAAATCCGTTCAGTAGTTTCTGAGAAATTTGAAAAAGAAAACACATATATATCTGGGCGGAGCCTAACCACACATGTCATTGTGAGATCTGATTGGCTGTCAGCACTTCATCCTGGAATTGCTGGCAGCCATCTTGGGACCAATATAAATGATAGTACCCCATTGAAATGCATTGTAGTGAATCGAATATTTTGAGGGTTACCAAAAGGAGAACTATAAAGGGTGATAACAGACTTTAGTTACATTAGAATTCATTTGTTGATGGTACCATACTAATTTCAGGAATTGTGGTGTGTTCTAAGGTGATTTTACCCTGTGAAAAACCTTCTGCTGGGATATCATGAATCATGTTTGAGAGAAAACTATTTTCACATGCTTGTCCCATACAGTTTTGGAAGGTGCTCCAGAAGCTAAAATGAGAGCATATTTTCTGTAAATTCACATTATCTTTCTCAGTCATGTGAGAATGAAGTCTGACATTCTCAGTAAAACATGTACATCCAACAAGGGCAGAGACTGTCAGTTGATTCCTTTGTGTTCTACTGCAGCTTCCCAGAGTGTTCTAAAGAACAACTAGAGTGCTAACAGCCTTACTTATGACAAAAGTATGGCACACCTGAAACCATCTTGATTGGAATAAACTGGTAACACTTAAAACATTTAATTTAAAAAGGAACAAAATGATGGGGTTCATTTTGTCATAGAAATTATGGTTAGTGCTGTAGAAAGAAAAATTAGGACATGTTTTAAGTGAGATCTCAAATATCTTCCTGTTATATTTCAACAGGAGCAGCCTGTCAGTTGATGCCTTTGTGTTCTACTGCAGCTTCCCAGAGTGTTCTAAAGAACAACTAGAGTGCTAACAGCCTTACTTATGACAACATTATGGCACACCTGAAGCCATCTTGATTGGAATAAACTGGTAACACTTAAAACATTTAATTTAAAAAGGAACAAAATGATGGGGTTCATTTTGTCATAGAAATTATGGTTAGTGCTGTAGAAAGAAAAATTAGGACATGTTTCAAGTGTGATCTCAAATATCTTCCTGTTATATTTCAACAGGAGCAGCCTGTCAGTTGATGCCTTTGTGTTCTACTGCAGCTTCCCAGAGTGTTCTAAAGAACAACTAGAGTGCTAACAGTCTTACTTATGACAAAATTATGGCACACCTGAAGCCATCTTAATTGGAATAAACTGGTAACTCTTAAAACATTTAATTTAAAAAGGAACAAAATGAGGGGGTTCATTTTGTCATAGAAATTATGGCTAGTGCTGTAGAAAGAAAAATTAGTGCTAAAACACTACCCCCAGCACGACACCCTACACTACCCAAACATAACTGCACTACCCTAAACCCTAAATATACCCCCAGCATGACCTCCCACACTACACAAACACCACTGCACTACCCTAAACCCTAAAACACTACCCCAGCACGACCCCCTACACTACCCAAACACCACTGCACTACCCTAAACCTAAAACACTAACCCCAGCATGACCCCCTACACTACCCAAACACTACTGCACTACCCTAAACCATAAAACACGACCCCTACACTACACAAACACGACTGCACTACCCTAAACCCTAAAACACTACCAACAGCATGACCCCCTTCACTACATAAACACCACTGCACTAACATAAACCCTAAAACACTACCCCCAGCACGACTCCCTACACTACCCAACACCACTGCACTACCCTAAACCCTAAATCTACCCCAAGCACGACCCCTACACTACCCAAACACCACTGCACTACCCTAAACCATAAAACACTACTCCCAGCATGACCCCCTACACTACACAAACACCACTGCACTACCCTAAACCCTAAAACACTACCCCCAGCACGACTCCCTACACTACCCAACACCACTGCACTACCCTAAACCCTAAATCTACCCCCAGCACGACCCCTACACTACCCAAACACCACTCCACTACCCTAAACCATAAAACACTACCCCCAGCATGACCCCCTACACTACACAAACACCACTGCGCTACCCTAAACCCTAAAACACTACCACCAGCAAGACCCCCTACACTACTCAAACACCACTGCACTACCCTAAACCCTATAACACTACCCCCAGCATGACCCCCTACACTACTGCACTACCCTAAACCCTAAAACACTACCCCCAGCACGACTCCCTACGCTACCCAAACACCACTGCACTACCCTAAACCCTAAAACACTACCCCCAGCACGACTCCCTGCACTACCCAAACACCACTGCACTACCCTAAACCCTAAATCTGCCTCCAGCACGACCCCTACACTACCCAAACACCACTGCACTACCCTAAACCATAAAACACTACCCCCAGCATGACCCCCTACACTACACAAACACCACTGCACTACCCTAAACCCTAAAACACTACCACCAGCATGACCCCCTACACTACTCAAACACCACTGCACTACCCTAAACCCTAAAACACTACCCCAGCATGACCCCCTACACTACCCATACACCACTGCACTACCCTAAACCCTAAAACACTACCCCCAGCACGACCCCCTACACCACTGCACTACCCTAAACCCTAAAACACTACCCCTGCACGACCCCTACACTACCCAAACACCACTGCACTACCCTATACCCTAAAACACGACCCCTACACTACACAAACACGACTCCACTACCCTAAACCCTAAAACACTACCCACAGCATGACCCCTTCACTACAAAAATACCACTGCACTGCCCTAAACCCTAAAACACTACCCTAGCACTACCCCTACACTACCCAAACACCACTGCACTAACATAAACCCTAAAACACTACCCCAGCACAACCCCCTACACTACACAAACACCACTGCACTACCCTAAACCCTAAAACACTACCCCCAGCACGACTCCTACACTACCCAAACACCACTGCACTACCCTAAACTCTAAATCTACCCCCAGCACGACCCCTACACTACCCAAACACCACTGCACTACCCTAAACCATAAAACACTACCCCCAGCACGACCCCCTACACTACACAAACACCACTGCACTACCCTGAACCCTAACACTACCACCAGCATGACCCCCTACACTACTCAAACACCACTGCACTACCCTAAACCCTAAAACACTACCCCAGTATGACCCCCTACACTACCCATACACCACTGCACTACCCTAAGCCCTAAAACACTACCCCCAGCACGACCCCCTACACTACTGCACTACCCTAAACCCTAAAACACTACCCCCAGCACGACCCCTACACTACCCAAACACTACTGCACTACCATAAACCCTAAAACACTACCCCCAGCACGACCCCCTACACCACCCAAACACCACTGCACTACCCTAAACCCTAGAAAAGAAACCCCACCCCATGCCCAATCCCCCTTACCTCTCACTCCTCATGGTTCCTCTCTCCTCATGGTTCCTGCTTCACGTTATCTCTGAGGGGCGGTGCACGTCGTTGTGAGGAAACGGAACAGCCTCTGTTTCCTTACAACGACATGGATCGTCTACATGTTTTTTAGAACACATGGTCATTTACCATACATACCTTTACAACAAAATTAGTTGTAAAGGCATGCGTGGTAAATTATCATGCGTTATAAAAAAATGCGTAGTAATGACTTCGTGATGTACAACACATGCGTGGTAATGCATGCGTTGTAATGGTATCGCAAAGTAAAAAAGTCGTTGTAACGGCTGTTTACCGATCGAAGTGCATTCCCGGCTGTTGTATTGTGAAAGTGTCCCCGTGGCTGGTTTCACTTCCGGTGAGAGAGTGGAAGAGTCTGTTTGGATCTAAAGGAGTTCTGTTGTTGGACGGGGCCGGCGCGAATGTCATCAGAAAACATAGATAATGGAAAGCGTACTCCCTGAAGTGTGGAGCAGTGCCATGAGAGGTCAACGAGTGTGCGTCCCACCGCAGTATGACCGTACCGCGTGACCCATGTGCCGCCTCCAGGGTACGGGAGGCAGAAGCGGCATCTAATTCTACATTTTGGTACTAGGGCATTTTAACTTCGTTGTTCCTGCCAGATACAAAGAGAAGATCCTGTGTTATTCAGTGCCCTCGTTGCCTTTTTGTGGGTTGTGGTGCTTGTCACTTCGCTGCCCCGCCGGTGCACACGGCTGGGCACCCCACCTCGTGTGCCATCTGCAGGGCCTCTACCCTCGGATCACTGGTTTTGGTTTCTGGAGTGGCAACATAAACAGTTGCTCCCAAAGGACTAGCCTGAACACTTAGGTGAATATCCCCTGCACCAGCATTCCACGGAAATTCTTTCCCTAGCTCTCCCACGTCAACGAGCACGGCTCCGCTCGCGACACCGTATGACGTCATCGGAGCCATAAGAGGACCTCGTCGGCGTGCCTTATGTCAGTTCCACCCATTTTTACGTGCCACCGAGGCAAACAGGGGACCGAGACATTTTCACATGTATACAGAGTAATATATATATATATATTTTCACTGAAAAAACCATAGGTTTCAGGCACGTTATAGTTAGAAATTAGCATTTAAAAAACCTTAGAAATTCACTGAAAAAACCATAGGTTTCAGGGCGTTATAGTTAGTTGGACATTTCCGTCGTACAAAACCATAGAAATTCCCCGTTATAGTTAGTTCAGCTAACTATAACTATGGCATCCCGCAATGCACTGCTGATGATGTCACATATTACATCACTCATGACATGGTCAGTGACATCACTCATGACATCACTGATGACATCTCAAATGACATCATCCAGTGAATGTGTGTTTTTCTGAAAATTAAATATGTTTTATATATGTATATCTCAAGGTCGATGGAAGAATAAATGGGTATATAAGTGTCTAAATGGATGATTTTTTTGTAAAATTGATTGTATAACTGACTAAGCGTATCTTAGTGAATACATGGGTTAGTGAGTAATGTTTAAATATGAAAATATCTGTATCAGTCTCTCACTTTGTGTATAAGTGGCTGCATGGGTTGGTGAGTAGCTACATGAGTGTCTATATGGGTTATTAGTTGGTTTTTTGAGTATCAGTATGAGTGTCTGAGTGTCTGTATGGTTTGGTTGGGGGTATTACTTAGTGCATAGATGCATGAATGAGTGACTCACTGTTTGTATGTGTTGAAGACAGCATGTGTGCAGGACTGTATAGGTGGATGAGTATGTGTATGGGTGTGTTAGTGAGTGAATGACTGTCTCAATAGTGTCTTTATGAGTAACTACATATGTTTTAAACTAGTATATGTGAGTATTGGTGTATATAAGTGAGTATATGTGAGAGTGAGAGATTGGAAGAGTTCCTGTACAAATAAGTAGGTGTTTCTATAAGTGATTGTTTAAGAGAGTAAGTATGTGTAAGTTTCTGTAGAAGTAAGTGTGATAGTGTGTGTGTATAACTGTATATGCAAGTAAATGGATGTTTGATACTTTGTTTGCATGTGTGACTATGTGTGTGAGTAACTCTATGGATGAGTGGCGGTGTGTAACAGGATGTATAGGTGTATGAGTACATATGATGAGTGAGTACATGTATGAGTGACAGTATAGGGACTGTTGGTGAATGAGTGGATGTGTGTGTAGATCTTGGAATTACTGAATAGGTGTGTTGTAACTGGTATTGGTATGTCCATTGTTTTGAAAATATTAGTTTGTATTTTTGAGTGTGTGTATCAAAGGTTATATTAGGGTGAGAGGAGGTCTGCCACTCTATCACAAGGATGATGTCATCCATCAGTGATGTCATCAGTGATGTCATTTGAGATGTCATCAGTAATGTCATGAGTGATGTCACTGACCATGTCATGAGTGATGTAATATGTGACGTCATCAGCAGTGCATTGCGGGCGCGCGAGTTATAGTTAGCTGAACTAACTATAACGGGGAATGTCTATGGTTTTGTACGATGGAAATGTCCAACTAACTATAACGCTCCTGAAACCTATGGTTTTTTCAGTGAATATATATATATATATATATATTCACTGAAAAACCATAGGTTTTACAGACGTTATAGTTAGAAATTAGCATTTACAAAACCTTTGAAATTCACTGAAAAAACCATAGGTTTCAGGGCGTTATAGTTAGCTGGACATTTCACTCGTACAACACCATAGAAATTCCACTGTTATAGTTAGTTCAGCTAACTATAACTCGCGCCCTGCAATGCACTGCTCATGACGTCACATATTACATCATTCATGGCATGGTCAGTGACATCACTGATGACATCACTGATGACATCTGAAATTACATTACTGATGACATCATCCACGTGAAAATTTGATGCACCTCCTCACAGTCTAATATAACCTTTAATACACCCACTGTAAAATACAGACTCCCATTTTCGAAACCATCGAGACACCAATACCAGTTACTACATACGCACTCTTTGATTCCTAGGTCTACACACACATCCACTCATTCACCCATACATGCAGTTACTCATCAATACAATACTATGATATGCACTCATACACCTATTCAGACACTCACACACCGCCACTCATCCATGGAATTACTCACACACCTAGTCAGTCATGCAAAGAATCAATCACACTCCCATTTACTCACCTATACAGTTATACACACACCACCTCACTAATTCATACAGATACTAACGCATAATTACTCTCTTATATAATCACTGATACAAGTACACACTCATCCATACAGCCACTCTCACAATCACTCACTCTCACATATACTCATTTATATACAGCATCACTCACATATACTGCCTTTTACATATGTAGTTACTCACGCATGTACCACTGAGACATCCATTCACTCACAACACACCCATACACTCACTCACCCACCCATACAGCTGTTTCCACATGCACTCTTGAACCCATACACCCAGTGAATCAACCACTCACACATCAATGCACAGAGTCACACACCTCCAACCCACCCACACACACACTCAGTCTCCCATACAAATACTCAGGCAAACAATCAATAACCCATATAAACACTCATGTAGCTACTGACCAACCCATGTAGCAGCTTACACAACAACAGACAGACGGATACACACATTCACACAGTTTAGTCACTAACCCATGCATTCAGTAAGACACGTTTAATCACTCACTTATACAATCAGTCACACACCTGTAAAATCCCCCATCCAGACACTTATACACCCACTCATTCTTCAATACACCTAAGAATATATGTAAAACATATTTAAAAATTACAGAAACACACAGTCACTGGATGATGTCACCAGTGATGTCATTTGAGATGTCATCAGTGATGTCATCAGTGATGTCACTGACCATGCCATGAATGATGTAATATCTGACGTCATGAGCAGTGCATTGTGGAGCGCGAGTTATAGTTAGCTGAACTAACTATAACAGTGGAATTTCTATGGTTTTGTACGAGTGAAATATCCAGCTAACTATAACGCCCCTGAAACCTATGGTTTTTCAGTGAATATATATATACATATATACTTCACTTGTTCTGGCTGGATGGCACAGAATGAATGGGAGCGCACTCTCAGGCAAGTTTCTTTACTTTTTCTTTATAATTTCAGCATACAAGTACAAAAAGTGCGACCTTATGTATATCAGAGTGGCAATAGCCCCTCTGTAGTTATAGTTAGGGCTACCAGAGATAAGGATTACTCAGATTGTTGTCCCCTATTAACTATGTACCTGTTTGATGAATGTAAGAAAAATACACTGAAGCACACCAAACCACTGCTACTTTTATCCTCAGACAATCATGAAACAAGAAGAACACAATTGATTAAATAGACTTCTATTTTCAACTTCCCAAGAAGTGATTCACAGTCGTAGACGTATCAGATCATTTTAGTTTATTCCATTGTAGACAAACAGAGGCAGCCGACGCACGTTTCGTCCTCCTGGATTTTCTCAAGGCTGCAAATTACATGTACAAAGACTATATATCAAAATGTATTTGTTTACAATAATAAATACAAGATTAAAAAACTTGTGCCTTGTTTAAAGTGAAAACTGAGTGCACAGTCCCAGCCACAGTTGCTGCAATTTCAAGACGCACCTCACAAACAACTGAGGTAACCAGTATTTCTGATACCTCAAGTGTCAGCAGTATGACAAGTGGTGACTCATCCAATGCCCAGGGTCAAGCATCAGGCAGCGTCTCCGATCCATTTCTTTTAGAACTGCAGAGATTCAGGAAAGGAAACAAACAGGCTTACACAAAGGAAATGGGTTCAAAAAGACACGGAGGGGCAAATCAAGAGTCAGATGCAAACACAAAGGAAAAAGTGGGCGTCACGACCAGATCATGTTCACAGAACCAGAAAATGTGAATAATGTTAATGCCATTGACATTTCTGACAATATCAACATTGTGAATCTTTCAAGCCATGATTTGACTGATGTAGAAATAAAATTGTTAAGCAAGGGATTGGGTTTCTGTCCAAGTTCTTTGCTTAATTTTACATCACTACATGTCAGTTGTTTCAAGTTCACCAGGAAATTGAAACTACATACATGTTTCTGGAATAAACAACACATATATCCACAGATCTGTGCACCTGAAAACGTAGATTCATTTCCCACTATCAGGGACATGAAAGATGTGCATTTGCTACTATCTCTGGGGGATCAGGAAGAGTCTCCCTCGATACAGACTGTGATAACAGATTTAGATCTTGATACATTTTCTGATGTGGACAGTGGTTTGAGAAAGAACTCAAGATTCACCCCCACCTACCAGGTTCCAATCCCATTGACAGATTTCAAGAATTGGTGTACCAAGATCTGTACAATTTAGAGGACAAATTTAATTCAAATAAAATTAACATCAAACAAAATATCACTATGGATGAAAGGAAGGCGCCTGTAAACCTTAAAAATAACAACTCCCTTGTCATCAGAGAAGCTGACAAGGGAGGTAACGTAGTCCTTAGGGATAAATCTGACTATCTATGTGAAATAGACAGACAACTAGCGGACACCACAGCTTATGTAAAACTCAGTTACAGCCCCATGAAAACAACGAATGAAACTGTGGAAAATAGGTTGATACACTGGAAAGACTTGTGTCTTATTTCCGATCTTGAATTCAAATATCTTTTCAATGAGAACCCCACAAATCCCTGATTCTACAGCCTACCAAAAATACATAAAGAAGTGGGTTTCCCTCCGGGGAGACCCATCATCTCGGGAATTGGGTCTCCCACAGAAAAAATATCTGAGTATATAGATCTATATTTGCAGCCCTTGGTCATAAATCTACCATCCTACATTAAGGATACCTGTGATATCTTGAGCAAAATTGCAGATGTGGAGTGGGTGGAAGGACATCAATTAGTGACTCTTGATATGTGCTCACTATATACGTGCATACCAGGGGAACTGGGTCTAAAGGCTGTGCAACACTTTTTGGACACACGACCAGTTAACATGTTTGAACATACCAACATGGTATTGGATTTAAAGGAACTGGTGTTGAACAACAACATATTTACACACAATGGCGACTGGTTTCGCCAGATACGAGGGGTGGCAATGGGGGCGAAACTTTCGCTGTCGTTTGCGAACCTCTATATGGGGTTGTTTGAGCATATACACCTGTGGCAAAAAGGGCCTAGTGTCTTAATGGAGAACATCCTGTATTGGGGGCGTTTCATTGATGATATTATTTTGTTTTGGGCTGGGACGGTTGATGCCCTGGAACAATTCTTTATATACATCAATGACAACCCCTTCAATCTTACCTTCACAAAGGAGCAAAGCATCACTCAGATCAATTTCTTAGACATCACTATTGTAGTGGACGAGGATAAATTAAAAACAGTACCATTCAGAAAACCAACGGCATGCAACGCTACACTGCATGCTAGCAGTTCCCATCCTCCCTCACAGATCAGAACTATCCCGTATGGGGAGATGTTGAGAACAAAAAGAAATTGTAGTGATGACATAAGATTGGAACATGAATTAAATCAGGTAGAGAAATGACTTAGGGCCAGAGGATATACAGAAGATGTCATCAAAGAGGCTCGATATAAGATCAACACGGTGAAAAGAACAAGTCTCTTGGTTGGCACCACCAAAAGGAAAGTACAAAACAGGAGAAACACTGCATTTATTACCCCCTACACTGCTTTAAGTACTGATGTATATAAAATCTTAAGAAAACATTGGCATCTATTAACACATGAGGCCACCTTACAAGAGGTGGTGGGTTCTAAACCAATAATCACCCATGAAAGGGGTAGAACCCTCAGAAAACATTTGTATCCGAGTTTTATACCACCAACGGTCAACAGAACATGGTTACCATCACCTCCCAATGGTTTTTATAAATGTGGATCATGCAACATTTGTTGTTTTGCCATGCATAAAACCATGACATTTAGGTACAATACAGAGAATACATATACAGTTCACAGTTTTATTAACTGTAATACAAATTTGTAATCTATTGTATCAAATGCATCTGTGAAAAAATTTACATTGGAAGTACTGTGAGACCTTTGGAAGAAAGGATCCAGGAGCACATAAGAGCCATACGGAACAACAATGAACAATATCCTTTGGCCACTCATTTCAACACAGTCCATAAATCCAATGAAATGCTTAAGTTGGGTTTCCATGGTATTGATGCAATACGCCCTGGAGCGAGGGGTGGGAACAGAATTTCTAAGCTTCGGAAAACAGAGAGTGAATGGTTTATAAAGCTTAGGGCGGTAGAACATGGCATAAACATTGATAAAGAGATGCTTGAGTTCCTCTGAACAAGGTGCTAATAAAGTGTTCACTATGGTCCATATAACATTCTACTATAAATAACTGTCCATCTCTGCCATTTTTCCTATCTGTATCGAATGTTCACCTTATTTCTCTGAAATAACCTGTAATATGGGGTGAATTATTCCTTTTGTGTTCAAAGTATATTGCATATTACTGAAATTGTTGTCTGCCATTTCAAATTCTGTATTCAATGTTCACCTCATTCCTTTGGATTACTTTGCAATATCTGATTGATTGTCGCAAATGCCCGCATTCCTTTGGAAGACTTTGCAATATGTGATTGATTGTCTCTAATGCCCTTTTTGTCACATTGAATCTTGAATGGATAACTCACCAAGCACTAAACTAGAAATGGAATTTACAATTGATAACGTACTATTAAGAATCACGAGATCTAAGCACGTCCTTATATTTACTCACGCTCTTTGAACAAGGAACTGTGGTGTTTTGTGTATAGCTCCTTTCACAAAGAGAGAGGTTTTAACCTTACTCAGTTGAGGGTGATTTATCCTTTATGATCCTTTCCAGTTGTGTCTTTAATTTACAAAGTGAAGGCTGAACACCTTCCTTCTTCTTTCTCTTCTTTTTGTTTACTTATGAAGAATAGGAGCTAGGTTCCTTTTGTATCTCTCAAACATGGCCGCTTCCCAAATATCGTGGCCTCGCAACGAGTTTGCGCATCCGACATCTGCAACATTGCAGTGCCGGATTAAAGATGAGGTTTGTATATTCAGTTCGTGGAATGGAATGCGTTACAGTCATCATTACCATAATTTGAGTGTAACTTTAATATAGTTACGGGCAGTTTATCAAAAAATATGGCTTTTTGAAGATCTAATTTATCAAAAAATGTATTTTTTATACAAACGTCACGATACTAAAAGACATTTTGTTCTAACTTGAGATGCAGGGAGTCTGGTTACTTGCTTAATATTGACAGATCAGATCTCAGTAACATGGCTGCCGTCTTTTACACACTTTACGGCATCCTCAATGAATGGTCCGTTTTCCATGGTGACACTTCTCTTGTGTGTTACAAAATGGAGCGGTATTCCATACAACTTCTTCAAAGCAGTTCGGGAATACGGCGGATGCTTTGCCCCAGAATGCAAAATGCATTAAGATGCCATGCAGCAACACTTAGACTTGTTATTTTCTTTGCGAGTCCACCTTATGTGGAGATACTTTTTCTTTTTTACAATTTAGTATAGACTTTGTTCTAACTGGCATCCTGTTCTTTACTGTTTCTTTCGGTGTACAGATTACTTATTATGGTTTAAGCGCCCTTACGACATCACAACGTCGTGTCTTTGGCATATAAAGAACCGTTTGCAACTGACTAACTGGGATCTAATAATTGTCAAATTTTACATTGCCATGACACCAAGAACATTATCTATGGTGGTAAGAACTTTTCAGTATTAGGATATTTTGGTTCTGTTTACCAGTACACTTTCTAAACAAGACACTCGTGAAATAGCTGTTTACAGTTTTGTTTCTTTAGAATATAGCATTCATCTTCTTTCTTCTCTTGCCTACAGTGGTTACACTAACTTCAGGTTGGCAGATATACAACTACTTTAGAAGGAAAAAGAATATATTTTTTCATGTTTGGAATCTTGAATATATTAGACCGGAAAGGACTGCTTATTGTCAATCTTGAAATAAGGTGAGACACAACTTGTTTGTGGTAACACCTTTACTAGAAGAGTTTTTAACCTATTGGATTGGTTACACTTCCTTTTCTACCGCCTATGTAATTCTCTGCTCAGTTTTCATACTAATGACATGGACCACATAAACGGCTTTCAATCACGTTTTACACCGGTCAAAGTGCATCTGCATGTGTCAGAGAGCACAGAATATCACTGGAGGTGCTTTTCTCTCTTTCTCCCTTCTTTTTTTTCCTTGTAGCATTTTTCTTTCTCTTTGCTTCTTTTTAAGTGTGGTCTTGAAATTGCAGCAACTGTGGCTGGGACTGTGCACTCAGTTTTCACTTTAAACAAGGCACAAGTTGTTTTATCTTGTATTTATTATTGTAAACAAATACATTTTGATATATATTCTTTGTACATGTGATTTGCAGCCTTGAGAAAGTCCAGGAGGACGAAACGCACGTCGGCTGCCTTTGTTTTGTCTACAATGGAATAAACTAAAATGATCTGATACGTCTAAGACTGTGAATCACTTCTTGGGAACTTGAAAATAGAAGTATATTTAATCGATTGTGTTCTTCTTGTTTCATGACTGTCTGAGGATAAAGGTAACAGTGGCTTGGTGTGCTTCTGTGCATTTGTCTTACATTTTGGTCTAGACTGCGGCTGCAGGTCTAGCAGATTATTACCCAAGGTGGGTGGGTAATACAGCGCCACGAGAGCACCCTTGTACTTTGACATGTTATAAATTGAATGTGCAAATACAATATAAACTGACTTACAGATGTGCAAATCTGAGAGCATATCCACCTAATGTATATATGTACCTGTTTGATGAATCTCTTTGAAACTTTGCAGACCTGCTTCATCCGTTTCATTGGAGTTTGGCAAAGGAGTCCGTAGAAAATAGGGGTATCCCAAAACGCACTTGAAATCCAATGCATTTTACATAGACATTTGTATTTCAAATAGCGGTAAAACAGTTGAACGGATTGTAATAAAATTTCACTGCAATGTACATTAGAATATGTAGATAGTTATTTGTGCTATTGCAAATGATCTTATCAAGTGATTATGAATTTATAAGGGTCAGCAACTTAGTGATATCTGTGAAGCAGAATCCTACTAAAAGTAGCAAGGAAGCCCCCAAAATAATTTAGACTGGATATGTAAAGTTTCAGATTTACTACAAGAACAAATAAAAGACCAATTTATGGTCACTAGCTAATGGAAGCCTACAAACAAATACATAACAAATAGAATACATCTTAGTTTACATATGTTTTCTCTGCATGCTCTCTGCCTCTCAAAATAAAACTATGCTAATCAAGCCAAACAAAAAACATCTTCCTTATGTCCCCTATGCAACAAAAGGAAACAAATAATAATCAAAATTTTTATCACCAAAATAATGATTCTCTTTCATTTACTGTGGGCTTCATATATAGCACAATCCTACTAAAAGTAGCAAGGAAGCTCAAAAAATAAACTAGATATATGTAAAGTTTCAGATTACACTACAGGAACAACTAAAAGACTCGTTTATGGTCACATGCTACTGGAAACCTATAAACAAATTCATGACAAATATGATACATCTTAATTTACAAATGTTTTCTTTGCATGATCACAAAATAAAACTGTCCCAATAAACCAAATAAAAAATATCATCTTTCTTATGGACCCCGCTGTGAGCTCCTCAAATTACTATTTGGAGGACATGATAATTGGCCACTAGGAAAAAATAATAATCTACATTTTTCTAACAGCAATAATGATTGTTTTCCATTCACCGTTGACATCATATATAGCACAATCCTGCTAAAAGTAGCAAGGCAGCCCAAAGAATAACCTAGACTGCACATGCAAAGTTTAAGAAATTTACAAACAAATATATAACATATCTTAATCTACATAAGTTTTCTTTGCATGCTCTCTGCCTCACAAAATAAAACTGTGCCTAACAAGCCAAAGAGAAACCATCTTCCTTATGTACCACTGTGCAACAAATAGAAAAAGTGACATAGCTGTGAACCACACAAACTACTATTTGGAGGACTGGACAATTGGCAGATAGGAAAAAATGTAAATCTCAGTGTTTATAACAACAATAAGGATAAAAATGTTTCTAGCTTACGCCATAAGAATTCTCAGTTCTATTAAGGACACAGAGGTGAGGATTATGCTTCACTATCTTTACTGCATTTTTATCAGCAGCCAATTACAACAAAGAACATTAAAAATGACACTTCCCATGAACACCATACCACCTCATCAGTCACATGCTCCAATCACTGTAAAGCCATTCCCATAATAGTTGTTCCCACCCTTTTAGATCCTGTATCTTTGCTGCTGCACAGCCAGTTAAGTACCTCTCTGATATTTACAATGTATTTAGAATTTGTGCGATACTGTTTATAAATTGAGTTTTTGCTGTATTGACGTTTGTGGCATGTTACGCCTTACAATCGTGCTCTGTGTGCACTCATTTCAATATTTTGATTAGCATGTTGCACACCTATGTCTTTTTTCCAAATAATTCCATGTTTTCTTTTCAGGAAAAGTGCGCTTTGCCCCCGTCACCAGCTCTCTCTGATGCTGGTGCTGCTTATGTGGAGCGGGTGTGGGGAGAGGGACATGCTGTCTCATCGACTGGTGCAGTCCCTTCTCTCTTGCCATGAGGGATCAAGAGCATGCATGCAGCTGAGATGCTCTGAACTCTGCTGGGCATCGTCTTCACCTGAATGTGTTAGCGGCACGCATTCCAGCTTCAGGCTTTGTTTGGTGGTGCTCTTATCTCCCCAAGAATGCCCTAGTGAAATTGAGATTATATTAGGCTTCTGCCTAGAGTGTTGATAGGCTAACTCCCTACAAGCTGTACTTTATCTCAGGCTTATTAGGGGTTTCACCCCCCTCCTGCAGCTTGAAAGTGGGTGCAGTCCACTGCAGAGTTATTTATTGATAATTTTGGCCTGCTGCCTTACAAGATGGCACAATGCAATCCTTTTGATTCTGACATTGATCAGCACCAGGATAATTCGAAAGGTACCTTAGAAGAGGACCAAGTTGATGCTCTGGTTCCAAACTATAACTAAGCTTTAAACATAGTTTTTTATTGAATTTCAATTTCATTTTCAATTTTGAATAAAAATGTATTTAAAATATTAGAGTCCAGTGCCGCGAGTGGAGAGTTGTTATGTGGGGTGTCGTACAGTACAGTGGAGGAGAATGTTGTAAAGTCTATTGTTATATAGTGGAACATTGTAGATTGAAAATGAGTGGAGTAGAGCAGAGTGTAGTGGTGTAAAGTACAATGAAGTGTATTGGTGTGTAATAGAGTAGAGTGGCATGGAGTGGACTTTAGTGCTGTAATGTAGGTAGTAAACTGTTATAAACTGTAGTGGGGTATCGTATAGTGGAGTGGAGTGCTGTGTCGTTTAGAAAAGTGTAGAATAGTGGAATAGGTTGTTGTACAATGGAGTGTATGGATATTATAGAGTTAGACAGTGTGGTGTACGTGGATAATGTGGAGTAGATTGTTTTAGAGTGCCAGTAAGTGTGGTAGACATCTTTAGAGTGGAGTTATAAAGAATGGAGGAGAGTGTCATAGAGTGGCATTGCATAAACTGTAGTGGCGTAGAGTGAATTACAGCAAAGTGGTATAGCATAAAATGGAATAGCGTTCAGTGAAATACTGTACATTGGAGTGTAGATGAGTGGAGTGGCATAGAGTGGAAGAGAGTAGAGTAGAGTTGAATGGTGTACAGGTGAGTGGCATACAGCAAAGTAGGGTAGAGTGGATTAGCATACAGTGGGGTGGTGTACATTGAAGTGGCATAGCATAGAGTCAAGGAAATTGGAGTGGCACCTCATACAGGAGAGTGGATTGCTATGTTGTACAGTCTTAGAAACTATTGTATAGGAGAGTGGATTGCTATGTTGTACAGTCTTAGAAACTATTGTATAGTGGAGAAAAGTGTTGAACGATAGAGTGTATGAGCATAGAGTTGAGTACAAATTTGGACAGTGGAGTGCACGGGGATAGAGTAAAGTAGAATCTAATTGTGTGTAATAGAGTTTTATAGAGTGGAGTTATATAGAGTAGAGGAGAGTACACTGGAGTGGCGTAGAGTGGAGTAGCGTACAGTGGAGTGGCATAACGTGGAATAGCATAGAGTGGAGTGAAGTAGAGTGAAATAGTATATAGTAGCGTAGTGCACAGTTGAATGGCATGCAGTGGATTAGCATAGACTGGAGTGTCATACAGTGGAGTGGCGTAGAGTGTAATCATAATAATAATAATAATAGCATAATAGCATATGCTGTATACAGTATAGTGGAGTGGCATACATGGAAGTGGTGTGGACTGGAGTGGTGTATTGTGGGGTGGTATAGAGTGTAATAGCTTACAGTGGAATTTCCTACAGTGGAATGGGGTAGAGTGTAATACCATACAGTAGAGTAGCAAAGATTGAAGTTGCATACAGTGTAATAGCATAGAGCAGAGTTGCATACAGTGTAATAGCGTAGAGTGGAGTGGCATACAGTGGAATAGTGTAGAGTGGAGTACAGTGGAGTGGGGTAGAGTGGAATAGCATAGTAGTGGAGTGGTGTACACTGGAGTGGCATCCAATGGAATGCCGTAGAGTGGTGTGGTGTACACTAGAGTGCTGTAGAGTGGAGAAGTGTATAGTGGAGTAGCATACGAAGGAATTGCATTGAGTGGGGTGGTACACAGTGGAGCTGCGTGAAGTCAAATAGAATAGTGGAGTAGCATACAGTACGAGTCAAATGCAAAAGCATTGAAATTATTAATACATCAAGCTGCAGTTCCACTAGTCGTTACTAGATATCCCTCACGAGTCAAATGCAAAAGCATTGAAACCCTTTCATGAAGCTTTTGCATTTGACTCGTGAGGGACATCTAGTAACGACTAGTGGAACTGCAGCTCTTTGTAGAATTATTTTGATATTGGATACTATAATATTCACTGCCCACTGCTAATCTCGTCCCATAATGCTTTGCAGGGCCTTTGGTTGGAATTGTATTTTTGCCAATAACTGTGCTTGGGGTGGTCTTAAGAGGATGGGACCACCACTGAATCGTTCAAAAGATGTGCTTTTTGTTTTCAAGGCATCTGTTGGTTCTCTCCCTAGGTTAGGGAGGATCCCAAAATCATCACCTCTCTCACTGCTTGTTAATTTATGTTTTCACTTTTGTGAAATGACTATATGCATTTTTAGCATATAAAGACAGAGTTATTTATTTTATTTTAACTTGCACTGTGCAAGATGCTTTTGGCAATTATTGTACAGTGCAGTCAAGCACACAGCTACGCACTACGCAATTTGCATAGCTACGTGTAGTTCAAAATGTACTTCACGTAGCTATGTGAAGTGCTACTACGCAAACTACGCCCAGGCTTACACTGGAGTGGCATAGAGTGGAGTAGCATTCAGTATAGTGGCATACAGTGAAAGCATATAGTGGAGTGTTGTACAGTAGAGTGGCATACAGTAAAATAGCATACAGTGGAGTGTTGTACAGTAGAGTGGCATACAGTGGAAAAGCGAAGTGGACTAGCGTATAATGGAGTAGCAGATAGCAGAGTGGAATACAGTAGAATAGCCTACATTAAAGTGGTGTAGAGTGGCGTTGCATACAGTGTATTAGCATAGAGTTGACAGGCATTGAGTGGAGAGCTGCACAGTGTAATAGCGTAGACTGGAGTGGCGTAGAGTGAAGAGTTATACATTTGAGTGGCGTAGAGTGTAATAGTGTATAGTGGAGTACAATACAGTGGAGTGGTGTAGACTGGAGGTATACACCACATTCTATTTCACTACACTCCAGTAGACTATACTCCACACTCCACTGTACAACACTCAATTCTACTTTTTGACTCACAACTACACTGTACAATACACAGCTCCGTTCTATAATACTTCACTCCACAATACAACACACCATTCCACTCCACTGTATAACACCTTACTCCACTGTACACTATGTCACTCCACTCGACTCCACTCTATTCCACTCTACAATACTCCATTCTGTGACAATTGACTCTACAACAGTCCCCTTTGATGTACTGTACTACACTTCACTTTGCAACACTCCAATGAATGACACTATACACTGTGATTTGAAATTTATTTTAGTAAAAAGTAAAAATCATTAACATACAATGAAAACACAAAGGTTAAGGATAATTTATGGTTAGAAATATCTTATGCATGCTTTCTATACAAACTTAACTTAAAATACACAAACACTACAAATTATAAAGTTATAATTACAACTTACATTTATAATGTATGCACCACCTTCAAATTCCAATAATTTTTGCACCTCCGAAAGCAGTTTTGTAGCCTCACTCACCACTATAGCTCATGCCTTTCCATGCACTGGTTAAACCCTTGTGTACTCCATCAATAATAGCATGTGAGTTCATATCATTAATAACAGTTATAACTTTTCAATTGACATCATTTGTCACAACACAATGCATGGTAGAGTGGCGAATTATAGTTAGTGTCATCTGGTTAGCAAGCTGAAAAGTGTGTGTAACGTGCTGTGCTTCATATAATAATTTGATGTTGGTGGATACATTGTAAATGAAAGTTATATCTATAATTGTATAATTTTTAACATGTGTGAAGTTTAAGCTTGGTTTGTATAAGGAAAGGGTTTTCCTAACTATAACTAAGTTTAACCTTTGGTTGTTTCATTGAATATATATATCTGATGATGTTGAGGGATACATATAGAAATATACCTGATAACACTAAAATATACATCTGGAGCTTTACCTGATGATACAAAGGTCTAATCAGGGCTTGACACTGTGGTATACCTCTGGAAGTGTATCTGATTATGCCAAACTATACATCAGTGTGTGCTTTTTATGACACTGTACCTGACGATGCTGAGGAACATATCTAAAAGTGTATCTGAAGAATTCAAGGAATATCTTTAAGAGTACACCTGATCATATTGAGCTATAGATATGAAAGTGTACCTCATGACAATGAGGTACAGATTTAGAAGAGTACCTAAAGAAGCTTAGATATACATATAAAAGTGTGCCCAATGATGCTCAGGTGTACATCTGTTAGTGATGGTGCTGAGGTATACATCTAGAAGTGTATCCAATAACACTGACATGAACATCTGGAAGTGTACCTGATGGCACTGAGTTATACAACTATAAATGTACCTGATGACTCTGATCTGTACCTCCGGAAGTTTACTTGATGATGCTGAGGTATGCATCTGGAAGTGTACCTGTAGATGTTCATGTATACATCTATAAGTGTACCTGTTCATACTGAGATATCCTTCTAGAAGTGCACTTGATGATGCTGAAGTACAAATCTGAAAGTGTACCTGATGATGCTGAGGTATACATCTAGAAATGTACCTCATGATTCTAAGGTATATTTTTGGAAATGTGTCTGATGATAATGAAGGATACCTCTGGAAGTGCACCTGATGTAACATTTGTTATCTCTGGTGATAGGTCTAGCCACACATGTGGGATTCCATTCTTATCAGGAGAGGCATGTTGGATGGTAGGAATTGTATGGATTCCCACACATGCTAGTGCCTTCACTCACAGAAATATGAGGAAACTCTGTAATTATTTGCTGTTTGATGTTTCATAGGTTTTCTGGGTAAGAAAGTGTAGTGGGAGCTAGTCTTCAGCTACCCTTTCAGATGTATACCTCAGTAACAAGTACACACACTAATGAATAACTCTGTATCATCAGGTACTATTTCTGAGATATATCTAGGCTGTCCGGTTTTAGGTTTAAATGTATAATAACTGATAAAACCCCACCGAAAGGGAAATAGCCCTCACCACTGTAAACATATAAACACTGATCACCGGCACAACCACAAATTTAATGCCATACAAAGAATGAAAAGGAGAGTGAAAGAGTCATTTATTTTCTTCCTGAAGGGGCCAATACAATGATACAATGTAACTTTAAACTGTAACTGTAAAGCAGCAAGAAAGATTGGGCTAACATTATTCTGCTTGAGTTTTGTTGTTTAGGGATGTCACTAAAATATTGTTTCTTCTTCCTTTAGCTTTTTTCAGTTTTGTGGTCTTTGGTCTAAAGATGCAGGGTTTAGAAGCATGTTTTAGGTCTTGTTTAATTATTTTATAAACTGAGGAGAATCAGGAAATGTCAAAATCATAATTGAAATTTTGGCTGCGTTTGATTCTTCCACTGGTAGGTAAAATGGCTGGTTTTCATAAGAACCTTTCCCAATATGTGCCATTACATTTACCCACAGAGAGTGGGTAAAAACCCTTGATACATCAGCCCCCAGTTTCTAGTGAGTCAGTTTTCATAGTAGGTGAATTGCCAACACCTCAGGCTTTAAACATTCAAAGCAAGGTATAGTGACAAGTATATGTGAAAAGAGTGCAGTCACAAAGCATCTGGGATAGTGGTGAAAACATGACACCAGACTTTTGGAAAACATGGAACGCAGTGTCACTTGGAATGCTGCTGCAAAAAGGTTCTTTCCAAGTTCAACAAAGATTGGAGTGATATTGTTTGCATTTGCAGTGATTCAGCTACGTATATCAAAAAGTTGTGTGATGACCTGTCAAAATCCTTGCCACTTGTTAGATGGTATGCTGAAAGCATCTTTACAATCTTCAGAGTTAATGAAGAATGCTATTGACTTTTTAGTCCATTCTGGTGCACTGTTTTGTTATGTGCGGGAACTAAAACGCAAATATTTCTCATTTAGTGCTTTGTGTGGCATCAAAGAGAGAGTCATCCCAACTGTGTCGCTTAGATGATGGTTCTGTGAATGCAATATTATCCATGTGGCAACCGTTTAAAGAATTTTTGCTAAGTGATGAGGCCAAAGGCAAGCAATGTGAGGATCTTTGGTCGCATATTGATAGTGATGTGAAAAGAAGTACACTACTGCATTCTTAGATTTTTACAGGAAAACATAACTGCTGTAGTGGACATAATAAAAAACTAGAGACTGAAAACACCCTTCACTAAGTGTTCAGCATAATTGGTGTAGATGTGAAACATCTCCTTGAGAGGAGGCTGGACGACACCTTTAGTGACTTTGGAACGGCAACATGTTTCATGGTAGAGTGCTTGCCACTTGGTAAGCAAAGCAATGTTGAAGAGAAATTCAGGAACTTTTATTTTAGAATGTATGAGAAATGGCTTGCAATGTTGCATAGAAATGTCCCTTCACTAACCATGGCATTGAAGTCAATGAAACCTCACTGTGGTGCTCTGTACAAGTTCTAGATCCCTTCCGTAAAAGGGAATTTACTCAGTAGTTTCAAACATACTTTTTCATTTTTGACCGCTTCAATAACTCTGAGGGCATAAGCGCACAGTTCAACGCAAATGTTGCAGAACCTGCCCAGAGAATCGCAATCTTCAAGTGCACCAGTATTGGCATGGAAAGCTAGGTCAGTGGCCAGAGTTAGCAAATTGTGTACTGGCTTTTTTGGCGTTGCCCGTCTCAACTGCCAATGTTGGGAGGGCCTTTTCACAGCTAAAAGTTTACATGGGAAGGAAAGAGCGAGCGCACATCAGCAAAGACTCACAAGTACTGTATGGTGTACTTCAATAAGTTTGATTTGCAAAAATGTATTTGGACCTCATATACACTGTACGTACATTGTCTATATACCATGCACTATAAGTGCAGAAAGCAAGCAATAATAAAAGCTAAACTTTCCATAAACACCGGAAAAACACTTTTTCTGTTGTTTTTAATGGCACAAAAATGTGTAACCACTGATAACCACTGTTTTTTTAAGGTATTGAAATCACTTGAAAACACTGAAAAAACCCCACCAGAATTTACCAAAAATAGAAACTGAAAACAGGAAAGCCTAGATATATCTGACTGTTGTTAAGTGCATGCCCTCATATTTATGTGAGAGAAAGTACCAGAAATCTGTTGGGATCCACAAAATTCCTTCCACCCAGTGTTCCTACATTTTACTAATAAAAAAGAACCCCACTTGTTAGCTGTGATTGATTATCAACCACGACACGAAAAGCCCCAAAACACAAATATGTTGCCTTTCAAATTGAACAATTCTGGCGTTTTTGATGATGTTGGTTCCTGAAAACTAGACCCTCTGCAAAGGTCAGGGTTTTGAGACTTGTGTGGTACCTACTTTGTTTTTTTACCGAGAATGCCCTGAAAATATCCACCTCTTGCTAAAATTGTGTTTTTTCATCCCATCTGAGAGGAAAAGTACTGGAATCTGTAGGGATCAAAAAACTCCTACCACCAAGAGTTCCCACATTTCTCCTGATTAAACTGTACCTCTTTGTGTGGCTGAGATGATCACACGCAATAGGCAAAGCCTGAAAAGGTAACAGGGAAATAGCAAGATCTTGCCTCTCAAATTGGCCCATTCTTGCGATGTGAGTAGCAGCATTATTTGAGCCTGTGATCGGCCATCACTAGGAAAAACTACCAAGCCTAGGCATTTCTAAACACAAGGCAGTCAAAGGATTAGGGAGTTCACAATGGTGTGCCTTGCATAGATCCCTGTTTGCCTACCTAGAAAGTCCACAAAATGTCAAACTTTGGTTATTTTAAAAGATTTTTCTAACTTTTCTGGGCATGAAAGAACTGGAATCTATGAGGATTAAGAAAATCTCTACCATCCAGTGTTCCCACTCTTCTACTTATAAAAATGGTACCTCACTTGTTTGTCTGGTCCTACTACCCACAGCACCAAAAGCCCTAAATGCAGCAAGAAACTTCAAGATTTCACTTTTCAAACTGGCCCATTCTGCTGGCATTGTGGGTAGCTGCAGTATTTGAGCCAGGACTCGACTGCAACTCAGGGAAATCTAACAAACCCAGATGTTTCTGAATTCTAAGCATCCAAGAATGTGCATTGTTGTGTGACTTGCTTTGGCCAAATTAATGGATTTTCCTCACATTTCTTTGAAGGTAAGTTATGGAATCTTTGTGGATCCACAAACTTCCTATCACCCAGGATCCCCATACCTCTGCAAATAAAAATGGTTCTCCACTTGTGTGATTGTGCTCACAACGGGAATGGATGAAATAGTGACCCTATGTAGTAAATGTATTATAAATGTGGTCACTGGTTTGGTCAGTTCTTATCTCAGGTAACAGGTGCTGTCATTCAAGATGGATACTGATTTTATCAGAAGAAGTGTGAGAACACTGAGTGGCATACAAGGCAATTTCTTGATTTTAGCAAAAGCATAAAGCAAACGTGACTAGCTGAAGTTCTTTCTCATAGGGAATTACCCTCATTCCAGGAACTCTTTATTCTCTGTGTTGTGTCTCACAATATGTGAAGGACCAATTGGGTTTACAAAACACTTTTAGCATGGCCTCACACTCCCCTCTGGGTGTCATGCTTCATCGTTGGCCATGGCACATTCACCAGAGAAACTTCTAGAGGTGAACAGTATCCCCATGGTTACGAGGAGTGCTTTTTTGGAGAGGCCCTACTGGGGGTCTCCGGCTTTCTTCAGGAACTTGATCCCTACTTTCCTAATTCCTATCTCCAATTATGTGCATTCATCCATCAGCAAGCAACCATTCTATACCTATGAGTACAGATTTGCTGGGCAATATTCATTGACTCTGAAATTTATGATGGTCCCATGAATTATGTAAAACATGGAACACAAATCATATTTGAAGACACAACAGGAAAACAATGGTAAAAATGGCAAACATGACACAAATACAGAAGGTGATTTGTTTACATTCCATGCTCATGAGCACTATTCATGTAATTGTATTTAACACACGTGATGAGTACACAATGCCAACTACTGCAGATCCATGCAAGTGACCAAAGATCATACTGTCTATCCACATACATATTGAGGCATAGCTTACTACAGAGGTCTTTAAACGTTTTCGCACTGAGCCAACCCTAAGCAAAATGTTTTGAAGTTGAGCCTCCCCTCCAAAAATGTATGGCAAGAATAGGGAGAGTGGGAGGGGCAGGGGTGAGCTTCAGGATGAATGTAAGGAGATCATTTTAGGGTATTTTTTTGTATAGCTCATAATCCACAATATTTGTGAGACTTATAAAAGTACAAATATATCAAACCAAAATAGAAATTGACCAAAAACAACAGGACCCTTAATTGAGGTCTTGTGAGCCTGGGTCCCAATGCAACTGCACCTGCTGCACTAAAAAGCTCCTAAAGAAAGAGAGCCCCAAATACTCCCCACCTTCCTCAAGGCATCTCTCTAAGGAAGCTGTCTCTGTCATTTGTAATCTAAAGAATGACCGCCTCCCTCATAAAGCACAACTTCCTCTGGACTATGTCTTTGATGCTATCCAAGGATCTCACTCTTTTCCTCTTTCTCCTGGGCCATCGTTCTGAAGTCAGAGGGTTCTGGACGATCTTAGCGCTCCATCTGAACATGACCCTGCTGGCATCCTCCCTGTCACCCACTCCACTCACCTTGAAGGACATGTGCATGTAAACAGATGTCAAAGTGGACAGTATCTATGGGGACCCACATGCCCCATGCTTTTTTTTAATTTACAAAAGAAATTCCCTTACTTTTCATTTCATAACAAGCACCCTTGAACAGTTATTGTGGCCCTTGAAGTGCCTCTGCACAAAAGTGAAGGCCGGGTTTGGGGGTGTGGTTTCCTGTGCTGTGATGCTCAGGGAGGGACACAGACTTAAGGACGAAACAGGCATTCTCACTGGGATGCCCACTTCCAGAAATAATGTAAATGTGTGCAATTGGATAATCACCAAATGTATAGGCTGCCTGGTAGCCAATTTAGGCTTTAATTGATGGAGTCACCCTAGGCTTCAGCTATTATTTATTATACTTAATGTCAGTGTGTTATAAGATGAGTTCTAGAAAGTGTACTTTTAAAAGACAAATGTTTCCACTAGGTATAGTTTACCTAATACTAAAATATATATGTTGAAAGCACTTGTTTGATTTTAAAACACCAAAACATTTTGCAGCAGTCTACCTTATACTGCTTATAACACAATTTTAAATTAATGACTTGCATATTCACTGCTTTTTGCTCCAGGCTGGGACTTTGTAGCACTATAAATACACAAGTCACCATATCTGCAGTGTTACCCAAATGAAATTTCATAACATGAAATAATCTATTTCCATTTCATTAGCCTAACTTGCATTTAATTTTCGTTTAAGATTTCTGCATTATTTTACATGCAATTAACTGAAAGTGAAAAACAAAATACTCAAAGAATATTTTGTTCTTTGTAACCTTGTCTGTGACCCTGCTACCACGTGCCGAAAAGAAACAAAATATTCTCTGAGTGTCTTGTTTTTCTGCTTTCATTTGCCTGCATATAAAATAATGCAGAAACTTTAAATGAAAAAAAAATAAATGCAAGTCAAGCTAATCAGATGGAAATACATTCTTTCACTTTACGAGATTTACCATGTATCTTTTTTTACCTAATTTAGGGACTGCATATAAATGAAGACAGCCTGGAAACGTAGTTGTGCTTCTAGGCCATCTTCATGTACCAGTACTTGTTGAGCCATTTGTGCCCACTTGGGAATGCAGCCACGGCCCCCTGGGGGGCACGCTGCGCAGTTTGAAAACCTCTGCCTTATTATAACTTAAAATAAAGAGGGCCTAATGGAAGGCTTCACAAGGAAACCCTTGTATTCACACTATGAACCAAGGGACATAAAGGAGAATGAATGTTAGGAAAATAATTGGTTAGTTTCAGGAAGAACTTTTATACCCTTTCCCTACTTGCGGTGCCCCGTGCACTTACTTCGTCAAAGGTGTTTCCCTCAGGATCAACTATACACTGCTGCGGCCCCTGCGAATATGGCCTTGGACCATGCACCATGTGGAGTTGGCTACCTGCAGGAGGGGACGGCTGGGGGGTTTGGCGACTGTTGCCAACCAGCCACTGTGCATTACCTTTGGCCTTGCAGTGTGGGGATGGCTGCTTGTGGGGAGTTGGAAGCAGGGCTTGGAAAATATTATTTTCACTTAAAAAACCAAAGGTTAAAGTAACATTATGGTTAGGTGACAATGTTCAGTGACAATGTAATGTATTAAATATTGTAAAACTTGCCATGCACTGCTAATTTCCCCACATTTTACATCACTTATGAAATTATTGCTGAGAAAACACTGCCTTGCAGGGATACGTGTTACTGTTACTTTAGGGCACATGTTATAGTTAGCATTGTTTTTTTAGTTTAAACGTTGCGTTGTTACTGAACATTTCACCTAACTATAATATGACTTTAACCTTTTGTTTTTTCAGTGAATTTGAAAGTTTAGCACTGAATTATTGAAAGGGTTTGTTTTAAAACTAAACTTAGGGATTTTTTTTATTTCTGATGGGTATTTGTTTTTTCATTACTCTGTGACCAACACACCTGAAGGCAGCAAACCCATCCAAAGGCTGACAACTTCATGCCGTCAGGCCCGGGGTCCCCATGCCTGGGGCCAAAACATATATATTAATAGGCCCTTTGGACCCCATCTCCAGTGGTTAAATTAAACAAAAAATGGATGGGGGCCACAGGGCTCATTTCTAAGAGGACATTCTAAGGGAGAGGGGGGTATGGCCCCCTTCCATGAGGTTTTTTCCAGCCCCAGGGACCCATCCCTTGGGCTGAATTGTAGAAAAGAGGGGAGAAGGGTGATGCACCTCCCTAAGCCTTATTGGGCCTTGGGCCAAAGGCAATAAAAAAGGGGAGAGGACCATGCGGACCCCCTCCCAGAGACTTATTAGGACTTGGGGCCCATCCCCTGGGTCCAAATCAAATTAAAAAAGGGAGGGGGACTGTCGCGACGTCAGTAGCTCTGGATAATCAAGTGGCCACTAACCTTGGAAGATCGCCAGCGGGAATGATGATGAGCAGAAAGGCCCCCCTACTCCCCTGGGCGCATCCCCACACAGAGTGATAACCACACTACTATGCACAAATGCACCCTGGGGAAAAGGGAAGTGGATAAATAAAAAACACTGCAGGTCAAATGGTTCCTCCTAGTCCTGCTTCTGTTTCAGGGTTCAGCACAGAAGCATGCGGAGTTCCATAGGTGTGTAACTAAGTATAGGAAACAAAACAAGAAGTGTGGTAGTGAGTAAAGGAATATAAGAGACCAATCACAGCACACACACGTGAAGACTCGAACCACCTACTCACACAAAACAGCAGTGCACACAGAGCAAGGTAGAGGCTTGAGCCTCGCTTGTACCCAGCCGGAAGCCTCTTTTCAGTTTTACCAGGGTCTTGAAAAATACCGTACTGGCCCCATAGGCTGGAAGCTCCTGCTTCACAGGAATCCCCAAACCGCTGTTACTTCACAGCGCCGGGGCTATCAATGCGATGAAATGCAAACCAAATCCAAAAAGGTCAAAAGAACAGAAAACGGGGATCAGGAAGAGCGCTCCTGCGTGGCTTTCCTTCCCCGCACACCTAAATACCTGAAATAATCCAAGCTCAGCAAGGCGCTGTGAAATTGCGGTCCGGAAGCGAGGTTTCGCCCTCGCAGCCTGAAGAACTGGGTAACGCGTCCGGATGCCCTCGCAGCACGCGGGTGGAAGAATGAGGCCAGATTCCACTCCCCCGATGCTCTACACAAATGGCGTTCAAGAAACTGGTGCTCCAGCGGGGAACACCATCCGCATACGGGACTCTGCAGGCAATAGCTGGAAAGTTTGTCAAGCCCCGTTCTGGAGAAAGGGAGGGGCTTTGTAGGAGCAAATCGGGCGGTAACGCCGGATTCGACTTCCGGTTTGATATCCGGAAGGCTTCTGGGTCATGTAGTTCCTCATGCTCCATTCGCCCCCTAGTGGTCTGTTACACGCTGCACATCCACGCCTGTTCTTACTCTCACTGGGATAGGAAGGGGGAATTGACCTGTATGAACTGCGCCCTCGCGCCTGGACAGTGATCGCGACAGAACCCCCCCTTAAGGACCGCCGTCTCGGCGGTTGCCCTGGCTTACCAGGATGCTTAGCATGAAAACGCTCCAACAGGAGAGGGCAGTGTAGGTTGTTGGAGGGTTTCCAGGTCCTGTCCTCCACTCCGTACCCCTTCCAGTCCACTAAATACTGCACTCGCCCCCTCACCAATCTGGAGTCTAGTAATTCCCTCACTTCGTATTCTTCCTGTCCTTCTATTTCAAGGGGAATGGGTCTAGCTGGCAATCGCATGTTCATGGGACAGGGTTGGAGCAGAGATATGTGAAACACAGGGTGTATGTGCCAAGAGTGGGGCAGGGACAGACGTATTGCAACGGGGTTGAGTACCTCCTCGATCCCATAAGGTCCTATGTATTTGGGAGCCAGTTTGCCTACCCCTTTCAGATGCAGATGTTTGGTGGAAAACCACACCCTGTCTCCCACCTGATACACGGGTTCTGGGGCCCTCTTTTTGTCTGCGAAGCGTTTTTGTGTCGTTTGGGCTATCGCTAACTGGTGCTTGGCATCAATAAGCACTGCTCGTAAGTGGGCATGATGTTCCTGTATGGTGGGATGTCTAGAAACAACAGGCCACTCGAAGGGGAGCATGTTCGGATGTAGTCCGTAGAGACAAAAGAAGGGCGAGCATCCTAACGTGGAATGTTCTGCATTATTGTAGGGGAATTCCGCCATCCAGAGCGGGGGATACCAGTCTGAGGTGTTTTGGAGAGTAAACACCTTAGGTATTGCTCCAAGGTTTGATTGAGCCGTTCCGTTTTACCGTCCGTTTGGGGGTGGTAACTGGTGGACAAACGGGCTTCCACGCTCATAGTGTCGCAGAGCGCTCTCCAGAAATGAGAGGCGAACTGTGTTCCACGGTCTGTGATAAGCACTCTTGGTAGTCTGTGTGCTCTGACCACGTGCTGGAGAAAAACCACTGCTAATTCGGATGAGGTAGGAAGTCTTTTCAGCGGAATAAAGTGTCCCATTTTAGTTAAATGGTCGACCACTACCAGGATGGTGGTATATCCTTCACTGGGAGGTATTTCAACTATAAAATCCATAGACACAGTGTGCCAGGGGAGAGGAGGGATAGGTATAGGCCTTAACAAACCCACGGGTTTAGAATGGCTGGTTTTCCCCTGGGCACATATGGCACATGTCCTTAGATAGTCCTTGGTGTCTTTTCGCAGTGTGGGCCACCAAAAGGATCTCTCAATACTGGTGATGGTTTTGTATTCTCCTAGGTGTCCCCCTAGCGTGGAGTCATGAGCCCACGCCAGTACCTGTAATTGCAGAGCAGCCTGTGGAACGTACAACGCATGATAATGGTACAGCAAATCCCCATTCAGTCCCCTATGTTCTGGGTCTTCTTGTATCCATGCTTGGCCGTCTATGTCAGCCACGGATACCTTGACATCCTCAAGAAAATCCTGAGATAAGACAAAGGCGAGGGTTTTGTCCTGGAAGGCAGAGGCAGGAAGGATAGAAGGAGGTTCCGTTGATTCATCCATGCTGGGTTCAGTGGGTTCCTCCCGTCGGGATAGCGCATAGGCTTTAGCATTCTGAGGCCCGGGTCAATATTTAATGATAAAATCATAGTCGGAGAAAAACAGAGACCATCGTAGCTGGCGTGGAGTCAGGGCTCTAGCGGTTTTCAGGAACAGAAGGTTCCGATGATCCGTGTATATCTCGATAGTCTGATGTGCTCCTAGGAGGTAATGCCTCCATTCTTCACAGGCCCGTTTAATAGCCAACAGCTCTTTGTCAGAGATAGAATAATTCACCTCGCAAGGGGTGAGTTTCTTCGAGTAGAAAGCGACAGGATGTAACTGTCCTGTATCCGGGTGCCGTTGAGACAACACCCCTCCCAGGGTGTACTGAGATGCGTCCGTTTCTACCACAAAAGGCAAGCGGGAATCAGGATGTCGCAAGATGGGAGCCTGAGTAAACCGTTTCTTCAGATCCTCGAATGCTTAGTCTGCTTCCTTATTCCAAAGGAACGGGGTGTTTTTTCATAACAGACTAGAAATGGGGTGGATTATTTTAGAAAAGTCTTTGATAAACCGTCTGTAATAATTAGCAAACCCCAGAAAGCTCTGTACAGATTTGACATGATGCAGTGCCTTCCATTGTGTTATTGCCTCAACCTTGCCCATATCCATTTGAAAGCCTTGAGCGTCGATGACATAACCCAGGAAGGCGACTTCCTCCACATGGAACAGGCATTTTTCCAATTTAGCGTACAACAAGTGCATTCGAAGCCGATCTAGTACTGCTTTCACGTGGTTAACATGTTCTTGGAGGTTTGCCAAATAGACAAGAATGTCATCGATATAGACAATACAAATAGGATCCAATAGCCCCCGTAGTACCACATCCATAAAGTACTGAAATGCCGCAGGGGCGTTGCACAACCCGAAAGGCATCACCTGGTACTCATAGAGCCCGAATTTGGTTCGGAAGGCCGTCTTCCACTCGTCCCCCGTCTTGACTCATACCAGGTGATAGGCACCACGCAGGTCTAACTTGGTGAAGATCCTTGCACCTTTCAGTTGATCCAGCAGCACAGGTATGAGGGGCAACGGGTATCTGTTTTTTATGGTGACCTTGTTGATCGCCCTGTAGTCTATACATGTTTTTAGTTCATCACAGTCCTTCTTGGAGATAAAAAAAAGAGGGGATGAGTCTGGGGATGTAGAATGTCGGATAAAGCCGGATGCAAGGTTCTCTTCCAGGTAGTTCTTGAGGTAGTGTGTCTCAGGTTCAGTAAGGGCGTAAACCCTACTACAAGGAATGTCGGCTCCCGGGATGAGATCAATACGGCAATAGTATGGCCTATGGGGTAGTAGCTGGGATGCTTTTTGTTTGTCAAAGACCGGCTGATAGTCACTATACACATCCGGTAACGTGGTGGAGCAGCAATACCCGAAGCCTCCACATCCTGCGGCGAGCAGCCCGACCTGAGTATCGGCGGTATCTTCTTGGCGCATGGATTGCTTGGTACAATGCTCCTTACAAAATGCCGACGTTAATGTGACGGTGCGTTCTGCCCACCGTATAACAGGGTCATGCAGAGTCAACCAAGGCATGCCTAGGATGAGTCGAAAATCAGGAGCATCGATGAGGTCGAATTGTATGGTCTCGTAATGGTCCTCACCTACTTGCATGGTCAGAGGAACAGTGTGGTATGTGACGGGTCCAGATGTCAGCGTCTTCCCGTCTACAGCTTTCACGGTTTCAGGGGTTTTCTTACGTTCAGATGGAACTCCAATGTTCCAAGCGTAGTGTTGGTCTATGAAATTTCCGATGGCCCCGGAATCCAACAAGGCGGATACGCTAACGGGATTGGCAGTGGTAATCCATAGAGTGATACCCACGTTCATGTGGGCTACGGAAGGTTGAGTGGTGTTAGCCAAAACTGAAGGGATCGTACCTGATCCTGAACCCAAGGTGGAGATCCCGTCCTGACTTGGGCTCTTCAGTTTTCCGTCCTCTGTTGGGTAGTTGTTGGTGTCCTGGGGGTACTGCCCCTTTTGGGTACCTTAGCCCGGGCTCGACACTCTCTAATGAAATGTCCACCTTTTCCGCAGTAAAGACATAGCTTTTGTTGTCATCTTTTTCTCTTTCATCACTGGTAAGTGGGCCTCGGATCCCACCGATTTGCATAGGTTCGGACCCATCTTGAGTCTTTGGTTGTTCTTCGAGGGTTGGTCAGATTTTGGGGAAAGCAAAACGGGATTCTCCTCTGCGTTTGTCCCCTGTTCTTTCTTGCAACCGATGGTCAAGTTGCACAGTGAGGTCAATCAACTCCTCACAAGTCTGAGGTAGCTGTACTACTTGGGAGAGAACGTCCTTCAGCTCTCCACATAGTCCCTGATAGAAAAGAGTTGTACGTTTCTCGTGTGGCCAGTTGGTTTCTACCAGGAGGCGGTTGAAGGTAGTGATATATGTCAGTAAGTCCTGTGACCCCTGCCGAAGAGTGATCAGTTCTCGGTCCAAGGACAGCATATGGGTTTTTCTGTCAAACAACTTCCTCATCTCCACACAGAAGTTGTGTAGCACCGGATCATTTCGCTCCATTAAGGGAATGGTCCAACTAGCGGCGTTTCCCCCCATGTATGACATCATGAAGGATGTTTTCGATGCGTCGTCTTGAAACACTGCTGGTTTACAGAGGAAGTGGAGCCGGCTTTGATTGAGGAGGGTTTTGAACTTCTTCGGATCCCCTTAGAAGCGTTCAGGAGGTGCCAAAGGAATACCAGGGTTTTGTATCACATGGACTGTGGGGGCAGCACCTACGGAAGGAGGGGTTGCTACGGGTGCAGAAAATAAACCTGTACCCTGTGCACCACCCACTGAGGCTGATGCAGGTGGTGGAAGCGTCCACTCCTTAATATAGGATCCCTTCCCAGTGTTGGAAGATCTAGAGAGGCCCGCTACCTCCCTACGTAAGGTTCCCATCTCATGTCGTAACTCCTGGGTTTCTTGACGTGAGGTTTGTACCTCCTGCTGGAGAGACGATAGGCTCTCCAACAGCGAGGCCAAAACCACACTAGTATCCATCGTCCAGGCTGGCAGCAGCCGTGGGCTTGACAATCTGTCACGACGTCAGTAGCTCTGGATAATCAAGCAGCCACTAACCTCGGAAGATCGCCAGCGGGAACGATGATGAGCAGAAAGGCCCCCCTACTCCCCTGGGCGCAACCCCACACCGAGTGATAATCACACTACTATGCACAAATGCACCCTGGGGAAAAGGGAAGTGGATAAATAAAAAACACTGCAGGTCAAATGGTTCCTCCTAGTCCTGCTTCTGTTTCAGGGTTCAGCACAGAAGCATGCGGAGTTCCATAGGTGTGTAACTAAGTATAGGAAACAAAACAAGAAGTGTGGTAGTGAGTGAAGGAATATAAGTGACCAATCACAGCACACACACGTGAAGACTCGAACCACCTACTCACACAAAACAGCAGTGCACACAGAGCAAGGTAGAGGCTTGAGCCTCGCTTGTACCCAGCCGGAAGCCTCTTTTCAGTTTTACCAGGGTCTTGAAAAATACCGTACTGGCCCCATAGGCTGGAAGCTCCTGCTTCACAGGAATCCCCAAACCGCTGTTACTTCACAGCGCCGGGGCTATCAATGCGATGAAATGCGAACCAAATCCAAAAAGGTCAAAAGAACAAAAAACGGGGATCAGGAAGAGCGCTCCTGCACGGCTTTCCTTCCCCGCACACCTAAATACCTGAAATAATCCAAGCGCGGCAAGGCGCTGTGAAATTGCGATCCGGAAGCGAGGTTTCGCCCTCGCAGCCTGAAAAACTGGGTAACGCGTCCGGATGCCCTCGCAGCACGAGGGTGGAAGAATGAGGCCAGATTCCACTCCCCCGATGCTCTACACGAACGGCGTTCAAGAAACCGGTGCACCAGCGGGGAACACCATCCGCATACGGGACTCTGCAGGCAATAGCTGGAAAGTTTGTCAAGCCCCGTTCTGGAGAAAGGGAGGGGCTTTGTAGGAGCAAATCAGGCGGTAATGCCGGATTCGACTTCCGGTTTGATATCCGGAAGGCTTCTGGGTCATGTAGTTCCTCATGCTCCATTCGCCCCCTAGTGGTCTGTTACACGCTGCACATCCACGCCTGTTCTTACTTTCACTGGGATAGGAAGGGGGAATTGACCTGTATGAACTGCGCCTTCGCGCCTGGACAGTGATCGCGACAGGGACCAAGGGATCCCAAGCCTCATTAGGCCCTGGGACCCCATCCACCAGGGCCAAATACAATTAAACAGGGGAGGGGGTGTATCCTCTTCCCCAACCCTTATTGGGCCCTCGGGACCCCATCTCTTGGGGCCAAATTTGATAAAAAATGGGAGGTGGTCCGTGCGGCCCCCCTCCCTGAACCATATTTGGCCCCCGGAGACCCCATCCCCTTGGGTGGCATTTTATTATAAAAGAGAGGGGGCCACACGCCCCTGTTCCAGGGTCTACTTTGGCCCTGAGGACCCCATCCTCTGGGGCATTTCTACATTATATGTGGGTGCCCCAGTGCCCACCCAGGGCACCCACCAACTAACACATCAGGGGCATGATGCTGGAGCCGGCATTGCTCCCGCCTGGAGGGAGCAGATGTTCTCTGCTTGCTCCCTCCAGGCGGGAAGCAATATATGTTATGTTGAGAGGAAGGAAACAGAACAGAAGTCTGTTTCCAGCCAGTGGGAGCATTTTTTAAATCTAATGCTGACTGCAGGCAGACTTCCATATTTGCTCACATTTGGCAGGAGATTTAAAAATGCTTGTGCTGGATGGGAGCAAACATATGTTTCCCTGTCCACAAGAGTGTGGGCAGGGAAACTACTTTGTCCTCGGGGTGGACTCCGTAGGACACAGTCACTGAGCCGGCCCTGGGAGATGGAATACCTGATGCCATTAATGGCTCGGGAGGGGGGGCACCCCTCCTTCAAATAAAATCAAGAGTCTCCCATCTGGCCCATCCTGGGGTATTTTTTATTTAAACAAGCCCGGAGCCTGCGCTTGATTTAAAAACAAAAAATTCTGTGGCTTCGTGGATCCTCCCAAAATTGATGGCAAAATTAAAAGATAAAACATTTCTGGCTTAAGGCAGGATCCCTCTAGGACACGATCAGCAGGCTTAGGGGGTCAGGTTATCCCTAGCCTGCTCCATGATGTCTTTTCTTTGCTTTTTTCTTAGGACATTGGACTGAGTTCTGAGTCCTAAGATGGTTGGCCCCACTTCCTGGTTGATTTGGTGGCAGACAATCAGATCTCAGCTTGACATCTGTCAGATTCACGGAGCCTCTGCATTCCTAGATATACAATTGTTTGCATATTAATTGCTGCCAAATTTGGTGTTAATCGGTTCTGTGCTTTGGGCTGTAACTGTGTCTAAAGATCCTATGGAAAAATGAATGGGAAAATCGCATTTTGGCACCCCCCTTTTTCTTGGCCCCTGCTTGACGGATCACCCCGAAAGCTTCCATGCACAGACTAGTCAAAATGTAGCATTTCTTGGCAAAGTTTGGTGGAGATTTATCAAATGGTGCTAAAGTAGCAACACAAGATAGATAGATAGATAGATAGATAGATAGATAGATAGATGGATAGATGGATAGATGGATAGATAGATAGATAGAGAGATAGAGAGAGAGAGAGATAGATAGATAGATAGATAGATAGATAGATAGATAGATAGATAGATAGATAGATAGATAGATAGAAAATGCACCACTAGGCTTTGTTTTAACACAACCATTGATGTGAGGCCTTAGTCCATAATCTGCTACATTGGAGGTTTTTCAAACTTGCTAAAATTACTGGCATCAACACCTTGATATGTAATTTTAAGGGACAGATTTCACAAGCCAGCACCCCACTCTGAAAGGTGCCCCAGCTCCAGAGCAGTTCACCATCTGCCACTTTTATGGGCAGGTCAATATCTTGGCCACAGTCGATGAAGACATATTGAAAGATGTGGTCAAAGGCATGATCTTTACAAACAGTTGCTCTAGAGATGTACACAAAAAATGATGACAAGTTTCTTATTTTGGTCATTGACATCAATCTAAAAGCATGTCTACTATTACATTAAAAAATCTCCTCCGCCGAATGTCCGCTAAAGCTAGGTAGGTTGAGAGAGCTTGTTGATCAAAAAATTGGGTTGTAGTTCTAAAAAAAATTGGAAAGAACAACTATCTGCACTGTCTGCCCATTTGCAACATATTTACTTTCAAAACCTTGTGGCCTTGCAAACTCTACCATGCAGTTAGTCTTTAAATATCTTTCCTCCATCTCACCTTGTCCTTTCAAGCAGCCTCTCTCTAGAATTCTCTTCCCTGCCCCACCTGCCATGTCTACACAGCACATGAAGATCCAGCTCCTTTCCACATCTCTTTGCTTCTCCACTTCCCACTATCTTACCATATTAGAGTTTCTCCTACAGACCTTGGTGGTATTATTGCTCTCTATAAATATAACACAAACACAATCAGATATTTAGTATAACATAAAATGTTATTTGCTACTGTATCTAGATAATTCTAATTTTGTGTGTGTATGTGTGTGTGCATATGTGTGTAGTGCTACAGTTTCTGTCTATAAGGAGGGGCACAATCATGTGTTATCAGTTGTTTCAGAAATACAAACAGCAAAGAAAATGGTCATGTAGTGTTGATGCCACTAGAGGAAAGACAGCCATGTTTTTTGCATTTAAGCTTTGTACCAAATGGAAATGTAGGGGGTCATTTAAGCTTTATCCAACCATTGTCTCCACTCCTTCCACATTTAGAAATCACCCCCTGCCTGGTCAGCATCTGAAGATGCCTATGACATTGGAGTAGAAGTACAGTATTGATTCATCTTTTGTTTTTTTCCCCAAAAGTAGGACAACCATACTTCTATCTACACTACCCAAGGCATACCGGGGCAAAGAAAATGTATATAGGAGGCCCCCCTAAAGAGAGAAAACGTCCTTCTGCATGAAAGGCAGTGACCCTGAAGTGAGTGGGTTACAGCCTCTAATTGACCTTGGGTACTCAACCAGTGATCAAACAGCAGTTATTTTATCTGTTGGGTAGAACCATCCGTTTGGTGAGGTGGTGGATTGGCTGATTTACAGCAGTTTTCCATCCTCCCAAAATGAACCCTCTGAGCATTTCCTAGAAGTTTTTTCAGTGCCCCTTTCACCTCATTGTTCCTCAGAGTATAGATGAGTGGGTTGAGCGCTGGAGCCACAAAGCCATAAAAAACGGAGATAATCTTCTCGTTCTCTGTTGAGATCATTGACCTGGGCCTCAAGTACATCACAATGTTAGTTCCATAGAAAAGAGTGGCCACTGACAGATGGGAGCCACAGGTGGAGAAGGCCTTATGTCGGCCGGTCCCTGTTGGCATTCGCAGGATGGTGCTGATGATGCAAACGTAGGTGAAGATAATTAAAAACAGAGGAGCCACAAGAATGACCAAACAAACCCCAGCAATTACAAACTCATTTAACTGGATGTCTGTGCATGCCAAGTGTAAGACAGCTGACAGCTCACATACAACATGGTTGATTTTGTTGTGTCCACAGAACGACACAGTCATTGTGAAGGACACCAAGACAATTGCGAGCAGGAAGCCAGTGGTCCAGGTAGCAATGGCAAGCCTGATATAGACCCCTCTGTTCATTAGTCGCTGGTAGTGAAGAGGGTGGCAGATGGCAAGGTAGCGATCACAAGCCATCACAGCCAGAAGGATGCCTTCTGTCCCTCCAAAGGAGAAGCCAGCGTACATTTGTGCAACACATCCAGCAAATGTAATGGTATTTCTTTTAGACAGGAAGCCTTTCAAGCATGTAGGGATGTCAGCCGATAAAAAACAAATATCCAAGAAGGACAAGTTGCAAATGAAAAAGTACATAGGAGAGTGAAGCCGGGAATTTGCTATGGTGACCGAGATGATCAAAGAATTTGCAGTGATGGTGACTAGGAAAGTAACTAGGAACACAACAAAAAGCACAACACTGATATGACGTGAAACTGAAAAACCCAACAGAATGAATTCAATCACTACACTTTGGTTTCCTTGCTCCATTGCTTTCTATCCTCCTAATCTGCAAAATAAAACAATAGTGAAAATAACATACAATGATTGATTAATTACTGTAAACTCATAAGCACAACAGTCTCCAAGAGCACATGGAAACACATACAACTTCATACAACCACATTCTAATTAACACATCAGGAGTAGGAACTTTCTGATTCAAACTTGAAAATCTGCAGTGGCCTTACTGGGCAAAGTAATTCATCCTGTAAACACCACCCTAGCACATTAAAATAACTTCAAATAAAAACCTTTGAAGCAATCTGCAACTGAAAAAGATTGCAAAGGGTTAAAATACTGATCAGCTCCATTAGCGCCCTAGGAACCTCATTAAAAGCAATGAATAGACACCACGGATGGCAAGAGAAACAGATCAGTACATCCAAACATTAAACACACTGAAATTACAACAAACAGATCTATATAGCTGTCATAGTGTCTTGCAAGTTCCCAATGACGAAACCCTTTTGGCTGCTGATGGACTTTGTAGGGGCTGTGAAGTAAGTGTTAGAGTGAAATGCAATTAAGGCTGATTTAGAATGTTGAGGTCGCAGTTACACGCAGAAGAATAAAGATGAGTTATACTAAGCTTTGTGTGTGGCGTACAAATGGCAATGAGAAATGGGATAAGTATCCAGAAGATCGACAGTGCTCTCTGAGAGAGTTTGCTATTGTCTAAGCAAACTCTTTGTGCGTGCCACAGGTGCTATTGTCGAAGTACGGAATCGACGATTAAGGCATGTGGAGTTAAAGTGCAGCTCCAGCTGCTGTGAAGCAGTTGAAGACAAAAAAAGCATTGCAGAGAATCTACACGTCATTGTCCGAGAACCTGCTGGTCAGGCCATACATAAAAGTACCACCCAGCCACCCCAGATGAAGTTATACATTATATGGAGTGTTAACGCTGAAGGTGGATACAAAATGGTTTTCAAAAAGCAGCCATTGTTAATCAAAAATTTAAAAAATAAGGCTGCGAACAGAAGCCTTACAAGGTCAAGATAAAACAGGTGTCAGAAAATGCAACTTGACATTTAGGAAAGAAGAAATAATTGCCTTACCGAAACCTTTGAAGAGAGTCATTGTACTTATGCAATCGGTGAAGTGGCTCAGTGAGACGTGCACAAAGTTGTGCTTATTGAGCTGTCCACACATGAAGTGGGCAGCCACAAAAACTGCTGATTAGGGCTTGCAACAACTTCACAGGTCATTATAGAATAAAGAGCCAAGAGCGACTCTCAGAGTAGTGAATTATTTCAGGTGGCAGCAAAGAAAGTCACGTTTCCAGCTATCATTAAAGATGATCCAGAGGCCAGCACCTCACAAGGTCTCACAGATAAGTTGCCTAAAAGAAGTTACACTGATCCACCAATAGTGTCAAAAAGTTCCACCATGGACTACAATGCTGCTGCATTCCTGAAATCACTACCAGCTTTCAATACTGCCAAAAAGCAAAATATTGGCAATTGATGGGTAGTGTGGTTAGAAAAATTTGAAGATTTCATTGATGCACTTAAAGAGGCTGATTAAAAGATTAACAAATACCTCAAAAGTCTTGCTGGTGATAGTGTAAAGAAAAGTCATAAGGAAGATGCTGCAAACTCACCAAAAAAATCACTTACTGTCAGACATATCACCCCAATAGAGTTAACTTTCTGGGAAGTCGAGGAGACTATAAATAAAGTATGATGTACCGTTTGATCATTTTAAATACAATCCGGGCTTCTGTGCTCTGTTGCTATTGAACATTTTCAACAGCTTAGAGTACTTTCCCTTACCCAGCACATGGTCAACCTCAATATTAGTACCAATTTTTAAAAAGGGAAATTGTTCGGAGCCAATGCTGGGAAGGGCCCTTTATAATTGGATAAAAGAATGGGTAACTGAGAAAGCACTTCTTTACCCATGTCAGTATGACTTTAGATCTAAGATTGGCACGGTAGAGTGGAAAATATGGAAAATACTGAATGGAAAATATACTATAGCACAAAACTCCACATTATACCTGCCATTCATGGACCTGACCACAGTGTTCAATAGTATAAACTGCTTGAAGCTGTGAGCTACTTTTTTAACCCTTGGCATGGATGCAGCACTGGTGCACTTTATAACCTATTTGCAGAGACATGAAAGACAGAATAAGAATAAATGCCGAAGGGTCAGTGTCTGGGGCAATTGGAATTTTTAGGGGAGTAAGACAAGGATGTGCTTTAGCTCCACTTTTATTTATTTTATACATAACTGATCTCCACCCATTTTTACTTACTGCCACCCCCGATGTGCCCAAAGTTAAATACTCCTTCCTTCCATCACTCTAGCTGGCTGCCATTTTATGTTGTTGGTGGTCCAGCTCTTTCTAACTTCGGCGGGATCAGGCTTAAAACCAGATGGATACCTGGGCATGCAGCGGACGCTTGTATGAGTAAGGCGCTGCTAGAATTTTTAATGTATTACTGGATTGCTTGTTTGCTGTTTTTACCATTCCTCTCTGTGCTTGCTTTTATTCTGTTGTTATTGAATCCTCTTTTAATCGGGTGGGATCTTGCCTGTTGTGTGTCTCCTGACTCTTCGGTCCGCCACGGGTGTTTCCCAAATGAGCAGAGATTTCTAGTACTGCCTCTAGCTGGCCGCCATTTTAGGTTGTTGTCAGTCCAGCTCTTACTAACTTCTGGGGGATCAGGTGGATACCCAGTAGCACAGCGGACGTGCTACTGGTGTGCCAAAGCGCGCCTAAGGCAAGCCCTTCTGCACCAGTCCGTGCCTGGACCAAGCCCAGGGCCCAACACCCTGGTCCTTTGAGGTCAGAGCAAGAAACTTTGCACCTAAATAGAGAAGCCTTTATAGCACTTAATAAAGGTAAGAGGGAAAGCTGTATTATATCGACTGCTCCCTGCTAACATCTAATTCACCGATACAGTGCCCCACATGTGACCTAACAGTAATGGCTGAACCCAGTAAGCTCTCATCTGAGATCATTCCCTACTTATATAAAAGAGCTTCTCTTGCAACTAGCAAAAAAAATATGAATAAAGTTCAGAAAAATAACATATTAAAGGGACTTAGTAAAAAAGCTAACAAAAGAACAAACTTGCTATCTTGTGTACTATTAAATACCAGATCCTTAATAAAACACAGTTGTGAGTTCCATTTACTCATGGAAACACATAGACCTGCTCTAGAAAAGTTTTTAATTATAAACCAGCACCCACTATGTTATCTGCCAATACGGGCAATCAGCCCTTCGAGACAACCAAAGGTTTGACTGAATTTATTGCCCCATCAAATGAGGACATTAAAAATCTATTGAAAACCTCTACATCGGGTTCCCCTTATGACCCCTGCCCGCCTAACTTAACTAAACTGTCAGCAGAAGTTATTGCATCTAAACTAACGCCTATCTATCAAGCCATGTGTCTTTCCAAATAGTTGGAAGAAAGCAGCCTTCTGTTTAAAAAAGCCTCACTTGACCATAATGACCCAACCAATTATCATCCAATTTCCTGTCTTCCATTACCAGCCAAAATAGCTGAAACATTTTTGAATGACCAGCTGTTAACATTTATTGAGTTTAACAAACTCCTAGAAACTACCCAATTTGATTTCCGGAAAGGCCACAGCACAGAGTCAGCTCTGCTCAAGGCAACAGAAGAGATCAGGCAGGTTTTGGATATAGGAAAAGGGGCAGCCCTTATCCTGCTTGATCTACCGGCGGCCTTTGTCACTGTCAACCATGAATTACTACAAGGTCAGTTAGCAACCTGTGGGGTCACAGTTTTGGCTTGGGACTTTTTAAGATCCTATTTAACGGATCGAGAGTACATATTGCTTCTCATCCTTTTTCCCTTTCATGTGGAGTCCCGCAGGGATCTTCATTAAGCCCTACTCTTTTTAATATTTATGTCTCTCCATTAGCAAATTCGATAAGAAGCTTTGGATTTTCCATTACATCCTAGGCTGACGACACTCAAATTATTGTCTCCATAGGAAAAAATTATGCTGGCACAGAGCCTAAATTTCATGACTGCATGCTGGCTGTCCACGAGTGGATGGACAGTAATTGCCTTAAATTGAACGCCGAAAAAACAGAAGTCCTACTTTTTGGACCACAATCATTTTTGCGGTCATCAGCCTGGCCAGCTATCATGGACCTCTATCCTCCTCCTGTGGAAAAGGCCCGTAACCTGGTAGTAATCATTGATAATAAACCTAACTTCACAGATCAGGTAAATACGCTCTCTTCATCCACTTTTAATACCCTCAGGATAATTAAAAAAGGTTATACCTTTTATACCTATCAAACTGCAAAAGATATTAGTCACCTCTCTAATCCTGTCTAAAATAGACTTTTGTAACAGTCTGCTTCTGACTACTCATAAGTACAATATTAACAAACTTCAGGTCCTGCAAAATACTGCTGCAAGACTATTGTTAAAAATTCCCAAATTTTGCTCAGTGTCTCCTAACCTAAAAAATTAGCATTGGCTCCCTATTAAACAAAGAATAACCTCTAAGGTATTATATTTAGTGTATAAAGCATTTCATGATCTTGGTCCTGACTCTTTGAACCAGAGCTTCAAACGACATCTCCCTGTTAGAAATCTTCGGTGGGTAAATGCTAAGTTATTAGTATTTCTAAGATTCAAACTAGTACGATGGCGTGGAAAGAGCATTGTGCTAGAAGCATCCAAAGCATGGAGAAGCTAGACTCCTTGCTTTCAGGAAAGCTGTAAGGACCTGGGGCAGATTTACAAGCCCTGTGTCCTGCCAGTCCGTCACTTTTTGTGACGCACTGGCAGCGCATTTCCCTGCCCCATATTTACAAGGACAGGAAAAGCCACCTGGCGTGGCTTTTCCTGTCCCTGTAAATATGGCCCCTTTACACACAGCTCTTTGCATGAAAGGGGCGTTCAATGGGTGTTGCTGTGGGTGAAGCACAGAGATGCAACATATTGTTGTAAATATGTCACAACGCTGTGCTTTCCAAACTAACGCAGCACAATTACTTGCTGCACCGTGCTGCATTAGTTTATTGTAAATCTGCCCCCTGGTTGTTCTGGTCTTGGTAATTCTGGCGGTCCTGTGACAATCTGAGTCGGAACTGAATAGTGCTTAGACGCCTCTAGACAGTAATACGGTCTACAAATCCAGCTAACATTACATAACATCCCAGCTTATGCTGATGATGCAGTTGTAATGGCACGTACCGCAAGGGCCCTACGACAGTTTTTTGTTGTTGTTTTTACGGTGTTTTATATAGCGCAAACTTGACCTGAAGGTATTGGGTATTAGAAGGCACCTTACATAGCATCAGTTGCGTCACAGGAGGACAGATTCATTTTTGTTAGGCACAGGGAGATTAAGTGATTTGCCCAGAATCACAGGATGTTCAGCGTCATTGCCGAGACTCGAACCCGGTTCCCCAGATTCGAGGTCGAACGCCTTAGCCGTTAGGCCAACTCCTCTCCCCAACTCTCACAGTTAGTGTATGGTTTTGTAAACTTTATGAAATGCTTGAATTTACACACTTCCTGCAATAAATCTTACATAATGACTTGTGGCCGAACAAATTGAACCTGGAAACACTTAAAGTGGGATGGCCTCTTTAAAATGTACTCGCACTTTCTCATATCTGGGATTAACCTTTTCAGATAATGGTCTATGCACAGAACATGTTATGCAAAGCAGCAAATCAAGGGCAGTTAATTCACTGCTTAGTTTACCACAGCCAAAGAAGGGAGGAACCCTCCCCCCCCCTCGTCCAGATTTTCAAAATACAGTGCAGACCAATAGCCACATATAGGGTGAGTTATTGGGCATTAATAAGTGTAACTCAATTCAAGTGTAAAAAATAGGTTTTGTTGAAGAGTTTTAGGGGTCCCTATTTCTTCTGCTAATTTTATTGCCCATAGTGAACTGAATATCCAGTTTATCGAAGATTATATATATGTCCGCCCATCACTATTTTGGCTTGCACTCTCGAGAAAGATGGAGGCAGGTCTCACTAAAGATATAATTCAAATAGCTCTATACAAATCCGTCAAGGCTGATAGACTGGCAAAGGAGGCTTTAAAGTCAAGCATAGCAGCATATATGAATCTAGAAGCGGACAGACTAATGGCAATGTACCTGACAAAACCTATAGGGTGATGGGAGAGATGGTGTTTCGATTAAGGGAGGGCACTGTCAAATATATGTTATGCTTCCCCCTAGGACTATAGAAAAATGTAGACTCCACTCCATGCCGAATATACGATGTTACATCGCGGTGTTCACACCGCGATACCTTTACAACGAAGGCATTACAATGCAAGTCGTTACAACGACTTGCGCTGGAGGGCGCTGGACTTAGGAATAGTGTGATTTACTATTCCAACTCCAGCCTACGTTACAGTAGGGAAGGTGTTGGAATAGTAAATCATACTATTCCTTAGCTTAGAGCACCATCCAGCGCAAGTCATTGTAATGACTTGCTTTGTAAAGGTTTTGCGGTGTGAAGACCGCGATGTAACCAATGTTTCCCCTCCATGCCCATGTAATGGGATTTCAGGCCAATCGCTACTACACTTTTTATTCTTCTGTGGCATTTATTCTATTTACACTAAAATAATTTTACTTCCCCTAATCAAAATGTTTGCTAGCAGTAACTATAGAGAAGTATACAGGAAGTTGCTCCAACTCATTGGTGACAAAGGCATTTAATTTCTGTGGGAATGTTCCTGAAAACTGCAGTGTGAGCATGTACGTCAATGAGCACAATTTAGTAGTGGCCTATATATGGTATAAAGTATATGTTCAGGAATTGTAACTTTAATATTTTATATGGAATGTTAGTTTTTAATGTTTCCTTGGTTCCTATTTTTAAGGACACCTTTGTAGCAGATGGATGAGTGCTCACACCTTCACTTTCTTGTGTTTCATCGTCATCGTCATCGTCATCGTCATAGTTCTCCAACCCCAGCGCCGGAAACAACGACATCACCCCCTCGCAAGACCTCTGCAACTCACTCGCCACGTTCTTCCACCGCAAGATCACCGACATACATAACAGCTTCGACGCACAAACCACGCACCCTACCGCCGAACCAACGCCCGCCACCACCACCCTCTGCAACTGGACCCCGATCAGCACCGAAGACACCACCCGCACGATGAACTCCATCCACTCCGGATCACCAACCGACCCCTGCCCACACCACGTCTTCAACAAAGCCGACGCCACCATCGCACCCCATCTCCGGGACATCATCAACTCCTCCTTCCACACTGCCACCTTCCCGGAGAGCTGGAAGCACGCCGAGCTTACCGCCCTCCTGAAGAAACCAACGGCGGACCCCACCGACCTCAAGAACTACCGTCCCATCTCGCTCCTTCCGTTTCCGGCCAAAGTCATCGAGAAGACCGTCAACGGACAGTTTGCCGCCTTCCTCGAGACAAATGGATCCCTCGACCCCTTGCAGTCCGGGTTTCGGGCCAACCACAGCACCGAGACCGCCCTCATCGCAGCCACCGACGACATCAGAACCCTAACCGACAATGGGGAAACAGCAGCCCTCATCCTCTTGGACCTCTCCGCGGCGTTCGACACCGTCTGCCACCGTACCCTAGTGAAGCGCCTCAGCAACATCGGAATCCGAGAGAAAGCACTGGAATGGATCATCTCGTTCCTCGCCGGAAGAACGCAGAGAGTCCGCCTCCCCCCGTTCAGATCCGAGGCCACTGAAGTCATCTGCGGCGTTCCACAAGGATCTTCACTCAGTCCAACGCTCTTCAACGTCTACATGAGCCCCCTCGCAGCCATCGCACGCCAACACAACCTCAACATCATCTCCTACGCCGACGACACCCAGCTGATCCTCTCCCTCACCAACGACCCCACCACCGCCAGAGCAAACCTACACGACGGGATGAGAGACGTCGCCGACTGGATGAGGAACAGCCGCCTTAAACTAAACTCAGACAAGACGGAAGTCCTCATCCTGGGCTCATCACCCTCCGCCTGGGACGACTCCTGGTGGCCCCCGGCCCTGGGCACCGCGCCCAAGCCAACGGACCACGCACGCAACCTGGGCTTCATCCTGGACTCCTCCCTGTCGATGACCAGACAAGTCAACGCCGTCTCATCCTCGTGCTTCAACACCCTGCGCATGCTCCGCAAGATCTTCAAATGGATCCCCACTGAAACCAGGAAGACCGTCACCCAGGCACTCGTCACCAGCCGACTGGACTATGGGAACACCCTCTACGCCGGAACCACAGCCAAACTTCAAAAAAGACTCCAGCGCATCCAGAACGCCTCCGCACGACTCATCCTGGACATCCCCCGACACAGCCACATCACCGGACACCTGAAAGACCTGCACTGGCTCCCCGTCAGCAAGAGAATCACGTTCAGACTCCTCACCCACGCACACAAGGCCCTCCACGACCTGGGCCCAAAGTACCTCAACAACCGCATGACCTTCTACACGCCCACCTGCCAGCTACGATCAACCAGCCACGCCCTCGCCACCGTACCACGCATCCGCAGAACCACCGCCGGAGGAAGATCCTTCTCCTACCTGGCAGCCAAGACCTGGAACTCCCTCCCAACTCACCTTCGGCGAACCCAGGACCATCTCTCCTTCAGGAAGCAGCTCAAGACCTGGCTGTTCGAGCAGTAACTTACCCCCTCCCCCAGCGCCTTGAGACCCTCCCGGGTGAGTAGCGCGCTCTATAAATGCCGTGATTGATTGATTGATTGATTGACTATAAATGAACCTTGACTTTTTAAGGGCGTCGATGCAGCTCATGTATGCACTTTGGTTTCCGATGGCACAAGTTGCAATAATGGAGACAATTCATTATATTTTTCCTCAGACATAATGCTTATCGAAGCAACAATGTCGATGATGAAAGGTATTATAAAACCATTTACTTTCAGTGTAATCTTCAGACAATATTTGAATGACTTTGGTGCTTTGGCATGTCGACATTTCTTTGACTGACATTTTTCTTCACATGCAGCCAGTCCAACATGTGCATGCGTTTCTGAGGTAAACATCTATATGGCACAATCATCTTCATCACTTTCACTTGATAGTGTTCTAGAAGAACTGTTTGACGATGATTTAGATGACAATCAACTACGTTCAGAGTCAATTTGTCTTAACTGATGTTACCCAATCCTGCTTCAGGAGCAACCACAGCACCAAGACCACACTTCTCACCTCCACCGATGACATCCGCTCCCTCCTTGACCGAGACAAATCCGCAGCCCTCATCCTCCTGGACCTCTTGGCCACCTTCACTACCTTCTCCCACCACACCCTAATGAAGAGACTCCATGATGCCGGCATTCATGGCAACGCCCTGGACTGGATCCAATCCTCCTTTACAGGGTGAACATAGCAAGTCAGACAACCTCAGTTCTTCTCCCAACCCACAGAGATCAGCTGCGGAGTTCCCCAGAGATCATCCCTGAATTCCACCCTTTTCAACATCTACATGGCCCCTCTCACGACCATTGTCAGGATCCACGGACTCAACATGGTCTCCTTTGTTCACAATACCCAACTGATTGTCTCCCTCACAAACAAACCAACAACCGCTGGAAACAACTTCTAGAGCGGAGTGAAGGCTGTCGCAACCTGGATGAAGAGTAGCTGCCTCAAACTGAATTCGGACAAAACCAAAGTCCTCATCCTAGGACCCTCACCCTCAGCATGGAACACCTCCTTGTGGCCCTAAACAATGGGAGCCCTGCCCACCCACAGAGACCACGCACATAACCTCAGCATCATACTGGACTCCTCACTCACAATGAACGATCAGATCAATGCTGTAGTCCTCATCGTGCTTGCACACGCTCTGCCTGCTTTGAAAGACATTCAGATGGATCCCCACTGAATCCAGAAAAAAAATCACAATCACTCATCAGCAGCAGACTCGACTATGGCAACACACTCTATGCCGGCAACACCCAAAAACTCCTCAGGAAACTTCAGAACATTCAAAACGCCACAGCCAGACTGGTCATCGACATCCCTTGCCACAGCGACATCTCTGGATACGTCTGAGAATTCCACTGGCTCCCAGTAAACAAAAGAATCACCTTCAAACTCCTCACTTATGCCAACAAAGCCTTCCACCACACAGGATCAGCATATCTGAACCACCAACTCTCATTCCACATCCCCACCAGTCACCTCTGCTCCACTCAGCTGGCTCTGGCCATCGTCCCTTGGATCCACAAGACTAGAACCAGAGGAAGATCCTTCTCCTACCTTGCTGCCAAGCCCTGGAACACCCTGCCTACCCACCTCAGACAATCCCTGTAGCTGACCCATTTCAGGAAGGACCTCAAGACCTGCCTTTTCGACTGAACACCTACGTGCAGATGAACCAGCAGCCCTCCCCTCCCAGCACCGGAGAACCTTACTGGTGAGTAGCCGTGTTTTACAAACCCTGATTGATTGATTGATTTACCCCTTGGCCTTGCGAGTGCACGTCGAACATTGCATCTGGAAAGTTCTAGGGCCATTATACTTCGCACTGTGATGCATTCAATTTTCCCTTTGTTTTCCAAATCATCATAAAATGGTTCTCCTTCCCATAGCATTTACATATATCTGTCCAATGGCAGGAAGATTGCCATCATGTGGAAACGAAAATCCACATCTAGATCACAACTTCTTTTTATGTGTATACATTGCCTTATGTCCTTCCATTGTTTACTTCGGCTTACTTTTCACACTCATGACTGATTCATTCTGGGCACCTCCAGCCTTGATGTCAGCAGCTTGTTTATCGACACGCTCTTCAACACTCGTTACAGACTAAGAGTTTCTACCATCATTTGTTATCTGATTTAATCTGACAAGCATCCATTATTAACTCTAAGACGTATAGTTTCTTCATCACTAAATTAGTTAAACTTACAGTGTTTGATGAGTACGTTGAGTCTTTCCACAAATTCATTGATTGGTTTCACCAACCTTCTGGCATTCTTGACTGAAAATTTATCTCTCATAATCTACATTGGGCATTGGATTGATTTAGAGATTCAAAGTTTCTTTAATCTGACAGTATTCATTTATTTCATTTATTATCTTTATTAGGTTTACAGATGCAAAAACATAAAAGTACACCGTAAAAGAAAAACATTTAGAACAAAATCTCATTTTACGGTGCCCACTCCCAGTAGCAAAACGTCAAAATTTAAGGTGGGGCGGTGCAGGTTTTTTAACCTAACAACAAAAAGCTTCTTTGGTCGTCATGTTAATGGTTAAAATGTCCCAGCGCTACCCTTGCATATTTAATCCAATTTTCTCTATTGGGAAAATCCTCTATGATGTAATATGTGCGGTCATAAGCAGTGTATTGCAGGGGCGTGAGTTATAGTTAGCTAAGTTAATTATAACTGCTTAATTTCACAGGATTTGTACGAGTGAAACTTGAGCCTAACTATAACGTCTCAGTAACCTTTGTTTTTTCCAGTGATTTTCTCAGGATTTTTAAATATATTTCCTAACTATAACATCACCATAAGGTTTTTAAAATGCTAATTCCTAACTATAATGTCCCTGTAACCTTTGTTTTTTTCAGTGAATTTTAAAGGATTTTAAAATTTTGTTTCCTAACTGTAACTTGTAACCTTTGAGAGTGGGTGTGTGAGTGGCTATATCGGTCAGTGACTGGGTGTGTGAGTGGCTGTATGGGTCTGTGAGTAAGTGTGCAATGACTGGGTAATTACGTAAGTGTATGAGTAGTGCCTGGGTGATTGTCTGATTGCATAGGTAGGGCCTGTGTGATTGTATGAGTGCAATTGCCAAGAACACATTGCGAATACCGGGTGTTTTTGACAAAGTATAAAACACATATACAGACATATTTGACATAAATTTTCAGTGCAGGTTTTGCATTGGAACAAGCTTTGAAACAACTACCAGTCTCATTAATGAGAAGGAGAAGCATGCAAAAAGTCAGCAGAAATACCTTATTGAAGCAGTAATTAAAGGCAAGAGGAGAGGAGGCCAGAACCAGAGGCCAGAAACCCAGTTTTGAGGAAAAGAAAGGAAAGGAAAGGAAAAGAAGAAAAGAGAGGGTTGAAAAAAAAGGGAGGGCCATGTAACCTGTGGTGGGACGCTAGGTCTTATCGCAGGGGAGGGAATAAGGGGTGGTTGTGGAGGCAGTCCGTGCAGCACGGATGCGGCTTGCTGCCACCTTGTAATACCTCCAGCAATAGCCCAACCCCTGGTCCCCCTCTGCTCTACTACAGAGGGGAGAAGAAGCGCAAAGGAAGGATATCACAGTAGACGTTTATATTGCCAACTGTTAACTGCTACTTGCTATCTTGCTGTAGCGTATTTCAAGAGACTCCTCAATGGTAACCCGTACTGCTAAGCAGAACCCCAAAGGGGATAAGGCTGGCATTCTACAAATATCCTAACAGACCCGAAAAAATTGGCCTCAATTTTTGGATCAACAGCTCCATTCTCCTGAGGGGTCGTGTCACAACCTCTCTCAAGAAGCAAGTAGTAGAATGGAATCCAGTTCAAGCTCTGAAGCTATCTCTCCTCCTACCTCCATGGTAGCAACTGGCCTTTCTGCAACTGCAAACCACCACTGCTTATACCCCCAAATGTGGAAAAGGGAAAACAGCTGTACCCAATATTCTCATGGGCTGTCACCAAAGATATTTAGGAGAAAAGTTGCCCAAAGTCCAATAAAGCTCAGATGGTCACTGAGCTACCAGCAGCTCAAACGATGAGACTCTGAAGTCAAATGAACTAGCTCAACATGGATTAGAAGTGGCAACCATCTCTACCTTAGATCCTCTGCTGCCTTCTCCAATAGAGGCAACCCTGAGCCATATCTTAAGCAAGCTATGCGGGATGAAGATCTTGCAAGAGAAAGCCCAAAAGAAAATGAATGAACGGCTCGAACCAATTAATGAGAACATGCAACAACTAGCCTCCCGCATGACTCAGGTAGAGCTGAAAGTCTCCACTGTAGAAGATTCTTCCAGCAACCAAGAAAATATATTTTAAAAAATGCCGATCAAGCTGGAGGATCTTCAGTTAAAGATCAATGATGTAAAAAACAGAGGGCCCGATTCACAAAGGCATTCTGCGACAAAAGTCTAACTTTATGACTCTTGGTATTCACAGCGGTAATTTAAAATCTAAATCTAAATCCATATTTGTAAAGCGCGAACTACTCACCCTTACGGGTCTCAAGGCGCTGGGGCCTGTCATGGAAATTAAGTGAGCTATTGCCCAGAGTCACATGGTGCTGAGCTGAGCTGCCGCCGGAGCTGGGGATCGAACCATGAACCCTGTTCTCCGAAGTCAGCTGCCCTGGCCGCTGCACCACACCTCTCAACCTCTCCACCTCTTTACGAGTTCTATCTTTATGTCCGCAGTCGTGCCTGAATCTCGGCACCTGGGCCGTACTCTCTGCACCCGGGCCGTACTCTGCGCTCGGGCCAGATGAAGGGTAATCAATTGGCTGGAATATAATTTTTTACAAAAAGGAACATTGGAAACAAGTGGTAAATGATAGAGGAGGTCATGAAAATCAGTTTGGGTAGGGAAAAGTTCCCTGTCGGACACAACATCATATCCCAGAAAGGTTTGCTCCTTTGCATCATGGTACATGCAGTCCATGATTTGCGCTTCCCTCAGTGTTGACTGTAGTATCACACTGCAGTCAACACTGAGGGGAGCACATATCATGGACTGCTCAACACTGAGGGGAGCGCAAATCATGGACTGCTTGGACCATGATGCAAAGGAGCCCATTTTTCTGGGATTTGATGAAGTGTCCAGCCGCACACTTTTCCCTTCCCAAACTGATTTTCATGACCTTCTCTCCTCCGGAGAGTATGGGTGGAGCCGGAGAGTACGGCCCGGTTGCGGAGATTCGTAAATGACCTCTGTGAATACCAAAAGTCGTAAAGTTAGACTTTTGTCTCAGATTGACTTTGTGAATGGGGCCTAGTGCCAATCTGAGATTTGTGGGAATACCCGAGGATTTAGGGGCTGGCTCATCTGCAACAAAACTGATTTCGGACTTGATCCATAATCATGTACTACTGGAAAAAGCAGCTGAAGTTGGAGATCTCACCATTGTCCGGGCACACCGAGTACCAGCAATCCGGCCTACAAATTCTAAATACCCTCGAACAATAGTGGTCAATTTTTGTGATGTTTGGATTAAGGAAGAGGTTCTATCACAGGCAATCTCTAAAAAAATCCTTTTCCACAGCAGAAAATGTTTCATTTCAAATTTTTTCGGACATGTCGATCCTAGCAGCACCACAGCCCCGAGAGTGCTATTGAAAGAACGGTTGCCTGTATTTTTGTCCGTGGAACGGGCCAAAGAATTCTTTCATACAATAAAGGAAGGAGGGTGAGGGGGGCTCTCCTGAATTAAAACTTCAGTCCAGGAGGTTCACAAGAAGGTGAAGGGAAGGCGGATAAGGTGAAATTTTCACTTTCTCAAGAAGTCAAATAGCACCAAAATAGCCTTTCAAAAGTCATTCGGCTGCTCCTCATTGGAATGAGCTCAAGAGTACCATTCCAAGGTACTCACTTAAGGGTAAGGGGGAGGGGCAAGGGTTGGGGGAGGATTGCCACTGGGCTCATGACGGGTAGGGCCTCTAAAGGGGGAGGTGGGGAACTGGGGGGCATGGGGATTTGGGCATGATGGGATAAAAAACAGCAAATTTGCAGTGAGTAAAAGTACAAAATGTGCTATTCAAGATAATAAGAAAATCTTTAGGACTAATTTCAGTCAGATTTTATCACTTCTACTTGTTGTTGGGTGGCAAGATGGAAAAGAAAATGGGCAGCGAGGGTACAAGCTCTGTTTTGAAACAGTATGCCAGATAGGAAAATGATTTGGATAGCCTCTTGTAATATCAATGGAGCCAACAATCAAACTAAAGTGAAATCCACACTCCAGTGGCTGGTATCAGCTCAAATACATATTATTCTACTTCAGGAAACTCACTGGAAAGCAGATTCTACTCCTCCTAGATTACCTAGCTGTATCTCACAAGCCTTTTTTGCATGTGCAGGGGCAGCAATTAGGGGGGGTCGCAATTTTGGTAATGTGCCTCGCAGATCATCAGAGACCCTAGTGCTAGGTGGACTATAGTAAGCTGGAAGGTGGGAAATCAATTTTTTCAGATTATCAGCTTCTATGGCCCAATAGAGGACAATACAACAGCCCTTGAGGAACTTAAGAACGTCCTTTGAAAGATTCCTGGCTACATAATCCTTGGGGTAGTTTTCAATTTATTGCAGAATTTAAATCTAGAGTCTACACGTAGGAGTAAAGTTCAAAATAAGCCTAGAGCAGCTATATGTTTAGCCACATTGATTCATGATCTTGTATTAATTGATCCTTGGCCAAGTTCAATATCCCCAGTCACGCAAATATAATTGTTTCTCTAAAAGATTTAACTCCTCTTCCAGAATAGATTTTTTTTTAATGTCACTTCAATGGGGGCGGGCAAGGCTTATATCCTCTCAAATACATTTTCTGACTACTCGGTCCCGGTAACCAAGATCAATTTTACCAGGCAAGAATGTCCTCAATGGACTTTAGATAAGACCCTATTAGCTAAAGAAGAATGGGTCATAACTATCGTGTTAAAATAAAAGAAATCTTGGAAAGAAATATGGGATCTGCCTCATGCTTCTCTGTCTGGGAAGCTTTTATAGCTTTCAATAGGGGAGAGATAATATCATATAAGCTAACAGATCTAAACTAAAGAAGATCACCGCCATGACCTTGCAGCACGAACTAGATCAAGAAACCCAGATGTACATATGTGACTATTCCCAAGTGACTAAAGCTAGGCTAGAAAAAGCTGGACAGGGCTTAATGAATTTTGTTGAATCTCAAATAATTCTCAATCAGAATACATGCTTTCAAAAATTATATGAAGAAAGCGAGCATGCCGGAAAGTTTTTGGCCTGGTCAATAAAAAAGAGAAACAACAATGCCACTATCAAATCTACCTATGATTAAAATAGAAATCAAGTAGTTGATCAAGTGGCAGATATTGATGCTGTTTTTCTTACTCACTATCAGAAACTATACGCTTGTTCATCTTTGCCTACCTCGGCTTCTATTGAATAATTTCTTAAACTCATAGAGATGCCAAGACTCAGTGGCGATCAACAAACTCACATAGTAGCCCCCATCACAATCGAAAAAATTAAAAAGGCCATTAAAGACTCCTCCAATGGGAAAGCGTGTGGCTGTGATGGATTGCCAGCTCCGTTTTGTAAGGTATTCATGCCTCAACTTGTGGGAATTTTAGTGCAACTATTCATCGCAATCCTTGAGGGATGTCAGGTACCTAAGCCCTTTTCTGAGGCAGCCATAGTAAGCTTCATCAAAAAAGATAAGCCACCAGATAAGCCGGGATCATATCATCTGATTAGTCTCCACAACTGCGACAATAAACTGTTTACGAAAATTATGGCAGCCAGAATAACACCCTCCCTTCAAGAAGTGGTACATAGAGATCAGTGTGGCTTTTTGCCAGGAAGAACCATGGCAATTAATACAAACTTTCTAATCCAGGCAATTTATTACTACACTAATAAAAAGTTAGAAGCAATGATCATCATGATTGATGCAGAGAAAGCTTTTGACTTAGTTCAATGGAAAATTCTATTTGCTATTTTTTTTTAAATCTTATTTTCATTTGAAATTTGTATATGTGCTGTAGAACTTATATAGTAAAGCTGAAGCTAAGATCATAATTAACTCTCATACTGCAGGGTTACTACAAATTAGATGAGGCACTCAACAAGGATGCCCTATGCCACCAGTGCTCGTTACACTGTTTATAGAACCACTAGCATCTCTGTTACGGCAAGATCCGCAAATCAAGGCACTTCTGTTAGGAGCTCCTAAGCTCAAACTCTTCGCAGACAACTTAATTTTATATTTGGCAGCGGATAAACAAAATATCTTAGGAGCTTTTAAAAAAATTCAAAATTTTTCGGATCTGGGGGAATATAGAATGAATCACTCCAAATCCAAGATATTACTATTTAACTGCACAGAACAAATTCTTCCCTTTGATATGCGGAATCAAGTCTGCAGAACAGGCTCTATCAGATATCTGGGCATGTTTGTGTCACATGATCTTTCGCAATTATACCATCTTAACTATGAACGGACAATTTTAAGGCCAAGAAACTTTTAAAGCAGTGGCAGCACTTACCTCTCTCTATAATAGGGAGAGTCACTGTGATAAAAATGATGATTCTCCCTCTTTTTCTTTTTCTTTTTTCAACTTATTAATTAAAGTTCCGCCCAAATTTTTTTATGAGATAGATCCAATGCTGAGAAATTTCATCTGGTCAGGTAAGAAGCCTCTTACAAAGCTAGATACTCTACAGTTATCTATTCAAGAAGGTGGTCTTGCACTCCTTCAACTGAAAAAATATTATCAGGCAGCATTCATGGACTGGTGTACAAGAACAGTTACTAGACGAGATCTGGGAGGCAACTTCTATCTCAATCAACTGCTTTTAGAAATTGGCACCCAGCTTGTTCCATTTATTAAAACCTCCAAGCTTCCCAAGCGCAGCGGATATAAGACTCCTCAGGTCATTCTTGTTAGATTTTCTCAATTGAAGGAAGAATATCAATTTACCTCCTTTCACCCTGAATTTTTTTTTTTTTTTTTAACACCATTATTATTATTTGTTTCGCAATTTTATAAAGAGCAGACATGGCCCGCAGGCATCAGAGTGTTTTACAACAAGTAGCATGATACAAGGGTGCAGCAGGTTACAATTACAATAATAAAGTGAAGACCATTATTGTTCTACCACAATTTATTAACACATATTACAGGGCTGTGAGAAATAGCCTACTGAGACTTCCTACAATAGCTGCCGTATGCCAAAATGAGAATGTGACAATGCCCTGCTACATAGCAGCATTGAGGGGAAGTAGTTAGATCCCCCTCTATGGTTGAGGCCGACAAAACTAACCTAGTGTGGTTCAGTGCATGTTCATGCAGAAAGAAGGGAAAGTATGCTATTTGGACACCGAATGTGTGCAATAGTAATTGGGTGATTCGCAGCTGGCTCGTTGTGTGATTTTAAGATTTCCAGTTGATGTAATTGAGCAGTCTAAGAGACTAGTCCCCTTTAGGGTAGTAGTACATTTATAAGTTTTACATTGTAAAGGACGATTTAAAATCGAATGGGATTTCTCCCTTTGGTTAACACTGCATTTATTTTAGTAGGACAAATCACAAGGGGTACAACCACATGTGGGAAAACTCATCATACTTTAGATATGTAGATGTAGGCCTTTAAGGGCCTGATTCAGAAAGGCAAACCTACACCTTTGTGCAAGTTGACGATTGTTTGTTCTTCACAAAGGTACTTCACAAGCAGCATCCCTACAACCGCAGAGTCTCCGCACACAAAAAGACAGGACTGACCCATCTTTCCATGTGCGGAGACTCCGCAGTCACAAAGATACCACCAGCAAAACACCCTCGTGAACAGCAAATCATTTTAAATGTACACAAAAGTATAAGTCTACCCTTGACAATCAGGCCCAGACAGTGATGAATCAGATGCCACACTATTTTGAATCATCTCTCATACTTGAAATCGAGGTATTGAGTTTCTGCCTATTTTGTGTCTGTTTCACTTTATTCCATTCAGTCACGTGGCCAGAATATGTCCGGACCATAAATGTTAAATGTGCTCAGTGGATTTTGTGGAGTGGGTAAATACCAGAGACGAAAACCTGAAATTTACACACATGATCAGCAAAGACGAGGCTGTCTTTCTGGATTTGGTCATTACATTGGACCAAGGTGGCATTAAAACCAAAGGTCCACAATAAAGTAAAGGACAGGAACAGCCTCCTCCTATATGAAAGTTTCTACCCCAAATCCCTCCGACAAAACCTCCCGGTTGGTCAGTTTCTACGGATTAAAAGGAATTGTTCTTCCATTGAAACATTTGATATACAAGTGGAAACACTGGAAAACAAACTGATAACTCACCACTACCCCAGGAAACTAATTAAAAAAACAAAGAAGAGAGCAAGAAACAACAACCGAGAGGCACTGCTCAAGAACCAAGAAAAGAAGGACAATGACAGACTAGTGTGCGTCACTACGTACACCCCGATATATAATAAAGTTCAGAACATTGTACAGAAGAACTGGCATATCCTCAATGGAACGCAGAAATACTGGCCCCAACCACTATTTGAATTTGAGAGAAATACAAGCCTACAAGATGAATTGGTACATGCAAAGACACCGACCCCACTGACCCAGACACAGACAACCTTATGGGGAAACCAGCGACCAGTGGGACATTACACGTGTGGCAACTACACTAGTACAACAAAAGAAGTTGACATCAAGATAGGTAGGCCATGGGTCCAATTGCAACAGCGAAAACATCATTTATCTAATCTCCTGCCCATGCGACCTTATGTATGTAGGAATGACTACCAGAAAGATCAAGATACATATCAATGAACATAGGAACACCATCAGGTGCAAAAAGACAAACACAAAGTTAACGCAATACTAAATTGAAAAAAAACGACTGGGATGTGGATCTAAAATGGGTAGTCCTTGAGACAATTAAAAGAAACAGCCTGGACATACAAAACAAGCTACACACCCACTAGCAAAGATGGATGCATCGTGTCAGAACCCGGAAACCATATTAAATGATGACATCCCATGGTTACACATTGTGAAATAGAGTAGTAATCTAAACCTTTTCTCTGTAAAACCATCCCTGCTATGAGGGATAACACCTTTCAGAAATTATCCCCTTACTACTTTCATGGCTAGAATAAAGGGGAACTGTTTATAAAGAAACAGGGAATCTGCCACCTCTCTGCGTAACTCCTGTATTTTAATATAAATTTTCATAAACCTTTTGAAAAAGATGGTATGCTATGAGGGATAACACACAACAGAAACTTTGCCCCTACTACATTCATTGATGGAATTAAAGAAAACCAATTGCAAAGGTCCAGAGTACAAGCGTCTCTGCCACCTCTGTGCCCACTGTATTTTGCTACTCCCTCCACCATTCCCCTTGGCCCGTCGATCCCAAATGACATGTCCGGCGCGGGATGAGAGGAGGAAGGAGCGGAAGTTGCAAAGAGGCAGGGGACACACCTGCTGACTGCCACCATCTGCTGCCCTGCTGTTGGGGGACTACAAGCCCCAGGATCCCTTGCTCTCCCTGGAGGGAGGAGCGTGACACCAACCTCATACTCAAATAGCGCCAGCACTCACCGCAGCGCGGGACGTGCCTGCTGACTTCCACCATCTGCTGCCCTGCTGTTGGGGGAATACAAGCCCCAGGATCCCTCGCTCTCCCTGGAGGGAGGAGTATGACACCAACCTCGCGCTCAAATAGCACCAGCACTCACTGCGGCATGGGACACGCCTGCTGACTGCCGCCATCTGCTGCCCTGCTGTTGGGGGACTGCAAGCCCCAGGATCCCTTGCTCTCCCTGGAGGGAGGAGCGTGACACCAACCTCGCGCTCAAATAGCGCCAGCACTCACCGCAGGGCGGGACGCGCCTGCTGACTGCCGCCATCTGCTGCCCTGCTGTTGGGGGACTACAAGCCCCAGGATCACCTCGCTTTCCATGGAGGGAGGAGCGTGACACCAACCTCGCGCTCAAATAGCACCAGCACTCACTGCGGCACGGGACACGCCTGCTGACTGCCGCCATCTGCTGCCCTGCTGTTGGGGGACTGCAAGCCCCAGGATCCCTTGCTCTCCCTGGAGGGAGGAGCGTGACACCAACCTCGTGCTCAAATAGCGCCAGCACTCACCGCAGGGCGGGACGCGCCTGCTGACTGCCGCCATCTGCTGCCCTGCTGTTGGGGGACTACAAGCCCCAGGATCCCTCGCTTTCCCTGGAGGGAGGAGCGTGACACCAACCTCGCGCTCAAATAGCGCCAGCACTCAAAGCGGCGCGGGACGTGCCTGCTGACTGCCACCATCTGCTGCCCTGCTGTTGGGGGACTACAAGCCCCAGGATCCCTTGCTCTCCCTGGAGGGAGGAGCGTGACACCAACCTCATGCTCAAATAGTGCCAGCACTCACTGCGGCGTGGGACGCGCCTGCTGATTGCTGCCATCTGCTGCCCTGCTGTTGGGGGACTACAAACCCCAGGATCCCTCGCTCTCCCTGGAGGGAGGAGCGTGACACCAACCTCGCGCTCAAATAGCGCCAGCACTCACTGCGGCACGGGACGCGCCTGCTGACTGCTGCCATCTGCTGCCCTGCTGTTGGGGGACTACAAGCCCCCGGATCCCTTGCTCTCCCTGGAGGGAGGAGCGTGACACCAACCTCATGCTCAAATAGCGCCAGTACTCACTGCGGCATGGGACGCGCCTGCTGACTGCCACCATATTCTGCCCTGCTGTTGGGGAACTACAAGCCCCAGGATCCCTCGCTCTCCCTGGAGGGAGGAGCGTGACACCAACCTCACGCTCAAATATCAGCAGCGCTCACCGTGGCGCGGGACGCGCCTGCTGACTGCCGCCATCTGCTGCCCTGCTGTAGGGAGACTACAAGCCCCAGGATCCCTCGCTCTCCCTGGAGGGAGGAGTGTGACACCAACCTCATGCTCAAATAGTGCCAGCACTCCGGGCCAAGGGTGGGCGCGTCCTTGCCCGTCATTGCCAGGAAGAGGCAGGGCAGGGCCACCCCTCTTTCGTCTGGCGCCTGGACTTTGGATTGTTACCTGGTCCCGCACTAAGGTACTGATTATCCCTGCACCCCCCTAGCTTGTATTTTTAAAGAGAATTACTGAGCTGAAATTTGAAGTATCCCTATCTGATCCCACCGCTAGAGGTTTTTCCATGTTAATAATCACTTGTTCTGTTAATCTGGTCATAAGGTTGATTCAAGAATACCCCCAAACTAGCTGAGTGGGTTAAGTTATTTTTTACTACAGAAGCATGGGAAAAAGAAAATCTATGGAGGGATGTGGGGGGGAGGTAGTGGTGCTAGTAGGGGTAGTAAGGGGAAAAAAGCCAGGAAGTTGCTTACACATGCAGGTAGCAACTGTGTCCTTGACCGCATTGACACCCTTATTAGTGAGTGTGAGAATATATTAGAGGCAGAACCCAACACACAAGCTGGCATTGATAAATCCCCCCTTAGAAGTACTCAACCCATTAACCGAAGCCCAAACCGCAATCCCGCCATCCCAGCCATGTTTCTTAAATCATGCAAAAAGGGGCCCATTGTCACAAATGCTGAGGGAAAACAAGACACAACAAGAGCAGATCAATCCCCTATTAGTCCCCTTGGTACTAACCTCATGCAAATAGATCCCATAATCACCTGCACAAACAGATTTTCACCCTTGCTGGTAGTGCCTGATGGTGACAGGGAAGAAAGACCACTGCCACCACAAGCGCTGCTATCTAGCAACGCCGGGGTAGTTACAAGGATTAATAACAATTCTCAGGAGACGATCCAACTGGTTAACATGATTCGGCTTGAAATAGGGTCGATGAAAATCATGATTGAGGATCTAACCAAAATGTTTAAGCTTTTACTACAAAGGGATTCCTCCTGTATAGAGAATGCTAACCCTATATCTATACCTCCATCTCAACCTTCCCAGGCCACCATCAAAAGGAGTGAAATAGTTCCCCTTGTAAAAAATACTGTTCCCATTGGTCGTTCCACTGTTTCCTCCATAGCCTTGACCCAAAATCCAGTGCGAACATCCTTTTCAGCAATGAGCTTACCCCATCATAAACTAAGAAATCCTATTAATTACCATAGTCCAGCAACCACGAGGGACCAGACACCACAGGGTAGACACACCTACTCTTCCCAGATTAAACAACTTCGGAATAGTTCCTGAACTGACCTGGCTGTTCCGAACATTCCCATTGAGCCCCATCCACATAGAATTTACATGGTGAATGTACCAAATGTGATCCCAGCAAAGGTACGGAAACTGCGGACTCCCTGACAAACAAAGCCATCCACTGGATTCAGTATGTTAGAGGATGCCGTTCAGTGATAAGGGAAGACATCATCAAGGTTCGTAGGCTTACCTCCTCAACCTATCAGACAGACTGTATTAAGCTTACACTGGAAAGGGCAGATCTTGCAGAAAATCTTTTCGCTCTGGAGTTTAGAACTAGTTCTCCAGAATCGTCATCCATTCAATTCAGACGATTCTTACTGAATAACCAGTGTAGTCAACATTTTAGGCAGACTTACACCAGACAGTTAGAACACTCCTCATTGGAGACTAACGATTGACTCAAGCATGTGCCTCAAAGGCATCAAGAATCCCAAATAGTCCGTATATCTAACAGGGAAGGCCCCCCTAGTTCTAACTCTTTAAGTATAGGCCTTGGCCGGACTATTGGAACAATGATGACATCTCCATGCTTGGCGGAGGGCCTGAGGGAGGTTAGAAGCACATCCCCTAGTAGATTGAATGGGTCATTGACTTCGGGTTACTCCTCTCAAGGGGAAACCTTGTTGTCATGGAACATTGCAGGGATGAATTCAAAGTTTACATCTCCCGAATGGCATGGATTCATTGAGTGTTACGACATCTGCCTTTTTCATGAAACTTGGTTAGTGGCTCCCCTCTACTGTATAGGCTATTTAAATTATTACACTCTGGCTATAAGAGGAGTAAGAAGCCGTCCATCAGGGGGGCTGACAATTTGGGTTCGGCAAGAATTAGGCTATAATATTCAGGTCCTAGCGACCCAAAGTAATGACATTATGGCCATTAGACTGAACATGGGTCCCCATGGGAACGTAGACATTCATAATGTTTACGTGAAAGGAACTAGGGGAAGAAGTCAGAAGTTTTAGCTGCTCTTGACGTTCTTCTCGACCGTTACTCAGGGGATTCCTATGTTTTAATTGCAGGCGATTGTAATTTGCCATTTGAGCCCCTCGCTAATGATGAGTGCTACCTCACAGAAGAGGAAGATGCCCAGTGGGGCATCCCAAAGCTGGAGCTTGCACCCATAAGAAAATGGACAGATGTGACTATTCAAATTAACTCAGTTTGCCTGGAGAAAGGCTTAAGGGCGGCAAATGGAAGATCTGTATTTGACAGATTTGGGGCAAATACATTTGACAATGGATCTAGTGCTAGTTGGATAGACTTCTTACTAATTAGCCTGAAATTATGGCATTCTTTGGACGATATGATAGTGAGGGACCGGCTAGAGAGTGATCACAGCCCCTTGTGTGCCTCCATGAGGCTACCACGACAAAAGGCACAAATATCAATAGGTGGCGAAGTGCTAGCTCTCGATGTTGTCCCCACCAATGATATGAGACGCTTAAAATGGGTAAAGATACTAGAGAAGCCCAAACTCATATCTAATATTACTAAGGACATTGACCACGCTATAGTTGAGTTAGAGGCTTGCACAGGTAAAACCGAGGTCCTTGAGTCCACTATCACTGATGGAGCAAGGACTCATAAATGAGACTTGCTCGGAAGCAATACTCTCATTTAACTCACTAACGAATTATTAACAACGTGTTTTGTGATTAATAATACGCATTTCCTTTACACGCGGAAGAAAATGAAGCTTGCCTATGTGTTTACTAACTGCAATAACATGAACGAAGGACTAAGGATGCACTTTAACAAGGGATCTTTACTGCACATGCGTCTACTACATCTACGTAGTATGACGTACTAACGCTTGGAGGGAAATTCTTGCGCCTGCGCAATAAACGATAAAATGGCCGCATGAAAGCTCACATGCATGGAACCTGCTTAGCTGAAATAGAATATAAGTTTTATACTAACGCAAATGTAGAAAGGGTAATAATAAATGAAGTGGGTTAGAGTAGAGGTTGGTGGTTTACAGTGAAACCATTTATTTTTGAAAATAACATTTCTTCTTTTGACTTTATTATTAGTGCGCATTTGGGCCTATTATACTTGTCTGAATCAAGCAGACTGACGTTGCGCCACGCATGCACCCTGGGGAGAAAGTACGAAAGATGACTAAGGACTTGTCACGCGTCCAAGGCCAGCGAAGATGTGCCATGGGAACATGAGGGTGAAGAGTTCATATGAAGGAACTTTATTCAAGAGATCGCAACAGTTGTATTAATAAAGTTTGGAGATGTATGGGAAAGGAAGTGGGGTAATAAAGTTTAAGGGGAGGAGTTTTGAAACAATGGTTTAAAGAAATAAGTGAAATGTAAGCATGGTGTGACGATCATCCCCCCCTTGCCTGTCCAATCAGAGTTAGTAGTCTGTAAAATTGAAACATTAATGGGTGGGACATGACTATAGAACGGTATAATTGAGGTAGGATAGTTAGTTAGTGGAGAGCGCGATGCTGGGAGTGACTTTTGGCGGAAGCATTGCAGAGCTTGGGATGCTGTCGGTGTTGGGGTGGTGCTGATGCAGGGAGACGCTGATGAAGAAAATCGAATGCAGAACCATCTACTTAATTTAATTGGGTTAGAAAGAAGATCGCGGAAGAACCACGAGGAGGAAGTGAGTGTCAGAGAGGGGTGCTACGCAGTCGTCGGTATTTAGAGAGGTGAGGTATCCTGTCCTGATTCCTGTCCTGAAGTCTTTGTCTCCTGATCTATCCCGGGGGACCCTTACCAGCCCTTTGGCCAGAGGGTTTGGTCTTCACACCATTCTTGGTAATTATAAAATTCATTGTATTACTAGATGCTCTTCTCTCTCTGTCCTCTTCCTTCTGAGCATAGTTATTGTGTGAATCTGAATTACTAAATGCATATTTGAAACTTGATTGAATTGACACTCTTGCGAATGAGGGTGTTTGTACTGAAACGATTGAGATGGTTCACAAGCAACTAATTTAGATAAAGATTTTAAAACTTCCCGAGTCTGTGATTATTTCATTTTTAATCAAGAAATGTTTTATAAGTTATGTTAATTATCACCATCAACTAGTTCCAACTAATGGTCCATTGACCAGAGGAAAGAACTAATTGATCAGTGAAAGGTTTAGTTAGGGAAAGAAATAATTAGACCTCGAAGTATGAGAAGCATAAACTAAAAGTTCTGGCGGTCTACTTGCTGTTATTGTGGAAGTAGTTATGTGGGCCCAGGTGTGTATATGGTAAGGGAGTATCTGTTGTTAGTACACCGCTGGATCAGTTTTCTGGTAGCAGAGCTATGGTTATTATTGACTACTTTGGTGATAAGTATAGATTATTGATTTTGATCTATGTTTTAACAAAAGAGTTAGTGTCTCTGTTTTATGTCGTCTGGAAAATTCCCGGGGAATGAATAGCAGGTGGCGATAGAAACCACACTGCAGTGAGGTTACTCGTCTGTTGGAATAACACTGAGAAGCTAGGTAGGGCTGGCAGTGTTAAAGTAGGGACTATTTTCTGTGTAAAAGTGAGAGTGGTTGATAGCAAAGTGTTCGCTAGTGAAACTTTAGGCGTTATATCACCTAGTAAGGGTAACCCTGAAGGAGTAGCAGGTTCTTCTAAACTAGATTGACAGCAAAAGGAGTTCACTGGTGAAATATGGGTCTCAAATTTCCCTAACGGGTGACACCGGAGGAGTAAAAGGTTCTCTATAGCTTAGGTGAAGAGTAAGCGGAAGGTTTTACTCGCAGTGAAAAGAAATAAACTATCCTTTGATTTAGCGGAACAGACAGAGTAGTGAATGTTTTTATGTTGTTAATAACAAAGAATTTTTAAAGAAAATATTAAGAAATAAAGTTTTCGTATTACCTTGTGAAGGGAGGGTCAGTTGCCGGAGTGGTACTGACGTCACAGTGAGCCGCGCTGGGATTGGTAGAAACAGCGGGCGTGTGACAGGAGCAGCCTTGTAAAGGAAGGGTAAGTAGGAAGGAGCAGAACTGACGTCAGGAAAAGGCCGCGCTGGCATTGGTCAGATCACGAGTGTGAGCCTGATTTGATTGGACACTTAGGGGGTCATTACAGTGACGGGCGGATCGCCACCGCCCGTATGGTGGTGGCGATCTGCCCGCCATTCCCCTCCGCCCGCATGCCATTTCCCCCCACCACATTACGATGGCAGGAGGGAGCCCGGCGGACGGAAAGACCATCCGCCGGTTTTCCGCCGGTCCAACAGGGGACCGGGCGGAAAAGGGCAATAATATGGTGGCGGTGTCTGCAAGACACCGCCATCCATATTAGGATGGTGGCGGAGAGCAGCATTTCCGAAAGGCATACGATCTTTGCAGTTGGGGGCCCGTAGCGGGCCCCCAGGATGTTGGGGGGTGCACATGGGGGGTACCTATGGTACCCCCCTGCATTGGCATGGACAAGGTGGCAGGCACCGCGCGGTGCCTGTCACCTTGTGCATGCCAATGCACGACGTGCATTCCCAGCATTGTGGCGGGCGGTGCTGTGAACACCGCCCACCACAATGTTGGGAATATGGGATGCCACCGCCACCGTGGTGGTGGCATCCTAATACTCGCTGCGGGACCGCCGCTCCTATGGCGGACTGTCCCATTCACCGCTACGGTGGCGGGCGGACTTTGTCCGTCTGCCATCGTAATGAGCCTCTTAGTTAGAAGCCGCGCTAGGATTGGTAGAGAGAAGGATGCAGGATTTTGATTTGACTGTCAGGGCAAGACGAACAGGTAGAAGATTTCAAGGGTTTGCGGAATACAATTTCCTACACCGTTCTTTAAGAATGTATGGAGAGAAAAGAAAGATGTCATTTTTAAAGAAAATTAAGAATTTCTTTGTAAAGGATAAGTCTGTGTTGACTAGAGAGGGAATTCCTATTCCGCCACGGAAAACACCAGCATCTTTTATGATGATGGAAAGAGGAGATCATACTTGCGTGTGGTTGGAAAATTGGGTAGAATATACGAAGGATGATGGTGTGTTAGCGTTTCATAAGGATGGTACGTTTAATGGGAGGATTCTTCAGAATTTGAGATTGAAAATGAATGATTTGGAACCTAGACCTAGGTTAACTCAATATGAGGCTTTGGAAGAATGGGAGACTGAGTCATATGAACGAGAGAAAATCAGAGGTGGAAGGTATAGAGGATTTTTTCTGAGAGATTTGCATGAGTCACGCGAAGGGCAGATGAAACAATGGAGGAGAGCTATGGTATCACAAGGGTTATATCCAGTGTTAATGGCTGAGGAACAGTCTGGAGGAAAGTGTAAGGAGAAAACGAAACACATGAATTCGGCAGGTTATGGGGAATCAGACGACGAGTTGTTAGAGGATATTTTAATTAAAAATCCACCACCGTATCAGGAAGCAACTAGTAAGGTTACCCCAAGTGCACCGGTTATGGGAATGCCATTAACCCCACAGATTTTACATGAAATGTCATATAACAGAGTATTGCAGGATAATGAAAGAGAAGCCTTGAATAAAACTAGAGAAGAATTAGTTCAAAAGATAGGACAGTTACATTTGAATACTGAAGCCTTGACAGTACCAGTGACCATTGGTCCGGTAATCCCATTGTATGGAGATAATAAGATTTGCCAGAAATCACAACTTGTGACAGTTCCATTAAATAGTCCTAGAAAAGAAATAATAATTACAGATGATCAGGTTAGCGAAAGTGAGTCAATTATTTCATTAATGGACCTCCCTATTGTGGAACCTCTGACGGAGACTCCAAAGAGAGTTACGCCTATGAATTTGAGAGAAAGAAGACCTTTGGTTCCGGCTGGAACTGGAGGCGCAACAGTAGTCACCTCTGAAGAAATAGAAAGGTGGGCTCAGGAAAGAGATAATCAGAACCCAATACCAAAGATTTTAGATATCAGCAGATTGAAAGTGGAATTGGAAGAGATGATGACAGGATGTGTGGGCACAGAAAGATTGAACACTTACAATGATGAGGAGTTATTATTTTTGTGTAAGAGTATAACCAGGAGAGCAAGAGTATTTCATGAGAGATTGACTGAAGTTGCTTCAGAGATTGGAATAGATATAGGAAAATCGAAGTTGTTGCAGAAACCATATTGAGTGGACTTTACTTATAAAGATTTAGAAAGTGTAAATGCCTCTGGAAAGAGACTACAGATAAAAGAATTAATGAACATTTTGCGAAAATGGAGAGACATTGATAAATGGAGAATTAGATGGATAAGAAAGAAAGAGGAAGTACAAGCGAGAGAAGCAGCAGCTGCATTTCCAGTAAGAGAATCGAGCAAGACAGAAAAATTGTGCCCGATGAGAGAAGTTCCAGGAGGTGGATACGTTCATGTTCCTTGGAGTAGGCAAGATATTTTATCATTTACAAATAATTTTCCAAAACTGAGAGAAAAACAAGTTGAGTGGTACAAGCAGGTAGAGAGGTTTGTGAAGGTTTCAAAGGTTTTATTGAAAGACTTGGATGGTCTATTTGATATAGTGGTACCCGCTGATTTATGGACAGAATGTAAGATCACAATTTATTGGCCTAATGAGGAGTATCCTAGAGATGCAAAAACAGGAGCACCTTCGGAGGAGGTGATGAAAAATTATCACCAAGTGATTACGTATTTGAAAGGGAAAATTCCTCCTAAAGAAACCGATTGGGTAAAAATAGATAGAACAAGACAAGAACCAAATGAATCTGTACATGGGTACTATGAACGGTTATTGCAGGTGTTTAAGCAGTATAGTGGTTTTCAGAATATTGGTGACAAAGATATGGGACATTTTGTGTATCGGTTTGTATATGTTTAGAAACCAGAAATCAATCAGATGATACAGCAGCACATGTTGTGTTGGCAAAGCAAGACAGTGGATGAGATTCTAAAGTACGCAACATATTGCGGAGATGACATTGAGGCCAGGCGTAGGAAGCTAAAGGAGAAAATTATGTGGGCACAAGTTAAATTGGCAGAACAGCAAGAAGAGAAAACAAATGACCAAAATAATAATCAAGTGAAAGAACAGAGTCAGAATAATCAAGGAGCGAGTGGTAGTAAATATAAGTAACGAATGGACAGAGAAGAAGCAAAAAAGAAGTTTCCTTGTCATGCGTGTGGAAAGCTTGGACATTGGAAGAACAAGTGTAAGAGTACTCAGAATAATAGGAATAATAATGGGCCAAATCAAAATTTAATCCCACAGATGCAGAATGAAGTACTTATGAATCAGCAGCAGCAGGTAGTTACTCCACAATATCAGGTGCCACCAGCTCCTATGCCAAATTTTGTGAACCATCAAAGTTTCAATGCGAACACCGGATTTCAAGGAGAAAGTGGTAAGAATAATAGAACAATTACACAATATTTTTTACAGAATGATGAAGAACATTCAGATGTCGCACAATGACGGTGCCTGAGGGGGGAGGAAGAGGAGTGCGTGCTTGGCGCATCCTTGCCGGTAGATCAGTCAGGTCCATTTGTTGATGGGAGAGTAGAGGGTAAAGACATTACTTTCCTATTGGATACTGGTGCTACCAGGTCTACTGTGAGAACAGAAGACATCCCAAACCTACCCCTCTCGGGAGAATCAATCCAAGTTGTAGGCGTGTCTAACCAACAGATTAGAACTCCAATCACAAAACCAATGGAGGTGCACATTGGGAACTTCAAAGAAATGCATCGGTTTGTAGTTAGCGATTCCAGTCCAGTAAATCTGTTGGGAAGAGATCTTTTGTGCAAGATGAATTGCACGATCTATTGTACACCGGATGGTGTCACTTTCCAAACCCCTGATGAAGACGTTGTTTGCAAGATGATGTTGGCCAAACAAGGAACAGAAGTAGATGAAATGTTTTCATTAATAACTGAGAATGAATTGCCAGAAGAGTTAAGAACCACAGTTAATCCAGAAGTGTGGGATTTTACAGGAAAAGACATTGGGCTGATGACAAATATAGACCCAGTTAAAGTGACAGTGAAAGAAGGTGCAGTGTATCCAAACACCCGACAGTACACAATGAGTCCAGAAGTAATAGCAGGAATTATTCCAGAAATTGAACGAATGGTTAAACAAGGTATTTTAAAAGAAGTGATGGGTAGTCCCTGCAGTTCGCCAATAATGGGAGTGAAAAAGCCTAGCGGAAAGTACAGGATAGTGCAAGATTTACAGAAAATAAATAAAATGATGGTGCCATGTTGCACAATAGTGCCAAATCCAGCAGTGATCCTTTATCAGATACCCTGGAATGCAGGTTGGTTTACAGTAATTGATTTGTGACAAGCGTTCTTTTCTATTTCTTTGCACCCAGACAGCCAGTATCTTTTTACGTTTAAGTTTGAGGATCATATTTACGCATGGTGTCGAGTTCCTCAAGGGTACACAGAGAGTCCTTCAATTTTTAATCAGATTTTGAAAAAGTGGTTAGAATCATTGATTATGCCTGGAAAATCCGTTTTGGTCCAGTACATTGATGACCTACTGGTGGCATCAAAAACACGCGAGGATTGTGTCACAGACACAATTGCATTGCTGAATCACTTGGCTGAAGGAGGACACAAGGTGTCTCCAGAAAAGTTACAATTTTTGTCAACGAGCAGTTAGATATTTAGGGCATAAAATAGAAAGAGAAGTTAGAAAAGTAACACCGGAAAGAATAAAAATAATCAAAGAAATGCAATTGCCACAGACTCAAAGAGAAATGAGAATGTTTCTAGGAGTTGTTGGATACTGTAGGCAATAGATTAATGGTTTTTCGATGTTAGCAAAACCATTAATACAGATGATCCGGAAAAGAGCAAAAGATCTGATTGATTGGAATGATGACTGCATAGAGGCATTTGTGAAACTAAGAAATTGTTTGTGTGAGGCTCCTGCTTTGGGCATGCCTGATTATTCAAAAGATTTTGCTTTGTTCTGTTGTGAGAGAGAAAATTGTGCACTTTCAGTCTTAACACAGAGACATGGATTGAGTCGACGTCCAGTGGCATATTTTTCAGCCACATTGGACCCAGTGGCTTCAGCATTGCCTGGCTGCTTAAAAGCAGTAGCTGCTACTTGTATGTTCTGGAGCAAAGTGAGTCGATAGTGATGGGACATTCGGGAAAAAGTTTTTGTTCCACACTCAGTTGAGATTCTTTTGACAAGAACAAGAACACAGCACCTCACCCCTAGTTGTTTTACAAAGTATGAAAGAGTGATTTTGGGAGCTGAGAACGTGACTGTGATAAGGTGTACGATCATGAACCCAGCCACCCTATTGCCAGACCCCTGCGATGAAGAAGTGAAAGATGAAAGTGATCATGATTGTTTGGACGTGACTGAGTTATGCACGAAGCCCCGCCCGGACATAAAAGAGTCACCTTTGAAAGAGGCTGACCATGAGTTATTTGTAGACGGTTCCTGCCTTAGAACACAAGAAGGAAGACTAAGTGCTGCATATGCTGTTTGTAAAATATCTGGGGTAATTGAAGCATCCTGTTTACCTGGGGTCAAGTCTGCACAAGTAGCTGAATTGGTCGCCTTAACAATGGCATGTAAAAAGGGGAAAAATTGGAGAGTAACCATATTCACGGACAGCCAATATGGGTTAGGGGTTTTGCATGACTTAGGCCAGCTCTGGATGCAGAGGGGATTTCTGACTTCTTCAGGATCCCCTATCAGAAATAGCAAAAATGTGAAGGATCTGTTGGAAGCATTACAATTTCCAAAAGAGATAGCAGTTGTAAAATGTGCTGCACATCGGTCAGGAAATGACTATGTGACTGCTGGCAATAGTTATGCTGACCAAGTAGCTAAATACTGTGCTAAAAATACAGTGGCCATAAACCGAAAAATTGAAACAGGTGAAACCAGATGCCAACTTATGCTTTTCTCAGTACCAGAAACATGGGATGAGATTAGACAATTGCAGGAAGAAGTTGAGGAAAAAGAAAAAGAAATTTGGATAAAGGCAGCTTGTACAAAAAGACCACATGATGAGATATGGGTGTATCTAGATGGAAGACCAGTCATGCCAGATTGTTTACTTTCAAAAATGGCAAGAGTGTATCATGGAGCAACACACATAGGGAGAGATTCAATGATCAGGCTTTTAGACAGAGTTGGTACAATCCGAAGTTCAAGGTAATCGCAGAAAGCCTTTGCCAAAGATGCTTAACCTGTCAGCAGCAAAGTCCAGGTAGAAAGACAGTGGTAAGCTGGGGAAAGATCGGAAAGGCAGAAGGGCCCTTCACCAGACTACAGTTAGATTTTATTGAATTACCCCCATGCATTGGACTGAAATATATACTTGTCATAGTATGCCTTTTCTCAAGATGGGTGGAAGCCTATCCCACTCGAAGAAATGACAGTCTTACAGTTGCCAAATTGTTGTTGAGGGAGTTGGTTCCGCGATTTGGTTTTCCAGTCACTTTGGAATCAGATAGAGGCCCTCATTTTAATAATGAAATAATTTGATTAATCTGTGCTGCATTTAACATTGAACAAAAACTGCACTGTGCTTATCGTCCAGAGGCTTCTGGAATTGTTGAGCAAATGAATGGCACAATCAAGTCAAGATTGGGAAAGGTGTGTGCATCCACATAACTGAAATGGCTAGATGCATTACCTCTTGTACTGATGGGTCTCAGAAGTATTCCAGACAGAAAAACAGGAATGAGTCCACATGAGGTTCTCATGGGAAGAGCCATGAGACACACATTTATTCCTGGGAATAAACTAATGAGTATAACTGATGATCTGGTATTGGACTATTGCAAAGGATTGGCTGAAATGATGTGTTCTATCTCTCATCAGGTTAGAGAAGACGCAGTTGAAAGACAGCCAGACCAAGCACATGATTTGAATCCTGGAGATTGGGTGCAAGTGAAGAAACACGCAAGAAAGTCGTGCCTAGCACCAAGGTGGGACAGACCGCGGCAAGTCATACTAGTCACTACCACAGCAGTGAAGTGTGCAGGTTTGCCCAATTGGATTCATGCCAGCCATACCGGAAGAGTTCCGAACCCAACAGAACAACAAGAGCAACCACTGACTGAACAGGCTGAAGCATCAGGAGTTGTAAACTGTGAAATTGAAGAATCTAGAGTGATAGATTCTGAAAGACAACCCTATGATGAACAGCCAAGTACAAGTCAGGAAGACTGGATACCAATGATTGAAATAATTGATGATGTCATTGAAACCAGAAGAAGAACAGAACTGAAAAGACAGGAAAGTATTCAGGAAGAGACAGGTTAAGAATAACACACTCAGGTGGAAAATAAAAAAGACTTTCATGAACCTGAGGAGGGAAAAATAGAAGAACAGGTTCAGGCAGAAGAAGAAAGGTTCAAAGTAAGACCTGAACAGGGTCAGATAGAATTAGAAGAACAAGCTCAGGAAGAAGAAGAACAAAATACGGTAGAACCTGAGCAGGTGGAAGCAAAGGCAGGTACAAGCACAGAAAATAATGAAACAGAACAGATTGAACCTAGAATAAATGAAATAAAAAGAACTTTACAAGGAGATAAAGAAGGTGAAAAAGCAGTGCTAATCAAAAGAATCAGAATAGGAGACAATTGGCCAACTGGAGTAAAGAAACTAAAATATCACTTGAGAAAATCTGAAAAGAAAGCAGAACAAGTAAACAAAGTCACAAGTCAAACGCAATCTAAACAAACCTTGGCAAAAATAACTCGAAGAAGTCCAAGATTGAGAAACTTAAACAGGAGATACAAGGCTCCTGAGTGGACTTACGTCATACTCGAAGAGTTTGAATCCTTAGATCTAACTGATGATACAGAAGAAATTCATATTGTCCAGATTGATGAAAGCAAATTGAGGCCTCCTTAAAACGAAAAGAAAAATTAAACTGACAAATAAAAGATAAAAGAAAAGATAAAAGAAAAGAAATTTTCTCAGAAATAAAATGGCAGAAATTGAAGTTACCGGGAAACCAAAACATGGATTAAAAAGAAAGTGTTTTAGATTTTATTTTTGTAGTATTTTATTAGCAGCACTAGTATGGTTATTCCTAACAGTAGGAGTACCTTTGTTAATAAAACAAGTGACAAGAATAATACAGATACTAATGTTAAGGTGGATAGAATAAGAGAAACCGAATTAGAAATAGGGGTAGAAGATGAAGCAAACTATCATAATGAATCAGACTATAATACGTCTTCTAATGTGTTTGTTAAGTTGTTATTTCAATATGTTAGCACCATGGAGATTAATAATTGTTACGTGTGTATGAAGTTACCCTCATCAGTATCAGAAGGGATGACGTATCACCATATACCTTTAACGTATGGTGTATCATATAGTATTTTGTCAAGTTTATTTTATGCTACAGGGAGACTTAAATATTTTTATTCAGATATAAATGTAGTATTTTCTGAGTTGCCTATTAGAAAGAATATGAATCCAGTAGCTAGTAGTAAGAATGCACAGTTTATGGGTGAATTTTTCATAACAATGAGTTCAATAGATTTAGTTCAGGCACATAGAGATAATCTAACATGTACATTAAGAAAAGAAGAAAATATTTTTTGGATTTAGTAGAAGAAAGGAGACAGGATTTAATAAAGAAAGCATCTGAACAGAAAACCCATGTACCTCGTTGGGAAAGAGGGAATCTATGCAAGTGGCAAGGCTCATGCTGCGATGTCCTTGGATTTTGAGAAAAGGGGAAAATTCTGCCTCCATAGATTAAAGACAGATTATAACAATAATTACATTGGTTCCAGTGAATGCGAACACAATTTCTTAATTTTAGGAGGATGGGGACTAAAAGGGGGAACTGATCCTGTCTTTCCAGGAGTTTATTATGTCTGTGGGAGCAATGCCTATTATAGGTTACCTGCAAGATTGTACGGGAGCTGCTACTTTGGAATAGTGTTTCCAAAAATGTATCATGTAGATAAAATCAGTGGAACCAATGGAAATTCTAATGGATTAACACGTAGAAGAAGAGCTAGTTTTTCTGAAATTGTAGGAGACATCTTTAGTGCATTGATACCCTCAGTTGGATATTCACAGAAAATTTGTAAGTTATCAACCATAGTTGATCGTCTTTCTACAGACACTGCAGGAGGATTCTTAATGATTAACACAGAAATGGTTGCAATTAGGTCTATGGTTTTACAGAACCGTCTTGCTCTTGATATATTATTAGCAAAAGAAGGTGGAGTCTGTGGCATGTTGAAAATTCAACACTGTTGCACTTATATTCCGGACAAGAGCAGAGAAATTAAAGGATATATTGAAAACATTACAAGAATGCATAAAGACCTGAACCAACTGGAGGTTGACAGTGTATGGGGAAGACTAACAAAAAGTATAACATCAATAGGGAAATGGTTTGCTGATTTTGGGAAGGGTTTCCTAGGTCAAATAATAATACCATTAGTTATGATAATAACAGTAGTGATGATAATAATGATTACATATAAGTGTTGTAGAAGAGGTACGAAAGAGAAAGTACGTTTTGAAAGAAAAGGAAAGGGACAGAAACAAAAGAGAAAATATGATGAAATACAGCTTGAAGAAATGAAAGGCAGATTATATAAAAAGATGAGGGATTTAGAAGGAAACGAATTTGATTGATGAAAATTTGAGAGGAGAAATAGAGAAAACTGAAAAATGTTAAAGTTGGTATCTGGGATGGATGGGTAATTTTGTAATGGCTTAATATGCCATCAGAGAGGGGATTGATGGAGCAAGGACTCGTAAATGAGACTTGCTCGGAAGCAATCCTCTCGTTTAACTCACTAACGAATTATTAACAACGTGTTTTGTGATTAATAATACGCATTTCCTTTACACGCGGAAGAAAATGAAACTTGCCTATGTGTTTACTAACTGCAATAACATGAACGAAGGACTAAGGACGCACTTTAACAAGGGATCTTTACTGCGCATGCATCTACTACATCTACGTAGTATGACGTACTAACGCTTGGAGGGAAATGCTTGCGCCTGTGCAGTAAACGATAAAATGGCCGCTTGAAAGCTCACATGAATGGCACCTGCTTAGCTGAAATAGAATATAAGTTTTATACTAACGCAAATGCAGAAAGGGTAATAATAAATGAAGTGGATTAGAGTAGAGGTTGGTGGTGTACAGTGAAACCATTTATTTTTGAAAATAACATTTCTTCATTTGACTTTATTATTAGTGTGCATTTGGGCCTATTATACTTGTCTGAATCGAGCAGACTGACGTTGCGCCACGCATGCGCCCTGGCGAGAAAGTACAAAAGATGACTAAGGACTTGTCACGCGTCCAAGGCCAGCGAAGATGTGCCCTGGGAACATGAGGGTGAACAGTTCATATGAAGGAACTTTATTCAAGAGATCGCAACAATTGTATTAATAAAGTTTGGAGATGTATGGGAAAGGAAGTGGGGTAATAAAGTTTGAGGGGAGGAGTTTTGAAACAATGGTTTAAAGAACTAATTGAAATGTAAGCATGGTGTGACGATCATCCCCCCCTTGCCTGTCCAATCAGAGTTAGTAGTCTGTAAAATTGAAACATTAATGGGTGGTACATGACTATAGAAAGGTATAATTGAGGTAGGATAGTTAGTTAGTGGAGAGCGCGATGCTGGGAGTGACTTTTGGCGGAAGCATTGCAGAGCTCGGGATGCTGTCGGTGTTGGGGTGGTGCTGATGCAGTGAGACGCTGATGAAGAAAATCGAATGCAGAACCATCTACTTAATTTAATTGGGTTAGAAAGAAGATCGCGGAAGAACCACAAGGCGGAAGTGAGTGTCAGAGAGGGGTGCGACGCAGTCATCGGTATTTAGAGAGGTGAAGTATCCTGTCCTGATTCCAGTCCTGAAGTCTTTGTCTCCTGATCTATCCCGGGGGACCCTTACCAGCCTTTTGGCCAGAGGTTTGGTCTTCACACCATTCTTGGTAATTATAAAATTAATCGTATTAATAGATGCTCTTCTCTCTCTGTCCTCTTCCTTCTGAGCATAGTTATTGTGTGAATCTGAATTACTAAATGCATATTTGAAACTTGATTGAATTGACACTCTTGCGAATGAGGGTGTTTGTACTGAAACGATTGAGATGGTTCACAAGCAACTAATTAAGATAAAGATTTTAAAACTTCCCGAGTCTGTGATTATTTCATTTTTAATCAAGAAATGTTTTATAAGTTATGTTAATTATCACCATCAACTAGTTCCAACTAATGGTCCATTGACCAGAGGAAAGAACTAATTGATCAGTGAAAGGTTTAGTTATGGAAAGAAATAATTAGACCTCGAAGTATGAGAAGCATAAACTAAAAGTTCCGGCGGTCTACTTGCTGTTATTGTGGAAGTAGTTATATGGGCCCAGGTGTGTAAATGGTAGTGGAGTATCTGTTGTTAGTACACCGCTGGATCAGTTTTCACAACCCATAATAAATTCTTTGCCCTCCTGCGCACTTATTTTATTAAGCAGAGCAGGACACCAAGTATTAAAAACACAGAAGTCAGCCATTGGTTTAATAAGGTATGTAGAATGGTGCGCAATTCGCTAGGTCAAGCTATTAGAGTAGGTAATCCCGCCGCTGTCCGAACAGCTAGGCAAATGTACAGAAGCATCCAGAAAAAGGCCAAGAAAGCCTGGGACAAAAAGAGGTGGCAGGACCTTAAGGAGGCTTGAGCCATGGGTAACACTAAGCACTTTTGGAACATCGTAAAATGGAACAGAGGAGGCCAGCCGCAACAGCCACAAAATCATGTGACCCAGGAGGACTGGGTTAAGCATTTTAAACACCAATATGCGCATAACCCGGCAGAACTAGACCCGGGTGAGTCTAACTACTCGTTCTATCAAGACAAGGCCTTTTGTAGGGCCGAGGTCGAGGTAGCACTAAGATCAGTAACGGGGGGTAGAGCCCCAGGTCCTGATGGCATTCCGGTGGACATATTTTTGTATGATAACACCAGATGGTGCCAATATATCCTCCTGCTGGCTAATGCGGTCGCCTGTGGTGCGCCAGTCCCCGACTCTTGAAAAGGGGCCGAAATTATCCCCGTGTTTAAAAAGGGGGATAATTCACTCCCAGGTAATACAGACCTATTAGCTTAATAGATTCTCTACAAAAGGTAATAGGGCGGCTTGTCCTTAACAAGGTACAAGATTGGATAGAGGAACATAGTATTTTATCCCCTCTACAGGCTGGCTTTCGGGCATTTACCAGTACCATCGACCAGGTGTTTTGTTTTAATCTAATTTACTGGAAGACGGTGGTCCTGGGCAGGGCCAGCTTGTATGCCGCCTTTGTTGACCTAAAGTCAGCCTTCGACCTGGTCCCCGTACCAAACTATGGGCAGTCCTGCAAAATATGGGGATGCCTCCTGAACTGCTAACTCTCATTGTTAGGCTCCATGAGGATAATTATGCTAAAATCTGCTGGGGTTCACAGGGGAAAGTTACCAGTCCCTTTCCCGTTGAGAGAGGCGTCCGTCAGGGCTGCGTCATAGCACCTACATTGTTTTCCTTGTTTATCAATGGAATTGTGAATTGTATGGAATCTATTGCTACTGATGCCCCAACATTAGCAGGTGAAAAAATCCCTATTTTAATGTTTGCAGATGACACATTAATTATTTCAAAGACCCCGAATGGGCTCCAACGAGCCCTTTTGATATTTGAGGAGTTTTGCTGTACAAGGGGCTTGGAAGTTAATGTGTCTAAAACAAAAAGTATGGCTTTTAACCCACATAGAGCATTTAAAGGTGGTATTATAATGAATAACCGTCCTTTGGAGCAAGTTAAAGCTTTTACCTATTTGGGGGTCAACATACAGAATGATTTTAAATGGAACCAACAGATTGACCTGGCAACCTTGAAGCATCAGCAATTATCGGGAATGCTTCAACTTGAGTATAATACTTCACTCACCAAACCAATCAGCCCAGTGCTCCAGATATACAATATGAAGGTGGTTAGCGCAGCTTTGTACGGGGAAGAACTCTGGGGCTGTGAGAACATGTCAAAGCTCTCTGTAGCTGAAAACAGGTTCTTGTGCAAGATTACCATTATTCCACAAAGTACCCCAGCGTGCCCCATACTTTATGACCTTGGTAGAAAATCACTGGCAGATGTAGCCAAATTACACCCCATACTGTACTGGCGTAGAATCTGGAGTGCACCAGAACTAGCATCATATGCTGCAGGCCTTAAAGACATATTGAAGGTTGATAATTTCCATCGAATCAAATGGCTACGGGAGGTTAGAGCCACTCTAACAACTATTGGCATGTCAGCACTGTGGGACGACCCAACAGGCTCCCCATTCCCCTCGAAAGAGATTTTAAAAGAAAAGTATTTGGAAATGGTAGTGCATAACACATGGAGAAGTAGTGAGATATATTCACTAACCGGTGGCTTTTTGGAAGCCAAATTAACCCCCAGTCTAGAAAAATATTGGGATTTAATAACTAAACTGCATGACCGAAAATTATTCTTACAATTTAGGGTAGGTTCACTGCCAATCAGACCGTTTACTGCTAGATGGGCACAAGGAGGTGGCATTAATTGCCCTGCTTGTCATGCCAACGAGGAGACGATAGCACACCTATTGTTCGTCTGCCCTGCCTATGCTGCCCCACGACATGTATGGCTGATGCCAATTTGTAAATCACTAGGCACTAGAAGAAGCGATGAAGCATTAAGAATTTTGCGCTCCGACACGTCATCTACTATTGTTATTGCAGTAGCAACATTTTTGGGGTGGTCGTGGGCTATAAGATCCCGTTTCCTCTCTGTATAGCAAGGGAGTGTTTTAATTGCTCATTTGCACATGTATTAAGAGGGCAAGTAATTACATACTGTGCTGTATAGATAGTAGTCTCAAACATTCAAATGGATTATTTAATTTATGGCTGAACAGTTGTACCCCTTTTGGTAATGAATTTTAGAAAAAGTTGTTGTTTTAGAAAAAGTTTTAAACTGTTTTAAGTGGTATTTGCTATTCTTATTTATAACTCACCTTCATCAAACAGGCTTTCGAATCAGATTCTTATTCATATATATTCTGTGTTTTATGATATATTTATGTACGATGCTTTTATGACTAATACGTTGAATAAAGCTTGTTTGGATTGGATTTGAGTACTCAATTGGTTTCTCTTATCATTATCATTATTATTTTTTGTAAACTATATTGTTTTAAATTAAAGACTGGTGTCATGCACTTAAACGTGAACAAAAATATGTTTAAAGCCATATACATTTGTTCTCAAACCAAAGCTTTATGAGCAAATAATAGCATAAACTTACGAGCCGGTTCCCATTCCAGCTCGAATCCAGTCTAAGCACACTCCTGTCACGTCGTTTATGACGCAATGCCAGTAACTGCGCGGGCACCGCCCACATGCACAACACCATGATGCGAAGACTAGGCAGACCCCTTTGGGACACTGAGGGCTTGCACACGTGCAGCGGCTCTACACTAATTGGGGCGTGCTGCTGATGCGAGGCCCAGGCAGTCTCATGCGGGACACTGGGGCTCACACACATGCATCGGTTCGGCTACAATTACAGCATGCAGCAGAAGGGCCATGATGTGAACATCAGGCACTTTAATATATGCAGCCTCTAGGCTACCGCCCGGACACCGGAGATGCCGCAAACCAGTTTTTCAGCACATGTGCAACTAATTAGGCAATTTCAAACAACTATGATGACCTATTTAAGGTTACGCTCTCGCCCCTCTCCATTCCACATCGGGGAAGAGGAGCAAACACACCTAGGCATCTGGCGAGAGACGCACCTTGAGCTAGTAAGAGTATGAATGGTGGTGTGGATGAGTTCTTTTGCGTAGTCGTGTCTCACACTCAATAGCCAGTATATATATGCATGATATGTAATGTTTATTTTGCTTTGACTGTATACAATTCAGATAAACTCTGATATTTCTCTGATGGCAATCTCGTTTTGGTTTACAGGTTTAAGAAACTCATACAGCTAGAGGTTGACATAGGTCACCCTACACAGTGGTAATTTCGAACCAATCTTGGTAAGATAGGAGCCCACGTTTTTTTTTCCGTCCTGATCAATGCCACGGACCCTAAGGGCCATTTAGGCAGAACCATGTTGATGACTACAATCACGGTGGTGATGGGATACTAACTCTCCTATTCCCCACATTTTATTTTAATGCCAAGTAATTGCCCAGTGAATAAATGTACTTTGGCTTTTACATTGGTTTTTAAAACCACTCACTTTCTCAGGCCCCCACGTAGATTTAGAAGTAACTCCCTGTCTCCCGGTGTAGACCCACTCTCTAGAGTTTTTAGAGAGCGAGGACTGCCAATGATGAAGCATGACACCTGGTACTGTGTGAGGACAGTCCCTCACTTTTCGTGAGATGCCTGGTACTCCACTAAGTACCTTGTAAACTCCTGGTCATTTTCCTACAGGGTAGATTCGTTTGTGTGTAAATGTGCTGAGTGCACATCCACACAGCAATTGATCCTCTTCATTCCAGCCACTCCCAATGAAGTCGGACTTACACTCCCTGTTTTAAAGGCTTATTGTATGGGCAATGAGGTTAGTTCTTATAAATCAAGGCTTTAATTTATTTTAATTTTATCTGTCTGCAGCTCAACTATATGACCATTTTAGACATGGCTAGCCTTTATATTGTTGATCACATGATTCATGGTGGGACCAGGCCATTTTTTGTAAGTTTCCTGATGGCATATTCCTGCAGTGGTCCCATCACTGTGTCACCAAAGGAAAGGGCATGTGTTCCTGCACTATCTTTGGGTTGAATGTTCCAATTACTATGCCTAAATTCTCTGTAAGAAAGTGAGTACTAGTTGAGGAGAGTGAGACCCACCTCAACCAATAATCACAATCCTTGTCAGGGTGGACCCCTAAACTCACTAAATAAACCTGCACTTTACCCTCTGATAGCTTGAGGTAGCGTCCATGCACACACAGCATCCCCCAGCAAAGTCCCAAGCACCACAAAAACAAGGGAGGGCGTGCCGACATATTGACCTGTATCTACTTGTTTGGTCTCATCAGGACTTGTGTCACCCAACTAATGTACCTGTGGCCTATATGGGTCAACATGTCGACACCCCGTCCCCGGTCATCCAGCACCCCAGACTATACCAGGAGACACCGCATCCATAAAGTCACCACCTCAATCAACACTTGTTTTTGAATCATTGTTCAACTTTGGGTCTTGTTCAGTGCCTTGCTATACTTTTTTGTGTATTTGGTTCACTGACTGAACACTGAGTCATCTGCACTATCACTGTATTGTACAAATTGTATCCTGTTCCTATGAAGCAAACATATTATTTTTTGTTTACATAAGAGAAAAAGTGTCCTGTTCTTTTTTTGACAGCATTCAGTTCCAAATGAATAGTTGAATTGCATTACATTCTTTGGAAATGATAGAGAGGTATTGCCAAATGAGTCCCATGGGGCAATTGTGTGGTTATAAAATGTTTAACATAGTTCTCATGAGCAGATAGGGTTGTTCAGGTGTTTTTTGTATATTTGTTTATTGACATTTCTTCATCATACAAACATTATCATATTGCTTAATGTTGATCGCAACCCGCAGGTGACGCATAGCACAGTTGTAATTTAACAACAACTCCTAACATTGAAAACACAGGTCAGCTTACTATCACATAATTACTCAGGAGCCCCAAGACATTATCACAGCTACAGTATAATCCTCACATTATCTTAGTACATTTAAGGCATACTTATGACTGCACTACACAGTGTTTCATGGCTTGTTGGGGTGTAATGTGAAGCTAGATGTGGGCTTCAGCAACTGCAGGGTTGGGTGACCTAGCATCATTAGGTTGATTAGTACGTAACCATTCTAATACTGGACCCTAGATGTCTTTGGGTCTGGAAGCTGTGGGCATTATTTCCCAGAATGTTGAAAGCTGGGTCTGACAGAAGGTGACATCTTGTAACCAGGTCTTGACTGATGTGGCATTTGGTTTCCCCCAGTGGAAGGCTACTCTGCGTTTTGCCAATAACAATAGCATAGCGTGAAGTTTCCGAGTACGCACAGAGTGTCCTTTATGTACCCCAATATTCCTAACAACAATGTGGGTTCAGCTGGTACCCCTAGAACATCCATAATTGTGTTGAAAAAGGCTGCCCAGTATGTCCCGATAGGAGGGAAGTTCTAAACTTGATGGATAAATGTTGCGGCTGTAGCACTGCATCTCCAGCATCTAGTATCAGGCCTAAGTCCCATACGATGTAGTTGGATGGGAGTTCTGTAAAATCGCTGCATAAATTTGAAAAGGGTCATTCTTAGCCTGTAGTTAGGGGGTAGCATTCACAATTGGCCACAGCAGAACCTCCACTGCTCTTCTGAAAGTGGAGGATTAATTTCCAATCAAGTAGTGTTTTGGGCTTTGTCACCGGGAACGTGTTCTGCCTGGTACTGTATAGCTGTGTGCTGAGCCAACATGGCGAGGGTCCAGTTAATATATGTTCGAGGGCATGCAATGTGGGCGGGGGACTGGGAACAGTGTTGTGCATCTGCCGACATGACACCCATATACGATGATATAGGAGCAACTCAGAAACATTTGCTGCAATACTCTCCTACGCTGTTGGTGGGGGATGGAACTTGTCCTCAGGATAAAGGTCTGCAAATGTGTTCATCCCTAACTGTCGTGTCAGGGCTATTTCACCCTGAAATCTTGATTGCACATTGTAGTAGACTAGGTCTCCATATAAGTGAAAAAAGTATAAAAACTTGGGAGAAGTGGGGGATGTATCGCTTTAGTGACTTTCTTTTAGAAGGGGTGATGAAATCTTGGGATCAATTAAAATCAAGTAATCCATGACTCCCCTCTTCATTGCTCTTTTCTTTTTTTCAACTTTATAATTTTATACGGAATTTACATCCCCCAAAGATGCTCTTGCTAAATTGATTAGTCATGCATATTATGTGAGGGAGACCAGGTGGGTAGGCAATTGGTACCATATCTTCCAGGAACAACTACATGCAAAAGTAGTTCCACAAGCATTACAAAAGATTCAGAACTCTACAGGCTGTAGATTAGATATAGAATCATGGAGAGTGTATAACATTTGGGTGCATAAAGCCATTAGGGGCTCCAATTTTAAATGCATGGAATTTTTGTGAAAGTGGCAACTTTATTATACTCCATCCCGCCTACATAAGATGTATGCTTCTATCTCAGCGACATGTTTTAGGTGCAAATATTACAATGGGGATTGGTTTCATATTTGCTTTTCATGTTCGGTTTTAAATGAATTCTGGAAGCAGATTTTCCAATGGCTTAGTGGAAAGTTACGGATAGTCTTAGTCCCTGACCCAAAAACTGTCCTTATTGGAATCGTTGATACGTTAATCTATCTATTTGACAATGACAGTATGTTTTTGTTGCATCCCTAGTCGCTAAGTCATTGATCCTGCAAAAATGGAAAATGGCTGAGGCTCCAGCTTTTTCCCAATGGAAACTTAAGATGACTCTAATTGAAGCAAATAAAAACAAACTTTACTCTCAAAGACCAGGAGCCACAGTCAAATTTCTTGAAATTGGGGGTGAGAGGTAGAATTACTCCACGGCTGTGAAGATTATACAATCTGGGGTTCTCGTTGTTTTTTTCTCTTTTCATTCCTTCTTTCACTTTATCCAAGAGGGATCACGCTAAAGATTAAGAGTAATAAGATCCAAGTTTGTTCAGCTAAAAATAATGTATATGCATTTATATACTTGATCTACACTTCTTTTGTAAATCAATGGTATAAGTATCTTGATGAATTGCAATATGTGTGTTTTTACTAAATGCGATCAAAATAAAATAATCTATTTATGTGGAAAAAAAGTTGCAGTGTAGCTATTTAGTAATATACTAATTTAACTTTCCCCTTTGTATTCATTTGTCGAAATAACTACATCAAAATGCATTTTTCTTCTTCACAGCAACACCGGAGGTTGCAATAACATCAGTAGTCATGAATACAAATGACAAAGTGTAAAATAGATATATAGACATATTTATAGAAAGTTTCAGTCTAGCTGTTTAGTAGCAGTTTAGTTTAAATTTATTTTAACAACGCCTTTGTAAACAACAACAGTTTCAAAAAATAACTTACAACATCAGAACTCATGAATAGAACATAACTACCAAACAAAGAAATTTCATTGGTTTACACAGTTTTACAGCTAAATTTGCTCAAAGCACAATATGTGACAAGTCATTGTCAAGTGGAGAGGTGTGGTGCAGCAGCCAGGGCAGCTGACTTCAGAACACAGGGTTCACGGTTCGATCCCCGGCTCCGGCGGCAGCTCAGCTCAGCACCATGTGACTCTGGGCAATAGCTCACTTAATTTCCACGACGGCCCCCAGCGCCTTGAGACCTGTAAGGGTGAGTAATTCGCGCTTTACAAATACGGATTTAGATTTTTTAAGGGGTTCTAATAAAAAATATTCTGGCGGGACTACGTCCATGCTTTTTCATCACAAAACATACCATGGCAATCGTCTAATAGCAGCAAGAAGGCAACGTGAGGCTGAAGGACCCTCAACTTCAATAGCAGCTGCAACAACACCAGGGCAGAGAGTCCCTTCAGAGGTCCAATCTCAACTTCAAGATTTGACTCCAGAGTGTTCCCGGATGGCATCATACTACATTGGTTGTGGAGTGGTACTGAGTGCTGGAGAGCAGTCCATAACAGCCCATTGCAATGCTGCAAAGAATCATAAATGTTGATGTTTTTTTTATTTTTTGCCCTTAATAGTTTTTCTACATTAGCAGGCATTTTATTATCTTTTAAGTTATTGTAACAGTACTTACATATAACTTGCTGTATGGACAAGTCCAAGCGTTCCTCTACAAATAAATACACAGCTAACTTTTGCCAGTTATCATTATTTACTTTTTCACTTTTGAAATACAAGTCATCAGTCTGTGTTTGAATCTTGTTGTAGTGTAGTTCCTATTTCCCTAATAGGCTCTGCGCATTGGAATAATATACCCTATAGGTTTGACATAGGACTGAGGTCAGTATGTCCCTATTGAGTATACTAAACTTAATTACTTTGTGCCAGCTAACTCAGAGGCCACTAGAAACTCCTTGCGAACAAGAAGGGAGTAGGTTCTGGAAACCGCATAAACATGACAACTTTGTTTCCCTTTAGAATCGGAACACTCTCAGAATCGTGGAAGCAATAGATAACAGTTTCACTCAGCTAATCGTGCATGCTTAGTTTCTTCAGAGTTACACAGAAAGAATAGACGGGCGTTTCAATAAAGAGGATTTATTGAACAGTCTTGTTTCTCGTGTAAGAGATATGAACTGTTATGATCACAAGACAGTATGCAAGATATATAATGTACAGCGTAAGCAGTAGAAAGAAATAATACTGCGCTAGCATTATCTTTTAGCATATATTCACATACATAAATAACATGAGCTAAAAATGCGAGTACTCATACGATGCTTCTCTACGCTAGTTCTACCCCAGTGTACCTAACCTAGTCTAGGTGTAGGGCAAGGTAAGAAGTAGGTGTAGTATTCTATAGTATGGTATACTAAGAGTCTGGTATGCCAAGAGTCCCTCTAGGTTCTAGAAAGCTCCATACCTTGAGAAGGAGAGAGGTGGGAATCTCCTTCCGGATCTTCGAACTCTAACACCCAGCAAAGGGAGTCAGAACCCCGGAAGCTGGATTCTCTGCGAGCAGGGATGACAGCGTTTCTTCTCAGTGCATCAGGCCGGGATACGGGCTCCTCTGAAGTCGAGGTCTCCTCTAACTTGCTTGGGCAAGGGAAGGTATATTTATACCTGGTAGGTGCCTTGGAATGTTAGCATTGATGTGAATTCAGACAGAGGAAGACGTCAGGAATGAACCCTTAAGGAATAGTGGTTCATGCATAATAGATGAGTTCTTGGAGAAATCAATAATCCTGTGCTAGGCTTAGGGTTTGGTTTCTAAGAACTCGTTGTGATGTTAGGGTGGACGGATGTCGGTGACCATGCCTGAATTTGGAGTGCATGGCTAATGCTAAATAAGGACTGGGATCTTATGCCTATATAAGGGCAATGCGAATTGAGCCTATATAACGACATGTTTCAGAAAAACCTATATACGGACACCTAAAGCGGAATACAACATTATAGTGAGTTGGTTGACAACATATACAAGCATACTCTGTTTTTTCAGACCTTCCCATGTTAAATTTTGTAATATCTTATTCAAAATTGTCAACTGTAATATCTGTGTCCTCTATTGCAACTCCTCCTCTTATCATCTCTTCATTTTCCCTAAAATCCTGCTCAGGACCAAAGAAATAACACTGCACATCATCACAAATCTTTTCTACATCTGCCACAGTACCATGCAAAAGTGCTCTATTAATTTCTCCTAAATATAAAGCAGGAGTTTTTGCATAGTAGTCTCCTAACTAAAATGCGCATTGTTGAGTGATGTACAGCTAACATCCTGAAATGATGAAAGGTGCTTTGACACACTTTCTTTGGTAAACAAGCTAGTGATTGCCCCTGTAAATTTGTATGCTTGCTAATCTCGTAAGGATCCAATCCTTGTATAGTACTTATTTTGTATTTTAAACTTTGTCTTGGAAAAATACGTAGAAATGTTCTTAATATATCAATGGATTGCTGTTGCATATTACAAACACTACTACAATTCCATTTGTATACAGGCACCTGACTCCGCCTTCCTTGTACCTCTTCTCCAATAACTTGTTCTACATCTCTAGGTACCATTACCTCTTTCGCTATAGGAGTGCCATTCTTGATTTCATAGCATCTTCCTCTGTAATCAATAGCATGAACAAATCTATTATCCTGGAGATAGCTTTCTTCATTAAAGAAAGGTTCTGTAGTAGAAGTATGTATCCATTCTCCACTAAAAACTGTACAATAGTTGCTTCTATTAACTATTTTTTTCCTGGTTTTGTTTCCTCATGCACAACACCATTTTGTCAAGAGTCTTTATTCTATTTAGAATCAAAATTAAATGCTTCCTCTTCAAAGCAAAGGCCTTATCAACTACTGTCTTAACTTGTTCTGTCTATTTCAGTGTCTCTCTCCTCCTTCTATAATTTTTCATAGTTCTCAGTAGAGTTATAACTACTATACTACAAAACATCCTGGCTCTGATTTCCTTTAACTGCTTCTGTCTCCTGGTTAAGGTGTGTCTATCTTTGTTATATTCTTTCCTGTTCTTGTTATATAGATTTTGTCCACTGTTATTTTTTCTCATAGTTTGAATTTTATTTTCATTATTTTGTAATCTTTGGAAATGTCCACATATATTTTTAAGAAATTACTTTGTCCTTTTACCAGTAGCTTTTTTTTCTTTCACCACTTGTTCTTCATTTTGCCCCTTATGTGTCTAGGTTCTGCATAGATACTGTAGTTAACTCTGTTCCTTTTTCCTCTGAGCTTTTGTAGGCATTCTGTCTGTAGTTATGCAGATATGTTTCTGTAAAAAATATAAGTATATTTGAATTTTTATTCTAACCAATCTACCAGCAGCTTAACTACTGGCTTACACATAATACAAAACAGTTTTTATGTTATGCTGCAGTTTTAAATCTACTGATGATCCTAGCTACATAACTACAAGCATTTACTTCAATATACCAAACCCAAACCAAAATGCAAAACTTAATTTATTAGTAACCTTTTAATATTATTGCACCCTCACCTATGACACAGCTGCATCATATCTCAGTTCACACTTATACATGCTAAAAGACCACTTTATCCCTTTTGCAGTAAATTTTAAAATAAACCTCAACCAAAGTGTGAAAGAACATAGTGTCTCAGTACTGTAAATCCGAAAACACCACATAAGAGCTATTTCTGTGCCTCTCTACTACTGTGCCACTGATGTATTTAGTGTTTCAGTACTTTTCTACTTAGATGCGTCAGATTAAAATTTTGAGAAGCACTACATATACAAATCTGCACATTAATCTGTATCACTGCATATAGCTCACTAATTTTCCAAACACATGCAAACAGTGTGTGACAGGTTATGTATATAATTCACCAAATGGTTATAAAAGCGTACATATTCCTCACTAACACTTGTAAATACATGTGTTTGTGGTTTAGTACAACAATACTCCCTGGATAATTTGATGAGTGCATAGACAGTGACTAGATTATTACCTCAGAATATAGGTAGTGCCTGGATGATTCCCTGAGTATGTAGGAACTAAATCAGTTGTTCCATATCTGCATAGTTACTGCCTGTGTATCTGCATGACTATATTGCTGCCGTCTGGGTGTTTGGATTAGTGCATAAGTGTTGCTGGGTGATAACAGGACTACACGCGTAGTATATACGTGATTTATTCAGTGCAAGCATAGTGCGTACGTCATTGTTTAAGTGCATATATTGCACTTGGCAGCTTACATGAGTGCATGAGTAGAGTTTTACTGATTGAATGAGTACATGACTGATGCCCATGTGTTTTGGGATAATTGAACATGTAGTACCTGGGTGATTACAAAACTACATGCATATTGCCTGGATAATTGAATGACTGTATCAGTAGTGCCTGGCTGATTACATGACTGCATAGCTAATGCCTCAGTAATTGTATAAGTCCATTGTTAAAGCTTGAGTGATTGGATAAAGGCAGGTGTGCGGATGTGGTGATTATATTAGTGCAAGAGTATTGCCTCAGTAATTGGATGAGAGCATAGATACTGGATAGGTTCACTGCAATGGTGCTGTTGTATTCCGCTTTAGGTGTCCGTATATAGGTTTTCCTGAATCATGTCCTTATATAGGTACAATTCGCATTGCCCTTATATAGGCATAGAATCCCAGTCCTTATTTAGGCATTAATCGTGAACTCCAAATACAGGCATGGTCACCGACATCCGTCTACCCTAACGTTGCAACGAGTTCTTAGAAACCAGACCCTTAAGCTTCGGGAGTTCCCCTAGCACAGGACTATTGATTTCTCCAAGAACTCATCTATTATGTATGAACCGTTATACCTTAAGGGTTCATTCCTGACGTCTTCCTCTGTCCGACTTCACGTCAATGCTAACATTCCGAGGCACCTATCAGGTATAAATATACCTTCCCTCGCCCAAGCAAGTTAGAGGAGACCTCGACTTCAGAGGAGCCCGTATCCCGGCATGACACACTAAGAAGACGCTGTCATTCCTGCACGCAGAAGAATCCAGCTTCCAGTGTTCTGACTCCCTTCGCGGGGTGTTAGAGTTAGAGTCCGGAAAGAGATTCCCACCTCTCTCATTCACAAGGTATGGAGCTGACTAGAACCTAGAGGGACTCTTGGTACACAATACTTAACATACTCTAAGTATACCATACTAGAGAATACTCCACCTACTTCTTACCTTTCCCTACACCTAGACTAGGTTAGGTACATTGGGGTAGAACTAGCTTAGAGACGCATCGTATGAGTACTCGCATTTTTAGCTCATGTTACTTATGTACGTGAATATATGCTAAAAGATAATGCTAGCGCAGTATTATTTATTTCTACTGCTTACACTGTACATTATTTATCTTGCATACTGTCTTGTGATCATAACAGCACATATCTCTTACACGAGAAACAAGACTGTTCAATAAAACCTCTTTATTGAAACGCCCGTCTTTCCTTTCTGTGTAACTCTGTAGAAACTAAGAATGCACGATTGACTGAGTGAAACTGTTATCTATTGTTTCCACGATTCTGAGATGTGTTCCGATTCTAAAGGGAAACAAATTGGTCATGTTCATGCGGTTGCCAGAAACTACTCCCTTCTTGTTCTCAAGGAGTTTCTAGTGGCCTCTGAGCTAGCTGGCACAAGTAATTAAGTTTAATATACTCGATAGGGACATACCGACCTCAGTCCTATGTCAAGCCTATAGGTTATATTATTCCAATGCGCAGAGCGGATCACTGACAAAATATCGATCTCACAAATATCGAGTACACAAAATATCGTGGACAAAATATCGACTGTCAAAATATCGACTCCCTATCTCCAAACAGGTAAGTACAAAAATATCGAATCCAAAATATCGTCGTTAAAAATATAGTTAGTCAATATATTGAATTTTATAAATCTGTTAAAAGTAATGTAAAATTAATGAAATAATAAATAAAATAAAGTAAAACATACTTAAAATGTGTTAAATTACTTTAAAATTAATAAATACTTATTTGAAGTAAAAAAAAAATATACATACATTTTTATTTTTGAATACATACATATATTAACGTAATAATATACAATAATAATCACTACTTTTAGCGTAGGATAGCGGGAGGGTAAAATGTACTATTCCCACTCCAAAGAGTGCGACAGTAGGGAAAGCGTTGGATAGCGTAGAGGTAAAATTTACTATTCCCACTCCAGTGAGTGCAACATTAGGGAAAGCGTTGGATAGCGTAGGGGTAAAAATTACTATTCCCACTCCAGAGAGTGCAACAGTAGGGAAAGTGTTGGATAGCGTAGGGGTAAAAATTACTATTCCCACTCCAGAGAGTGCAACAGTAGGGAAAGTGTTGGATAGCGGGAGGGTAAAAATTACTATTCCCACTCCAGTGAGTGCAACAGTAGGGAAAGCGTTGGATAGCGTAGGGGTAAAAATTACTATTCCCACTCCAGAGAGTGCAACAGTAGGGAAAGTGTTGGATAGCGGGAGGGTAAAAATGACTATTCCCACTCCAGTGAGTGCAACAGTAGGGAAAGCGTTGGATAGCGTAGGAGTAAAAATTACTATTCCCACTCCAAAGAGTGCAACAGTAGGGAAATGGTTGGATAGCGAGAGGGTTAAAATTACTATTCCCACTCCAGTGAGTGAAACAGTAGGGAAAGTGTTGGATAGCGTAGGGGTAAAAATTACTATTCCCACTCCAGAGAGTGCAACAGTAGGGAAAAGGTTGGATAGCGGGAGGGTTAAAATTACTATTCCCACTCCAGTGAGTGCAACAGTAGGGAAAGCGTTGGATAGCGTAGGGGTAATAATTACTATTTCCACTCCAGAGAGTGCAACAGTAGGGACAGGGTAGGATAGCAGGAGGGCTAAACTTACTATTCCCACTCCAGTGAGTGCAACAGTAGGGAAAGTAATATTTTAATATTTTACTAAAACATAATTAATTATCAATACTAATAAATATTATTAATAACACTAATTACCAATTACAAAATGTTTAATAATTAATTTATTATAAATACAATACATATTATTTATTAAAAATAAATTACCTATTAATAAATCATTAACAACCAATTAATAATCATTACCAGATTTGTATAAATATTTAAATAAATACCAATTAATATTTAATTACCAGTAAATTAAGTATCAATACAAAAAAGTATTTTCTATAATTAACTAATTACAATTAAATTACTTCCTCCCACATTCCCCTATAAACCCACATCCCGCTACAAATATTTAATTAATAAAAATAACATAATTACCAATAAATAAATTAAAAAAAAATAATTACCAATTAATAAAATGTATTCACCAATTAATAATTAATTAACAATAAATTAATTATCAATACCAATTAATATTAATTAATATTTACTTAATTTCAATTAAATTACTTCCCACCCTATTCCCCTATAAACCCACATCCCGCTACAACTATTTAATTAATAGAATTAACATAATTACCAATTAATCAATAAAAAAAAAATACCAATTAATAAAATGTAATTACCAATTAATAATTAATTAACAATAATTAATTAGCAATACCAATTAATATTTATGAATATGTACTTAATTTCAATTAACTTACTTCGCACCCTATACCCCTATAAACCAACATCCCGCTACAACTATTTAATTAATAGAATTAACATAATTACCAATTAATCAATAAAAAAAAAATTACTAATTCATGAAATTTAATTATCAATTAATAATTAATTAACAATAAATTAATTATCAATACCAATTAATATTTATTAATATGTACTTAATTTTAATTAAATTACTTCCCACCCTATTCCCCTATAAACCCACTACCCGCTACGGAATTAAATTACACAAAAATTAAATAACATAAAATTCATTGCTTTTAAAAAATTAAACATACATTACAACAACTAATATACACTTTTAACACATATACTAACATACAATACACTTAGAAAAAATTCGATATTATTAAAAATTTGATATTTTTTAATGCCTATATTATGTACTTCGATATTTTAACAATCGATATTACTTACCTTAATTTCAATATTTTTAACGACTATATTATGTCCATTCGATATTATGTCCATTCTATATTTTGGACTCGATATTTTGTCCATTCGATATTTTTGTTTCGATATTATGTCTGTTTACCGCGCAGAGCCTATTAGGGAAATAGGAACTACACTACATGGCGCCCAAACGTTTGGTAAGGCACTAATTTAACGCTAGATACTGAGTAACTCAGTCGTGCTTTTCTCTCAGAGACCCCTACTCACATACTCCATAAGACGTCTGGAGTGGGTAGGGTTAAATATCCGCCAAAGCTAAATAGGACAAGAAACCCTATATATTAGCTATTTTGGTTTGTTCAACGTTGAAGGATACAGTGTTCCAAAATATTGTGCACCTTATCTTTTGTTTCCTTGAAACTTGTTCTACATTTTTCAAAAAACAAATGTCCACACGTGGGGACAATAACACCGAGAACGGTGTAGCTGCGGCTGAACCAGTCGTAAAAGCTTTTAACATTACAGCTTTAAATGAAACCGAGGAGGGTATTATAGACATCCATCCAAACTTAAGAAGAGCCATCACTCTAAAACTTATAAAACATGGCCTACCACCAAGAGGCGGTAGAGCAGTTTTCGTGATAGAGGCACACGAATCCTTTCAGACAGAGGTATTCTATTCATGGATAGTATTCCCTGAATCAAATTCAGTAACAAAACTGTTTCACTTCTACAAAGAAGATGAACCACCAGAGGAATATATTCCTTTCGAGGATATTGAAATTCCACTAACATACCAGGAGCATCAGCTCTGGTTTAAAGGCACCCTAAAACATCACAAAAACATTACCAGGCTCGGTCCACTAGGTAGACCAGGAGCAACATGGCCGATTCTAGCCGGCTACACACCTCATCCTGACATCGATATAATGTCAGATGAGAAATTACTTACTCAACTTACAGAGTTAATAAAAATTTACAGACAATCGGTTCAATATGTCATGCAGACTTTCACAGTCCAAACACCATTAACCATTCCAAATCAAACCCCTCAACAGGGGAATACACTAAAAATTACACCACAGACTCTATACGCAGTCAGGGGTAAAATGCCCACAAAACGTGAGCAAATTCCATTCTGGATAGCTCAAAAAATTACTCAAATCGAAGCAGTATTACCTAATACTAGCCCTTATGAGAAACACAGAATCCTAACAATCTGTTCACCAATGGGGATCACACCACAACTGGAAGACTGCACCACTTGGGGCTCAGTCTTTGCTGCCATCTATACTAAAACACATGGTGTTCCGTCAATCGCAGTAATACCAGATGTCCTGAAACAAATTCAAAACGAATACGGGGAAGAGCCTGCTCTGAATTTAGGTATGAAATTACTGAAAAATTTCGACCAGGTCTCAACAATAATATTATCTAATATTAAAGGGGAGGCAGCAGCAGTGGCGATCCGCCAACGATTAAGGAATTCGATGTTACAGAACATCAAACAGAACTACCCAGAATAATAGAACAATCTTATGCAGAATTAGGCAGAGATAGTTTGGGTGGAAGACCATTGAAGCCAAAACTATCTGAAAGTCCTGAGAAGGACTCTATTAAACAAACTCCTACATCTTCTAAAAGAAGTGGGAAACTAATAAACAAAATTCAAACGAGAAACGTTCTCAATCCCGAGGTAGGTCTCCTCCAAAGGAGCCCTCTGAAAAGAGGTATAACCTCAGGTATAGGGATAAATTAAAAAAACCTGACAGGTATCAAGATACTGATACACGTTCCTCTCGTACCTTTCAGATCTATCAATCAATCAATCAATCACGGCATTTATAGAGCGCGCTACTCACCCGGGAGGGTCTCAAGGCGCTGGGGGAGGGGGTAAGTTACTGCTCGAACAGCCAGGTCTTGAGCTGCTTCCTGAAGGCGAGATGGTCCTGGGTTCGCCGAAGGTGAGTGGGGAGGGAGTTCCAGGTCTTGGCCGCCAGGTAGGAGAAGGATCTTCCTCCGGCGGTGGTTCTGCGGATGCGTGGTACGGTGGCGAGGGCGTGGCTGGTTGATCGTAGCTGGCGTGTGGGCGTGTAGAAGGACATGCGGTCGTTGAGGTACTTTGGGCCCAGGTCGTGGAGGGCCTTGTGTGCGTGGGTGAGGAGTCTGAACGTGATTCTCTTGCTGACGGGGAGCCAGTGCAGGTCTTTCAGGTGTACGGTGATGTGGCTGTGTCGGGGGATGTCCAGGATGAGTCGTGCGGAGGCGTTCTGGATGCGCTGGAGTCTCTTTTGAAGTTTGGCTGTGGTTCCGGCGTAGAGGGTGTTCCCATAGTCCAGTCGGCTGGTGACGAGTGCCTGGGTGACGGTCTTCCTGGTTTCAGTGGGGATCCATCTGAAGATCTTGCGGAGCATGCGCAGGGTGTTGAAGCATGAAGATGAGACGGCGTTGACTTGTCTGGTCATCGACAGGGAGGAGTCCAGGATGAAGCCCAGGTTGCGTGCGTGGTCCGTTGGCTTGGGTGCGGTGCCCAGGGCCGGGGGCCACCAGGAGTCGTCCCAGGCGGAGGGTGATGAGCCCAGGATGAGGACTTCCGTCTTGTCTGAGTTCAGTTTAAGGCGGCTGTTCCTCATCCAGTCGGCGACGTCTCTCATCCCGTCGTGCAGGTTGGCTCTGGCGGTGGTGGGGTCGTTGGTGAGGGAGAGGATCAGCTGGGTGTCGTCGGCGTAGGAGATGATGTTGAGGTTGTGTCGGCGTGCGATGGCTGCGAGGGGCTCATGTAGACGTTGAAGAGGGTCGGGCTGAGTGAGGATCCTTGTGGAACGCCGCAGATGACTTCGGTGGCTTCGGATCTGAACGGGGAGAGGCGGACTCTCTGGGTTCTTCCGGCGAGGAACGAGATGATCCATTCCAGTGCTTTCTCTCGGATTCCGATGTTGCTGAGGCGCTTCACTAGGGTGCGGTGGCAGACGGTGTCGAACGCCGCGGAGAGGTCCAGGAGGATGAGGGCAGCTGTTTCCCGTTGTCGGTTAGGGTTCTGATGTCGTCGGTGGCTGCGATAAGGGCGGTCTCGGTGCTGTGGTTGGCCCGAAACCCGGACTGCGAGGGGTCGAGGATCCATTCGTCTCGAGGAAGGCGGCAAGCTGTCTGTTGACGGTCTTCTCGATGACTTTGGCCGGAAACGGAAGGAGCGAGATGGGGCGGTAGTTCTTGAGGTCGGTGGGGTCCGCCGTTGGTTTCTTCAGGAGGGCGGTAAGCTCGGCGTGCTTCCAGCTCTCCGGGAAGGTGGCGGTGTGGAAGGAGGAGTTGATGATGTCCCGGAGATGGGGTGCGATGGTGGCGTCGGCTTTGTTGAAGACGTGGTGTGGGCAGGGGTCGGTTGGTGATCCGGAGTGGATGGAGTTCATCGTGCGGGTGGTGTCTTCGGTGTTGATCGGGGTCCAGTTGCAGAGGGTGGTGGTGGCGGGCATTGGTTCGGCGGTAGGGTGCGTTGTTTGTGCGTCGAAGCTGTTGTGTATGTCGGTGATCTTGCGGTGGAAGAACGCGGAGAGTGAGTTGCAGAGGTCTTGCGAGGGGGTGATGTCGTTGTTTCCGGCGCTGGGGTTGGAGAACTCTTTGACGATGCTGAAAAGTTCCTTGCTGTCATGGGCGTTGTTGTCCAGTCGTTCTTTGAGTGCCGACTTCTTGGTGGCACGGATCAGCTGGTGGTGTTTGCGGGTGGCGTGCTTGAGGGCGGTCCTGTTGTCTGTGGTCTGGACGAGTCGCCAGGTTTTCTCGAGAGTGCGGCAGTTCTTCTTGGATTCCTTGAGTTCGTTGGTGAACCAAGGGGTTTTCTTGCTTCCGGGTCTGCTGGGAGGGTTTTTAGTGGTGCGAGGTCGTCGGCGCAGGCGGTCAGCCACTTGGCGAGGTTGCTGGCTGCTTCGTTTGGGTCCGTTGTGTCGGTGGGTGTGTTCTGGCTGAGGGAGGCGGTGAGCTGCTCGGCGGTGATCTTGCTCCAGCTCCGGCGGGGAGCCTGTTGCGGGTGGTGGTGGGTCGCAGTCTTTCTGAAGCTGAAGTGGACGCAGCTGTGGTCGGTCCAGTGGAGTCCGGTGGCGTGGCTGAAGGAGATGTGCTTGCTGGACGAGAAGACGGGGTCAAGCGTGTGGCCGGCGTAGTGGGTGGGCGTGTTCACCAGTTGTTTGAGTCCGAGGTTGGCGAGGTTGTCCAGCAGGGCGGTGGTGTTTCTGTCGTTGTTGTTCTCCAGGTGGAAGTTGAGGTCCCCTAGGAGGATGTAGTCGGCGGAGGGCATGGCGTGCGGGCTGATGAAGTCTGCGATGTCTTCGCTGAATAGTGTGCGTGGTCCCGGGGGTCTGTAGATGAGGGTGCCTCGGAGGGTGGTCTTGGGGTCCGTGTGTATCTGGAAGTGTAGGTGTTCGGCGGCGGTGAAGGTCTCGTCGGAGTTAGTCGAGATGCGGATGGTGTTCTTGTGTACGATGGCGATGCCTCCTCCCGTCTGGTTGACGCGGTCCCTCCGGGTGATCTTGTATCCATCCGGGATGGCTATGGCGATGTCAGGCGCTGAGGAGGCGTTCATCCAGGTTTCGGTGAGGAAGGCGATGTCCGGTGCTGTTGCGTCGAGCAGGTCCCAGAGTTCCACGGCGTGCCTGTGGACGGAGCGGGTGTTCAGCAGGATGCATTTCAGGTGGTTGCTGCTGTTGCTCGACTTGGCGGAGGTGGTGCACGTCAGGGGGCAGGTGAATCGGCAGGTTTGGCAGGTGAAGGGTCCGTGGGTGCGTCTCGGTGAGGCTCGGTAGCAGGCAGGGTTCCGGCCGGCATTGAGTGCGGTGAGTGTGGCGGCGTCGTAGGTCCGTCGAGTGGTGTTGCATCGGTGGGATCCAGGGGTTCTGGCGCTGGGCGCGGTCCAGTCGCGGACGGGCGCAGACGGGCTTGCCTTAGGCGCGCCTTCGGCGCGCCAGCGGCGCGACCGTGCAGCGGCCGCCATTTATGGGGAGGTGGGAGGGAGGAGCAGCGAATGGGCAGTCAGGGGGCGGGGCCGCAGGGACGCAGCGGCGGGAATGGCGATAGGCAGCGAGGGGCACAGAAGGAAAACGGGGGAGAGCAGGCAAATCACGGGTAAACAACAGTGGGGCAGCGAGGGGCACAGAAGGAAAAACGGGGGGAGAGCAGGCAAATCACGGGCACAACAACAGTGGGGCAGCGAGGGGCACAGAAAGGAAAAAACGGGGGAGAGCAGGCAAATCACGGGCACAACAACAGTGGGGCAGCGAGGGGCACAGAAGGAAAAACGGGGGAGAGCAGGCAAATCACGGGCACAACAACAGTGGGGCAGCGAGGGGCACAGAAAGGAAAAACGGGGGAGAGCAGGCAAATCACGGGTAAACAACAGTGGGGCAGCGAGGGGCACAGAAAGGAAAAAACGGGGGAGAGCAGGCAAATCACGGGCACAACAACAGTGGGGCAGCGAGGGGCACAGAAGGAAAAACGGGGGGAGAGCAGGCAAATCACGGGCACAACAACAGTGGGGCAGCGAGGGGCACAGAAAGGAAAAAAACGGGGGAGAGCAGGCAAATCACGGGTAAACAACAGTGGGGCAGCGAGGGGCACAGAAAGGAAAAAACGGGGGAGAGCAGGCAAATCACGGGTAAACAACAGTGGGGCAGCGAGGGGCACAGAAAGGAAAAACGGGGGAGAGCAGGCAAATCACGGGCACAACAACAGTGGGGCAGCGAGGGGCACAGAAGGAAAAACGGGGGAGAGCAGGCAAATCACGGGCACAACAACAGTGGGGCAGCGAGGGGCACAGAAAGGAAAAAACGGGGGAGAGCAGGCAAATCACGGGTAAACAACAGTGGGGCAGCGAGGGGCACAGAAAGGAAAAAAACGGGGGAGAGCAGGCAAATCACGGGTAAACAACAGTGGGGCAGCGAGGGGCACAGAAGGAAAAACGGGGGAGAGCAGGCAAATCACGGGCACAACAACAGTGGGGCAGCGAGGGGCACAGAAAGGAAAAAACGGGGGAGAGCAGGCAAATCACGGGTAAACAACAGTGGGGCAGCGAGGGGCACAGAAGGAAAAACGGGGGGAGAGCAGGCAAATCACGGGCACAACAACAGTGGGGCAGCGAGGGGCACAGAAAGGAAAAAACGGGGGGAGAGCAGGCAAATCACGGGTAAACAACAGTGGGGCAGCGAGGGGCACAGAAGGAAAAACGGGGGAGAGCAGGCAAATCACGGGCACAACAACAGTGGGGCAGCGAGGGGCACAGAAAGGAAAAGGGGAGACAAGCAGACAAAACTGGCACCGGGGCCACAAGCGGAGGGCGATCTTACCTACAGGAGCAGCGGGCAGACAGCACAGGCGGAGCTGTGTGGTGGGGGAGCGACCTACCTGGCAAGGTCAAGGGTCTCTTCACAGACATCGGAAAGAAGAGGACGGTCAGAACATAGAGAAGAACGCGTAAAATCAAAAGACGACAAACACGTTCCGAAAAATAAATCAAAACCTCAATTCTCAAAAAAGAAGGTAGCAGGTCTGAAGATCAGACATGCCGAGAATACTGAGAACACAACTCAAGAACGGAGAATGGGCTCAGACAATGCTGGACAGTGCGGCAGAAGTCACAATAGCTCGAAAGAACCTGAAGGAACTTCTGGAGATAGTTGGCTTGAATGAGTACATCACAGTTGAGACTGTAGACACCAGGGTTAGTACTCCACAAAAGTTATATGAAATAACACTCCGAATGGAGGGAGACATACCAAGAAAGGTGAAAACACTCTTTTGGGAAAAACTTTCAAGGGGTTATGATATACTTCTAGCAGAAAAAGACTGGCCACCACAATTTGTCAGGGAGTGCTCAAATGGTGAGGACATTATTATGCCTGCCTTCTCCAACCATATTCCAATTCACCTAAAATATACTTATGCCAGGAAATGGGCAGTTGCCCAGGCCCCAGCATTATATAAAAATCATGTAGGATGGGATGAGGACGCACCTCACCATAAAATACATCTAAAAAATGAACCTAGTGCACAGAGGCAGTACCCTATAAAGCAAGAAGCTAAAAAACAGGTCAGGGAGATCTTAGATCAACTTGAATACCAAGGGGTGATTGAAACATGCACCTCTTCAATGAACAATCCTTTGTTTCCTGTCTCCAAACCAGACAATACATATCGTCTAGTTTTGGATTACAGACACTTAAACACTTGTTCTAAAGCATTTGCAGTGCACAATGCACATAGTACAGCATTAATGAATAACATTGTGCGTAAAAAATATAAAACCACATTGGACATCTCAAATGGTTTCTTTTGTCAAAATATAGCACCTGAAAGCAGGTACTTAACAGATTTCTCAATAATGGGGACCCAGCGTCAATTTTGTCGACCCCACAAGGGTTCAAGAACAGCCCGGGGTTATTCTCAGCGAGGGTAACGGAGTTACTACAAATTTATGATAATGAGGCATTGTCATATGTCGATGACATCTATCTGACAGACGATGACCTGGATAGGCTCTTGAACACGGTGAGTAAGTTCAACTCTAAAAAATCCAGAATTGCGCATCTCAATGTCCTTTTCCTAGGATACAAGCTTTCAAGTGAAGGAAAGAGCTTGGCAGCCAACTTTTTAGAAAGGTGTGCGCTGCTCCAACCTCCAAAAACGCTGAAAAATGTACAATCCATCCTGGGTTTCCTAAATTTTGGAAGAACTTACATTCTTAATTACGCAGAAAGGGTTAAACCTCTCTACGCATTAATCAAACCTGATTTTTCCATCAAAAATTGGACACATGAACACACAGAAATCTTGCGTTCACTCCAAGCTAACATGTTAGCAACAAATCACTTACAAACACGCGTAAGTCAACGCAATTTAGTGATCCAAATCATTTCGGGTCAATGCGGATTCACCTACTTAACATTTAATGAGGGTGAAAAAGTACCAATAGCATACAAATCACATTTGTATACACAAGCAGAAATGCGCTTCACTTCAACTGAAAAAATACTGACAGCAGTTCAAACCGCTGTAGCAAAAGAAAGAGCTCTAGCCCAAGGGAAACGCATTATTGTCGTAACCCCAGTACCGGCCTTAGAGGCGGTTACAAAAGCGAGCATTCCAAATGCTAAAGCATTACATCCTAGATGGATACAATGGGTTAATTCTCTTGCTGCAACAGATGTTGAATATGTTTTTGATCCTGATTTAAAAACACAAGCGTTCCTGCAATATGAACATGAATTTCCTCTGCCCACTGAAATTCTGCCTCTCGATCAGTACGAATTCATAATTTACCCTGACGGATCCGCACAACCCGCTACAGGGAGTAAGCAAGCTTACAGTGCAGCGTGCGCAATCGTTAAATGTTGCATGCGCGATGGTAACTTCAGACCAATGGTCACTAAAACTCAATCTCTAGGAGATTGTACAGCTCAGCGAGCTGAACTACAAGCATTCAAACTGGCACTTGAAAGTACAGATCGCAAATTCCCCACACTAATAGTGTGCGATTCTTTCTACTGTGTGCAGTCGTATAATGAATATATACAAAATTGGATTGAAAATGGGTTCAAAGATGCAAAAGGTGGCGCAATAAAGCATAAAACGCTTTGGGGACAAGTAGTTCAGTTAAAAAGCGAACTACCAAAAGCTTACGTGATACACACGCTGAGTCATCAACGTGAAGGCGTTCACGTTGCAGGGAATTCATTGGCTGACGAAGCCACAAAGGGTGCTATTTAGACGGCTTCCGTAGCTGCGATCACTCGTTCAAAAACGAGAATAGACAGTGAGATAATGGTGGCTGTCAATGCTACGAGCAAAGGCAGTGGTGCAGCGTTACCAAAAAAGTTTCCACTCAAGTACTCTTATGTAATTGATGTGAACAACGTTCCTTTTGCTCGAATCCCTGGAGTGGGGGATAGGGTAATTCCAAACAAGGAACGCAGATTAGGACTAATCCTAGCAGCACATGAAGGGATAGCCTCTGCCCATGCAGGTATTTCTGCAACAGTATCTTTACTGAAACAAAGATATTGGTGGCCTGGCATTAGGAAACAGACCAAGAACTATGTTCTGGAATGTGATATATGCCAACAGATGAAAGTCTCCACTGTGAAACGTCCTGCGCAGACACCCCTGTTAATTTCAGACAAATCATTAGCTTGTGTTTACCTGGACCACTGCGGTCCCCTGCAAAGGGACGGTAACTATAAATATATAATGGTCGCAGTGGATTCATGCTCTAGGATCCTATGGATATGGCCTAAGCGCTCGGCTGATGCTCGAACTGTTATAAAAGATTTGCGAGTCTTTATCGGCACATACACAAAAGGCATGCTACATTCTGACCAGGGCCCTGTGTTTAGCTCTCGGGCTTACAAAGAAGCCATGGCCAGTCTGGGCATTGCATTGCGGTAGTCCTCTCCATTTCATCCTGAGTTAAATTCTGTTGTGGAAAGGAAAAACCGGGACATAAAGCAGTCCATAACAGCTAGGGTATTAGGTTCGGGTGATGGGTGGGTCAAACATCTTTATGGGGTCCAACGCTCATTAAATAATTTGCCAAGAAGTTCTCTGCGGGGTCACTCCATATGAGGTCCTATTTGGGACAAGAATGTGGGTTCCTGATCTCGAATGTAAAGGCATAGTGGTGGAAAATAAACCCTTTGATATCAAAGATCGTTTATGGATCTAAATGAACTAAGATAGAAACAAAGCAACGTGTTCCTGAAGCCAACCACCACTGGGGGAAAACCGGCAGTCCCAGCAAGGCCTGTCTGGATTCCAAAAGTTGGGGATCTAGTCAGAGAGAAGATTGCAGACAAGAAGGAATTTGGACCTTCTTACAGACAACCAGTACCTGTCCTAGCCGTACACGGAAGAAGAACAGTACTTCTGCCGCCCCTTGCTGGAAAAAAGGAGAAAATATTTGTGTCCATCGACCTCATCAAACCACAGTATGTGGCCAATACTAAATAGTAGGCCTCGTGGACTCCGACCTAGTAGCAGACGCACTCCTCTTGCTACTATCTAAGAGGTTCAGACTGATAACCATTGAGAATTCAGCAGTAACAGATGAAGGACTGAGCAACAATGCCATGGAACTCATCCCTCTTGAAACTCAAGTAACAGTTCGTACAAATACACCTGTCTACACCAATGTAACAAGTGATCAACTGGTTCCAGCGATTTCGACAAATCCTGATGCAATTCCAACAATTGACAGAACTGCTTCTGGCTATTTCATTAACTTTGATACATTTTCTGAGGATCTGAGTGAGCCTGAAACGACGCCAGCATCAAAGACTTTTATACAACAGGTTCAAGACTTTTTTCATTTTCTGAGAAATACTTATCTGGTTTCATCATGGATTGAACTGTGGATTATTTCTGGAATATTTTTCTTTCTGCTTTGGCTAGCTTTGGTTATGACTATCAGCGTGCTTATAAATGGCAGATACATCCATTTGGACATTGAAAGTAAAGATGTGAACTTACTTTTAAAACCACACAAATCATCCCATCGTGAAGCAAGAGACTTGTCAGCAGTGAACATCACAGCCGTTCCTATACAGGATGGTATAGTGTGGGACAAAACAGATTTCGATATCTTTGGCCCTACAGAACTTTTGAACATTCCACATTTATTTAAAATTTCACTAAGTGATTTTGTTTCATCCAGTACCTATTCTGATGATTGGGACTTTGAAACTGTGAATGATATGATGTTTGACCTAGAACAATCTGCTGCATTTTCTAATAATGAATATTTAGAGGGTTCATCAGACTATGAACAACTATATTGCTATAACCACTATGGTCATCATTTTTTGCATAAATCTGCAACACCTAGAAATGTGTTTATGTTATGTAACCAATAGGAGCATTGTCCTACACCGCCAAAAGGTAGTTCAAAAACGTTTGCTAAAAAGTTTCCCTATTTTTCAGGGTATAATACATCTGACCCAGAAACATTTTACTATAAAAATGTAAACAAAACAGGACAGAAAATCATGTTAACAAATACAAAACAGATTTACTCTGCAGCATTTATTGCCCAACTGTCTAGACATGGTTTCGACTTGTGGAAAGACACAATAGACACAAAATCTGTCTGGGGTACTAAAGATTGGCAAGTGCAGGGGATAGAAGCTTTGTTTAGAGCATGTATCATCCCTCAGCAAATTATGTTTTTGAATGACACTGTGCAACAAACGTCTTGCCTTGGTTTAGCCAAGATCAAAGACATGAAAACACCTTCTGTACCAAACACCTGCCAGTAATAACAATACACAGGCAGCAGTTACAGTTGACACAATACTACAAATCAACAGAACAAATCCTGATTGGATAAAATGGTTGATCTGGCCCACAGACACAAACATCTGTCAAGAAAGATTCCTGAATAAAACACAGGGGTTTACTATTCATAGGCCAGACCCACGATACGTCCAAAGACAACATCCGGGGGTAGTAACAACATACAGTGTAGGAAAATTATGCCTCAATTGGCTGCAAAAATCTACACTTAAGGATGTGAAACAACACTTATCTTTACTTAAAGAAGACGCAGACCGTAGGGAATTCTTGTTTGGACCAAGAAAACTGCGTCAAAAACGTTTCATATATGCCGACATCTATGCTGCTTATAATGAAGCATGGAAGGTTTCACAGGCAGAGGCCGCAGAACGAATACGGGAATTTGATCGTATTAACTTAGAGAAAACTCTCACTGTGGTCGACAATCGGTTAACAACTTTGTCATCCAGAATTTATTCATTGGACAACATTGTATCCTCTGCTATTGACATACTGGAACAAGATTTAGCCATGTTACAACAAGGCCAATCTCAGTTACGTTCTATTATGTTATTAAGCTGGACGCTGCAATCTTTGCGTGCGGGCTATGTGCCTTGGCTTTTTATCAACACGTCGGCTCTGTTTGCAGAATACAATCTAAGTGATGAACAGATCGAACTGGCACAAAGAGGAGCAAAGTATACAGTGCTGAGCATTGGAAAACTGGAAAAATTACCATTCACAGTGGCAGAAAAACCAGCTACAGAATGGCTGATTCATGGCAAAATCACTCTGCCTTTACCTACTTTTCAGTTGCAGTATTGCCTCAAACAAATGCAAGCAGGCAAATATGAAAGTTTGGGTAAAGAATACATTAAGACATCCTGGAATTTACCATACACATACAGATGTTGGAGTGGGGATCGTGAAGTGTTTCTGAGCGGTACACACTGTGAAAGTGCACTAAGCGGTTCACTGATTTGTCAGGACATTTCTTTACACGGGGCTTGTAATGGTTCTGTGGCAAATTTGTCCTGCCACCAGCAGGGTACAACAGCTACTGTGATTAATCCAACGTTTGGCCAACTTTCTAATGGGAGTTACCTCATGTTGAATGATCAGAGTTGCTGTGGCATGTTGCTAGGCATCCCATATCTGGTAACGGTCGACTCCAGGGTCACTTGCTGTATGCAAGTATTGTTTGCCCCAATAGACACAGTCAGGGAGTCGCCTCTATGGCCTTCGTTGAATGTCTCTTTTATACGATTTGATACTTTAAGCAGAATGAAAGCCATGCTTATACAACAAACAGTGCCTCTGACCTCGGCCAAAGAAATCTATAATTTACAAGTTGCAAGGACTTTGGCTGAGATACAGGCTTTAATTCGTACACACTGCCCTATACATTTCGTATAAATGATGGGATGTATCTTTAACATGTCTGATATGAGCGGAATTGCACATGTATTTAAGACCATCTGTTCCGGACTATTAGCACCTTTCCAGGCAGTCCTCGGAATCATCCCAAACTTCGCACATTCGGTGTTTGGTGGTGTGCCGTTAATTCTAGCACTTGTTGCAGGAATTCTATTTCTATTCCTCCTACTACGCTATGGCAAGCCTATTCGCCAACATCACTCCAAGCGATGTGGAGAAAGCACTCCTTTAACGGAAATGCCGTGAGCGAATAGTACAGCTTTTGGGCATGCCTCGTCTACGGGAACTTAATACAACGTGGTTCCTGTCATTCAGACCAATCTGGCAAGATTGCATCTTAGCTGTTCTACGCTGCCTGTTTTGCAGTGAAGAATGCATGCTAGACACCTGTCTAACACTCCCATCAGTCATGCCAACGGATGTCGATACTCTGCTGGACCCGATAACGGCCCTTGCTCTGTGTTGTCCCCAGAGGCTACCAATCCTGATGACGGCATTCATTGAGATCTCACAGACGCTTCCGGCAGCTGCTGAGGTACGAGATGGATCAACAGGCACACAGGTAACAACGGACGCGAACATTGCATCTTCTGCTGAAGGCGATGTTTATCTCTGTGCAATTAACCTTCTGAACGACGTGTTCCAAATGTCACCAACTTCGGTGGACGATATTTTGGCTACGGAAATAGATGATCTCATGTTTACGCCAGACACATACACTGACTTTGATTCGGCTCACATTGTACCAGGGAAGCAATGAAATTTGGCCTTCATATTTTTCAAACTTGGAACTTTTCCCAGAATTGAAATTATGTTTTTTTTAATTTTTGAAAATACATGGCAAATAACAATCTGCTTACAGTAGAACTAGTCTTATGAAACGGACTTCTTTGAATACTTCCAGGGACACATTGTCACCTTACTTGTCTAACATTTCATTTAATTCCATGATATGCAATGGTTTTGAATTTTGAAAACTTATCAACCATTTCATCATATGCATATATTTCTGTTTATTCATTCATGTTGCATTTACTTCCATTATATGCTTAGAATGAAAACGATGCTTTAAATGTACAGTACCTGTTGCATTTCAACAGTTTATTTTAAACTTCTTTTAATATGCTTTTAGAAATGTTTTTAGCAAATGTTTAGCATTTAGTATTATCATTCATTCGAAAGTGGAGTGGGTGTTGTATTCCGCTTTAGGTGTCCGTATATAGGTTTTCCTGAATCATGTCCTTATATAGGCACAATTCGCATTGCCCTTATATAGGCATAGAATCCCAGTCCTTATTTAGGCATTAACCGTGCACTCCAAATACAGGCATGGTCACCGACATCCGTCCACCCTAACGTCACAACGAGTTCTTAGAAACCAGACCCTTAAGCTTCGGGAGTTCCCCTAGCACAGGACTATTGATTTCTCCAAGAACTCATCTATTATGTATGAACCGTTATACCTTAAGGGTTCATTCCTGACGTCTTCCTCTGTTCGACTTCACGTCAATGCTAACATTCCGATGCACCTATCAGGTATAAATATACCTTCCCTCGCCCAAGCAAGTTAGAGGAGACTTCGACTTCAGAGGAGCCCGTATCCCGGCCTGACGCACTAAGAAGACGCTGTCATTCCTGCACGCAGAAGAATCCAGCTTCCAGTGTTCTGACTCCCTTCGCGGGGTGTTAGAGTTAGAGTCCGGAAAGAGATTCTCACCTCTCTCATTCACAAGGTATGGAGCTGACTAGAACCTAGAGGGACTCTTGGCATACTATACTTAACATACTCTAAGTATACCATACTAGAGAATACTCCACCTACTTCTTACCTTTCCCTACACCAGGTTAGGTACATTGGGGTAGAACTAGCTTAGAGACGCATCGTATGAGTACTTGCATTTTTAGCTCATGTTACTTATGTACGTGAATATATGCTAAAAGATAATGCTAGCGCAGTATTATTTATTTCTACTGCTTACACTGTACATTATTTATCTTGCATACTGTCTTGTGATCATAACAGCACATATCTCTTACACGAGAAAAAAGACTGTTCAATAAAAGCTCTTTATTGAAATGCCCGTCTTTCCTTGCACGATTGACTGAGTGAAACTGTTATCTATTGTTTCCACGATTCTGAGACATGTTCCGATTCTAAAGGGAAACAAAGTGGTCATGTTTATGCGGTTGCCAGAAGCTACTCCCTTCTTGTTCTCAAGGAGTTTCTAGTGGCCTCTGAGCTAGCTGGCACAAGTAATTAAGTTTAATATACTCAATAGGGACATACCGACCTCAGTTCTATGTCAAGCCTATAGGTTATATTATTCCAATGCGCGGAGCCTATTAGGGAAATAGGAACTACACTACAGTACTTCCTACGCAATTGGATAAGTGCATGACTAGTACCTGAGCGTTTGGATGAGTGCATGGGTTTTGGCTCAGTATTTGGATGAGTGCATGGGTTATAAGTGAGAGTTTGAATGAGTGTATGGGTTTTGCATGGGTGTTTGAATAACTGCATAGGTGCAGCTTTTGTGACTGTATATGTAAATGGTTAGTGCCTAGGGGATTGGATGAAATGCATGGGTGTTGCCTGCATAGTTCAATGAGTACATAATTTGTGCCGCCATGATTGGAAGAGTGAATGTGTAGTACCTGGGTAAAGGAATAAGTACGTACATAGTACGTGAGTGATTAGATAACTGCCTGAGTAGTGGCTGAGTGATTGGATGAGTGCCTAAGTAATGCTTGGGTGACTGTAAAGGATCTCCTTTGCTGTTACATACATAAAAGTTGTGACTGTATCTGTAATAAATTTTTTAACGCCTTCTATCAGTGACCTATATTTCAAAACAATCTAGATATTACAATTCATATATAATTGGATACATGCCTCTCTAGGATCATACATTGCTCTGTTACTGAGCATGCACATGCATCAGTATGTTTCTAAAACTGAAAACAACAAATCTCACTTTTTCAAAGCAAAAAAACTTTTCTTAATGGCATACCTACATCATTTTTTAATTTGCTCGTGTGTTTGAAACATATATTCAGCATTTCTCAACGAAAAGTTACACAGTCAGATAAAGGTAGCACAAGAACTCTCAACAGACATTCTGCACTATAAACTCTCCTCAATTTTGACCAGAGCATGTTTAAAGAAATATACCACCATCACCACATACATGAAATTTTTGTTTGCCTTAACGAACATGGATCATCATATAAATATAAATGTGATTCCATAATAGATTCACACCTCCAAACCATATTTCCAAATATATATAGTTTTCTACATCTTTAAATAAACTCAAGAGTCCCTCGTACTTATAACTATCTGCAGCCACACAAAACACCACACCATCCAAGCATATGCAAACCACTCATGTAAGTAAAAAAACACATTGACAAACACTTCATAATACGTACCTAACAAATATTGCTACCTTATAATACATATGCAGGCCAAGAACATTTTCTTATGTTTTACTTGTGACTACACTACTCCTCTTTAATAATGTGACCAAAAGTACACCAACTCCGAGAATGTAAATAACATAGGCGTATCTATTCTGAACATGATGCTTAGGCATTTAAAACATTCTTACTTTTAAATACATTCCTCATTACAACTTTGAACAATACTATACTGTTATTTTTCTATTAACTACTCAATGGAATAAAGGGGCACTAATTCATTTTTCTCTTACTTCCCAAAACATTTTGTACTAACATCTTAAACACATGACCTCTGATAGATACAGTTCGTTCAAATATTTTTTTCATATCACTGAGATACTCTTATGAGAAAGGCAGCAAATGAAATCATATCTTTCATTTTAGACTATTCTTTCTGCACTTGTGAATGGTTAGCATCTGTTCACCCCTTCCCTCTCTTTCAAAATGAGGTTCCTCTCTCCTCATGTTCGCAATTTTTTCATGATGATCGCGGAAAAATCGCAAAAAAAACCTATATTTAGCTTCAGTTTTTTTTAGATACTGCACAAAAGTTTATTACATAGACCTCAATTGGAAATTAAAGTTTATCATTACTTAAATTATGTCATAACTCCTCAACTTTAAAAAAAATGTTCGGTCTCTTTACCACATTTTCCCCCAAAACACTCTTAGCTCAGTGTATCTAGCAACCCAGTGGAACCAGTAGGTCAGAAGTTCACTGCACATTCTTGAAGGAACATGCTACTTTCAAATGAGATAGGGCAAGTGTGATTTACTGCACAGATTCAGAAGCATATCCATGTCTGTATTACATTCGTTTTTTAATCAACAGCCAATAATAGGGCTTCAAACTAATGCATCCAACATACTACCTAATTATACTCACTTACTTACTGACAGCATCCAATGAAATATATCTTTTTAGAAAGATAACTCATTCAGCTCCAACCTTCTCCTGACTGCTATTGCTCCTTCACTTCAAAATGCTTGGAGTGTGGATTGTTGGCCACAAGTATGTCTATTGGGCTAAAGAGGCTGCAAAAAAGAGAAATATTGACACAGACTTGGGTTTGCCAAATGTGGAGATTACTTGGTTTGGCCAGAGAGGGTTTCATCAGTTGCTGGATTTGGTGAAAACCATTCTGGATTGCTGAGCTCCTCACCTCATGATTGTGCACTGTGGTGGTAATGACCTAGGCACATTGTCCGGGGTTGGGCTGGAAATCCTAATGAAGCATACCTTTGCAGAACTGATGGCACTTTTCCCTCACACTGTCTTGGTGTACTTTAATATATGAGAAAAGTAGAAATGGAAGTGGTCAAATCAGTTCTGTCCACAGACTGACAAAGCCAGGAAACATGTTAATAAAACTGTTTCAGCATTCCTGAGAGACCCTAACATGGGCTTAATCAATCACAACAACCTGCGTTTTGACATGCATGGAATTTATAGAAGTGATGGAGTGCACTTTACATACGAAGGCAACAGGGTGTTTCTAAGTAACCTGAAACTCTGCATCTGGTCTTATGTGAAGCTTTCATATAAACACAATCAACACAAAGGCTCTTGTCAGAGCCTCCCGAAATAATGTTATTTTTCCTCATAAAGACTCTTTTTTTATAGTTTTTGGGAATCTTCGCAACAACATCGTGATGGTCACAAACACATTGAGAAATTGCAAAAGAAAAGCAGACATTCAATGGCCACCACCACATCCAAAAATATTAACCAAAATATCCATTCTAAACAGTGTGCTACACATATTGCTATATACATTCTTCTTTAAAAACAAGTTTAAAGTCTATCTTTAAGACTCATTTTCTGTTTATGAGATTATTCAGGACGTTGCGACAGCGCAGTTAACCGCGACGATCGCGCCTTTTCTATTAAGTGAAAAACACACATACGCACACATATTACATTATTTTACACACTGGGGGTTTATTACTGTATACTTCAAACTAATATTTTTCTAATGTATTACTGGAACAACCATCTCTAAAGCCTATTTTCCCTTTTCGTGGTAAGGCTGGACATTGCAATGACGTAGGTACTCTCGATGCCCGCGGATACGGAGTGAAAGCGGAAAGCAAAAGCAGGAATTCAATAGCCACCAGCACATTCAAAAATTATAACTATATATTTAATTTTAACCACCACACTAGATAGATCACTATCTAAATAACTCTACAAAAACAGTTATCAGAATGTCAATATAATACAATGTGTATTAATGATTCACTGATATATTTTTTTGAATTTCCACCAATATTTGTGATGTCGCCGCAATAGTCACGGTATCCCCGCAATGGTACATGGGAGGCACACTTGTGATTGTGGCGGTGTCACGAATATCATGCGCATTTATAAAAAAAAATAGGACATTTCAGCCCCGGGAACTGTTTCCGTCAGATAAAAGGGCGGCTGCAACTTTCTGTTCATGTTGCGTCCAGCCAATCAAAGCATTCCTGTTAGCTCGTGCAGTCACGATTAATCGCTAATCCTTTGCGAAATATCCCCACCCAGAGATATCACTATAATTTTAGGCTTAAATTTCACAAAAAGTACTGAACAGATTTGCCCCAAATAACAAAAAGCACAATTTGCATAACAACATCTACCTTTCTGCCACATTTGGTGTAATTCTGTCCAGTGGTTCGAGCTGTAGGTTCGACAACGCGTTCCTATGGGAAGTAACATTAGAAACAAGCCCTTAATTTGCATCCCTATGTTTCAGTCCCCACAGCACGGATCACCCCCAAACTTTCAATTATATACCGAACCAACTTTGAAACCTTTTGGGGAAAACTTCATGCAGATTGGACAAACGACGTCAAAGTTATAGGCAAGTCAAAAAATGCTTTCCCTATGGAAACTAGGTCGTAACTATAACTACCTACTGACTCTGCTTTCTATCATGAAACTGGTAGAGGAAAGTGAGGTTCTAAACATGTTGCCAGATGTATTAACCTCTATCCGAGTCCATATAAGTCTCTGCAAAAGTACACTGCAAGAAGGCAGTAGATATTGAGCTGTGTGCTTTAAAGTGAAAGAGTACTCTGTCAAGTTTAAATGTCTGACTTCTACCATGTCTCAGGTATGTCTCTACTTGTACACAGTGGCAGCTGGTATTTGAAGGCGGTAGGGGGGTGGGATGAGGGAATTATTTAAAAATTAAAATACTAACTTACCTGTCTGCTGCAGCACCCTGCCGTTGCCTCCTCTGGGTCCACTTCTGAGCACTTCCAGTGCAGGAAGCACTGCCTCCCAGACTCCCGATAGCCAATCATAGCTCTGCAATGCTGTGTTGTGATTGGTCTGAGCACCTGGATCGGTGCTCAGCCAGAGAATGGGAGGCTGGGCATGTTCTACAAGCAGGCTGTAATACACAGTACATGCAGAAAATGTAAAGTATGCATGACGGTTTTACCACCCCGAGATGGCTGGTCAAATCATCCTGCTCACTTGGAGTGGGCTAACCACTCCTTCCCTGCTCTGTGAGCAGAGCAGACCCGCACTTACCCAGCTGAGCAAGGGGAAAAATAAAATGATAATAACAAGGCTTTATTATCATTTTATTTTTTCCTTTTTTGACCTGCTCAGTGGGGCGACACTCCTCTGCCTTAGTCCAGGTGCCGCCACTGCTTGTACGTGAAGTCTGACACGTGTGCTGCAGCTGATGACCCTAACTTAAAAACTATGCAGTCTATCTTACCCCTGCACAAATCTAGTCAGAGTTACTTCAGCACTCCGCCCCAGAAGCACAGATCTTGTAGCTAGGCAGACCTCATAGAAACACTTTAACATATAGTTGCATACCCGGCTGCCCTGTATAATGAGCAGAAAGTGACCCATGCAGTTTCTCCTACACACATTTAGAGAGCATGCAGTGTAAAACAGAGGTAGTCTAGTACCTATAGCCTTCTGTACATGTGTCATCTTGCCCCTAAAAAGACACTGACACATTCATTGAGGTCTCTAGAAAGATGCTGACACTCAGAAGAGTGGCATGACGGGAGTCGGCCTTTCATTTTTGCTTAGGCCTGGCATTGCGAGCTCTGCCTCTCTCATAAAACTGGTAGAGTAAAGTGAGGTTTAAAACATGTTGCCAGATGTATTAACCTCCATCCGAGTCCATATATGTCTCTGCAAAGGTACGATACAAGAAGGCCGTAGATAGTGAGGTTTGTGCTTTAAACTGAAAGCGTACTCTGACAAGTTTGAATGTCTGACTGCTACCATGTCTACATGTAAGTGTAGTCTGACACATGTGCTGTAGCTGATGACCCTAACTTAGAAACTATACAGTCTATCATTCCCCTCGACAAAAAATGTTAGAGCTACTTTCCCTTTCAGTCCCAGAAGCACAGATTTGTTTGCTAGGTAGACCTCATGGAAGCACTTGAACACACATCTTCATACCCGGCTGTCCTGTAAAATGAGTAGCAAGTGACCAATGCAGTTTCTTCTACACAATTTTAGAGCATGTGGTGTTAAACAGAGGTAGTCTAGTACCCTATAGGCTTCTGTACATGTGCTGTCTTGCCCCTAAAAAGGCACTGACATACTCAATGATGTCTAAAGAAAGATGCTAGCAGTCAGAAGAGTGGCATGCAGAGTGTCAGCCTTTCGGTTTTGGCTTAGGACTGGCTTTGAGAGCTCTGCCTCTCTAATGAAACTGGCAGAGAAAAGTGAGGTTTAAAACATGTTGCCAGATGTATTATTTTCTATACGAGACCATATAAGTCTCTGCAAAGGTACACTGCAAGAAGGCCGTATATAGTGAGGTTTGTGCTTTAAACTGAAAGCATACTCTGTCAAGTTTGAATGTCTGACTGCTACCATGTCTCAGGTATGTCTCTACTTGAATATGTAGTCTGACATATGTGCTGTAGCTGATAACCCTATCTTAAAACTTTACAGTCTATCATTCCCCTGGACAAATATTGTCAGAGCTACTTCACCTTTCAGTGCCAGACACACAGATCTGTTTGATAGGCAGACCTCATGGAAGCACTTGAACACACAGCTTCATACTCGGCTGCCCTGTATAATAAGCAGAGAGTGATCCATACAGCTTCTTCTACACACATTTAGAGAGAATGCAGTGTGAAACAAAGGTAGTCTAGTACATCTAGGCTTCATTAAATGTGTTGCTTTACCCCTAAAAGGCACTAACTCTTGAAAGATGGTGATGCTCATAAGAGTGGCATAACAGGAGTTGGCCTTTCACTTTGGGTTCATCCTGGCATTGGGAACTGTGCCTCTGTAATGAAAATGGTAGAAAATTTGAGGTTTAAAACATGTTGACAAATGTATTAACCTCTGTCCTAGTCTATATAACTCTACGCAAAGGTACACTGTAAGTAGGCCATAGATAGCGATGTATTTGCTTCAAACTGAAAACATATTCTGTCACATTTGAATATGTGACTACTGCCATGTCTGAGCTATTTTTCTATTTCTATATGAAGTCTAACATGTGACTGATGACCTTAACTTATATTGTCACAGCTACTTCACCTTTCAGTCCCACAAGGACAGATCTATTTGTTAGGCAGGCCTTATGGAAGCACTTGCACACAGATCTTCATACCCAGCTGCCCTGTATAATAAGCAGAAATTGACCCATGCAGCTTCTTCTACCCACATTTACAGAGCATACGTTCTGAAACAGAGGTAGTCTATTACCTTGAGGCTACTTTACTTCCGCCACCTTATCTCTGCATTTCCCCTAGTGATGGTACTAAATTTAGCTGCCTAGCGAGAATGCAAACACCTTTCAAAAATAGTACTAGGGTGCCTGCTTTGCAGGGAATGATTGTTCATCTCCAGGAACAATCACTTATGGAAGTTTGCTGTTTCTTTGTATGCTGCAAAATGCAGCACACATAGAAACAGCAAAAATAAGAAGGAATGAATAATTTCTTCTTGTTTCACCTATTTAACATCAAAGGTCTCATTTACGAGATGTTAACATATGGCAGCGCCACAAGGAATCTTGCAGTGCTGCCCTATATCAAAACAAAAGAGCAGGAATACACTAAATCTATGAGATACGGTGCATTCCTGTCATTTTCCCCTGCACAGGCGTACAATGGGCTGCCGCGCGCAAACACAGGCATCCTTACACCATAGAGCATGAGTGCCTGCATTGCAGGTCTGATTGATTTTGTGCAGGTAAGGACACCTTCCTGTACAAAATCAATCAATTCAGGCAATTTCCTTTTTCCCTGTGTGCTTCACAAAGCAGTACACATAGAAAAAGAAGAAAAGGAAGAGAAATTAGACATTTGTCCTCGTGCCTCCCTAATGCCACCCCTGGCGTGGCCTTAGATACTGACGCATTCCCAGATTTATAATTTCTCATAAATCTGCGAATGCTTCAGACTTCATGGGTGTTGCATGAGAGCACTCACAGCAACACTCATGGAATGCCCCTTTCACACACTGTTCTGTGTTAAAGGGGGACATTTTTTACAAGGCCATGAAAAGCCATGCAAAGTGGCTTTGTGTGGCCTTGTAAATATGCTGTGGCACATTGTGACACAGGAACGTGAAACAAATTACATTTCGGTGGTTCAAAAGTGCTGAGAAAAGAGGCCCCAGGTTTTTCCTAGTCTTATTTTGGCACTGCCGCATATGTACACCACCTTTATAGATAGGGGGAAATGTAAAAAAGCAATGAGTGTTGCAGTACAACAGCAACACCCATTGCCTGCCCGTTTGCCACAGCAGACTGGTGCAGTAAAGGTCATATTTACAAGGTGGTATTAAACCACATTAAGTGGCTTAAACCTACCTTGAAAATATGGAGAAGAATATTGCACCACAAGAACATCATTAAAAGTGACGTTTCTGTGGTGCAATGCCCTTGCAAATATGCCTCTCACTCATATATATACTTAATCACACATGCACACCATTCACAAAAACATGTACACATTGTTACAAACATACACTTAACATATATTTTCTCTTTCTTTAACCAGTTTAAGTGGTTTTTGCAAGAAGAACCTTTTTATAACAAGTGTATATTTATTGTATTTTTTTAACCTTTTTCGGTGTTTTTTTAAAATATTTGTTCAATGAGGTGTGCTTCAAGAGGGGATTTTTTTTTTAACAACAATGATTTTTTTGTTGTTGTCTCATGCATCTTGGAAACTGCTTGCTCTCAAAATGCTATGCACAGTTGAGCAATTAGGGCAGAAAAGTCCAGCATTTGCGAACTCAGGCAAAGTTAGTGGCATAGTTAAAACTTGGCCTGGTGCAGCTGATGGTCCAACCTGAACACTTCCGGCACCTAGTTCTGCTTCCTGCTCTTTCAAACGCTGTAGTTATGCTCAAGCCAGTCAAGCACTGTGCATGGTCTGTAGATGCTTATATATGGAGGAAGTACCACAAAAGTAGCTACTCTCAGATCTTCAAGACAGTACTTTGCTGCAGACATTGAAGTTACCTTGTAAGAGTTCACATTTTTCTCCCCTTCAGGGTCCTCTTCTTCTTTCTCCATGTTGTCCTCCACCTCCTGCTGCAAATCAGAAGAGGCTTTCATCTTCTTTAAACACAAGAAAAAACACTAAAGAACCTTCAAAATGGTTGCTTTCTTTACAAATGATACTGCTCAGTGCCACACACAAATGAAAAAGAAAATGGGTGGGATTTCTCTCTCTATATGATAGAAAGCTCTTTAACCAATTAAATCATTTTAATTTTATGTCAAATGGAATGCGTGACCCCTACGTGAACCCCTCACGCCTCCAACACGAATCCGTAAAAAAGTATTACATTTTAATTTGTATGTACTTTTCTTAAAAATATACCATTCTAAATTCTTATAAGTATATCTCCTTGTTTAATGGAAAACTCAAATCATAATTAAATATACATTTTAATACATTTAAAAAAATCACTAGTCATGTACCCCACAAGACACTGGAAATATGTGATGTGACGGTGCACGATGGTACTGTATACAACCAGCAATACAATGTTCCTTAAAAACATACAAACCTATTACTTAAACACTTAAATGAATGCATCAAATTACAAAATAAATATTAAAATGATTTAATTAACATATACAATCAAATACGTACATATCTATATATACCATTCCACAGTACAATCACTGCCACAAATTTTAACGAATATCAAAGCTTTAAAAATTAAAAACATTTAGTTAATTTTTATAAATACAATTTTTCTTAAAACAGTTTAATTTACAGTTTTGAATCTACAAAACTATTTAGTTAATAAAAAATATATGCAATACAATACGGATTCAAAATACATTTAACAAAAAAAAAATTATAAATATTTACTAACAAATAAAATGTTAGAGGAATGTTCTAGTTAGAAAACATAATAAAAAAATCTATAATTCAATTTGAAAACTAAAGCATAGATATACCTTAGAAACAGAACCTAACATTAAAAAAAAAACGTAGAAATTCACAACGAAAATAAAGGTTGCAGGGACGTTGTAGTTAGGAATTAGCATTTAAAAAACCCTAGAAATTCACTGAAAAGACAAAGGTTACAGGGACATTATAGTTAGGAATTATCATTAAAAAAAACAGAGAAATTCACACAAAAAAACATAGGTTACAGGGACGTTATTGTTAGGCCGACGTTTTACTTGTACAAAACCAGAGAAATTCAGCGTTTATAATTAGTGAGCTAACTATAATGCACTGATTGTTACCTCAGATATTACATCACTCATGACATGGTCAGTGACATCACTGATGACATATCAATTGACATCACTGATGACATCATCCAGTGACTGTGAGTGTTTTAAAAAAAAAGTTTAAATGTTAAATTATATACCAAGGTGTATTGATGAATCATTAGGTGTATGAGTGCCTGAAAGGGATGATTCATTTGGAGCATGACTAACTGTATAAGTGAGTGATTAGGTATCTCAGTGAAAGTATGGGTGAGTGACTAGTTGTGTGAATGTCCATATCTGTCTGTCAATCGGTGTCTAAGTGGCTGTAAGACTGTGTAAGTGGGTTGAAAATTTGTGTGAAACTAACATAAGGTGTCAGGGTGGAGATACTCTGACCCCATGCTTGAGCAATGGGTGTGTTAGTGACAAAAGCTATGTGTCCAAAATGGAATTCTTTTCATCACATGCGCTATTTAGGATGATGCTGTGACTGCCAGTGCGTCCCCCCGGGCACCATCGCGGGGATGTCACGAATACCGACGTCATCACGAATATTGGGAAAAATATATAAAAAATATATATACATTTGTACACACTTATCGGTCACTGTCACAGACTCATGTACGTGCTCACTAACTCACTCAGACACTTATACACCCATTCACATCTCCACTCACACACATTTATCCAGTCTCATACCCACTCAGATACTGATGCTGTCACTCACATTCCCATTCAGGTATTCAGCACCCACTTACAGACTTACTTGGAGAGTGGCACAACCATGTACAGACCCACTCAGACTCATGCACAACTTATAGTCCCACTCACACACTAACGTTTGTTCTCACAGACCCATTGACAGACTCATACACCCACTCACAGACCCACTGAGACACTCATACTCCCACTCACAGACCCACAGAGATACTCATACTCCCACTCACACATCCATGCAGTCATTCCCACACTCAGCCACAGACCATCTCAGAGACTTATAGACTCAGTCAGTCACTCATACACTCAGAAACTCACACACCCACTCAGAAATTCACTCAGATATATATGCACCCACTCACTCACCCAGTCAAGGCTCATGCATCCACTCACAGACCCACCCAAACACTCACCCTTCCAGTTGCAGACCCACTCAGACACTCATGCATGCACCCATTCACTCATCCACTCAGAGACTTATGCTCTCACACACAAACCCATTGAGACACTCATACAGCTACTCACAGATCAATTCAGATACTCATACATTCACTCACAGACACTCTCAGACACTCACACACACCATACAGTCACTTACACACCCACTCATAGACCCACTCTGAGATTTATGCACCCAGTTAGTTATAAACTCAGAGACTCATGTACCCACACACAATCACACTCAGAGATCCATGCACCCACTGTCAGAACCACACTGATACTCACGCTAGAAGTCATAGACCCACTGAGAGACTTGTGCACTCACTCACAGATCCACTCAGACGCTCATGTACCTACTCACTCACCCATTCAGGCACCCACTTAGACACTCATGTATTCACTCACAGATCCAGTCATATACTTACTTACAAATGTACAAAGGCACTCATGCATCTACTCACAGATTGAGTGAGAGACTTACGCAACTAATCACAAACCCATTGTGGCACTGATGCACCCACTCATAGATGTACTGAGGCAGTCATGCCTTACGTTACAGAAGTATTTATAGACTGATGCATTGTCTCACAGATCCTTTCAAAATCTTATACGGTGAATGAGGCACTTAGTGATACAGTGATGCATGTGGTCATAGATTACACTGAAAAGGTTATGCACTGTGTTATAGAGATATTAAGAGAGCTATACATGCTATTAGATAGTCGTTTAGATAGTTATGTGTTTAGTTTGTTGATTATAATCTCTTTTGCAGTTGTAAGTTTTGAATGTGGTGGTGGCTATTGTCTGCCTGCATTTGTTTTGTCATTTCGCGATGTATTGGTGGTGATCGCGGGTATCAATGTTAAAACGACACCCGGCATCATCGCGAAAATGTTAAATTGGTTTAAATGGTTGTTTTTATGCTAACTCCCTACAAACATATGACTTTTAACAGTGCAGTAATAAATCCCTAGTGTCTAAAATACTGTAAAATGTGTGCCTACATGTGTTTTGCACCCCTAGAAAAGGCACGATTGTCACGGTTACCGGAGTCGTCATGACTCTTGGTGTAATCGCAAAAACGGAAAGTAGAGTTCAAACTGTTTCTTGAAAAACTTACTAGAAAAATATGTGTACAAATATATCTTTAAATCAGGGATGTGGTTAGTAATGTGTGTATTGTAATAGTTGGAAATATTTTTTTAAGTTAACATTTTTTTATGTGGTGGTGGTCCTTGAATGTCTGCTTTTGTTTTGTGATTTTGCGTAGTGATCGCAAATTTCAAAAATTCAAAAAACTATTATTTGACAAGAAAATTATCTAAATGTTGCCATCTTGGGTCGCTCTGACAGGAGCCCCTGTGTTGAGGGTGTGTATAAAACAGCTACAGATAAAACTCTATTCAGAGTTTAAGGTTGTTTAGAAACACAATGTTCCCTTCATCTGTAAAGTGAACTCCATCACTTCTATACATTCCATGCATGTCAAAACACAGATTGTTGTTGTAGATAGAGCCCAGATTATGTTCTCTGAGGAAAGCAAAAACTGTTTTATTAACATGTTTCCTGTCTTTGTCAATCTTTGGACAGAATTGATTTGACCATTTCCATTTCTGTCTTTGGCATATATTAGAGTACACTAAGACAGTGTGACGGAAAAGCAAGATCAGTTCTGCAAAGGTATCTTTCATTATGCTTTCCAGCCCTATCCCAGTCAATGTGCCTAGGTCATTGCCTCCACAGTGCACAATCATGAGGTGAGAAGCTTGGCGATCCACAGTGGTTTTAACCAAAGGCAGTAGCTGATGAAACTTTAAGCCTCTCTGGCCAAACCAACTAATCTCCACATTTGGCAAACTCAAGTCCCTGTCAATACCTTTTTTTGCAGCCTCTTTAGCCCAATAGACATAGTTGTGGCCCACAATCCACACTCTAAGCATTTTGTAAGAGGGAGGAGTAGCACACAGGATTGGTCTGCAGCTCAATATCACAGTTGGTACTATGAAAGACAGTGAAAATGCATGTGTGCTGTTGGTTTGAAAAATATTGAAATTTGATTGGATGAAGGGAATAGGCAGGTGAATAAAAGTAGGGTGCATTTGGAAATAATTAGTAAATAGATGTTTCATTGGCTCTGGTAAATAGAAAAAATTGTAATACAGAGTTGAATATGCTTTACAGTATGTGCAGTAAACCACACCTGCTGTAGTTCATTTTTTTTAACTAGTATAGACCTTCTGGAATGTGTTATGAAGTTGTGACCTACTGGTTCTAGGGGGTTTCTATGGATAATCTGCAGAGAATGTATTGGGGGAAGGGCGTTAAAGAAATAGGTATGGATTTTTAGGAAATTAGAGAGGTTTAGGTTCACTGTTTTATAAGGTAGGTAGGATTACCTAGTGAGGATGTTGCAAGAAAGTGTAGTATAGTTATAGAAATATAAAAGCATTAAGGGAAGTAGGTTTTCCAATATTCTTTGTTTTTCACTAAGTCATATCTAACATCGTTGCAAGTGTTGACACAAAGGCATGCATTCTGGGCTACCTCCAAACAGGAGTGAAAGGGTTAATATAGAGTACCCATTCAGAAATACAGTTACAAGACAGATAATATGAAAGCAATGTTTTTATTTGTTGATTTTTGCAGCATCAGGCAATGGAAAGTCCAGAAGGTTGCAATTTATGGTTGCTTTGTATGAGAGTTGTTTGCCATTCTTGTGCCAAGTTTTTACAAACCCTGAAAATATTGCATCTGCCCAATAAGAGAAAAAAAGCGCTTCAACCAACAAACTCAATCCTCTGGTATGTGAATTAAAAAAAAATTGTAAGTCAAAAAAATAATTAATAAGGTATATAATTTTGATATATTATAATAAAAATAATTTGAAATATATTTAATTATTTAAAAAAGAAAGGATGATATATAAATCAAATTGTAAGTGTTTTTATATACCTATTAATGAGTAACTAAGACATAGTTTGTCTCAGATGCAGATTGGGTGCCTGTCAAGTTAGCTTAGATTGTTTTTCCATGGAGGTCAATGTTGCACTTGTATTTGGTTTCTGGTTCTGGAAGTGGTAGGAGAAATAACTGCACACTAATGGTTAAGCCTATATGCAATCGTAGTATATCATGTAAAAGATTTATATGTGTATATATGATGGGCTGCTTATAACTAATGTTTTATTTGAATTCTGGGAGTTCTAGTCTATAATATAAAGAACCAATATAACACTCAGTTTTGAAAGTGAAATTTATGCAAAATAGCTGTATATGAATTATGAATCTGAATTGATCTGTGCATGGAGGTTTATTGGTAGGGCTGTCTTATCACTTACAACTGCTACACAAGGTATACATTTTTCCTAAACCATATATAACTGAATAGTGAGGTAGGTTTTAGTCAGGCCTTAATGCAGAGAGCTATTCGCTTAAAAATAAAAGATGCACTTGGATGTTTCAGAAACCTATGTGCCCAATTATACATCCAGGCTACACCCTGACTTAAATCCAAGATACGTAAGTAGAAACGCAGACAGACACTGAAACACCTTGTGAGGTAGTTAGAGAAGTAATGAAAGATTCAGTCACACAGATAGGCACAACTGATATGTATCTTCTGGTAATAAAGCCAGTTTCTCACAAACCTAAATAACCCAATATTCACTAGTACACCCAGGAGGCAATGTATGCAGACCGTTACAGACACATTTGAAGAACCATATATCACATAAAGAGAGCCTGAGATTTGGTAATACCTTTACATACATGTGGAAACACAGCCCCAGATAGGAACTAAACACTCGTTGACACATCTACTAAATAAGTGACACTTTCAAATGTATCATGTAGACAAATAGTGCTTGCATTATGTCTCAGGCCTGGTATACTTGATCTTAGGCAAGTAGTTTTACTGACAGAGCTCTCTTCTCACTTAAAAGTGCTACACAAGGTGTAAACTGTTCTTGTACCAGATATAAGTGAACACTAAGGTAGGCTGTAACTAGGCCATAGTGCAGGGAAATATTTGCTCAAAAAGTAAAAGATGCACTTTGAAGTTTCAGTGAGCTATGTGCACTCACAGAAACCTATGTGCCCAATTGTGCATCCAGCCTACACCTAGACTTAAATCCGCGATACCTAAGTTGAAAAGCAGACAGACACCGAAACGCCTAGTTAGAGAAGCACGCAATTATTCAATCCCACAGACAGACACAACTGATAGGTATGTTGTGCTAATAAGGGCAGTTTTACACACTTAAATAACCAAATATTTTACAGACACATTTAGAGGACCATAAATATCACAAAGAGAGACAACTATTTATGAACAAACTTACATGCTCGTGGAATATCAGCTCCTCATAGGGACTCACACAGTTATTCACATATATGTGAAAAAACTGACATATATAACTGAAGAGTGAGGTAGGGTGTAGCTAGGCCATAATGCAGGGAGCCATTTGCTTAAAAAGTAAAAGATTGACTTTGATGTTTCAGTGAGATATATCTACTCATAGAAACCAATGTGCCCAATTATACATCCAGACTACACCCAGACTTAAAACTGAGATAGCTAAGTAGAACACCAGACAGACACTGAAACACATAGTGAGGTAGTTAGAGAAGCATGCAAAGATTCACTCATACAGACAGGCACAACTGATATGTATTTTGGGGTAATGAAGGGAGTTTCTCACACACTTAAATAACCCAATATTCACTAGTACACCCAGGAGGCAATCTATGCATGCCATCACAGACACATTCAGACAATCACATATCACTTAAAGAAAGGTAGCGATTTAGTAAAAGATTTACATACATATGGAATTGGAGCCGCAGAAAGGAACTGAAAAACCAATTCAGATATCTGTTAAACAACTGACACTTTCAAGTTACCCATGGAGACAAGTAGTGTTTGCATTATGTCTCACGCCTGGTGTACTGGATCTTTGGCAGGTAGTTTTAATGGTAGAGGTGTCTTATAACTTCAAAATGCTACACAAGTTGTTGTACCAGATATAAGTGAACTTTAAGGTAGGCTATAGCTAGGCCATAGCACAGGGAGCAAAGTAAAAGATGCACTTGGATGTTTCAGTGAGCTATATGCACTAATAGAAACCTATGTGCTCAATTATGTATCCAGCCTACACCCAGAAATAAATCCGGGACACCTAGGTAGAAAAGCACAGAGACACTGAAACACCTAGTGAGGTAGTTAGAGAAGCATGCAAAGGTTCACTCACAAGGACAGGCAGAACTGGTATCTGTTTTGTTATAATGAAGGCAGCTTCTTACACACTTAAATAATCCAATATTCACTAGTACACCTAGGAGGGGATCTATGCAAGCCCTTAGAGACACATGTAGACAATCACGTATCACTTAAAGAGAGGTAGTGATTTAGTGAAAGATTTACATACATATGGAATTGGAGCCCCAGAAAGGAACTGAAAAACCCATTCAGATATTTGCTAAGCAACTGACACTTTCAAGTTTACTATGGAGACAAGTAGCCTTTGCATTATGTCTCACGCCTGGTGTACTTGATCTTGGGCAGGTAGTTTTACTGGTAGAGGTGTCTTATCACTTAAAAGTGCTACACAAGGCGTAAACTGTTTTTGTACCAGATGTAAGTGAACTTTAAAGAAGTCTGTAGCTAGGCCATAGCAAAGGGAGATATTCGCTTAAAAAGTAAAGGATGCACTTTGATGTTTCATTGAGCTATATGCACTCATACAAACCTATGTGCCCAATTATTCATGCAGCCTACACCCGGACTTAAATCTGACATACCCAAGTAGAAAAGGAGACAGTGACTGAAAAACCGACTAATGTAGTTAAAGAAGCATGTAAAGATTCACTCACACAGAAGGGCTCAACTGATATGTATGGTGTGCTAATAAAGGCAGTTTCACACACGTAAATAACCCAATATTTTACAGACACATTTAGAGGACCGTAGATATAAAAAATATAGAGACAACCATTTATGAACAAAGTTACATACTCATAGAATAACAGCTCCTGATAGAGACTCACACAGTTATTCACATATAAGTGAAAAAACTAACACATACAACTCTAAAATGTAAAGCCCTTGTAGAGTTTCAAGCTACTCTTCTACAACATATGACTGTCCCCTGAGGTAAGTTGTAGTTAGTCACTAGGGTATGCTCCTTAAGTTCATGTCTGTTTAAGTAGATGTAGGGGTGAGTGAGAGTGTATGTGTGTAACTTTATGTGTGAGAAAGTGTGTCTATGAGTAGCTGAATGAGCAACCTCTCACTCATCCATACATAAAACTGAGCCATAAGGTAGGCTTTCTGTAGTTAATAGAATCAGTGCTACGTACTTAAAAGTGAACACATGTAGTCTGAAGATTGCCTAAGCTATGTATTCTAATGTAAACTAAATGTTTAAATGTTAAAATATGTAATGTGACACTATATAATTAAGTGATCATTCTACTTTTCTATTTTTGTTTTCAGACATCAATATCTAGTTATCTACACAGAATTACCATGCCAACAAAAGGTCAGAGAAGAAAGAAGCAGCAGCAGATAGAGAGTCTCCTTAGACCTAAGAAATAAAAGGGACAAAATGGAGAAAAGATGTTTCTTAAAATTGTTTGTGCACAACTGAAAAAAGTACAAAAAGAAGTAAAGAGAAAGAAAACTATAACACAGAGTACTACAGCACAAAAAGTCTGATGTAAAAAGTAACAAATCATTTAAAAAAGGAAAGACTTTAAACAGAAGGCAGAGGCAGTTCAAGGATCTCAGATGTAGAATGTGCTGCACTAGAGTAATTCACGACTTGTTAGCATCTATGAAGAAGTATAAAAGAAGAACACAAGCAATCAGGCATAAGGAAAATGTTGAAGGTGTAGTTGATAAGGCTTTTGCTCTGAAGAGGGAACTATTTGTCTTGGTTTTAAACCAAATGAAGACACTGGACAAAATAGTGTTGTCTATGAGGAGACGGAGCCAAAAGAAAAGACTTGTTAATAGAAGTAACTTTTGCAACGTTTTTAGGGGTGAATTGATACATACTTCAACTACTGAGCCTTTCTGTAATGAAGAAGGCACTTGATGAATCCGGACAATGTTATGAGATGAAAAATGATATTCCTGTTCCAAAGGAAGTAATGGTACCTAGAAATATTGAGGAAGAGATTGCTGAAGAGATGCAAGGAAGGTATAAACAGGCCCCAGTGTACAAATGGAATTTTAGTAGTGTTTGTAGTATTCGTCAATACTCAATTGATATATTATGAAATGTCCTCCGTAAGTTTGCTTCCAGATGTTTAAAACAGAAAATACGTACTTTGGAAGGATTAGATCCATGCAAAATAAGAAAGCATGTTAATTTGCAAGGACACTCACTACCTTGTCTGTCAAAAAAAGTGTGTCAAAGCAGTTTCCATCATTCTAAAATGTTAGGTGTACACCTTTCAATAATGAGAACTTTTGTTAGAAGGCTTTATTATGTAAAAACTCCTGCTCTATGTTTAGAAGAAATGAATAGAGCTCTTTTGCATGGTAATGTAGTAGAAGTACAAAAGGTTTGTGATGATGTTGGATTTTATTTTTTGTACTGGAACAGGAGTGTAGGGAAAATGAAAAGTTGGTAACAACAGGAGTTGTGGAACAGAACAGATGTATTAGTGTTGGTAATTTTGTAAAAGAGATTAAAAAGTTTAAGGCAGTTCCTTCAGAGCAACCAAACTGTGTTTGCATATGTTGTTGACTCACTCACTACAAAAATTAAACTTGTAATGCTGATTTATACTTAAAAACTGAAAAGAATAATATTATTAAGTGGCAAGAAATGGCCGTTTATTTATTTGTAGAGGGACAATTTGACTTTCCACCCCACAAGTTATATGTAAGTACTGCTATAATAGGTTAAAGGAATACAAAATGGCTGCTGGAGCAGTACACAACAACTTAGAAATAGTACCTGTCCCAGAAGTACTAAAAGATTTGAATATTTCTGAATCCACATTAATACAGTCTATACATCCATTTCAAGCTATAGATCGCATGGAGACAAAGACAGGGAAATTACCTCCAACAGAGCTCCAGAAAGGTCTCAAATGTAGAGTTGTATACCTGCCATAAGATTTTAAGGAAAGTATTTAAGCTATAGGGGTACAGAGAAATTTGGAGGAGGAACTTGTAATTCTAGCAAATGGTGTCCTAACCAAGAGTAAAAAAATATGGCAAGAGTTAGCAGATGTTAGCAAATTTAAAAATGCAACTTCATATCTGGTACAAAATAATATATATTATAAGAATGCAGAAATTCTTCAATATATCACACATCTGGAGGACAACACATCATCATCATCATCAACAGGTGATAGAAAAAGTGGACCGAAACAGAGTAGAAGAAATTATGATCATTATATTTCCCATCCCCTACATTGAAAAAGGATTGTTGGTGGTGCTATTGATCTATATCAACTAAAAGAAGCAAAAGAATCTCTGTTAAGTGTATGGGGAAAACGTTTAGAAGCTCACTGTTTCCCTCATCTCTTTCCTACTGGAGTAGGTAGTAGGTATGATGATCGGTCTGTACAAATATATGCGGCCCAGTACAGATCTACTAGACTTTATACAGAGGATCCTAGATTTCATCAATGTATTCCTTATATGTTTCACTATTATTTGAAAGTGATTTTTCTTCATTGTCTTATGCTGTAAACCACATTTTGAAAACAGGAGTAAATCTTCAAAATTTATCTGCAAGAGAATTTGTTGATTCACGGAAAAGATGAAAAACTGGAATACAACTTGATTAATCTCATGGCATGTCAATGTTGGACCAATGAATATTGGTATTCTTGTCTTGATGAACTAAAATGCATGTTGAGAAATTTAGGAGCACCTACATGGTTTCTAAAACACAGTTGTGCTGAGTATGCTTGGGATGACCTGCTTCACTTCTTGCAAGAGGCAAATTCAAATAAAGAAGACATTGATCTAAAGACTCCAGGAGAACTTTGCTCATTGGACCCTGCACATGTTTGCAGATATTTTACCCACAGATTTCAAGCCATGATGGCTTTTATCTGCAACAAGAGCAATCCACCTCTCGGTGAAGTGACTGATTTCTTTTGGCGCAAAAAATACCAAGCCAGAGGTGCTCCACATATTGACATGCTACTATGGGTAAAAGATGCTCCAAAGTTTGGAACAGGCACTGATGAATCTGTATTGACTTTTATGGAGCAGTATGTCACTTGCATCATTCCAAATGAGAGTGTTGATAAAACATTAAGACAACTAGTTCTAAGATTCCAAAACCATAGGTGTGTAAAATAATGTCGTAGAAAATAAAGATCTAAAGGCAAATTTTATACAAGATGTCGTTTTGGATTTCCACGACCTGTGATCTCAGAAGGAAGAGTTAATAGGTTTTTGTCTGCAGTCAGACACACTCTCACACAGAAATCACCAATGAACACATACAACCTCAGAAGAACAGAAGCCTCAAAATATATCAAAGACTACAAGCCTGTGATTTTAAAGCTGTGGAATGAGAATATGGATCTACAGTTCGTTGCAGATAACTCAATGGCTGTTGCTCGGTACGGTACCTCTTATATAACAAAGGCAGAGAAAACCAAGTTGAAGGAGATGTTGGAGGAGATTTCAGCAGAAAAGAGTCTTACAAAGAAATTGTACAGTTTTAGTTGGAAAATGCCTTCTCACAGAGAGATCAGCTCCTATGAATGTGCAGACTGGTTAAGCTCAGCTAGCTTGGTTTCTAAATCTAGAGGAGTTCTAAGGGTGAGTTTAGGCCTTGCTAATACTCGTAACAGAGTACTGAATTATTTTCTGAAAATCCAATTTCTTGCGAAATTTGAGCCACACAGTACAGATATTCTGGAAATGTACTATCCAAGAAGGAGTCCTCATCTAGAAAGGATGTGTCTGTATGAAATACTTCAACATTATACATACAGAAATAATGTCAGTGAAAACATAGAAGAAGGAAAATTTGCTGTTGATGGCGGTGAAGAATGTTTGTTCAGAAAGAACAAAGGAAGTTTAACCAACCATCGAAAGCTAAGTTGCCAAACTCCAGACGAAAGAGAGTTTTTCTATTTAGCCTTGTTACAATTGTTCAAACCATGGTGAACTGAAAGCAAGCTACTTGGAGAATTTGACTGTTATGAAGACTCATTCAATGTTTTGTAAGACAGCATTGAGTGCTATGTGTTTCGTTTCTAGTGTATCTTCAAATGTTGAGAGATGAGATTGAACAAGAAGAAACAATTGCTGCTGAAATAGCATGTGAGAGTTCTTAGAGCAGTCAAAGTTCACCACCTGGAAGTCAAGATCCTCTTGGACAGCCAATCATTGAAAACAAAGCTGCAATAGCTGGACATGAAGTGGAGAATGCAATGCAGCAAGTGAGATGGGAAACCGTGGATCTAGAACTAATAATACAATTGAAAGCAGATCAGAAAGATGTTTTTAAAGAGGGAAAATTTACAGAAGAACATGGATTTCTCCATGAGAAAAAAAGTGTTCATATTGTACATTTAAACCTGTTCTATTGTACATAGGTGGTCAAGCTGGAAGTGGAAAAAGCTTCTTGATTAAGGTACTGACAAGTTACCTACAGAAGACAACAGATTCCAATGAGTCATGTGTAGTCACTGCACCAACATGCTTAGCTGCTCATAATGTTAAAGGAGTAACTCTTCATCGACTATTAATGCTGCCTGTTGAACATGACAATAAATTACAATACAACTAAATATCTGGTGATGCTTGTTATGAAGTGGCAAGAGAATTAAAGAAATTAAAGCTACTAATTATTGATGAAGTCAGCATGGTGTCTAACCTAATGCTAGCTTTTATACATTTAAGAAGGCAGCAAATATTACAAACTGACTACAATGTACTTCTTGGAGGAAAACACTTAATAGACTTATGGAGACCTGTGACAACTAACTCCTGTAAAAGGACAAACTTTATTCAAGAAACTACTACATAATGAAATAAGGAATTCACTAGGAAGTATTAGAAATGTAAACATTTGTCAAAACCTTGAATACAAAGAGTTAATCAGAAATATGAGCCAAGCATCAGATTGCAATACGGAGATGAACTAAAGGACATTAGAGTGGGAGTTCTCACAAAAGAAGGAAAGAGAGCATTACAAACCCTTCTCATCAAAATCTGTTTCCAACTAATGTTTCAGCTGCAAAAGTAATGTATAATTTTGTTAAGGAAGAGAAGTCTATTGTTTGTTTGATGCCAACTCTTGAGGAGTGTAGTAAATTCAATGAAGAACTATTGCAAACTGGAAAAAGAAGAGAAAATTGAAATTTGAGCAGATGATAAAATGGAACATCAAGGAGTTAAAGTGCTACTAACAGAAAAACTGCAATCAAAATTGAATAGTTTAGAAAAGTCAGTGTCAAAAACTGCAGGATTAGAAAAACTGTGACGTATCTCTAAAAATTGGTGTCTCGTCTTATGTCGTAATTTGAATGTTGAAGAAAGGCTAGTAATGGCATAATGAGTAAAGTTATGAAATGTATTAATTATCCAAACAGAGATGACGTTGAATACTTAGCCATAAAATTTGATGATGTTGGTGAAGTTAAGCAGATTGGTAGATGCGTTGTACGTTTCCCAGCTCGTGAAAGACTTGTATGTCCAGGGAAAGCAGTTGCCAGTGTCTTTAGCATATGCAGTAACTATCCACAAATCACAGATACTGCTTTTGTTAATATTGGTAGTAGTGTATTCAAAGAAGGAATGCCATATGTGGCTTTGTCGCAAATTAGAACATTGTCTGGATTATTCAATGAAGAACTATTGCAAACTGGAAAAAGAAGAGAAAATTGAAATTAGAGCAGATGATAAAATGGAACATCAAGGAGTTAAAGTGCTACTAACAGAAAAACTGCAATCAAAATTGAATAGTTTAGAAAAGTCAGTGTCAAAAACTGCAGGATTAGAAAAACTGTGACGTATCTTTAAAAATTGGTGTCTCGTCTTATGTCGTAATTTGAATGTTGAAGAAGGGCTAGTAATGGCGTAATGGGTAAAGTTATGAAATGTATTAATTATCCAAACAGAGATGACGTTGAATACTTAGCCATAAAATTTGATGATGTTGGTGAAGTTAAGCAGATTGGTAGATGCGTTGTACGTTTCCCAGCTCGTGAAAGACTTGTATGTCCAGGGAAAGCAGTTGCCAGTGTCTTTAGCATATGCAGTAACTATCCACAAATCACAGATACTGCTTTTGTTAATATTGGTAGTAGTGTATTCAAAGAAGGAATGCCATATGTGGCTTTGTCGCAAATTAGAACATTGTCTGGATTATTTCTGGTTGAATTTTGATGAGAAGAAAGTAAGTACTGATGTGAGCTGTGTAAGGGAGTATAATCGGTTAAGAGGCCAATATGCTCCTCATTTAGGCCAGTATCCTGTGTTTAAAAACCGATAATGTGTTGAAAAGTGAAAAATATCAAAGCAGTCTATCAGAGTTGAACAGAAAGATGAACACAAAGAAAAACAACAAGGAGGAAAGAAAAGAAAACTACAGCACAATGAGGGAATCGAAGGGTATAATTTTGATAATAAATCTGGAGTAAACTGTTATGCTAATGTAATGTTAAATGCAGTATACTATTTGTATCATTTTACAAATTCTATGTAAAAAAACATAAATAAAAGAATGTCTTCACAACTGTGTAGTTTACTTGAAGAATTAAGAAGTGACAGAAGTATTATATATTCTGCTACTGGAATAAGAGAACTCACTGATGACTCTACTGGATCAGTAGTGTTCTCTCAAAATCTTCAGCGGGATGCTCAAGAATTTCTAATGGTAATGCTAGGACTATTAGATGAAGAAGATGTGAAAATCAATTAATTATTTGGTTTAACTTATAAATGGACCTAGATTTGTGAAGATTGTGAATTTACATCTAGCACTGAAATCAATTCAGAACGATTCCTCTACTTGACATTACCAGATTGTAAAGATAGATCCTTTGAAAATGTAACTACAAACGCCTATCAAGATATGACCTGTCTAAGCTGCAGATAAGAACTTAGGTCATCATTTTCTTTTTACAAAGGTATGGAAAGTATGTCATAGTCATGCTACAATGATGGAGAGAGGATGGTAATAAATTAAGAACTGAAATTACAAACTTTAAAGCTGCACAAATTTCCATTTCAAAAAGAACTTTCACAACTATGACAATCATATTTCATGAAGTAGTTAATATAACATCTGGGCACTACACAATATATTTAAGATGTCAAACAGGATGGACAGAGTGCAAAGACATACAAGTGACATTCAAATTAAGAATACCTAAAAAGTTACCAAACTCATATCTGCTATTTCTAGAACCAAAGTTCTAAGGAGAATTTAGGATAAGAAAATGTGCTATTGTGTTGACATATGTATGGATTATGTTTTTTCAGAGACATTTTTCGACCTATTAGGGGTATTGTCTGCAGCAAGCTGTTAGAAATGAAAGACTCTTTTTAACTGCAGGAAAATAATTTATAAAACATTTGAGGACTACATTCTGTTCCTACAGGTAAAAATTAAATGATACTATAATACCAGTAGCCTTAAGTTGCATCCAAAAAAATCTCTTTACCACTACAAAAAATGAGCCCTTTTGTTTCTGCTACAGCAACTTTTACGAAGTACTATCTGTTATGTTTTTCGTACATGGACCAAGAACATTTTAGACATCATTTGGCCTAACAGGGATGATGTTTACAAAAGGATATCCAGGAATGAATACTGCTTCATAATTGTTGGACATTTTGTACCAGATATTAAAATAGCCAAGACAGTTTTAACATAGGTTACTACCCTAATGAAAGCAACTATATCAGCAAGCCACTATTAAAAAAATTGTAGTGAGTCGAGTGCACAGTATGACATAATTGTAATGATGTACTGTCCACAATTTTTTTACAATCCATTAATTGTTTTTTCCCACTGTTTGATGATGATGCATCATACAGAGCACTGTTGAAAGCGAACAAGCATGAAAACTGAAAACTGTAAAACATTTGTCTATGTTGCATTGAAGTTCTGGAGAAGAAATATTGTTTGTTGTTTTGGTTGCCTAATGTTCAAAATAAAATTCTAAAAAAAATTCTGTTTATATTTTTTCACAGTGGTTGGAGATCAGCATATATTATGAGTGTCAAATCACAACTTTAGTGATAGATTCATTGAGTCACTACTCATATACTCATCCCCTCTCCCAGGGACTACAGTTCCACTCATCCAGTCACTGCCTAGACAGTCATCCAATCACTCAGGTACTGCACTTGCAATTATCCAATCTCCCAGCCACTACTCAGGCACTCATCCAATCACCTAGGCAGTACCCATGAAGTCATGCCTTCACTCTGGCAATACTAATGCAGTTATGGAATCACCTAGGCACTACACTTGCACTCTTTCATTTATCCAGGCACTGCACTTGCACTCATCCATTCACCCAGGCACTACATTTCCAGTCATCCAATCACCAAGGCAGTACCCATGGAGTCATCCATTTACTCAGCCAGTACCCATGCAGTCACACAATCACCCAAGCACTGCATTTGCACTCATTCATTAACCCAGGCACTGCACTCATCCATTCACTCAGGCACTACACTTGCACTCATCCGTTCATCCAGGCACTGCACTTACACTCATGCAATCATCCAGGCAGTACACTTGCACTCATACAAACATTCAGTCACTACCCATGGAGTCAGGGAATCAGCCATGCACTGCACTTGTACTTATTCATTCACCCAGGTTTTCGTGTAGTTCCTACAAATCTATATAGGATCTGCACGTTTAGACAACAGAAACTAAGGGAATGGTGTCCAGACTGATTCCAGACACCCCAAAGGATATGTTAGTCTGTGGACCAGCTAGATCACAGTGATACTATGATCCCCTCTTACCAAGAAGATAATAGTTTCTGGCAACAATCGAACATGACAACCCTGACCCCTCAGGGATCATGGAAACCGTACAGTACTTTTTGCTCAGTCACTCATGCTTACTTGCTCTCAGAGAGATTAACAGAATAAACGATGGGGACGTTTTCAATAAGTATTTATTGAACCAGTGTCATTCTAGTATAAAATATGTGTGCTGCAGCAACCATTAGACAGAAACATATGTATACGGTTATAAGCACCAACAGAGTAAAGAAAAGGTAGAATTCGACCATAGTGCTAAAACAATGAATATATGCAGGCATAAGGATACATGACAGTAATAATGCGTACTCCTATGATGCCAACCCTAAGTAGATGTACCTAAGAGTACCCAGCATGTATGTAGCTGTATAGCCAAGAATCCTCCTAGGAAAGAGCCAACCCCATTACCTGATGTGAAAGAACGAAGGACCCCATCTTGGTCTCTAGTTTGACACCCCGCAAGGGATGTCAGTACACTGCGTGCTGGAGTGTCTGCTTGCAGAAACCTTAGCGTCTCGTGTCAGCATGTCAGCATGGACTCTTTTTCTCCTCCTCTCTACCCAGCAAAGATGTGGCACTTAAATACCCAAAAGGTACCCTCAGGGGTTCTACCTAGATGTGTCATAGTACTTGTGGGCATGTCGGGCAAGGATGATAATAGTGGTGACCCTGGGTCACCACTATTGTGGGGATGCTGCTTGATACTGAGAATCCTCATGCATAATAAAGGAAGCTAGTTTTCAGAGAAAACCACATGACATTTAGGTGGCACCTAACTAGGTAAAAGGTCAGCGACAGAACCGTTATGTAGAACAATAGTAGGACAAATATAGGTAAGAGGTCGTACAACTACCTAGGCCCATATTGGGGTACATTGGGGTTAATAACAAGGCACTGCACTTGCACTCATTCATTCTCCCAGGCACTGCACTTGCACTTATCCATTTATCCAGGCACTGCACTTTCACTAATGCAATCATCCAGGCAGTGGACTTGCACCCATACAATCACTCAGGCATTACCCAGGCAGCCATGCAATCACCCAGGCACTGCACATGCATTCATTCAATGAACCAGGAACAGCACTTGCACTTATCATTTGACCCAGGCACTGCACTTTCACTCATCCATTCACTCAGGTACTACCCATGCAGTCATGCAGTCATCCATGCACTGCACTTGCACTCACGCATCACACACGCACTACCCATGCACTCAATCTTTCACCCTGGCACTAGAGTTGTAGTCATCCATTCACCCAGGCACTACACTTGCACTCATTAAGTCACCCAGGCAATACCAAGGCACTCATCCAATCATCATGGCACTACTCATGCACTCATCCAATCACCCAGGCACTACACTTGTACTTATGCATTCATCCAGGCATTGCAGTTGCAGGTGTGCAATCATCCAGACACTACGCCTGCACTCATCCATTCACCCAGAAACTGCAATTGCACTTATCCATTCACCCTGGCAGTGCATCTGCAGTCATCTAATGTTCCAAGCAGTGCACTTGCAATCATCCATTCACCCAGGTACTACACTTACACTCATCTATTCTCCCAGGCACTAAACCTGTACTTATCCATTCATTCAGGCACTCCACTTGCACTCAGGTTGCACTTGCACTTGCAATCACTCAGGTATTACCCATGCAGTCATGCAATCGCCCAGGCACTGTACTTGCACTCATCAATTCACACAAGCACTGCACTTGCACATATCTATTCACCCAGGCACTGCACTTGACTCACTGCGATCATCCAGTTACTGCATTTGCACTGATCCATTCACTAAGTCACTATCCATGCACTCATGGAATCACCAAGGCACTACCTATGCACTCATGCAATTAACCAGGCACTATTCATACACACATCAAGTCACCCAGCCACTAACCTTGCGCTCATCCATTCACCCAGGTACTACCCATGCACTCATACATTCACCCAGCCATTATCCATGCACTCATGGAATCAACCAGGCACTACACATGCACTCATCCATTCACCCAGGCAGTACCCTGGCACTCATCCATTCACTCGGACACTACCCATGCACTCATTCAATCATCCATGCACTACTCATGCACTCATCTAATCAACCAGGCACTACCCATGAATGAATGAAAAGTATTTGTTATAGTGCAACAGCTACTCAAAAAGAGTGTCCCAGCGCTGACAGGAATGTGTGGTAGGGAACTAGATACGCCGCTAAGTTTTGAAAAGCCATGTTTTCAGGTGCTTCTTAAAGATTGAAAGTTATGGGATGGCTCTCAGTGGAACAGGGAGTCTGTTCCATGCCTGTGCACTCAGAAAACCAACCGACCTGCCTCCCATCCTGGCCAGACATACTTTGTGGGTGCATTCAAGGTCAGCTGAAGAGGATCTTAAATATCGAGCTGGAATATAGCCATTGACTTGTTTCCTAAGATAGCTTGCTCCGTTTCAATGAAGGGCCTTGAAAAAAACAACAAGAGCTTAAATCTGATCCTTTCTTTCAATCGCAGCCAATGAAGGGATTTAAGAAGGGGGGACATATGAGACCTAGGTTTGGGTCTGAAGATCGCCCTTGCCCCGGAGGTTTGCACTACTTGCAGGTGCTGGATAAGGTAGCTGGGAAGGCCCAGATACAGGATATTAGCGTAGTCCAGTCTTGACGTCACCAAGGCCTTGACCACAATTTTCCTAGTATCGATTGACAGAAGTGGAAGAAATATTTTTAACATACGCAAAATTCCAAAGCAGGTGCCAACCAGAGTTTGGACCTGGGTCTTCATGGAAAGGGCGTTATCCTGAGAGACGCCTAGGTTTCTCACAGATGTCTGCTCTGTGTGAGGCAGCGATAACTCTTCCGGCCACCATACATTCCAATTACTAACTGCAGGTTGGCCAAAGAAGACAATCTCGGATTTGTCCGGATTGCATTTCAGCTGATTCACCTTGAGCCACTGAAACACCCTTGTAAGACATGCTCTGATGTTAGCACCCTCAAAATCCGTTCCTTTTTCGCAATAAATTGTGTCGCCCACGTAGGATATGATCTTAGCACCGCTTGCCTCTACCAAGGATGCCAAGGGGGACATATATAGGTCAAAAAGAGTAGGGCTAAGAATAGAGCCCTGGGGGGCTCCAACATTCATGCAGGGCATGGGGGCTGAAAAAGGGGGGTGGAATATTTCTTGGGCTCTGTTCTGCAAAAAAGAGTTCAACCATGCTAGTGCTGTCCCACCAATTCCCAGATTCCTCTATCTGTCAATAAGTCTCTCATGAGGGACAGTATCGAATGCTGCCGACAGATCAAGTAATATCAGAACAGCCTTACCTCCCTGATCCAATTTTTCTCTGATATACTCTGTCACTTCCATCAGGGCCGTCTCAGTGCTAAAATTAGCCCTGAAGCCAGATTTGGACGGATGCAGCAGATTATATCTTTCTGCGTGGTCTGAAATGGCTTTGTTCTCTAAAACTTTGGAGAGAACTGGAAGGAGAGTTATTGGCCTATAGTTGGCAGGATAATTATGATCTGCTGAAGTTTTTTTTAAAAAGTGGTAACATTTTGGCCTGCTTCCTAATACATGGCACTTTACCAGCAGAGAGAGATGAATTCAGTACCTTATTTACTGTAGAATTAATCGTGGGGGCAAGGGAAGCCAATAATTTAGCGGGGCAGGCGTCTATTGGAGAATCGGACCTGAGACCTATAAGGTAGGTGAACAAGTCATCTAATTGCATTTTAGGGAGTTCTAATAAAATAGGGGTCAGCAGAACGTCAACCTTTACGATCAGCGGTTGATCTAACACTTGGTTCTCTTCCGTCCTATCCAAGAAAGATTGTTGAATTAATGCAATCTTATGGTGAAAGGATAACACTACCTGCTTAGTCCAGTCAGCTGAGTGGGGTGATTCTTTCTTCATAGCCGAAGGGAGGTGAAAGATTTAACAATGTTAAAAATGTCCTTTCTCCTATTTTGGGTAATTTCTATCTTCGCCTGTTGGCTTCTTTCGCCTGAAGGTAACCTATGCACTCATCCAATCACCCAGGTACTACCCATGCACTCATCTCATCACCCAGGCACTATACATGCACTCTTCCATTCAACCAGTCACTATCCATGCACTCATGGAATCAGCCAGGCACTAGCCATGCACTCATGAAATCAACCATGTACTACCCATACACACATCCAATCACAGGGGCACTACCCATGCACTTATCAAATCACTCAGGCACTACCTATGCATTCATACAATCACCCAGGCACTACCAATGCACTCATACAATCAACCAGGAACTACCCATACACATATCCAATCATCCAGGCATTACAATTGCACTCATCCATTCACTCAGGCATTACCCATGTACTCATCTAAACACCCAGGCACTACCCATGCACTCATCCATTCACCCAGCCACAATCCACACACTCATGGAATCACCCAGGTACTACCCATGCACTCATGCAATTAACCAGGCACTACACATACACTCATCCAATCACCCAGGCACTACCCATGCACTCAATCAGTCACCCAGGCACTAACAGTGCACTCATCCAATCACCCTGGCACTACTTGTCAGCTCATACAATCACCTAGGCACTACTCATACACTCATACAGTCACCCAGGCAAAAACCGTGCACTCATCCAATCAACCTGGCACTACTCGTGCACTCATACAATCACCTAGGCTTTACTCATACACTCATACAGTCACCCAGGCTCTACCCATGCACTCATCCAATCACCCAGGCACAACCCAGGCACTCATCCTATCACCTAGACACTAAGCACGCACTCACAATTCACCAAGCCAATATCCATGCACTCATGAAATCACTCAGGTGCAACCCATACACTCATGCAATCAGCCAGGCACTACCCATGCACTCATGCAATCAACCAGGCACTACCAATACACATATACAATTACCCAGGCACTACCCTCTCATCCATTCACTCAGGCACTACCCATGCATTCAACTAGTCATCCAGGCAATGACCATGCACTCATCCAATCACCCAGGCACTACCAATGCACTCATACAATCACCCAGGCACTACTTGTGCATTCATACAATCACATAGGCACTACCCTACACTCAAATAGTCACCCAGGTACTACTCATGCACTCATCCAATTACCCAGGCACTACCAATGCACTCACCAAATCACCCAGACACTACTCATGCACTCATCTAATCACCCAGGCACTACCCATGCACTTATCCAATAGCCCAGGTACTACCCATGCACTCATTGAATCGCCCAGGCACTGTGCATGGCCTCATCTGTTCACCCAGCCACTATTCATGCACTTATGAAATCACCTAGGCACTACCCTTGCACTATTCCAATCACTCAGGCACTACCCATGCACTCCTCCATTCTCCCCAGCACTACACATTCACTCATCCAATCACCCAGGCACTACACTTGCACTCATCCAATCACTCAGGCACCAACTGTGCACTCTTCCAATCAACCTGGCACTACTTGTGCACTGATACAATCACCTATGCTTTACTCATACACTCATACACTAGCCATGCACTCCTCTAATCACCCAGGCACTACCCATGTACTCATCCAATCACCCAGGTACTACCCATGCACTCATCCAATCACTCAGGCACCAACCGTGCAGTCTTCCAATCAACCTGGCACTACTTGTGCACTCATACAATCACCTATGCTTTACTCATACACTCATACACTAGCCAGGCACTCATCTAATCACCTAGGCACTACCCATGTACTCATGAAATAACCCAGGTACTACCCATACACCCATCCAATCACCCAGGCACTATCCATGCACTCATCCAATCACCCAGGCACTAAGCATGCACTCACCATTCACCCAGCCACTATCCAGGCACTTATTAAATCACCCAGGTACTACCCATGCACTCATGCAATCAACCAGGCACTACCCATGCACTCATCTAGTCATCAATCAACCAGGCGCTACCAATACACACATCCAATCACCCAGGCACTACCCTTGTACTCATCCATTCACTCAGGCACCACCCATGCACTCATCTAGTCATCCAGGTAATACCCATGCACTCATCCAATCAACCATGCACTACTTGTTTACTCATTCAATCACATAGGCACTACCCATACACTCATATAGTCACCCAGGCACTAATCATGCACTCATCCAATTACCCAGGCACTACCAATGCACTCACCAAATCCCCCATACACCACCCATGCACTCATCTAATCACCCAGGCACTACCCATGCACTTATCCAATAACTCAGGTACTACCTATGCACTCATCCAATTACCCAGGCACTACACATGCACTCACCCAATTGCCCAGGAACTACGCATGCACTCATCCATTCACCCAGCCACTATCCATGCACTCATGAAATCACCCAGGCACTACCCTTGCCCTCATCCATTCATTAAGGCACTACCCATGCACTCCTCTAGTCACCCAGGCACTACCCATTTCATCCAATCACCCAAGAACTACACTTGTACTCATGCATTTACTCAGGCACTACCCATGCACTCGTCCAATCACCCAGGAACTACTAATGTATTAATCTAATCACCCAGGCACTATGCATGCACTTATCCAATCACCAAGGCACTACCCATGCACTCATTCATTCACCAAGCTACTATCCATGCACTCATGGAATCACCTACGCACTACCCATGCCGCCATGCAATCAACCATGTACTATCAAAACACACATCCAATCACATGGGCAATACTCTTGCATTCATCCATTCACACAGTCACTACCCATGCTCTCATCTTATCACCCAGGCACTATGCATGCACTCATCCAACCACCCAGGCACTACCCATGCACTCATACAATCATCCAAGCACTACCCATGCACTCATCTATTTACTCAGCCACTATCCATGCACTCATGGAATCACCCAGGCACTACCCATGCACTCATACAATCAACCATTCACTACCCATATACACATCTAATCACCCGGCACTACCCATGCACTCATCCAATCATTCATTCTCTACCTATGCACTCATCTATTTACCCATTCACTATCCATACACTCATGGAATCATCTAGGCACTACCCATGCACTCATGAAATCACCCAGGCATTACCCTTGCCCTCATCCATTCATTAAGGCACTACCCATGCACTCCTCTAGTCACCCAGGCACTACCCATTTCATCCAATCACCCAAGAACTACACTTGTACTCATGCATTTACTCAGGCACTACCCATGCACTCGTCCAATCACCCAGGAACTACTAATGTATTAATCTAATCACCCAGGCACTATGCATGCACTTATCCAATCACCAAGGCACTACCCATACACTCATTCATTCACCAAGCTACTATCCATGCACTCATGGAATCACCTACGCACTACCCATGCCGCCATGCAATCAACCATGTACTATCAAAACACACATCCAATCACATGGGCAATACTCTTGCATTCATCCATTCACACAGTCACTACCCATGCTCTCATCTTATCACCCAGGCACTATGCATGCACTCATCCAACCACCCAGGCACTACCCATGCACTCATACAATCATCCAAGCACTACCCATGCACTCATCTATTTACTCAGCCACTATCCATGCACTCATGGAATCACCCAGGCACTACCCATGCACTCATACAATCAACCATGCACTACCCATATACACATCTAATCACCCGGCACTACCCATGCACTCATCCAATCATTCATTCACTACCCACGCACTCATCTATTCACCCATTCACTATCCATACACTCATGGAATCATCTAGGCACTACCCATGCACTCATCCATTTACCCAATCACTACCCATGCACTCATTTATTTACCCAGCCAATATCTATGCACTCATGGAATCATCTAGACACTACCCATGCACTAATCCATTCATCCAGCCACTATCCATGCACTCATGGAATCACCCAACCAGTACCCATGTACACAGGCAATCAACCAGGTACTATACATACACACAGGCAATCAACCAGGCACTATCCATACACACATCCAATCACCCAGGCACTACAATTGCACTCATGCATTCACTCAGACACTACCCATGCACTCATCCAATCACCCAGACACTACCCATGCACTCATCCAATCACCCAGGCACTATCCATGCACTCATCCAATCACCCTGGCACTACTTGTCCACTCATACAATCACCTAGGTACTACCTATAAACTCATTCAGTCACCCAGGCACTACCCATGTACTCACCCAATCATCCAGATGCTACCCATGTGCTCATCCAATCACCCAGGTACAACCCATGCAATCATACAATTACCCTGGCACTACCTATGCACTTAGAGATTCGCTCAGGCACAACTGCTGCACTCATTGTAACATCCATGCACTCATTCAGTCAGCAATACACCAGCTCATTCCAACATACATACATACTTTATCTTTCTTTAACTGTAAAAGGCGGTTCGAACAGGAAAAATTTTTTTTTAGTGCTTTTGTTTAGTTTTTAAAAAGAATTGTTCATTTTTATGGTAACACAAATGGCAACTGGGACAGGAGGAATTTGAAAAACATACACTGAAAAATGTGCACAAAATATAAAAGTGGAAAACAATTTAAGGGGTTTGATTTTTTGCAGCATTGCGAATAGCTGTAACACACTGCTCACCAGCACTTATATCAACAATACAGTCCATGCAGTATGTGGCTGTTCTTGAAAACTCTGGAGCCATATATGTTGTAGTAGTCTGCACCTCTGAAGGGACCCTCTGGCCAGGAATTGTTGCTGCTGCCACTGATGTAGATGGTCCTCCAGCTTCCCTCTGCTTGATCGCCAGTTGGAGACGTTTTCTATGATAGGTTTTAAGACGATATAACATGGAAGTCATCCCACATTAATATTTTTTGTTCGTCCCTCTAGAGAGGGTCTTGTCGCAGATTGTGCATTGTACTAGTTTTGCAGCAGTTTTCGATTCCCCAGAAGGGATTTTGAAAAAATCCCATGCCACACTGGCTCTCTTTTGTGGAGGCCCCTCTTCTTCCAAATATTAAGTCTCCACCTCCTGGTCCTGCTGTTGTTCCTGCTGAACCCCATCTCATTCCTGTGTTGCCATTTCTGGAAGCAAAAAAAGCAAAAAACTATGCACAGCAGATAGATGATCCTGCTCAGAATAAAGTTCCATGAAAGAAGATTGAAGGAGGAGGAGTGGGTGTGTACTTCTTATTCATTTTGCTGAATAGTGTATTATCTAATGATATTCAATGCTTTCCCAGTCATGTGATATTCGAGGTGACCAACATTTTCGCGGTTACCGGGCGGAAGCAGAAATTCAAAATACAAGATTAAAGTAGTTTTGTTTAAAAATGGAAAGAAAATCAGATCGTTCAATACTATATTAGTGAACACCTATACTAAAACTTGCTAACAATATCTCTACATATATTTCAGAGTTGTTGAAAAACACGCTGTATCTGTGACTACCAACATCATTGCAACTTCTGCTGTCACCACAAAAATGGGAAACCTAAATTAAAATGATTGTGTCAAAAATTACTATAGGCAGACACTTAAATAAGAGAGCAGTAAACAACTACTGTCAAATATCAATTATATTAGGTGTATATATATTTGTTTTAAAGTTTCTATAAAACATGCAATATCCATGATGAATGACGTCTTTGCGACTTCCGCTGTCGCCCCAAACACGGGAAATGCTAAGTAAAAGTGATTTAAAAAAAGAAATATTATAGACAGACAACTTTAAACAGTAGATCAGTAAACAAGTAGAATCAAACATCAATTAAAATACCTGTATATATGTGTTTTAGAGTTTCTGAAAAACACACGATGTCCCCGACTACCGACATCGTCGCGATTCCCGGCGTCACTGTGAAAACGGAAAACAGTTTTTGTAGATGATTTTTCTGGAAAATCACTACAAAAATATGAGTTTGAAAAGTACACTAATGAAGCTCTACTGTTAAATATACTGTGGAATGTGTCTATATATATGTTTTACACTTTGTACAAACCACACTCTCATCGCGACTACTGATGTCACCTCGATGGTTATTTTTTGTAGAGGTGATTTTCTCCTACATTGATCACAGAAAGAAAAGTTAAAACATTATCTTACTAAATATTTGGACTTAAACTTCATTTAAAAAATGTCTTTAAGTATATTTTTCAGTATGTCAAATACATTTGCTGATCACAGATTCTCCACAGTAAATGCGACAATGTTGTGCTATTTCAGAAAATTGTTAAAAATAAAACGAGCTATTAATATTCTTTCTGATAAACAATACCAAATCAAAAAAAATTAGTGGTATATATTATAAATATAATATACAATATACAATTATAGAAAGAAAATATGAAAATCTTAGAGGCTCACTTTAAAAAAATGGACGTTACAATTAAGAAATGGAATTTTTAAAAAACAGAAATTCACTGAAAAAAACAAAGATTGCAGGGACAATCAGGAGGTGAGTCATCAGGTAGCGGTGGCAGCGAGCTGAGCAGCATGCAACTTGAGCAAGATGACAGTGGAAACATCGATATGGGCCAGATGACTGTGCGTAAGAAGCAGGCACACCCTGAAAAGGCGATACAGCCAGAGGATACAGGCACTTTGCTATAGGATTATTCTCTTTCACCTAGGCTGGCACTCGACGTGGGGGCCGCCTCCAGTTACACAGCAGAAGCCCCACTGGAAAAGCTAGATGAAGAGATCTCCTAGGTGGTGATTTACCAAGGTATAATGGATCACAGAGCAGAGACCCGAATGGAGAGCCAGAAAACACAGGGTGCCTGTCGGAAACACAGTTAGGAGGATCGCAAAATCCTGTACCGAATTTCTGGAAAGGATTAACAAAGCGGAGGCACACATATTCACCCTTGAGGATGAAGTGGCAGCCCAGAGATCCATTATGGATGCCATGCGTGCACTTAAGGATGACACCCTATGGAAACTGGCTGACTTAGAGAACCGCCTGCAGCATAATATCTTGAGAATCCTGGCATTCCAGAGGGAATTGAGGGACAGGATATATGGAAATTTGTGGTGGATTTGTTTGTTGAGGCCTTTCCAGAATTATCAGTGTGGAACTGGGACCATGAAATTCAAAGGGCACATCGTTTTCAGTTTAAACAACCACCTATTAAAGCAGGGCAACCTGCTCCTAAGCCAAGGGCTATTTTCATCTGCCTAAATAATTTCCTGGCTCGCCAGGCAGTATATGATTTAGCACGGCCTGATAAGAAGCGGGCGGGGAAGGGTACCCCGTTTTTTGTTAGACCTGATTTTGTTGGCAACTCCACCAATTAATCACACCATTCCAAGACAAGGGCGCGCAGGATTTTCTGTTGAACCCCGCAACGTAAAAAAGTGTGCAAGGGGCAAACACCCTTTTTTACATCAGAGGTGCGAGCTAAGACATATTTACATTTACTGTAGGGGCAACTTTCAGACACAAGAATCCATACCTCTGTGTTGTTAAAATGCCTACTAATAGGGTAGACATTTAATAATTAGGTTTTTCATTTCCGGATTAATGCAGTAGTGAGATTCTGAGATAGGATTTTTGGATGTTTATTTTGGTGGGTAGGCTAGGCATATCGAGGGGGGGTATACCGGGTAGCAGGGGTGCTTCCCATCTCACGTCCTACTGCCTCGCTTGTGGGGAAGGGAGGTAGGGCAGAGGGGGTAGTGGGTAAGGGGGCAGGGTGGTAGGCTGGGGGGGCGCAGGGTTGAGTTGGGGTGAGAGGGTGTGGTGATGGTGATGGGGTGTGGTGTGCTTCTGGGGAAAAAATATCAATCCATATCATGAGGATGTTAGACGGCTTTATGTTTGTTAAGAAGAGACATGTGTCAGGTTAATGCTGCAGTAAGGTATGGGGTAGGCTGACACCTTTAGGGATATGTATATGTTCGTTCAATGTATGTGGCCTGAACAGTAGTGGAAAGAGGCAGCGGGTAGGGGCGGATCTACGGTTAATGAAACCTGACATTCTATGTCTACAGGAAACACATATCCCATGGGGTAAACAGAGGGTTTTGAACAAGCTCGGCTATACACTGATTGCCGGTTCATTACAGGCTACCACAAACAGGGGAGTAGCTATCTTGGCGAGACAGGGGATTCAGGGTATGGGGAGGATATTGGCTGATAATCATGGTAGATGGGTTATCACAGAATGTGCGGTAGGGGCCACCACGTTTGTTTTGTTCACGGTCTATGGGTCGAACTTAGACAAGGCATAACTGTTGGAAGGGCTGAATGTCAAATTGGCATCATGGCCTACTCACTTGATTTTATGTGGTGACTTCAACATTCACATGGGTTGCCATGAAATGGAGTTAAATAACAACAAATACAGGGGTAGAAAACCTATTGTTTTTAGGGCATTGCAGCAGCTAGTGGCAGACCATGGCTTGGTTGATGTGTGGCATACTCTGAACTATCCGGATCCAGGATATACATTTTATTCATATCCACACAATAAACTGATCCGGCTAGATTATGTTTTTATGTCAAGGGCATTTACTTTGGGGGCTAAGATGCAGGTGTGGCCGAGGATTACGGCGGACCATGGTAAGCAGCTGTTGGATATTCCTGCCATCAGTAGAATTACTCGGGCAAGATCCTTTTCCTTTGATAGGAAGCTTCTACTGGATACTTTGTTTCTCAACCAAATAAAAACCTGGTTAGTGCAGTTACTGGACATTAATAGGGACTCAACTTCCAGGGCTATAGTGTGGGATGCCCTAAAGGCCGGACTCAGGGGGGAAGCTCTCAGATATGGACTATTTAGACATTAACAACTCAAAACTTATTTGCAGGGTCTCCTGGATATCTTAGAATCGCTGAGGAGAAACTTATGCAAGGGATATCTGCCGGTGCTGCTATTAACCCATTGCAAGCTACGATAGCCCGCTCTAAGGCCAACATTTATTTAGTATGGAGTAAGGAAATTGCTAGTATATACAAGGTATTTAGAGAAGAGTTCTATGAATATGGTGAAACCACAGGGCGATGTCTGGCACGAAGGCTACGATCGAAGGAAGCGGCACAAAAAATCGGCACTATGATGGACTCAGGGGGGAGGACAGTGGAAATGAGCGACAGGATTTTAGATGTGTTTCATGCATTTTATGAGGTGTTGTATGCTAAGAGCAATCATGATGGTCAAACAGGGGAGGCGCTTCTACAACATTTAGATACAGCAGTGCTAAGTCGGAAAAGAACAGATAATGCTGGATATCCCGATTACTATGGATGAGCTTGAAGATGCAATACACTCATTAGCTAGGGGTAAGGCTGCGGGCCCAGATAAGCTTCTGCTCGAGGTCTATAAAACCTTTTTTCAGGAGCTTAAGTGGGATATGCTGGCTACATTTCAAGATGCCCAGCATGGAAATGCTCCATTGTCTTGGGATGAGGCAAACATTATTGTTTTTTTTTTTTTAAGATAAGCCTCCGGCTTTGTCCTGTTACCTATGAAATTGCAACGGGACAATCTATGCCAAAATTTTAGCAACACGATTGGCACGGGTAATTACCCCTTTGGTTTCTATCCCCCAACATGGTTTTATACTGGGCAGGGGCACGGTCAATCATATAAACAGGGTGGTGACCCTGTAGGACCTGGCCAAAGTACAAAACACTACGTTGAGTATGGTACTGCTAGATGCCGAAAAGGCATTTGACCGTGTCTCCTGGAGATTTCTACGGGCGTTATTACCCAGGTTGGGCTCAGATTTTATCAAGGCTGCCCATGCTCCCCACTTCTGTTTGCCTTGTATATTAATCCTTTTTTAACAATACTGGAAGGAAGTAGCAAGATTAGCTCTGTAGTACGTGGGCGGCATCAGTTCCGGGTACTGGCTTATGCAGATTACATTGCGGTAGTGATTCTAGACCCAGCTGCAGCCATCGCAGAGATAGAACGATTCACTAATAAGTTTGGTGTGGTATCAGGGTATAAACTCAATCCAACTAAAACACAGATTATCTTCACCAAGGCGGCCTGTCCAGGTGACCCAAGGGTAACTGATGAAGTCACATATTTGGGGATTAAAATCAGGGTGTGTCTGCAGGAACTAGTTGAGACCAACTGGGGGGCCCTTCTTGCCGGAATCAAGCACAAATTAGAGTGTATGGAATGTCTGCATCTCTCACTGGTGGGGTGGTGTAATGTCCTCAAAATGAAGGTCCTACCCAAAGTTTTATATTTCCTTAGAGCAGTACCACTTGAATTAGCGTGGGCGCAGCAGCAGGTTTATGTGGGGGCAGGGAAAGTCCCGTAGAGCACTTAAATATATGATACTACCTTGTAAGCGAGGGGGATGGGAAGTACCTAATTTCATATTCTACTTCTATGCCTGTATTTGGCAAAACATGTGAATTTTGTTAACGGGTGAGGAGGTGGGAAATGATGCGGAAGCACCGTCAATATACCAGATGTTGCTTGGCTCGGCAGCCAAGAACTGAATACTTAGGATCTTGGAGCCAAGCTATTTTAAAACAAAACAGTTTAAGGTTGTGGTAGCGGCATTTAAGGTCTGGAAGGCGGTGTGGAGTACCCTTCAAATCAATGGGATATGTTTTTATACACCTACGGATGCTACCCTCTGTTTTTTGGGATGTGAGAATGGATAGATGGAGATCTAAGGGAATAAGGCAAATAGTTGATTTGTATGACAACGAAGGACTCTCATCTTTCTTATGGCTTGCGGAAAAACATTCATTATCCAAAACTGATTTTTTTCAACTATCTGCAGGTTCAAGACTTTTTATATGGAAGCCAGAAACTGAGTTGGATAAAGCCTAATCTCCTGGTTGAGGCCATAAAACATATAGATAAGATAGGTATTATATAACTGTTTGCTGGATACACAGCAGGACTACCTGGCTGCCCAAAATCTTAAATGGAGCAGTCGGCTGGGGCAGAAAGGGGTATATATGGAGCACGCTATAGATATGGCGGAAAAAATCTTGGTATCAGCCAAGCTAAAAGCAAAACATTATAAGTTGATATTTAGCCTGTATCATACCCCTGCCAAAATGTTAAAATGGGATGGCACGAATGATGGGAAATGTTTTCGCTGTGGGGAGAAGGCCGACATTGTATATATCTTTTATGCATGCACCTATCTAGCTCAACTGGTGAGATACATTGAATGGTACTCGACTGAGATCAGGGGGTAGGCATCCAAATCTCACCAGAAGTAATGTTATTAGGTGTTGGGGACAGCTACATGCAGGTGCAGGGTATGCATACATTTCGCTTTCTAATCTTTATGGTCACAGCTGTTGCTAGGCTATTTATTGCACCAGTCTGGTTACAGAAGGATGCTCCTTCTTTTGAGGTGTGGAGAGATACATTTTACACTCTTGAATATAGTCTTTATACCCTGAAGGCTGCACAAAGATTGAAACTGGGTATATAGATATGGGGGCCCATGATTGAGCACATGAGTTAGCAAAATGAATGTGTACAGTATCCTTTTGTTATTTTTGTTTTTGTCTTTGTGAAGTATTGTATCATTTTCTGTTGGTCATTATTTGTTTAAAAGTATGTTGGTAATTGGTATACAGGTTCATGTTATGGATTGAATTAATAATAAAAAATAAAAAAAGGAAGTATGCTACGGGGAAGGCAAAATTATGCGGCAGGAAAGAACAAAATTAAGCAGCAGTAAATGAGAAATTGTGCAGCACAAAAAATGTTAAAAAAAAGATTACAGGGACGGTATAGTTAGGAACTAACATTTAAAAAACATTAGAAATTCACTGAAAAAAACAAAGGTTACAGGGGTGCTATAGTTAGGAAATAGATTTTTTTAAAAACCTTAGAAATTCACTGAAAAGAACAAAGGTTTCTGGGACGTTATAGTTAGGCTCACATTTCACTTGTAAAAAACCAGAGCAATTCAGCAGTTATAGTTAGCTGAGCTAACCATAACTAGGGCCTGCAATGCACTGCTTATGACCTCACGTATTACATCACTCATGACATGGTCAGTGACATCACTGAAGACATCACTGATGGCAACTCAAATTACATCACTGATGACATCATCCATAAATTTCCTGACGCACCCTCTCATACCCCAATATAACCTTCATACACCCACTCCAACTTCCACATTACCATTCTCAAAACCATTGGCACACCATACCAGTACTTACACACCCACTCACTGATTCTTAGGTCTACACACACATCCACTCAGTTACCCATATAGCCACTCATATACTAACTCACTCACTAATACAGCCACTGCTATATCCACTCATACACTCATATAGCCACTCACACACTGTCAGTCACCCATAGAGCTACTCACACACCTACTCCCTCACCCATAGAGTCAATCACACAGCCACTTACTCAGCTATACCGTTAAACACATATCCATTCACTTATTCATAAAGATACTAATACATACTTATTACCAATACTATCACTGACACAAGCATACACTCACCCATACAGCCACTCTCACAATCACTCACTCATACATGCAGTCACTAATATATTCCAACACTCACCTAAAGTGACTTTCACATATGCAGTTAATCACCCATATATCACTGATACAACCATTCACTCACCGACAGAGCCATACACATACTCAGTCACCCATACAGCCTCTCACTCATGCACACACTAACCCATACAGCCACTGACTCACCTACTCACTCATCCATGCAGGCAGTCACACACACCCTTACCCACCCACACAGACAGTCATACTGCCATAAAGGTACTCAGACAACCAACCAGTCACCCATACAGCAACTCATGTATTCCCCCTCATACACCCATTCAGCAACTTACAAACAAACTAACATACTTATACAGACATTCACATAACCAGTCACTCACCCATACATTCACTGAGACACCTAAGCACTCACTTATACAATCAATCAAACACCCACTGAGTCATCCATACCAGCACTCATACACTCATTGGTACTCACTGTACTGTGTGCCCAAGTCCCACCCAGGGCACCCAGTCATTTTCATTGGAGACCATGGGGGTAGCCTGAATGCCCCTGCCGTCCCTGCTGGCTCCCCGCATCCTGGGGGAACTGGCATTGCTTTTGGACAGAGGGGCTGCTAACATGCAGCTCCATCTGTCCAAAAGCAATTCTGCTCCGCTTTGTGCAAGTGAGAGCATTTTACATGCTTTCACTTTGCACAAAGTAGAGCAGTGTTTGGTATGGCTTTTTGGGAGTGGTGCTCCTACAGAGCCATAGCCTACTGCAATGTCCTGGGGCTGGGCACCATGGGACATTGGTGGTGCTGGCCCTCGTGGGTGGAGATCCCCAGGGCCATCTAGGGCTCCACAAGGGGGTAGTGTGGCCTCCCCTCCTTTGTTCTAATTTGCCCCAGGGAGGTGTTGGTCCCCAGGGCCGGGGGTCCTCAATGGACCCCCTGCATATATATGATTTAAGCCCTGGGTAGTGCATGGATAGTACCTGGGTGAATGAATCAGTGTAAGGGTAGTCCCTGGATGATTCAATGAGTGCATGGATAGTGTGTATTTGATTCCATGAGTGCAAGGGTAGTTCCTGGGTAATTCCACAAGTGCATAGGTAGTGCCTGGGTGAATAGAGCAGTGCATTGGGTAGTTGCTGAGTGAATGGTTGAGTGTATGGGTACTGTCTGGGTGTTTGGTACAGTGTAAAAGTAGTGTTTGAGTGATTGAATGAGTGCATTAGGAATATTTGGATCATTAGTTGGATGTATCCATAGTGCCTGAATGAATGAATTAGTGCAAGGACAGTGTTTGAATGATTGAATGAGTGCATAGATTGAGCCGTATACAGTAGATTCTATCCATTAAAACTTAGTCCTATTAGCTCTATAATATGTCTTAAAATACTTCTTCAAATGAGAAGACACATCATACTTCAAAACTGTCAAATTTTCAAATATAATAAAAAGCACGTTCAATACCCACCTGTCCTGTATGAGGAGGAGAGACTGATATATATACATCTTTTTGTACACAAATTTTGAAAACATGTGGTGTGAAACAGATGTATTCTAGTATGTGTAGGCTTCTACATGCATTCTGACATGTGTTGTGCATCTGATGACTTTAACTTCAAAACTATTTAGTTTATCATAGAGGTGCACAAATCTTATCAGTTCTACTAGAGCTTTGAGTCACAGAAGCAGACATATGTTATCTATGTATGCGTCTGAGAAGTCCTTGGATAGAGAGTTCAATACACACCTGTGCTGTATAATGAGAAGTAAATAACTTGCAATAAAAGCACTTTTATTAGTCTATGCACTTTTGTAAAAAGTAAGTGTAATACTGCTCCTCAGAAATATGATGATACTTTTCAAATAGTCTACAGGATGACCATTATTTATATTAGAAACAAATAACATATAATTAAATTTAAAACATTTTTCCAGGTTATCATGCATATTATATTATGTATTCTTACCTTTGAAGTAATTTAGATACATTACTCAGTAAAACTATTTTAGAGTAGTATTATTCTAAACAGCATTGAAACTATTTTCAAACTTCAACAGGAGCTACTATAAAGAAGAAAAAGAAAAACTGTTATTTCATGATAATATATCACAGAAATTATAATATATCTTTGAGAACACAACATAAATTTTGAATTAGATAACATTCTCAGTTTCTCTTTTTTGCTGTTCTCAGATTCCACTTAACTTCACCATACACAGTGATTTCAATGTAGTATCATCATTGAGCAGCAGGAAAAAAACAATCAAATTGATTGTAGAAACAAAAAACAAATCAGTATAGAACATCATTATCAATATGTGTAGCTTTGCGTTCTCCTTTCGATACTTTCTTAATCAGTTATTTCATCTACATGTACTCTATTGTTTATCACAAATACATTTTACAAAAAGTATAATCTCATTTACACCTCTTACAATATAGACTACAAATATATAAAGTATTTCCTTTCTAACACAATTTTTCAAATGTAATATCAATTAGGGCAAATAATAATCAAAACACTAACTATAAACACTAATAGCTTGCAGTGGTGTCTACTTTCTGTTTACATCTTCCCCAATAGGCCGAATGATGTACTCAAAACTTTGGCTGGAGAAATAACATGTAAGAATTTGGTAATTCATAAGGCAATCTAGGTTTAAATTCTAAGTGGGCAAAGCGACCATTCCTTTGTTATACTTTAAATAAACAGTATAGTGTCCAGATATTGCAGTAACTTCTTCATGAAAAATAATAGCTGATGTTGGATAAGTTCTTCCTGAAAAAGATATTTGACTTGCTTTAATATGTGTAATTTCTGTTTCCAATTTTCCTCCATTGGCTCTACAACGTTGTAACACTGAAATGAGATACTTTGCAAATCTTTCTAAATGTAATGTAGACAACATCTCTGATCTACAATGTGAACATCTCATATCTTGATTTGCTGTTTTTATCAATTTGTTAAAAGGTACTGATTGGCAGTCTGGTATTGTCAAGTATAGGAATCGTTCTGTTTGTATTTCAGTGGTAGAAGTAAATGAACACTCTTCACAGTTATGGTTCCATTTGTAACTTAGTTCAAATAAGTTTTCAATGTGTATTCCTTCATGTTCTAATACTCCAAGCATAAGCATTAGAAATTCTTGTGCATCCTGTTGTATGTTGAGAGTAAATGTCAATGAACTAGTACATATATCTGAAAGCTGCTGAATGCCAGAAGCAGTATGCATTTTACTTCTGTCACTTATCAACTGTTGAAATACATGATGTAGTGCAGAACAGAATCTTTTTTCACAATTTCCGATGATTTCATGATGAAGATGTGGTAAATGAAACACAACATTCAGAATCACATTAGCATAACAGTTGATACCTTAACTGTTTTCTAACTGGTATACTACAATATCATCAACACTTTCAAATTTTTTTTCTTTATACTTACAACTTTCTCTTCAGTTGCAATCTTTCTTTGAACCTCAGTTGTATCTTTGACATATTTCCGTTTTGGACACACTATACGTTTCTCATGTATGTGATATTCACCTAAATCAGGAGCATAAAGTCTTCTTAAACAATTATACCTCTCTTACACAATTTCCATCAGGACTAACCTTTTTCACATCAAATTTAATCAAATACAAACCAGACAATGTTCTTACTCGAGACAATGCAATGGATGCCATTCCCTCTTTGAACACCTTTATTTCCAATATTTACTGCTTATGCTAAAGACAGAGGAAACTGTTGTCTGTGAACATACAAATCTTTTACAAGCAAAAAGCATGCAACACAATGCCCAATCTGTCTTACCTCAGTAATCTGATCACATTGTATAATCAAAAATCTTATTCTATGTCTATTTTGAAAATTTACAAAATCAACAACTTTTCCCATTGCTCCATTTACTAATCCTTCTTCTACATTCAAATTACGTCGCAAAATTACCCAACAGTTTATACATAAGCCTGCAGTTTTAGATACAGATTTTTCCAAAGAATGCAATTTAGCTTGTAGTTTCTCAGTTAGAAGAATTGTCACTCTCTGGTGTTTGATTTTATCAATAGCTTCAATTTCCACAATTTGATGTTTTTCCAGTTTGAGAAGTTGTTGATTAAATGTTGAACACTCTTGCAGTTATAGGCATTAGGCAAACTATGGACTTATTTTCTACAAGCATATTGTACATTACTTCTGCTGCTGTTTTTCCAGTTGTAAACCACTTCCTTAGTAGTCGACGTTTGAAAATTTGTTTATCATGTTCATTCAAGACACCAATTCTTATGTCTTGTAGAATATTTCCATAATCTTCATCATTTGCTTGTGCATATTCTTAACAAGTTCTTTATATTCAAAATGTAACCAAATGTTTACATTTACAATACTTACCAAAGATTTCCTCGTGTCTTCGTGGAGAAGTGTTTTAAAAACAGGTTGTCCTTTTACAGGAGTAAGTTGTAGTAGATCTCCAAATACAATTAAATGTTTTCCTCCAAGCAGAACATCGTAATCTGTTCTTAAAATCTGTTGGAATCTTTAATTTACAAAGGCAAGCATTACGTTTGAGACCATGCTCACCTCATCAATGATTAAAAGTTTCATTTTCTTCAGTACTCTTCATAACAAGCTTCTCCGGATAGCTTCTGATATTCCAATTTATTATCATGTTCAACAGGTAGCATAAGTAATCAATGTCAAGTTATCCCTTTAAAGGTGTGTGCTGCTAATCCAGTTGGAGCTGTAAAGACACAAGATAAATGTGATTATGTAGTTTTGTGTAGATAACTGCTCAAAACTTTAATTAAGAAACTTACTCCTGCTTCAGCTTGACCACTAATGTACATTAGAAAATGTTTAAATGATAAACATTTGCATTCTTTTTTTTCATGCAGCAAAACATGCTGTACCTGTTGTTTGACTTGTCGATATATTTCAAATATTTTGTTCAATATTTAGTTGTTCCTCTAACTTTCCCAACTGAATAATATCCTGTTATTTTTATTTTATTTACTAATTTTGTACAGCGCATAGCTGCCCCAGCGACGGGGCGTCCCAGCGCTACCCAAGAACAGACAGGGGACAGGAGGGAGATGTCAAAGGGGCTAGCCCGGAAAAAGCCAGGTCTTTATGGCTTTCCTGAACTCTAGATAGTACGGCACTAGCAGATTCGCAAGGACCTTCGGGGCTCGATGGTTCAGAATTTTATGAGCCACACATAAGGTCTTAAACTGGATTCTTCTATCCACTGGCAGCCAGTGAAGCCTGAACAGAGAGCTAGACACTGAGCAGGATCTCGGAAGTGCTAGCAAGGGATGTGCGGCTGCATTTTGTACTCTTTGAAGTCGTTGGATATAAGATTTATTAACCCCCAAATACAAGGCATTTCCATAGTCCAATCTTGACAGGATTGTGGCCTGCAAGATGGTCTGGCGGACATAGGGGTTGAAGAAACCCAGCAAGGGTTTAAGACCTCTCAAAAGCCTAAAGCAGGTCCCTGCCACAGACTTAGCCTGTAGATCGAAGGACAAGCTACTGTCAAACCAAAAACCCAAATTCTTGACCACCTCCTTTGGTATTGGGGCTGGTTTGAGTTCCTCCGGCCACCACTGCTCGGACCACAGATCCCTGTCTTTACCCAACAGAAGTATTTCGGACTTGCTGGCGTTAAGCTGCAAGCGGTTAACTGTCATCCAGTTAGCAACTGCCTGCATATCATCCTTAAATTTCACAAGATTGAGATTGCACTTCTTAGAGAAGGCAATCACTAGTTGGGTATCGTCCGCGTAAGACACCAAAGACAGCCCTCTGCTCCTGGCCACCACTGCCAGAGGTTGAACATAAATGTTAAACAGTAGGGGGCCCAGGATCGAGCCTTGCGGTACCCCATGTTTAGTGGCATGCACCTGGGATTGAAAAAGTGGCACCGTGACCTGGAAAGTTCTTTCCTCCAAAAAGGAGCGGAACCAGGTCAGAGCCAAACCCCCAATCCCAATTTCCTCCAGCCTGTGCAAGAGTATCGCATGAGACACCGTATCAAACGCGGCACTTAAATCAAGGAGAATTAAAGCCGCTGAACTACCTTCATCGAGACTGCCGCGGATCTCTTCGCTCACTGCCATCAGCGCGGACTCAGTGCTGTGACGGGACCTGAAACCATTTTGGGAGGCATCCAAAATGTCGTTACGCTCTACAAACTTAGTGAGAAGTGATTTAACATAAGATTCAGTGGCTTTAGCTAAAAAAGGGAGCTGGGAAATGGGGCAATAATTGCCCGGGTCGGAAGGTGCAAGAGAAGGTTTCTTCAGAAGGGGAGTCACTTTCGCATGCTTCCATGCCACAGATAGGGACGCTGAAGACAGAGATAGATTGATCAAGTCCCGTGCCATAGGGAGGAGGACATTATGCAGTTGGTGAAATTGGGCTGGTCTCAGGGGGTCATCTGCAGAGCCAGATTTGATCTTTCCACATACAGATTCGGTCTCAGCCAAAGATAGTGACGGAAAGGTGCACAGGGAATTATTGCCCACAGAGGGTCTTTTGACGGCACAGTGTTCTACCTCATCTAGGACATTACTAGGAGTAAAACTAGGGGTAAAACTATCATAAATGTTATCCACTTTTTCCACAAAGTAATTAGCCAGCTCATCACATTGTGCGTTAGAGGAGACGGGAGAGTCTGCCTTCAACATAGAGCCTTTTATCACCTTAAGAAGCGAAAAGATCGTTTTAGATGGATTCTTGCTATCTAAAATTTAATTGGCAATGTACTCGGCTCTGGCTTTCCAAACTAATTTATGGTATATCTTGATGGAGTTACGGTATTTGGTTTTGGATTCCTCATCATAAGAACGCCTCCAGGCTCGTTCTAGTTGTTTACATTTGGTTTTTCCTTACTCAGAGATTCATTAAACCAGGGGTTGGAAAGCTCTTTTTTCTTCCTCGTGTAGGGTTTAGCCGGGATGCATTGATCCAAAGATGAAGATATCCAATCGTGAGAGAGAGATACAGCGGATTCTATATTGGGCGGGAACTGAGGTTTGTGCCTTAGAAGTAGATCGGAAACTTTGCTGATGTCTAACTTATGCCAGGGTCATTTTAGTATGGGCAAGGGGTCTGTTTGGGCCGGCTTCCCCATCCAATGAATGGAAAAGGGGACAAGGAAATGATCAGACCAGGCCATAGGCATAGGAGATGAGGCAGTCAGGGAGCCTAAGTTAGAGAATATAGGGTCTAGTAAATGGCCAGCAACACGTGTGCTAGACCGGACTCGCTGGGTCAGCTGACATGCTTCCAAATCGGCCAGAAAATTGGAGATGTCCGATTTGCCAGCTTCTTTTAAGTGAAGATTGAGGTCTCCTACAACAGTAAAATTGGCTGCCCTACTAGCTAATAGTGTAATCATATTAGCTAGTTCCTCACGAAAGACTGTAGAAGAGCCAGGAGGTCGATAAATGAGCAGGCCGGAGAACGTAAAGTTATGGTTTAGAGTCATTTTAACGAAAGCGCATTCACAATCTGGAATATCCTCTTTCCTCAAACTACAAGTGTAGCGACCCTTGTGAATCACAGCAATTCCACCACCTCTATTACCGGTACGATTAAGCTGATTCAGCTTATACCCTGGGGGAAGAGCCAGCCAGGATTCAGCGACTGAGTCCGAAGTTGTGCTTGTTGCATTGCAGTTTCTACCTCATTCATGGCTATCGCTGCTTAATTTTCAATTATTGGTTGTCCTAGTGGATCTTGACTCAGTGGACCAGAACTTTGACTGCCTTGTGAACTTTCTATAGCTATTTCCGCTGCAATAGTACTTTCTTGTTCAATCTCATCATTTAACATTTGTAGATAAGTTGGAAAAATTGTGCACTGAATGCTGTCTTTTGTTGCATTAAAAGAATCTTCATAGCAGTCAAAATCTCCAAGTAATTCCGTTTCACTACGCCAAGGCTTGAACAGTTGTAGAAGTGCTAATTGGAAAAATGTTCTCTTATCTGCAGGATCACAAGTCCGTTTTCTGAGATTAATAAGATTCCCTTTGACATGTTTCACTAGACATCCATCACATCCAATTACTGCATATCTTTCTTCTTTTATATTTTCTCTAACGTTATTTTGAAACGTATAGTATTGAAGTATTTCATACAGACATAGGTTTTCAAGATGTGGACTCCTTTTGGGATAGTATGTATCTAACATATTAGTTTTGACGATGTCAGTACTTTCTGGTTCATACTGTGCTAAGTATTCAATTTCTAGCAAAGATTTAAAACTCTATTTTGAGTAGAGGCAATGCCTAGACTTTCCCAAATGATTCCTCTTGACTTTGAATATAAACTGGCTGAGTTCAAATGATCCAAACATTCATAGGGTCAAATCTCTCTATGGGAAAGCATTTTCAAGCTGAAGCTGTACAATGTCTTGCTAAGACTCTTCTCTGCTGAAATTTCTTCCCACATTTCTTTCATCTCTGTCTTTTCAGATTTTGTATTATATGATGTAACATAGCGAGCAACAACAATTGAATTATCTACAACATACTGAATATCCATGATTGCATTCCCCATTTTGAAAATAACTGGATTGTAGTCATTAATGTACTTTGAAGCTTTTGTTCTTTTTAGGTTGTATGTATTCTTGGGAGATTTCCGAGTTATTGTATGCCTTACTGCTGACAAAAATGATTTACTCCTCCTTTAGAAATTATAGGACGTGTGAATCCAAAATGACATTTTGTATAAAATTTCCCATTATACTTGTATTTTCGTCTGCAGTATTTCCCACATTGATGACTTTGAAACTGTAAAACTTGCTGTCCCAAGCTCTTTTCTCATCCATCTCTTGGAATGGCACATGTAACATACTGTTCGATGAAAGACAAAACAGTTTCATCAGTATCAGTTCCAAATGTTGGTGCAATCTTTATGCATAATGGCATGTGTATATGAGGAGCACCTCTGGCTTGGTACTCTTATAGCCAAAAGAAATCAGTAACTTCTCCAAGAGGTGTAAAGTTTTTATTTCAGATAAATGACATCATACTTTGAAACCTATGGTTAGAATACCTGCCGACATTTCCAGGATCCAAGGAACAGAGTTCTCCAGGTGTCTTCAATTCAATGTTTTTAACACTAAAATTTTCTTCTGGTAGAAATTCCAGTAAATCTCCCCACGCATATTCAGCACAGCTAAGTGTTACAAACCATATAGGTGTACCAAAGTTTCTTAACATACATTTAATTTCACCATGATGACAAAACCAATATTTATTGGTAATACGTTGACACGCCATCAAATTAATTAACTGAGATTCTAAATTTTCATCTCTTTGTTGAACTTTGTCCATGAATTCTTTTGCAGAAACATGCTCAAGATAAACTCCTGTTTTTAATATGCGGTTTACCGCATATGAAATTGAAGACAAATCACTTTCGTAAACAGAAGATGAACTATGTATGGACTGAACTGTCGAAATCTTGGATCTTCAGAGTACAATCTTGTTGAGGGTTTTCTGAAGCTGGAACCCGTACAGCTCGCTCATCAAATCGTCCACTTTCTCCAGTGGGGAATAGCTATGGAAAACAACAAGCTTCTAAACTTTTTTCCCCATACACTCATGCAAATTCCTTTTGCTTCCTTCATTTGAAATAATCCAATACTGTTTCCTATGATTTCTTTCGAATGTAGAGGATGTATAGTATAACGTTCAAAAATCTCTTCACTCCTGGACTTGTCTACTTTTTCTATTAGTGATTCATCTTCTAAGAGAGAGGTGGGGAGAGGTATGGGGCAGCATCCAGTGCAGCTGACTCCGGAGCACAGGGCTCAGGGTTCAATCCCCGGCGGCAGCTCATCCCAGCACCAGGTGACTCTGGGCAATAGATTGCTTAATCTTCCCGATGGCCCCCAACGCCTTTAGATCCTGAGGGGTGATTTGTTCTTGCTTTACAAATACCAGGTTATTATTATTATTATACTTCATCAACATATACATTCTTATAAAAAATATTATTCTGTACCAGGTACAATGTAGCCTTCTGAAGTTTAGTAACATCTACAAATTCTTGCCAGATTTTCTGACTCTTAGTTGGTAAACTATTTACTAGAATAACTACTGGTTCATTTTCCTTCCTGTCTACACCAACAGTTTCAATGTTTTTCTTAAAATCTAAAGGTAAGTACACAACTCTTCCTGTTAGACCTCTTTGTAAATCTGTTGGTGGCAGCTTACCTGTTTTAGGCTCCATACGAACTATGGCCTGAAATGGGTATACAGATTGAATAAGAATAGACTCATATGCATTCTAATATGCCAGTTCCTGAGGAATAGGTACCAACTCTAAGTTGTTATGTACTGCTCTAGCTGGCATTCTGTTCTCTTCTAATTTGTTGTAACAGTATTTACAAATAACTTGATCAGTAGCCAACTTAAACTGACCTTATACCAACAAATGAGCACCAAATTGCTGCCACTTATCATTGTTTTCCTTTTCACTTTTTAAATATAAATCAACATTCCTAGTTTGACTTCTATAGTGAGTGTGTTAACAACAAATACAAACATAGTTTGGTTTTTCAGATGAAACTATCTTAAACTTTGTATTTTCTTCTGCAAACTCATCAATACTGATCTCTTTCCCGTGTTGTTCAACACCTACACGTATCACACTCTCACTTTCTCTACACACCTCTTGTGAACCAAAACAACGAACTGTATATCATCACAAACTTTTTGTACATCTGATACTGAACTGTGCAAGAGAGCTGTGTTCATTTCACTTAAACATAATGCAGGAGTTTTTACATAGTAGAGTCTCCTTACTAAGTTTGGGATTTCAGAGTGGTGTACCGCTCACATTCTTAAATGATGAAGAGTAATTCGGCACACTTTTCGTGAACAACAAGTCAGAGAATGACCCTGAAACTTAGGATATTTTCTTATTTTGCATGGATCTAGTCCTTGTTGCATCTTAATCTTCTGTTTAACACATTTTTTTGCATATTCTCGTAAATAAATTCATAATATGTCAATAGATTCCTGTTGAATACTGCCAATACTGCAACAATCTCACTTATATAAAGGAGCTTGTGTACGCCTCTCTTGAACATCTTAAGCTATTACTTATTCCACATTCCTAACAACCATTTTTTCTTTTGGAATTGGAGAACCATCTTTCATCTCATAGCATCGACCACTCGTATCAACTGCATGTACTAATGTGTTCTCTTGAAGATAGCTTTCTTCATTAAAGAAAGGCTCAGTACTGTCAGTGTGCTTCCATTCAACAGTAAAAGTTTTACAAAAGTTACTTCTATTAACAAGTCTTTTTTTTTATTTTCTCTTTCATAAACACTATTGTTTTATCCAATGTTCTCATTCTCTTCAATATCAATATAAATAACTTCCATTTTAATTCAAAAGCACTTCCTACTACACTTTCAATGTGTTGCTTCTTCTTATATGCGGCTGATCTTTGTTTATACTTTTTACAATCTTTTAATACATTTTGAACTACTCTACTTCTAAACATTCTTATACGTATCTCCTTATATTTTGCCTTCTTATAATATGTGTTGTTTTTCCATAAACTTATGTTTTTTTACCATTACAATTCTTCTTTTCCTCCTGGTTTGTAGTGAAACTTTTCTTTTTCCTTTCATTATTATTGACTTTTTTAAATCTCTCTACAGCTGTTTTAGAGAAATGTTTAGTGCTCTTACCAGAAGAGATTTTATCCTGAGTAATATTTTACTCTTTTTCTAATGTATTCTTTTTACTTTTCTTTAAGTAGTGCTCTTTTCTTTGTTCTCTTCTATTTTCATGTTTTCTTGCCATCTTCAATTTGAGATCCAAATAAGATAAATTTCTAAAAAACAAAGAACAGGTTTGATCGTTAAATACATCAATTAACAATTTTAAATTAATTACTTGTCAATATTCAAAACAAGCACTAAGCAATTACTTACAAATACATTGCAATTCTCTTCATAACAAATAAAAAAGAGAAGTGCAGAAACAAGCAAGAGAACTGCAGAAAGAGGAAGAAAGGTGCTGAAAGAGAAAGAAGGGTGCAGAAAGAAAAAGAAAGGTGCAGAAAAAGCCAAGAGAAATGCACAAAGAAGCAACACAGCTACAGAAAGATGTAAGAGAAATACAGAAAGAGGCAACAGAGGTGCAGAAAGAGGCAAGAGGGGTGCACAAAGAACCAACAGAGGTGCACAAACATGCAGGAGAAGTGCACAGAGAGGCAAGAGAAATTAAAAAAGAGGGAAGAAAGGTGCAAAAGAGACAAGACGGGTAACAAAAAAGGTAAGAGAGGTGCAGAAAGAAGTAAGAGAGGTTCAGAAAGAAGCAAGAAAAGTGTATAAAGAGACAACTGAGGTGCAAAAACAGGCAAGAGAAGTGCATAAAGAGGCAAGAGAAGTGCAGAAAGAGGAAGAAATGTGCATAAAGAGGCAAGAGAGGTACAGAAAGAGGCAACAGAAGTGCAAAAAGACAGAAGAAGGGAGGAGAAAGAAGCAATAGGAGTGCGGAAAGAAGCAACAGAGGTACAGAAAAAGGCAAGAGAGGTGCAGAAAGAGGGAAAGAGGTACAGAAAATGGCAAGAAAGGTTTAGAAAGGGACAAGAGATGTGCAAAAAGAAGCAAGAGGGTTGCAGATATTGGCAAGAGAGGTACAGAAACACGTGAGGGAGGTGCAGAAAGAGGGAAGAGGGGTGCAGAAAGAGGCAACAGATGTGTAAAAACAGGCAACAGAGGTACAGAAAGAGGGAAGAAGGGTAGAAAAACAGGGAAGAGGAGTGCACAAAGAAGCAACAGAGGTGCAAAAAATGCAAAAGATGTGAAAAAGGGGCAAGAGATGTGTAGAAAGAAGCAAGAGAGGTATAGAAATCAGCAAGAGAGGTACAGAAAGAGGTAAGGGAGGTGAAGAAAGAGGCAAGAGAAGTGCAGAAAGAGGCAAGAGAGGTGTAGAAAGTGGCACAACAACAGCAGAAAGAGGCAAGGGAGGTACAGAAACAGGGAAGAGGGATGCATAAAGAGGCAAGAGGAGTACACAAAGAAACTAGAGAAGTGCAGAAAGAAGCAAAATAAGTTAAGAAAGAACAAACAGAGGTGCAAATATAACAAGAAAAGTGCAGAAACAGGCAAGAAAAGTGCAGAAAGAAGGCAAGAGAGGTACAGAAAGAGGGAAGAAGAGTGCAGAAAGAGACAAGTGAGCTTCAGAAAGAAGAAACTGAGGTGCAAAAAGAACTAAGGGGCAGATGTATCAATCTGCAGATGTATCAATCTGCCCGTTTGTGAATGAAAGAATTGCTTTTCCAATGCAGCAAACCTAATTTTGCGTTTCGGTAACCTGTTACGGGGTTACATCCCAAAATGGGTTTGCGATTCGGTATTAGGAAGGGGCATGTTTAGGGCGTCCCTTCCTAATACCAAATCGCATCGGTATGTATGAATGTTTTGTGACCACAATTGTGGTCGCAAAACATCCGCATTTTACCACCTACTTCAAGGAGGTGGTATCCCATTTGCAAATGGGAAGGGGTCCCTAAGGGACCCCTTCCCCTTTGTGAATGTTTGTAAAACCATTTTTAGGAGCAGGCAGTGGTCCCACGGACCACTGTCTGCTCTTAAAAAATGAAAAGAAAACTTTTCATTTTTCATTTTGTAAAGCATTTTATTTTCCTTTAAGGAAAACGGGCTGCTTTACAAAAAAAAGATTGCTTTATTGAAAAGCAGTCACGGACATGGTGGTTTACTTATCTCAGCAGGCCACCATCCCCGTGATTTCTGTGATTCCTAAGGGGTGGCAAATTGCGACCTACCTCATTAATATTCATGAGGTAGGTCATTTGCGACCCCCTAGGAATCGCAAAATGTGTACTATAAGCCTTCATACATTGCATTATGTGATTTCCTAATTGCGAATCCTTGTGATTCACAATTAGGGAATCACAAAATGCTATCTACCTACATCTGGCCCAAAGAGAGGTGCAGAAAGAGCCAACAGAGGTACAGAAAGAGGCACGAGAAGTGTAGAAAGAGACAAGAAAAGTGCAGAAAGAGGCAAAAGAAGTGCAGAAAGTGGCAAGAGAGGTACAGAAAGAGGCAAGAGGGGTGCAGAAAGAGCCACTAGAGATGCACAAACAGGCAACAGAGGTGCAGAAACAGGCAAGAAGAGTGCAGAAAGAGGCAAGAGGAGTGCAGAAAGAAGCAAGAGAGGTGCAGAAAAAGGTAGGAGAGGTACAGAAAGAGGAAAAGAGCTGCAGAAATAGGCAAAAGAGGTTCAGAAAAGGACAAGAGACACATCAAAAGAAGCAAGAGAGGTGCAGAAATTGGCAAGAGAGGTGCAGAAAGAGGTGAGGGAGGTGCAGAAAGAAAGAAGAGGGGTACAGAAAGAAGCAAGAGAGGTGCAGAAACTGGCAACAGAGGTACAGAAAGAGGGCGAAGGGTGGAAAAAGAGGAAAGAGGAGTGCAGAAAGTAGCAACAGAGGTGCAAAAAAGGCAAGAGAGGTGTAAAAACGGACAAGAGACATGCAGAAAGAGCAAGAGATGTACAGAAATTGGCAAGAGAGGTACAGGAAGAGATAAGGGGGGTGCAAAAAAGAGGCAAACAAGGTATAGAAAAAAGCAAGAGAAGTGCAGAAAGAGGCAAGAAAAGTGTTGAAAGAGGCAAGAGAAGTGCAGAATGTGGCCTAAGAGGTACAGAAAGAGGCAAGAAGGATGCACAAAGAGGAAAGGGAGGTGCACAAACAGGCAACAGAGGTGCAGAAAGAGGGAATAAGGGTGCAAAAAGAGGCAAGAGGAGTGCAAAAAGAAGCAACAGAGGTACAGAAAAAGGCAAAAGAGGGGCAGATAGAGTCAAAGAGGTACAGAAAAAGGTAAGAGAGGTGCAAAAAGGAACAAGAAACATGCAGAGAGTAGCAAGAGAGGTGCATAAATCGGCAAGAGAGGTACTGAAAGAGGTAAGGGAGGTGCAGAAAGAGACAAGAGAAGTGCAGAAACAGGCAAGAGGGGTGCAGAAAGACGCAAGAGAGGTGCACAAACAGGTAACAGAGGTGCAGAAAGAGGGAAGAAGGGTGCAGAAAGAGGCAGGGGGAGTGCAGAAAGAAGCAACAGTGGTGCATAAAGAGCCAACAGAACTGTACATGAAAGCAACGGAGGCGCACAAAGAGGCAAGACTGACTGACTGACTGACCGAGGCGTCTTGGCGCTGAGATAATAGCAGTCCAACCTGAGTGACTGACCTAGGTCCTGGAAAATAGCCAAGTTTTTATCAACTTTCTGAAGAGGGGCCTACTATTCTGCAGTCTCAGATGTGTTGGGAGGGAGTTCCACAATTTGGCCGCTTGGTGAGAGAACCCCCTACCGCCCCATCTGGCTCTTCTTATCCTGGGAATAAGAACCAGTCCGGTGTTTGCTGACCTAAGACATCGAGTAGGCAGATATCGCGGGAACAAGCGTTGAATATCTACCGCCCCTCCTCCGTATATGGCTTTATGAACTAAGCAAAGCGCTTTGAAGTCTATTCTTCGGCGGACTGGTAGCCAATGGAGGAGTCTTAGGCTCGTGGAAATGGGGTGGTGTTTAGGTAAGTTTAACAATACTCTTGCAGCCGCGTTTTGTATGGACTGTAGTTTGGAGAGCTGCCTGACTCCTGCACCTAAGTATAGCGCATTGCAGTAGTCAATTCTAGAAGACACCAATGCACCGACCACTGTTTTCCTTAATGCGAGTGGAATAAATGGAAGAATCTTCCGTAGTATTTTCAGTGTGAAGAAACAGGCCGAAACAGGCAGAAAAAACCAAGAGAACTCCAGAAATTTTAAGCACCAATCCTTCCCATGTCACTGTTGTAAGGATCACCATATTCTTGAAAGCATGCATGCATGTGTCTATGCCTTTTGCTTGTGGCGTCATACATAAAAGAAACAAACAAATAGTTGTATACCTGTGTTTCAGACATCTAGCATCTTTGGATGCATAACACTTGTGAGAATAAATGTACAAGTAGACACATACCTCATTCACAAGACCACACAGACCTTTAAACTTGACAGACTATACTTCCCATGTCAAGCAGACACCTAAATGTATATGGTCTACTTCAAGTGTACCTTTCCAGAGGTTCATACAAAGTACCCTAATCACTAATCCCTCTGCTAACATGTCTTAAACCTCATTTTTCTGCCGCACCTTCATTTTTCACCGACTGCTAAGAATGTTAGACCTACCAACTTAAAACAGCAATCCTTCCCATGTCACTGTTGTAAGTCTCACCATGTTCCTGAAAGCATACATGCATGTGTCTGTGCCTTTTGCTTGTGGTGTCATACATAAAAAGAAACAAATTGTTGTATACCTGTGTTTCAGACATCTAGCATCTTCAGATGCATAACACATGTGAGAATACATGTACAAGTAGAGACATACCTCGGTCACAACAGCATGCAGACCTTTAAACTTGACAGATTGCACTTCCCATTTCAAACAGACACCTAAATGTATACAGCATACTTCAAGTGTACCTTTCCAGAGACTCATACAAAGTACCCTAATCACTAATCCTCTGCCAACATGTCTTAAACCTCACTTTTCTGCTGCACCTTCATTTCTCACCAACTGCTCACAATGTCAGACCTAAAAACTTTAAATCAGCAATCCTTCCCATGTCACTGTTATAAGTCTAACCATATTTCTGAAAATATGCATGCGTATGTCTGTGTCTTTCCCATGTCACTGTTGAAAGTCTCACCATATTTCTGAAAGAATGCATGCATGTGTTTGTGCCTTTTCCTTGTGGTATTATACATAAAAAGAAACATACAAATAGTTTATACATGTGTTTCAAAGGTCTAGCATATTCAGATGCATATCACATGTGACAATATATGTACAAATAGACACATACCTCAGTTACGAGAGCACACAGACATTTAAACTTGACTCACTGCACTTCCCATATCAAACAGAGAACTACATTTATACACCCAACTTCAAGTATACGTTTCTACAGACTCATACAAAATAGCCTAATCACTAATCCCTCTGATAACATCTTTTAAACCTCACTTTTCTGCTGCACCTTCATTTTTCACCGACTGCTCAGAATGTTAGACCTACCAAATTTAAATCAGCAATCCTGCCCATGTTACTGTTGTAAGCCTCACCATGTTCCTGAAAGCATCCTAGTTTCCATAGTAACACTTTCTGCAACATTCAACTGTACCAGAAGGGGGCAAGTGCACCATATTTTGAAGTTCAGCACACAAATGCAAATAGCAGGTGTCGTTGACTTTTGCTAAATATTACCTTATCCTATCTATTGTACCTTTCAAACATTTTTCAATAACCAATCAGAAACATGCCTCTCCAGGAAAGTATCATGCATCCTATTTTTATGACCAACCAATCAGTTATCTGCTTTTTCTAAAACAGCACCATCTCCACCATTTTAAATACCTCTCATTCCACCAACTGACCTACTCAGCTTCAGACGTCTTTTGATTTCTTCCAGACATCCCTTCAAAATGTCACAGTAAGGATTGTAGGCCACAGCTACGTTTTCTGGGGCAAAAGGTACGCTGAACACAGAGGTATTGACAAAGACCTCGGTTTGCAAAATGTGGATATTAAATGGTTTGCACAGTGAGGATTAAAGTGGCACCAATTGATGCCTTTGGTTAAAACCTTCTTGCATCTCCAACCCCCTGACCTCATGATTGTGCACTGTGGTGGAAATGACCTAGGCACATTGACTAGAGTAGGGCTGGAAATCCTAACTGATGTTGCTTTTCCCTCAATCTGTCTTTGTATACTCTAACATATGCCAAAGACAGAAATGGAAGTGGTCAAGTCAATTCTGTCGACAGATTGAGAAGGCTAGGAAGAATGTCAATAAAGCTGTTTCTGCTTACCTGAGAGACCATAGGATGGGCTCCATCTATAACAACACTCTACGTTTTGATATGCATGACATCTACAGAAGTGATGGAGTTCACTTCACAGATGAAGGAAACAGAATGTTTCTCAACAACCTTAAGCTGTGCATCCGCACTTACATGTAGCTCCAACAAAGTTATAATGAACACAACGGCTCTTGTTAGAGCCACCCTATAACCCAACAGTGAAACTTATTTTTTTATTTATTTACATACTCTTTTTAAATATTTTCCAGATTTACGAACCCGTCGTGAATTTGCCAAACAAGAGCAACAAATTCCATGTATTACAACACATTTCACTTTTTAAGTTTAACTTTAAATTTTTATTTTTGATAGTGTTTCTAACTCTATCATTTTTAATGTAATTATTAACTTCAATCTTACTAGCTCTATAAAAAAGTTCACAAATGCAAAACTACCTTCTGAATTATATACTTTTTAATTATTTATTTATGGTGGATCCGAGAATCCACCGCAACATTACACTGGGGGGACGCTCTCAGAGCCGTGATAGGGTCGCGACTCCTATATTTCTATATTTCTTATGAGCAACTTCCTGCCATAACTCCAGCAGGCCGGTCATTATCAGAGGACCCTCTTGTTTAATACAGACACTAATGTCATTTTGATCTCGATTTTGTAAATTTGTATGTCAGGCACAAATGTCTCTATCACAATTCAATGTACAACTAATTTATGACTTCGTGGCATACCTGTTGTTAGTAACTTACTGTATAATGATTAGGTTTACTGAAATTGCAAGGTGTTCGTGCTGTGATAAGTGGAAAACATTATGTGAATGTAAAGCGCTCCAGATCCTCTATTAGGGTCAAGTTCGCATTATATAAAACACCAAATAAAAATAAAAATTTAAATATAACAAGAGAAAAATAATAATTATTGCCCCCCAGTTCCATTGGCCCATATCGGCCCTGGGACGCCGTCCCCCAGGACCTGGCCATTTTTTAAAATAAAATTTAAAAAAGGAAGCGGGCTGCTTAGCTCCCCTCCTGGGCCATATTTTGCCACGGGGACCCCATCCCCCGGGGACTGGCCTCTTTGGTGGGGACATGCGGGAGGAGCCCCAATGCCCCCACGGTCCCTGCTTTTGGGCAAAGAGAGCTGCAAACATGTAGCTCCCTTTGCCCAAAAGCAATTCTGCTTCGCTATATGGAAGTGAGAGCATTTTTCCTGCTCTCGCTTCCATGAAGCGAAGCCGAAGTATGCTATGGCATGGCGGATGGGCTCCCTGGGACATTGCTGGAGATGGCCCTGGGGAGTTGTGGTCTCCAGGGCCATAGAGGGCTCCTAGAGGGGGGCTGCGCAGCCACCCTCCCATCATCTTGAAAGCCCTGGGGAGGTGGTGGTCACCGGGGCCAGGGGTCTGCAACGGACCCCCGCATTTAAATGAAGTATGTACCAGGGAGGTGGTGGTTCCTGGGGCAGTGTTGGGGGGCTCTAACCCCCTCACACTACAATTTCCAAAATAGCCCAGGGGAGGTGGTACTACCAGTGGTTCAGGGGGGCCGCATGGCCCCTTGCATTTAATCATTAAACCCCCATGGAGGTGGTGGTCCCCTGGGCCATGGGTCCGCCACAGACCCCCGTATTTAATGAATTGAGCCCCCTACACTACATTTTTAAAGTAAGCCCGGGGAGGTCCCAGTCCCTAGGGCTGCGTGGAGGAGGCAGGTGCCTCCCCCATGATTTCTTTAATGACAAAAAAGCCCTGGGGAGGTGGTGGTCCCCAGGGCTGAGGGGGCTGCACGGCCTACCTCATACAATGAATATCAACCAGGGGAGGTCGTGGTCCCCAAAGCTGCAGGGGACCGCTCTGGTCCCCATGTCTATTTAAATAATTGCCCCGGGACCTGGCCCACCCAGGGGCCTAATTAAACGAAGCACTGGAGACCGCACTTCATTTTTTCTTTTAACATTTTCGGTGAGAAATGCTTTTTTTGGCCCTCGAGGTCCCTGTGGGACCCCCTGAGCAGGCCTAGGGGGTTAGGGGCTTTCTACCCTGCCCCCATTTCTTGATTTTTAATCTTCCAGAACCCTTTTCCTTGTGACTCGGTTCAACCAAGTCACAAGATGGCTGCCAACACTTCCTGGTTTAAAGTGTTGGCAGCCAATCAGATTGCAGGCACAAGATCAGAAGGATCCTCCGTATCCCTATTTGTATATCTGTAAATATTTAATTTTCTCAAAAACTACTGAACGGATTTACACCATTTAACAGAAAGAGTGCACTCTGGACCAAGAGCTACCTTTCTGCCAAATTTTGTGTAGTTCCGTTCAGCAGTTCGTGCTGTAGCTGCGTCAACAGTTTCCTATTGAAATTAACATGGAGAAAAAAGTGTTTTGGGACCCCCTTTTTTTCTTGGCCCCGCTTGACAAATCACCCCAAAACTTACAATGCAATATCTGAATTCATCGGGCCAATTAATTTTGAAAATGTTGCGAATGTTCGTCAAATGGTTCAACGGATATTGGCATAAGGAAAAACGCTTTTTGAATAGAAACAAGGGCCTTACTATAACTACCTACTGGCGACCGCCAGTAGGTAATATATATATATATATATATATATATATTCACTGAAAAAACCATAGGTTTTAGGGACAGTTATAGTTAGTTGGACATTGCACTCGTACAAAACCCGTGAAATTCCCCTGTTATAGTTAGTTCAGGTAACTATAACTCGCGCCCCCTCAATGCACTGCTGATGACGTCACATATTACATCACTCATGACATGGTCAGTGACATCACTGATGACATCACTCATGACATCTCAAATGACATCACTGATGACATCATCCAGTGACTGTGTGTTTCTGTAAAGTTTAAATATGTTTAATATATATAGGGAAAGGTGTATTGAAGAATGAGTGGGTGTATAAGTGTCTGAATGGATGATTTAGTAGGTGCGTGACTAACTCTATAAGTGAGTGATTAAACGTATCTTACTGAATGCATGGGTTAGTGACTAAACTGGGTGAATGTCTGTATCCGTCTGTCTGTTGCTGTGTAAGTGGCTGCATGGGTTTGTGAATAGCTACATGAGTGTCTATATGAGTTATTGATTGGTTGTCTGAGTATCTGTATGGGTGCCTGAGTGTTTGTGTGGGTGAGGTGTGTGCGACTCTGTGCATAGATGTGTGAGTGGGTGATTCACTGGGTGGATGGTTTCAAGAGTGCATCTGTGATAGACTGTATGGTGGGTAAGTGTGTGTAAGAGTTTGTAAGTGAGTGAATGTATGTCCCAGTGGTACATGTGTGAGTAACTACATATGTGAAAGGCAGTATATATGTGTGTTGGAGTATATAAATAGCTATAAGCGAGAGTGTGTGATTGTGAGAGTGACTGTATGGATGAGTGTGTGCTTGTATCAGTGATTGTATAATAGCGTAAGAATGTGTTAGTATTTGTATGAGTAAGTGAGCTGGTGTGTGTATAACTGTATAGATGAGTAAATGGGTGTGTGCTTAATTTTTTGCATGACTGACTAGGTGTGTGAGTACCTCTATGGATGAGTGTTTATATAGGTGTATGAGTGCATATAATAGTCCTGTACTGAGTGACTATAAGTATGAGTGAGTGAGTAGATGTGTGTGTGTAGACCTAAGAATCAGTGAGTGTGTATATAGTAATTGGTGTTGGAGTGTCTATGGTTTTGACAATGGCAGTCTATAATTTACAGTGGGTGTATCACATGTTATATTAGGGTGTGAGAAGATGCATCAAATTATCACATGGATGATGTCATCAGTGATGTCATCAGTGATGTCATTTGAGATGTCATCAGTGATGTCATCAGTGATGTCACTGACCATGTCATGAGTGATGTAATATGTGACGTCATCAGCAGTGCATTGCGGGGCGCGAGTTATAGTTACCTGAACTAACTATAACGGGGGAATTTCACGGGTTTTGTACGAGTGCAATGTCCAACTAACTATAACTGTCCCTAAAACCTATGGTTTTTTCAGTGAATTTGTAAGGTTTTTTAAATGCTAATTTCTAACTATAACGTGCCTGAAACCTATGGTTTTTTCAGTGAATTTCAAAGGTTTTTAAATGCTAATTCCTAACTATAACATGTCTGAAACCTATGGTTTTTTTCAGTGAATTTCAAAGGTTTTGTAAATGACAATTTTTAAATGTATTAATTGTTATATTTATTTTTTGATACTGATTTACTACATTTTTTTAAACTATTTATTTTTAGATATTTTATTTTTAAATTACATTGTAATTACATTATACATTACATTACAAAATATACTTTCTCAGAATGAATTACTTTAGTTTAAATACTTTGCAAATAGGCAATAGACTTTTAAGTACAGTAGTTACAGTTGTTTCAATGGGCAACACAATTTCAAACACAATGCAACATTGAGCTCAATGTGAATTTCAAGTTAAATGCAATTAGTTACTTTATGGATTACTTTTCTAACCACAGGACTGGATCCTAGATTCAGTCCTGGGACATCTCCTGTAAACAGTTGAGTAAAAGCATTTTGGTTACAGTAGTGATTTTTAAGGAATATTATTGTATTTTAAAAGTTGACACTTAGAAACTTTTTCACATAGAATCACCAATGTTATACTATGGGAGGAAATTCACTTAGCAGGTAAGTAGTGTTATCGTTACTTTTTCTTACTCAGTGGTGGATCCTGGATCCAGCACTGGTGCATCTCCTGTAAACAGTTGAAAGAATGCGTTTAAGTCATACAGGCGATTTTTAAGGAATATTTGTAGTTTGTGAAAATCGACACTTTGAAACTTTTCTGCTGAAAACCAGACAATGGATTCCTATGGAAGGAAATACAAGTTACTGGTAAATACGGTTAGAATTACTTTTAAGGGTCAGTGCTGGGCTAAAAGATGCAGCACTGGGTTCTCTCCTAATAACAGGTGAGTAAATCGGAATTCGTAGTTCAGCTGATTTTAGAGGAATATTATAAAGTTCCAAAACTCCACACTTAGAAGAATTTCCAAGTGAAACCAGTCAATAATAGCCTATGGAAGGAAATTCAAGTTACTGGTAAGTACGGTTAAAATTACTTTTCAGGATCAGTACTGGGCTCAAAGATGCAGCACTGAGATCTCTCCTGATAATAGGTGAGTAAATCGGAATTCGTATTTCGGCTGATTTTAGAGGAATATTATAAAGTTCCAAAACTCCACACTTAGAAGAATTTCCAAGTGAAACCAGTTAATGTTAGCCTATGTAAGGAAATTCAAGTTACTGGTAAGTACGGTTAGAATTACTTTTCAGGATCTGTACTGGGCTCAAAGATGCAGCACTGAGGTCTCTCCTGATAACAGGTGAGTAAATTGGAATTCGTAGTTCAGCTGATTTTAGAGGAATATTATAAAGTTACAAAACTCCACACTTGGAAGAATTTCCAAGTGAAACCAGTCAATGTTAGCCTATGGAAGGAAATTCAAGTTACTGGTAAGTACAGTTAGAATTACTTTTCAGGATCAGTACTGGGCTCAAAGATGCAGCACTGAGGTCTCTCCTGATAACAGGTGAGTAAATCGGAATTCGTAGTTCTGCTGATTTTAGAGGAATATTTGCACAATGGTGAAGGAAGGGGGTGGGGCCTGAGGTGACATGTCTGCAAACACGCCCTGTGGCGCATTTTAAGTTGGAGAATTAATTCCTCCTCAATCCTGAGGGTCCCTAGGGGCCAACTAGCCCACCAGGAACCTCCAGTATGCGCCAGGGGGCTGCGTTGCAGAGAGGTGTACAGAGGCCACGCCCCTTTTTACAACACTCTGCAACGCAGCTCCGTGGTGCTTACTGGAGGTACCTGGTGGGCTAGTTGGCCCCCAGGGACCCTCAGGATTGAAGGGGATTTAATTCCCCATCTTAAAATGCGCCACAGGGCCTGTTTGCACACATGTCACCTGAAGCCCCGCCCCCTCCCTTCACCACTGTGCAAACGCGCCCGTGGCGCGTTTTAAGTTGGGGGATTAAGTCCCCTTGAATCCTGAGGGTCCCTGGAGTCCAACTAGCCCACCATGTACCTCCAAAAGCGCCACAGAGCTGCGTTGCAGAGAGGTGTAAAAGGGGCGTGGCCTCTGTACACCTCTCTGCAACGCAGCCCCCTGGCGCATACTGGAGGTTCCTGGTGGGCTAGTTTGCCCCCAGGGACCCCCAGTATTCAAGGGGAATTCGTTCCCCATCTGCAAATGCGCCAGGGGGCACGTTTGCAGACTGCTGCAGAGAGGGGGCGGGGCCTCCGGCACGATGCCGGTCTTTTTTCTTTTTTTTTGTATGGGAGGGGGCTGCGTGGCCCCCTTCCCTTGGCCACTTTGGCCCCGGGGACCCCATCCCCCGGGGCCTGATGATTTTCTTTTTTAAACAAAACGGGAAGGGGCCGCGTGGCCCCTTCCCTGGGCCTCTATTGGCCCCGGGGACCCCATCCCCGGGGCATGCCCACTGTTTTTTTATTTACATTTTTGGAGGGGGCTGCGTGGCCCCCTCCTCAGGCCATTTAAGGCCCCGGGGACCCCATCCCCGGGCCGGCCTTAACGTTTTTTTGTGGTTTTTTTTATTTATTTTTTATTTTCTTTATGGGGAGGGGGGCTGCGTGGCCCCCCTCGCAGGCCACTAATGGCCCCGGGGACCACATCCCCCGGGGACTGGCCTCTGGTTGGGGACTGTGGGGGTCCCCAATCCCCCACAGTCCCACCGGCTCCCCGCGTCCTACGGGAGCCGGCATTGCTTTTCCATAAGGGAGCTGCTGACATGCAGCTCCCTTATGGAAAAGCAATTCTGCTTTGCTTCATTGAAGCGAGAGCAGGTTTCCCTGCTCTCGCTTCAATGAAGCAAAGCAGATTGCAATGACAGGATGGGAGCCGCGAGGCTCCCGTCCTGCCATTGCAAACAGCAGTGTCCCGGGGGTGGGCATCCCAGGACACTGCAGGAGCCGGCCCTGGGGGGTGGTGGTCCCCAGGGCCACCACAGGCTCCAGGAGGGGGGCCGCGCGGCTCCCTTCCCATGTCTTTAAAGCCCCGGGGAGGTGGTGGTCCCCGGGGCTTCGGGGGTCCGAAACGGACCCCCACATTTATTTTGTTAGTGCCCCGGGGAGGTGGCGGTCCCTGGGGCATGTGGGGGGGCTTGAGCACCCCCACACAGGTACTATTAATTTTTTTTTAAAAAGCCCCGGGGGGTGGCGGTCCCCAGGGTTGCGGGAGGGCCGAGAGCCCTCCCGCACCATTTATTTTTAAAGCTCCGGGGGTGGAAGTCCCCGGGGCTTGGGGGGCCTTAGAGGCCCCCCCACATATTATAAATAACCCCCCGCATGCCCCCGGGACTTGGCCCACCCAAGGGCCAATTAACAACGAAGCGCGGGAGACCGCGCTTCGTTTATTTTTTTTTTCGGCGGGATCCGCGCACCCTAAGCGCATCTCGCCGATTTTTCTTTTTTTTTAAATGCTTTTTTATGCCCAGGGGGTCCTTGTGGGATCCCCTGAGCAGACCTAGGGGGTCAGGGTGTTTCTACCCTGCCCCCTTTGTGCGTTTTGCGCACTTGTTTCTTTTTTTTTTCTTGGCGGGATCCGCGCACCCTAAGCGCATCCCGCCGATTTAAAAAAAAAAAATGCTTTTTTCTGCCCAGGGGTCCTTGTGGGACCCCCTGAGCAGACCTAGGAGGTCAGGGTGTTTCTACCCTGCCCCCTTTTTGCGCTTTGCGCACTTGTTTCTGTCCCTCGGTTCTACCGAGGGACAAAATGGCTGCCAACACTTCCTGATTTGGAGCCAATTAGGATGCAGCTCGTGATCGGGAGGGTACGCGGACCCTACTCGGCCATAGATATATATGTGACTTTACTTTTGATTTTCTCAGGAACTACTGAACGGATTTACACCATTTAAGCAAAAGGCATGACACTGAACCAAGGGCTACCTCTTTGCCAAATTTGGTGTAATTCCGTTCAGCAGTTCGGGCTGTAGCTGCGATGAAAGGTTCCTATGGAAAAACGAATGGGGAAAACGCGTTTTGGGACCCCCCTTTTTTCTTGGCCCCCGGCTTGACGAATCACCCCGAGACTTTCAGGATAGGAGTGAACCGGAGCTCCCCAACAAGTTGGAAACTTTCGCGAACATTCGTCAACCGGCGCCGAAGTTATTGCAAATAGAATGTTGCGGATTTCCTATGGAAAATAGGTCCTAACTATAACTATCTACTGGCGACCGCCAGTAGATAATATATGTACATATGTGTATATATATACCAAAAAGTTCCTGCGATGCGAAGAACAGGAGGAGACACAGCGGGATTTTCAGGTAAGAATTTTATTCCAGCATGGCATGACGCGTTTCGGACGTAATGCCTTTCTCAAATGCCTGCTGCAACATGAGTCCTTACAGCCAGTCAGCTTTAATGTAGTTCATATAGTTTCTCCATTGGTGGCAATCCAGGTGGGTTGAAATACCGTAATCAACCACTGTGTCTGCATCGGCAAACCACAGTACCCAGAATGCACCGCCACTGCACCCCAGGTGAATGTCCAGTATTAACTCCACAAATTCTCTTCACGAGTCCTGGATGTAAAAACGTGCTGGGGCTGAATGGCGACCAAGTTGCTGATGGAATAAGGTTCCCACCTGGGTCCCGCCATACACCTCAACCACATGAGTCCATATGCAAGTTGCCCTGTAGTTGCGGATTAAGTAATCCGATACCCTCCGTGAAGTCACGGGCTGCCGTCTACAGCAGAGCCTTGCTGATGGATGCGGTGGGCCAGAGTCTACCAATACCTTGGAAAAAACAGATTGCCGAAGCTGCCCTTAATGTCTCTGGCCTCTTGAAAGGCGGGTTTCCTCCAGCGCACACGGGGCTGGCGCGCACAATATACCAAAAGTTCCTGCGATGCGAAGAACAGGAGGAGACACAGCGGGATTTTCAGGTAAGAATTTTATTCCAGCATGGCATGACGCGTTTCGGACGTAATGCCTTTCTCAAATGCCTGCTGCAACATGAGTCCTTACAGCCAGTCAGCTTTAATGTAGTTCATATAGTTTCTCCATTGGTGGCAATCCAGGTGGGTTGAAATACCGTAATCAACCACTGTGTCTGCATCGGCAAACCACAGTACCCAGAATGCACCGCCACTGCACCCCAGGTGAATGTCCAGTATTAACTCCACAAATTCTCTTCACGAGTCCTGGATGTAAAAAACGTGCTGGGGCTGAATGGCGACCAAGTTGCTGATGGAATATATATATGTGTACGTATGTGTATACATATGTGTGTAAAATAACCCAGTATTTGCAAAGTGTGAACTAATCACCAATAAGGGTCTCAAGGTGCTGGGGGCCGTCGGGGAGATTAAGTGAGCTATTGCCCAGATTCACATGATGCTGAGCTGATCTGCCTCTGGCGCTGGGGATCAAACCGTGAGCCCCACGCTCTGGAATTAGCCGACTTAACTGCTGTGCCACACCTCTCCGACTATATTTATATATATATAAATATATGTGTATATATTTATATATGTGTATTTGCATATATATGTATATATAGAAATATATGTATATGCATTTATAGATGTATATATGTGTATTATAAATATATTTATGTATATATAAATATAGATAGATAGATAGATAGATAGATAGATAGATAGATAGATAGATAGATAGATAGACGCATCTGCTTTCTACACGTTTCAATTAAAGGACCAATTTAACTACCCCTCGAGTGCTGGCCATCTTTGACAGTTGGAGCTTTGATGTGTACCTGTGAGTCCACCCTTGCGTGACCGAGCACCTGTACACGTGTGAGGAAAGGCTTTGATATATATATATATATATATATATATCTATATATAACTATCTACTGGTGACCGCCAGTAGATATATATATATATATATATATATATATATATATATATATATATATATATATATATATATATATTCAATGACAAAACCACAGGTTTCAGGGACGTTATAGTTAGTTGGACATCTCACTCGTACAAAACCAGAGAAATTCGCCGTTATAGTTAGTTGAGCTAAGTGTTACTCTCGCCCCGCAATGCACTGCTGATGACATCAGATATTACATCACTCATGACATGGTCAGTGACATCACTGATGACATCTCAAATGACATCACTGATGACATCACTGATGACATCATCCACGTGATCCTCTGATGCACCTCCTCACAGCCTAATATAACCTTTGATTCACCCACTCTAAAATACAGACTGCCATTCTCGAAACCATAGACACACCAATACCAGTTACTACATACCCACTCGCTGACTCCTATATCTACACACATCCACTCACTCACCCATACAGTCACTCATACATGCAGTCACTCATCAATACAGTCACTATCATATGCACTCATACACCTATACAGACACTGACACACCGCCACTCACCCATAGAGTTACTTACACAGCTAGTTAGTCATGCAAAGAATCAATCACACTCCCATTTACTCACCTATACAGTTATACACACACCACCTCACTTATTCACACAGATACTAACACGTACTTACTCTCTTATACAATCATTGACACAAGCACACACTCATCCACACAGCCACTCTCACAATCACTCACTCTCACGTATAGTCATTTATATACTCCAACACTCACATATACTGCCTTTCACATATGTAATTACTCACACATGTACCAGTGAGACCATTCTCTCACCAACACAGCCATACACACACTTACCCACCCATACAGCCCCTCACAGATGCACTCTTGAACCCATATACCCAGTGAATCACCCACTCACACATCCATGCAGTGAGTCACACACATCCCACCCACACAGACACTCTGGCACCCATACAGATACTCAGACAAGCAATCAATAACCCATATAGACACTCATGTAGCTACTCACCAACCCATGCAACCGCTTACACACCAACAGACAGACTGATACAGACATTCACACAGTTTAATCACTAACCCATGCATTCAGTAAGACACGTTTAATCACTCACTTATACAGTCAGTCACGCACCTACTAAATCATCCATTCAGACAGTCATACACCCACTCATTCTTCAATAGACCTTGGCCTATATATATATAAAACATATTTAAACTTTACAGAAACACACAGTCACTGGATGATGTCATGAGTGATGTCATCAGTGATGTCATTTGAGATGTCATCAGTGATGTCATCTGTGATGTCACTGACCATGTCATGAGTGATGTAATATGTGATGTCATCAGCAGTGCATTGCGAGGGCGCGAGTTATACTTAGCTCAACTAACTATAACGGTCGAATTTCTCTGGTTTTGAACGAGTGAAATGTCCAACTAACTATAACGTCCCTGAAACCTGTGATTTTTTCAGTGAATTTCTAAGGTTTTTTAAATGATAATTTCTAACTATAATGTCCCTGAAACCTATGTTTTTTTCAGTGAATATATATATATACATATACATATATATACATGTACATATATATACATCTTCTGGACATCCGGTTTCGACGGCAGCATGTTGTGGCGCGGAGCAAGGTCGCTGTGCGCGGCCGTCAGCGCCATGCACTGAGCTGTACTGAACCGCCGGGGCCTGAAAACTCCGGCTTGACAGAGTTTGGGACAGAGCCTGAGAAGGCGCCGGCTGGCAATCCTTGAGCAACCCCCAGCTCCAGGGGAGGAATAAACTTTTTGAGAAGGAGTTGTGCGTCGTCTCAAAAGTGAAATCCCTTATAAGCCTTGGATCCAGTGCTTGCTCCGTGCTTCCGACCTTGGCAGCCACAGTGCCCGTGTGCCGCTGGCTGACAGGAGGAGGAGGAGGGTGCTGCCGAGTTCACACGCGCACACACGCCGCAGGCTCAGCAGAGCTCCAGGAGGAGCGTGGCTCAGAGCGCAACAGGCGGGGGCAGAGCTCCCCGGAGTCCCGGAGAGGACCTCAGAGGAGAGCCCGGGATGGTTATTGGTTGCAGGAGCAGCTGCTGAAGTTTTGGCAGAAGCATCAGCGAAGACACAGGATGCAGCATGAGGAGCTGCGCTGCTCCATGCTCAGACCATGCTATGGCTAGCGAAAAAGATTCATTTAAGACTCTCATTTTTAGGTCTTTTGATGCCTATATATTAATATCTGAGGCATCTCTTTGGGGAAAATAAAATTCCAAGGAAAGTAGCTGAATAATTAGATTCCAATGTAATCGCAGCATCCAGAATAAAACCTAATGCACCTACACCCGTTTTATTGCCACCACATTGCTGCCTTCACTGGGTCCAGGACAGGGGTCAGGACTCAAAGACCCAGGTCACACTGCGGCCAATTGCCGCCCACGTTACCAGCAGCGCCAGGAGGTGCTGTAAAAACCGTCACGGGCTCCCGCAGCGCAGGACGCCCGCATCATTGGCACCACATTGCTACCATCACTGGGTCCAGGATGGGGTCAGGACTCAAAGATCCAGGTCACACTGCAACCGGTTACCGCCGCATTACCAGCAGCACCAGGAGGTGCTTTAAAAAAGATCACGGGCCAAGGGTGGGCCCGTCTGCGCCCGTCCGAGCCCGAATGAGGCTGGGCTGGGCCCACTCACTTGGATGGTCACTTTGCACCTGAGTCTTCATTCAAGGGAGCCGGGTCCATCACGAGTCAAGTAAGAGGAAGTCCAGGACTGTGGTAAGCAGCTCGGAGAGCACATGTTGACTGTATAAAATTTTCATTTGTGGACACTCTAGACGAAATAGAGTCTTGGTGGGACCAGTTTAGCACAACCATCGTCGACCATGGGCAAGAGAAAAGCAACTACCTTGGCCCAACTATCCAATAACAAAAGGGCCACTATTGACTCTTACCTAGCTAAAGCGGTGGGGGCTATTACACAGGAGATCGACAAAGTGGAGAGGAGACTGTCTATGGGTCCCACAGGCTCTGCAGTGCCTGTATTAACCCTGGTAGACTCAGTAGAAGTAACTAACACTAGCCCCCCGGTTACCGGGACTGACAGCACACTGGCTATAGAGGGAGTGGCGCAAAAGAGAGGCGAATCAGGTACAAGTGCCTTATCTCTGACCACTGTGGGCGAGGGTCAAGGGACCCCCCCCAAACTATGGATGATAAGGGGTCAGAGGAATAGGTGCCACCAGCTCCCAAGAGATCATGCAAAGCAAAAAAGAAAAGCGAGCCTACAAGGAAAATGGAGGCCACCAAAGCCCTGTTTGGCCGGACTGATTTGGAGGACTTTTGGAACACGCTGAGGGGTACAATCACAAACTTGCTGAGCGACCTATTATCGAAGCTCTGGGACAAGTTGGAAAAAGGGCTATCAGACACCAGAGAGACACTGGGGAAAGTGGAGAATACATTGAAAATTATCTCTAATGCCCCGCCCCAGAGCAGGGCCCATTCACAGTCAGTGTGCCCTAGTTTGTGAGGGCAATATGAGTCAGAAAACTACCCACCAAACATGAATAGGTCCCAGGGGGCAGGGCCCCAAAGTGTACCGAGGGCTCAGGTGACAGAGCCACTTAATAGGCTTAACCCCCACATACAGGGTGAGGGGGGAAGTGGCAGGGGTCTGAGAGACGGACATTCTCCATCACGGGTGCAGGTACAAGGGGGGGCAAGTTTTAAGAACATTTATAGAACAGGGTTGCCTGTGATTGGTCTCCCCCAGGCCTGTTGTCCCTATACCATAGTTTTAGTGGGGGTGCACAGTTTGGGAGTGGGAACGGAAGAGTCGACAGATAATCTCATCAACAAAGTATCCCACTGGCTAGGGAAATATAGTAGATTCAATATAAGGGACCATCCTCATATTCTGATGGCAAGAAGGGTCTCCTGGATTGGGAAATCAAGAAAGTACTTTGAGGGTGACGTTGTGATTGTCACTTTCAGATTCCCAGAACTAGCCCGCACTATATTGAGACACTCGGCTGAGTTCCCTTTTTATGCCTCAGATATTAAACCTCTCCCCCTAGGTTTTTTCTACTTGGCAGGTTCTATTGCTAGAGGAGTCAGTAATGGCAGACAGACAGATGGAGGCGTTCTCATTGAGGAGGGGAGGGTTGGGTGCTGAAACACTTATGCCCCTTTGTCGGATCTTAATGACCTGGATTGACAGGGGGCGGGCATCAAATACAGCCTAGTACAGTCAATAGTAACTGACCCTCAAATGCAGACAGCCATGCACTCGGGGGGATGGCAGAGAGAGAGTGTAGATCTTCCCCTAAGTGACCCTAATCAGAACCATCAAACAGGAATCGAAGGTGACAAGATAATATCGGCCTTGTTATCCAGCCCCCAGGGTGGGAGCGAGATTAAACTGATCTCTTGGAACGTGACGTGGCTGAGCGCAAAATTCGAGGATGAAAGTTGGATTCAAACAATATCCGAGTATAAGATCATTTGCCTACAAGAGACCTGGGAGGTGGAAAACACATTTTTTTTGGAGGGTTACATGTCATTCTTCCTCCCAGCGGAAGGATCGAGATACGGGCGAGCTAAGGGTGGTCTAATAATCTTTATTGCCCTTGACCTGTGTGGGGCAGTGAAACAACTAAACTGGAACTCAACATTGGCGTTAGGTTTAAAATTGGCAGTAGGTAGAACGAAAAGACTTACAATAATTAATTTCTACAATTCCAAAAATAGAAATTCAAGTTCGTTGAGTGTGAAGGAGTTAGCCGGGCTCTTAGATCAGCTGCAGGGGGGGGGTTGATTTTTCACTGGGCAATTTGATTGTGCTAGGGGATTTTAATTGTCATTTATGTTCAAATATTGGGCAAAACACGGGGGTTACTTCCGCATGTATGAAAACAGAATAATGGCACATGGAGCATTCTGTGGAGGGTCAGGAATTAAATGCTCTTATAAACACTTACGACCTAATTTTTATGCTCCAAAAGGCAGTTACACCACCCAAAAGTCTCTATCTGCCCACCTATAAAGGCAGGGGTTGTGCATCCACGATCGATTTTATTTTTGTGTCTTTAGCGCTGACCTATATTATAACATCTTTTAGGACTATAGAAAGTCCTTTCAGTGATCATAACCCTCTGGCTCTGGGGATGCGGACACAGTGGCCGAAAATAGCCAAAAGTAGTACGGTGGGAGGGACATTAAAGCCAACGGACGAGGGGAGGCACCTGCGATGGTCACAGGTTGATAGTAATGCTTTTTATTTATCCCTTTTTAACGAGAGGCATCAGGAGATTTTGAAGTGCCTAGATATTTCACCTTCAGATGATGATGTACTCAGATCTTTTGACACTATAGCAAAGTCATTGAGAACACTCCTAACTGCCCCAGTAGTCACTCCCCACTCAGATAGCCCAAGGTGGTTTGATAGGGAATGCTCCCAAGCATTGAGGTCCCTTAAAGCGGCTTTGAAAGAGATCCCCCGAAGTAGACCTAAGGTAGTTAACTGTTGTAGCATTTATAAAAAAGCTCTAAAGGAACGGAGGTCTGCCCTACAAAAACAGGCTTGGGACGAACTGGTCGAGGCCAGCGACTTGAAAGATAGCTCCTTATTCTGGAGTGCTATCAATAGACCCTGTTTTTCTGAACCTGATAAACCATCTATATGTCACCACATCACAGAAGATCAATGGAAGAGTTACTTCCAGTCAGTTTATAATTATGGGGAGGAAGCTGATTGTAACAATGCCTGGGAGCCTCTCCCATGTGATTCTTATATTGAATTCCAGCTACACAAGGTAATAACAGGAATAAAGGGATTGACCAATAACAAGGCGCCGGGCCCAGATGGGATACCCCAGACCTGTTTAGAAGTAACATCGAGGTGTGGGCCCCTATTTTAACCAGGGTTCTCAATGCGGCGGTGTTAACAGTTATGCCCCAGTCGTGGTCAACAGCCACTATCGTCCCTATCTATAAGAAGGGGGACAGAGATAATCCCAACTGTTATAGACCTATCTCGTTGATGTTATGTTATGTTATGTTAATAAGCTTTTAAAGCGCACTTCTACCCAAAGGTGTCCTGGCGCTGAGCCGTGCCTAACTGGTTACCAGAAATGAAGATGGCTATTCAGAAAACAGCCATGTTTTCAGCCCCCTCCTAAAGGAGAGGAGCTAGGTTGCATTCCTGAGATGGGCTGGTAAGTTGTTCCAAGCTTTAGCAGCACAAGTGATGAAACTTCTGCCCCCCCAGTTGGCTTTTTTCACTCGGGGGATGGTCACTTGCTTTGCCTCCGCGGATCTTAGCGTTCTTCCGGGGACATACCATTGAAGGCGTTTTCTCAGATATTCAGGGGCACTGCCCGTCAAAGACTTAAAGACCATGCAAAGCGCTTTGAATTGTGCATGCTGTTTTACTGGGAGCCAGTGGAGATGCTGAAGTTCCTTCCTAACTGAGACAAACCTAGGTATGCCAGTTAACAACCTGGATGCCGCATTTTGCACCAGCTGGAGTCTGTTCAGATGTTTCTTGTGAATATTCAGATACAGACTGTTGCAATAGTCCAGCCGAGACAAAATGAGCGCTGTGACTGCTGTCCTAAAGCTATCCTCAGGTAGAAAGAATTTTATTTTCCTCGAAACTCTGAGGAGATAGAAGCTTGTCGAGACAACTCCACTAACTTGATCACCAAAAGTAAGTTTATTGTCCATGATCACCCCCAGGTTCTTAGCTTTCCTAGTAGGGGCTGGGGGCATTCCCATTTCTTCAGGCCACCAGTCAGGCATCCAGAGGTTAGGATTATTGCCGAATACAATGACCTCCGTTTTACCTGCGTTCAATTTCAGGCAATTTGAGGACATCCAGCCGGCAATAGCTTTCATGCAGTCACTGCATCTTAGGCCAGTTTCCACTTCTTTGCCTCGCTGTAGGGACAACACAATTTGTGTGTCGTCTGCGTAGGATGTTAACTGGAGCCCAAACGATCTTATCAGGGCTCCCAGCGGGCCCACATAGATATTAAAGAGCGTGGGACTAAGGGAAGACCCCTGCGGGACCCCGCAAGGAAGGGAAAACGGCTTTGACCTATTCCTACCCAAGTCCACCGTCTGCATTCTGTCAGCCAGGAAAGATTTCAAAAGATTCCAGGCTTTGCCATGAACCCCTGCAGCCGATAACCGTTCCATCAGAACTTCGTGATGGACTGTATCGAAGGCTGCCGACAGATCCAGCATAATCAGGATTCCTGCGCCGCCCTGATCCACCGCCTCTCGAACCTCCTCCGTTGCTTTGATCAAGGCTAGCTCTGTGCTGTGTTCAGCATGAAAGCCGAATTGCGTAGGATCTAGCACGTTGTTGATCTGAATGAACGTGCTAAGTTGCGCGTTCATAGCCCTCTTGATCATTTTGGCCGGCAATGGGAGGCGTGAGAAAGGTCTATAATTGTTGGGATCCAGGGGATCCACATTTGGCTTTTTTATCAGCGGAAGTATTGAGGCTGATTTCCAGGATTTGGGAAACTGGCCAGAGTTAAAGATGATATTAAACAGAGGAGTAAGGATGGAGGCAATGGCCTCAGGGACGCCTTTGATCACAGACACTGGATAGGGGTCAAGGGGAGATCCGGATCGGGATGCCATTAAAAGATTGATTAAGTCTTGCGTCTCAAAAAGTGTAAAACCCTCTAGTAGAGGTGCAGATTTAATAGCACTGGGCAATGGCCTAACTAAGGCTTCCGCCCCCCTCTTTGCTGGTGGGTAAAGGAGGAGAAGATGACTTCCACCTTGTTCCTAAAGAAGGAAGCTAGTGATTCACAAAGTACAGGGCTGCTGTGTGTTTGGGGTCTGTCAGGGTTGGTCAGCTTGGTGATAGTTTTAAACAGTTCTCTTGAGGAGGATTTGGCCTCATTAATCTGCTCCGCAAAGTATGATTTTTTGGTTTCAATGAGTAGTTTTCTATAGTTTGCGAGGCTTGCTTTGTACGCCTCCTTGTTATTAGTGTTATACCCATTTCTCCATATCCATTCCAGTCTTTTGCAGTCCGTTTTTTGTTTTTGTAGGTTATCAGAAAACCAGGGGGCAGAGGGACGGGCTCGCTTAGGGGTTTGCAATTTAACCGGTGCTAGTTTGTTGCATGCAGCCTCAATCCAACCCGAGTAGGCGGCCGTAGCCTCCTCCACTTTGGCTGGGAGAGTCGGGCTGTTGCTTCCAAAAGCTTCCCTAGTTCAAGGCTATCCACATTTTTCCAAGCCTGTGTAGCTATCTTATCCTTAGGTTTTAGTTTATGTTGGAAATGAGGGGTCTTTGATAAAGTAAAGATGATGGCGGCATGATCTGTCCAGGGGAGTGGTAGTACCTCAGTGATGGAAAGGTTGGAATAATTAGAAAAAATTCCATCTAAGGTATGTCCCGCTGCATGTGTAGGGCCATCTACCCGCTGCTCATGGTCCCCTCCGTTCATAATTTCCTTCAACCTCAGATTATCCGGGTCCGAAGGATCCTCCAAATGAAAGTTGAAATCCCCCATCATTGTGAAAGAGGTGGCTCACAACCCCTCCTCCAGGAGAGTGTTGATGGAATCTAAAAATGCACCCCTGGGACCGGGGGGGCGGTAGATGAGAATAGCTTTAAATGTGTCCTGGGGGGAAGTCCTTACACTAAGTGATAGCGCTTCACAGTCTGAGTTGGAGGCTATGGTAAAGGTGGGCTCTAAACTATTATGATAGATGACTGCAAGTCCTCCGCCCCTCCTTAGGGGTCTATTGAGCGTGTGGCAGAGGAAATCAGGGGGAGATGCTTTTACAATGTTAGGTCCTGAGGAGTCATCAGTCCAGGACTCGGTTATAAATGCCATCTTAATGTTATGTTCCTCAATAAAGAGTGCACATTCCATGCTATGTTTGATCAAAGACCTGGCGTTAAGAAGAAGACAGTTAATAGGAACCGAGCCGCTTTACCTGGAATTGCTTCCTGTCCATTTAAGCGAGTGGTTAATGGGAAGAGCCATGATGTGGGGGAGGGGCAGAAGACATTTTGAACATAAGGCTGCCTGATCTTCAGGATGGATGCGGGGCGAAAACCTTGGGCAACTCGCCTTCCCTCTCTCCGGATCAAGTTTCATGAGTGTATCTCTGGGGTAAGACCGTAAGCCAGGCCTGAAAGGGCCATGGGGGCTGGCCCTGAGCCCGGTCCGAGCACGGACGAGCGCAGACGGGCTTGCCTTAGGTGCGCCTTCGGCATGCCAGCGGCGCGCCCACTGCGCGCGTCCGCTGCGCGGTCGCTTCAGCTTACGCGTTGATAAGCTCGACCGTTAAGGTCATGGGGCGGGTCATACTCAACAGGCTAGTGGAATGGGCAGATACAAATTAAGTCATCTCGGAGGCCCAATATGGCTTCCGGGCAGGCAAATCCACAGTGGATCAATTCTTGAACCTCTACCTGGTGATAGCTAAATACACAATCACCAAAGCGGGATCCATTTACTTAGGTTTTATGGATCTCACTGCGGCGTTTGACAGGGTGAACCGTAGTAAACTTTGGGCCCTGTTAGACGACTTGGGAGTAGAGCGATCAATAATAAATGCCTTGATGTCTTTACATGCCCATACCTCAGCTGCAGTACGTTTCACCCAAGAGGGAGATCTGACTGATAGTTTTGAATGCTCAAGAGGGGTGCGGCTTGGATGTATTCTTGCCCCTTTTTTATTCACGCTGTATATTAATGGGCTGGAATCTGCGATGATATCTCTGCATGCCGATACCTCGAGAATAGGTACTAGACCAGTACCAGTTCTGCTTTATGCAGATGACGCTGTGTTAATAGCATGTACCCCAAGAGCATTGCAAATTTTAATTGATGGATTTGTCAACTTTATGAAGGGACTGGACTTATCTCCCAATTATGCAAAGTTGTTTGTGATGGAAGTGGGGTGTCATGGGAAGAGTAAAACATCATACAAGGAAGGCTCTCATAGTATAGCCAAAGTCCCAGCTTTTAAATATCTCGGGGTTTCATTCAATGCCAAATTAAACTGGAATACCCTGAAAGAAGAGAAGGTGATGGACTCGAAGAAATCAATGGGTGCTATAGCGAACTTTGCACGTAGATTAGGCACATGATCGCCTGGGGTGATTTTAAAATTATACCAATCAATTTGCATCTCTAAAGCCGTGTATGTGAGTGAAATTTGGGGCTATCAGGGTATGGGGGAGCTACAGATGATGCACAACAAATACCTGAGATGGCTATTAAAGGTCCATCAAGGTACCCCCGCCTACTTAGTCCATGAAGAACTCGGGGTGAGGCATGTGTCGGATTTAGTTGCAGTTAAGCCTCTGCACTGCTGGTTGAATATTTGGTCAAAGGAGGAGGCCTCCCTTAATCATGAGATAATTATGGACTGCCTCTCACTGGAGCATGCCCTAAAAATACCGTGGCTAAGATATATCAAAGAAACACTCTGTTCCCTGGGAAGGTCAGATATGTTTACAAATTTCAGATCAATGAAGAAAGGCGACAAAAAACGAATTAATGATCTTTTCTTTAACAAGATTAATGTGGAACGAGAAGAAAAGAAATTGTTAAAACTGACAGTTAGAGCACATGCCTTAGTGAAATCTGTGCAAGGAATAGAACACTACCTTACTATTTTAACTAGTCCTTATGACCGTTTTTTAATTACCAGTTTTAGACTTAACATGTTCCATCATTTAGATGCTTCCCCTATCGGATTCTTAGCGCAAATTGAAGATAGAGGACCCTGTGGCTGCGACAATAGGTCTCCACGGGTTATTTTACATTTTGTATTTTTATGCAAATATTTTTTGTATCCCCATCGACTGAATCTTAAACCATATTTAAAAGACATGGGTTTTAGACAGGCTCGAATTGCACTTTTGCACTTGCAACTTTTGCAGAATGAACGCACTTTATTTGTGGTTACACACTTTTTTAAGATTTTAAGAGCTCTTGAATCGTGGCTAAAAATGAGACCTTTGAAATTCCAAACACATTGCAAAATGATACTCGAAATTGTGGAGTTTTGCTTAAACAATAACATCTTTTTATTTGCTGGCCAGTTATACCGGCAGATACAAGGTACCGCCATGGGCACGTGCTTCGCCCCCAGCTACGCAAATCTTTTCGTGGGCTGGTGGATGAAGCACGTAGCCTGGGCGGATGGCTGTGGAGAATGGGTAGAGAAAAAAGCACTTTGGGCGAGATATATCGATGATCTCTTCATTGTGGGGAGAGGAACACTCGCTGAAGCAGAAGAATACATCCAATATTTGAACAGCAATGATTTAAATCTTAAATTTACCAGCAACATTAACAGTGAGGAAATTGCTTTCTAGATCTGTTAGTTTTTAAGTCGGATGACAAACTCTGCACCAAACTCTATAGGAAACCGACTTCAGGTAATACAGTTTTGCATTCACAGAGCCAACATCCACGCAATCTGATGAACAGCATCCCCTATGGGGAATTGTTGAGGCTAAAACGGAATTGTTCACTCCCTGGGGATTATGAAGAAGTGGAAAAAGAATCCCTTGCAAGATTCAGGGCTACGGGGTACCAACAGACAATTTTGAAGGGTGCTATGGAGAAGGTCCATTCAAAAGATAGACAGGAACTTTTGACTAAGAGATCTGTCAATAGTTCGAGCGCAGAGGAAAATACTGCGACAGTCAGGTTAATTCTTGGTTTCTCAGCAGAATCACCAAAGATCAGAGATCTGGTCCAAAAGAACTGGGGGATTCTTCAAACTGACAGTGTAATCGGGTGTTTAATATCTGACAGACCCGTTATTACATATAAGAAAAATGATTCATTGAAAGACATTCTAGTTCATAGCCATTTCATGGAGGAACCTGTAAATAAGAGAATGTCAATTACAGGATTTTTTCCTTGTACTAGTTGCAAGGCATGTAAAAACAGTTCCAAGGTGAAGGACTATGTGGTCCCAGGAAAGAAGGCCAAGCGGTGTATTAACAAACTGCTTAATTGCAACTCCAGCTGCATTGTTTAACTGTTTGGTGTGTCTGTGTGGTCTCCAGTACATTGACAGTACAATCCATCTGGCCGAAAAACAGGTGCTGGAGCACACACGGGCAATCACCAACAAAGATGCCTCGTATCCCATAGCCAGGCATTTCTCTGATTTTCATAATTCGAGAAGTGACAAATTACGCTACTTCTGTTTAGATCAGATTCTTCTAACAGAAAGAGGGGGAGACAGAGTTAAGCTCCTCAGAGAGCTGGAGGCTAGATGCATAGTCGAACTAAGAACTCGTACACCTTGGGGCCTCAATACCGAAGACGAATTATGGTCCTTCATAGGATAAGTAGTAACCTTTCCCCATTCACATTGTACATATTTTGAACACAGTATAAGTAGAATTCAGAAAATGAAATAGCCCATACATGATTGACATGCAGATTAAACATGTTTGAATAACAATATGGTTATGAAAACAACACTATTGGATGTGACACCAGGTCCAATAGAGCAATACTGATTAGGATAACTTATACATCTAATTGAAATTAAATATTCCAATATAGTGTTACAACTGGTCAACATCAAAGTTGATAATGTTCAATGTTTTGTGATGAAAATTGATGGGAATAAGGGACAACATGAAATTATGATGTATATCTTGCCCTTAATCATATGTAAATATATCGATACTTACATGAGTCGCAAATCTCTCCACTTGTAAATAGGAATATGGCAATTATAAGGCAGTCCAAGATGGCCGATATCTGTTTTTGTAAGAACTGTTTAATTTTGGTCCTTTGACTATCTCGATGACTAGTGCGATCCAATGAAAGTAATTATTGTTAAAAGGCTCGATGCCACAGGCTGCCACTGACACAGACGAAGGCCAGGTGGCTGAAACGCGTTTGTCAGTTCTTCTTTCTTTTTCGAGTGGCATGGAAAAATAAATCTTTAAAACTTCAATGAGCCTGAGTGCGCAGCGTTGTTTTTTGGACTGCTGGTGCTATATATATATATATATATATATATATATATATATATATATATATATATATGTATATATATATATATATATATATATATATATATATATATCCACAACAACTCCGTCAACCACCTGGGAATCCTCACCACAAACGGAGCACGGACCACAAATTGGTGCAGAACAGTTTATTAGTGCTCTCTGACCTCTACAGCCATGACGCGTTTCAGCCCGTCAAGGGCCTTGATCACATGATATATATATATATATATGAATATATATACATATATAAATATATATATAGAAACTCGGTCGAAACGCATCATGCTGCTGACAATCACAATAAAGCACAGCAATATTTAAGTTATTTGGTGGTCCGTACCTGATTTCCCGTTCTTATGAAATGAAATGAAATTTGTACTTGTAAAGCGCACCCATACCCCCAAAGGGGTGTCCAGGCGCTGTACGCATACCGCTGTGGAACCCTTCCTGGCTTTTCCCTGTGAAATGTCCACTCCTGGGCACCCCCAGGGTGAAGCCAGGCATCCCAGCGCTGTTGGGGCCGTTGTGGAGATTAAGCAAGCTATTGCCCAGAGTTGCAGAGTGGGACCCATGATTAGAATAGGCACCGAGGCGAGAATTATCAGGTCCGAGGAAATTGAGCCCAAGACCCGCCGAGGCGGGAATTGAACCCTGGTCCCGGGCCAGATCTCTGCATCAGGGTCTGCCGCTCTAACCATTGAGCCACACTTCTCCACATTTTATGAAGATGTTGCATCAGGATTGTGGTTCTCGATATATATATATATATATACATTCACTGAAAAAACCATAGGTTTCAGGGACGTTATAGTTACAAATTAGCATTTAAAAACCTTTGAAATTCACTGAAAAAAACCATAGGTTTTAGGGACAGTTATAGTTAGTTGGACATTGCACTCGTACAAAACCCGTGAAATTCCCCCGTTATAGTTAGTCCAGCTAACTATAACTCGCGCCCCGCAATGCACTGCTGATGACGTCACATATTACATCACTCATGACATGGTCAGTGACATCACTGATGACATCACTGATGACATCTCAAATGACATCACTGATGACATCATCCAGTGACTGTGTGTTTCTGTAAAGTTTAAATATTTTTAATATATATAGGAAAAGACGTATTGAAGAATGAGTGGGTGTGTAAGTGTCTGTATGGATGATTTAGTAGGTGCGTGCCTGACTCTATAAGTGAGTGATTTAACGTATCTTACTGAATGCATGGGTTAGTGACTAAACTGGGTGAATGTCTGTATCCGTCTGTCTGTTGCTGTGTAAGTGGCTGCATGTGTTTGTGAATAGCTACATGAGTGTCTATATGAGTTATTGAATGCTTGTCTGAGTATCTGTATGGGTGCCTGAGTGTTTGTGTGGGAGGGGTGTGTGCAACTCTGTGCATAGATGTGTGAGTGGGTGATTCACTGGGTGGATGGTTTCAAGAGTGCATCTGTGATAGACTGTATGGGTGGGTAAGTGTGTGTAAGAGTGTGTTAGTGAGTGAATGTATGTCCCAGTGGTACATGTGTGAGTAACTACATATGTGAAAGGCAGTATATATGTGTGTTGGAGTATATAAATAGCTATAAGCGAGAGTGAGTGATTGTGATAGTGGCTGTATGGAAGAGTGTGTGCTTGTATCAGTGATTGTATAAGAGCGTAAGAATGTGCTACTATTTGTATGAGTAAGTGAGCTGGTGTGTGTATAACTGTATAGGTGAGTAAATGGTAGTGTGTTTAATTATTTGCATGACTGACTAGGTGTGTGAGTACCTCTATGGATGAGTGGCGGTGTTTGAGTGTCTATATAGGAGTATGAGTGCATATGATAGTCCTGTACTGAGTGACCGTAAGTATGAGTGACTGTTCGGGTGAGTGAGTGGATGTGTGCGTAGACCTAAGAATCAGTGAGTGGGTATGTAGTTATTGGTGTTGGAGTGTCTATGGTTTTGCGAATGGCAGTCTGTAATTTAGAGTGGGTGTATCAAAGGTTATATTGGGGTGTGAGGAGGTGCATCAGATTATCACGTGGATGATGTCATCAGTGATGTCATTTGAGATGTCATCAGTGATGTCATCAGTGATGTCACTGACCATGTCATGAGTGATGTAATATGTGACGTCATCAGCAGTGCATTGCGGAGCGCGAGTTATAGTTAGCTGGACTAACTATAACGGGGGAATTTCACGGGTTTTGTACGAGTGCAATGTCCAACTAACTATAACTGTCCCTAAAACCTATGGTTTTTTCAGTGAATTTCAAAGGTTTTTTAAATGCTAATTTGTAACTATAACGTCCCTGAAACCTATGGTTTTTCAGTGAATTTCAAAGGTTTTTTAAATGCTAATTTGTAACTATAACATGTCTGAAACCTACGGTTTTTTCAGTGAATTTCAAAGGTTTTGTAAATGACAATTTTTAAATGTATTAATTGTTATATACATTTTTTTCATACTGATTTCCAAATTTTTAGAAACAATTGTTTTTTAAATATTTTATTTTTTAAATTACATTGTAATTACATTATACATTACATTACAAAAAATACTTTCTCAGAATGAATTACTTTAGTTTAAATACTTTGCACATAGGCAATAGACTTTTAAGTACAGTAGTTACAGTTGTTGCAATGGGCAACACATTTTCAAACACAATGCAACATTCAGCTCAATGTGAATTTCTAGTTAAATGCAATTAGTTACTTTATGGATTACTTTTCTAACCACAGGACTGGATCCTAGATTCAGTCCTGGGACATCTCCTGTAAACAGTTGAGTAAAAGCGTTTTGGTTACAGTCGTGATTTTTAAGGAATATTATTGTACTTTAAAAGTTCACACTTAGAAACTTTTTCTCATAGAATCACCAATGTTATCCTATGGAAGGAAATTCACTTAGAAGTTAAAAACTGTTATCGTTACTTTTTCTTACTCAGTGTTGGATCCTGGATCCAGCACTGGTGCATCTCCTGTAAACAGTTGAAAGAATGCGTTTAAGTCATACAGGCGATTTTTTAGGAATATTTGTAGTTTGTGAAAATCGACACTTTGAAACTTTTCTGCTGAAAACCAGACAATGGATTCCTATGGAAGAAAATATAAGTTACTGGTAAGTACGGTTAAAATTACTTTTCAGGGTCAGTGCTGGGCTAAAAGATGCAGCACTGGGTTCTCTCCTGATAACAGGTGAGTAAATTGGAATTCGTACTTTGGTTGATTTTAGAGGAATATTATAAAGTTCCAAAACTCCACACTTAGAAGAATTTCCAAGTGAAACCAGTCAATGTTAGCCTATGGAAGAAAATTCAAGTTACTGGTAAGTACGGTTAAAATTACTTTTCAGGATTAGTACTGGGCTGAAAGATACAGCACTGAGGTCTCTCCTGATAACAGGTGAGTAAATCGGAATTCGTATTTCGGCTGATTTTAGAGGAATATTTTAAAGTTCAAAACTCCACACTTAGAAGAATTTCCAAGTGAAAACAGTCAATGTTAGCCTATAGAAGGAAATTCAAGTTACTGGTAAGTACGGTTAAAATTACTTTTCAGGACCAGTACTGGGCTGAAAGATACAGCACTGAGGTCTCTCCTTATAACACGTGAGTAAATCGGAATTCGTATTTCGGCTGATTTTAGAGGAATATTTGTATGTTTCAAAAATCAACACTTAGAAACTTTTTCAACAAAAAGCAGGCAATGATATCCTATGGAAGGAAATTCAAGTTACTGGTAAGTACGGTTAAAATTACTTTTCAGGACCAGTACTGGGCTGAAAGATGCAGCACTGAGGTCTCTCCTTATAACAGGTGAGTAAATAGGAATTCGTATTTCGGATGATTTTAGAAGAATATTTGCACAATGGTGAAGGGAGGGGCGGGGCCTGAGGTGACATCTGTGCAAACGCGCCCCGTGGCGCGTTTTAAGTTGGGGATTAAGTCCCCTTGAATCCTGAGGGTCCCTAGGGGCCAACTAGCCCACCAGGAACCTCCAATATGCGCCAGGGGCTGCGTTGCAGAGACGTGTAGAGAGGCCACACCCCTTTTACACCTCTCTGCAACGCAGCTCTGTGGCGCTTTCTGGATGTACCTGTTGGGCTAGTTGGCCCCAGGGACCCTCAGGATTGAAGGGGATTTAATTCCCCATCTTAAAACGCGCCACGGGGCCTGTTTGCACACATGTCACCTGAAGCCCCGCCCCTCCCTTCACCACTGTGCAAACGCGCCCGTGGCGCGTTTTAAGTTGGGGAATTAAGTCCCCTTGAATCCTGAGGGTCCCCGGAGTCCAACTAGCCCACCATATACCTCCAAAAAGCGCCACAGAGCTGCGTTGCAGAGAGGTGTAAAAGGGGCGTGGCCTCTGTACACCTCTCTGCAAGGTAGCCCCTGGCGCATACTGGAGGTTCCTGGTGGGCTAGTTGGCCCCCAGGGACCCCCAGTATTCAAGGGGAATTGTTCTCCTCTGCAAACGCGCCAGGGCGCGTTTGCAGAGTTTTGAAGGAAGGGGCGGGGCCTGCGGGCCCGATCGTTTTTAAAAAAATAAAAAAATGTCGCCTGAAGGGGGCTCTGTGGCCCCCTTCCTTTTTCCAGTTTTTATGCCCTGGGGACCCCATCCCCCAGGGCCTTACTCCCTTTTTTAATTACAAATTTAAAAAAAACGGGGAAGGGGCCGCGTGGCCCCCTTCCCTGGGCCTGTATTGGCCCCGGGGACCCCATCCCCGGGGCATGGCCTCGATTTTTTTTCTTCGTAGGGAGGGGGCTGCGTGGCCCCCTCCTCAGGCCATTTAAGGCCCCAGGGACCCCATCCCCGGGGCCGGCCTTTCCGTTTTTGTTTTACTTTTTCTTTTTTCTTTTTGGGGGAGGGGGGCCACGTGGCCCCCCTCCCGGGCCACTACTTGCCCCGGGGACCCCATCCCCCGGGGCTGGCCCTCTCGTTGGGGACTGTGGGGGTCCCCAATCCCCCACAATCCCGCCGGCTCCCCGTGTCCTACGGGAGCCGGCATTGCTTACACATGGGGAGCAGCTAACATGCTGCTCCCATGTGGAAAGCAGTCGGCTTTGGATATTGGAAGAGAGAGCAGGTTTCCCTGCTCTCTCTTCCAATATCCAAAGCAGTTTGCAATGACAGGACGGGAGCCGCGAGGCTCCCGTCCTGTCATTGCAAACAGCAGTGTCCCGGGGTAGGCACCCCGGGACACTGCAGCAGCCGGCCCTGGGGGTGGCGGTCCCCAGGGCCATCAAGGGCTCCAGGAGGGGGCCACGCGGCCCCTCTCCCATTCAGTTCACAGCCCCGGGAGGTGGTGGTCCCCGGGGCTCTGGGGTCCGTAACGGACCCCCATATTTAAATGTTTAGTGCCCCGGGGAGGTGGCGGTCCCCGGGGCGAGTGGGGGCTGGAGCCCCCCACACAGGTTTTTAATTAATAAAAAAAGCCCCGGGAAGTGGTGGTCCCGGGGCTGCGGGAGGGCTCAGAGCCCTCCCGCACCATTTAAAAAAGCCCCGGGGGTGGCGGTCTCCAGGGCTTGGGGGCCCTTTGAGGCCCCCACACATTAAATTATCCCCCCACCATGCCCCCGGGACTTGGGCCACCCGGGGCAAAATACAATCGAAGCGCGGAGACCGCGCTTCGATTTTTTTTCGGCAGGATTCGCGCACCCTGAGCGCATCCTGCCGATTTTTTGAAAAAAAAATTATTTTTTGCCCAGGGTGTCCTTGTGGGACCCCCTGAGCAAACCTAGGGGTCAGGGTGTTTCTACCCTGCCCCCTTTGTGCGCTTTGCGCACTTGTTTCTGTCCCTCGGTTCTACCGAGGGACAAAATGGCTGCCAACATTTCCTGAATCGGAATGTTGACAGCCAGCTGACAACCAATTAACATGCAGCTCGTGATCGGGAGGGTACGCGGACCCTACTCGGCCATAGATATCACTATCTTTTTACTTTTGATTTTCTCAGCAACTACTGAACGGATTTACACCATTTAACAAAAGGGTTCTTTCTGAACCAAGAACTACCTCTTTGCCAAATTTGGTGTAATTCCGTTCAGCAGTTCGGGCTGTAGCCGTGTCTAAAGTTTCCTATGGAAAATTGCATGGGGAAAACGCGTTTTGGGACCCCCTTTTTCTCGGCCCCCGCTTGACGAATCCCCCTAGACTTTCAGGGTAGGAGCGGACCGGAGCGGGCCACAAAGTTTGAAAATTTTGCGAAGATACGTCAACCGGTAAGAGAGTTATTTCAAATAGAATGTCGCGGATTTCCTATGGATAATAGGTTGTAACTATAACTATCTACTGGCGACCGCCAGTAGATAATATATATATATATATATATATATATATATATATATATATATATATATATATATATATATATATATTCACTGAAAAAACCATAGGTTTCAGGCTTGTTATAGTTAGGAATTAGCATTTTAAAAACCTTTGAAATTCACTGAAAAACCATAGGTTTCAGGCCTGTTATAGTTAGGGTTTAGCATTTAAAAACCTTTGAAATTCACTGAAAAAACCATAGGTTTTAGGGAAAGTTATAGTTAGTTGGACATTGCACTCGTACAAAACCCGTGAAATTCCCCCGTTATAGTTAGTTCAGCTAACTATAACTCGCACCCCCGCAATGCACTGCTGATGACGTCACATATTACATCACTCATGACATGGTCAGTGACATCACTCATGACATCACTGATGACATCATCCAGTGACTGTGTGTTTCTGTAAAGTTGAAATATGTTTAATATATATAGGGAAAGGCGTATTGAAGAATGAGTGGGTGTATAAGCGTCTGAATGGATGATTTAGTAGGTGCGTGACTGAGTCTATAAGTGAGTGATTAAATGTATCTTACTGGATGATTGGGGGAGTGACTAAACTGTGTGAATGTCTGTATCCGTCTGTCTGTTGTTGTGTAAGCAGCTGCATGGGTTTCTGACTAGCTAAATGAGTGTCTATATGGGTTATGGATTGGTTCTCTGAGTATCTATATGGGTGCCTCAGTGTTTGTGTGGGTGGGGTGTGTGTGACTCTGTGCATAGATGTGTGAGTGGGTGATTCACTGGGTGCATGGTTTCAACAGTGCGTCTGTGATGGACTGTATGGGTGGGTGAGTGTGTGTATGGGTGTGTTAGTGATTGAATGTATATCTCAGTGGTACATGTGTGAGTAACTACATATGTGAAAGGCAGTATATATGTGTGTTGGAGTATATAAATGGCTATAAGTGAGAGTGTGTGATTGTGAGAGTGGCTATATGGATGAGTGTGTGCTTGCATCAGTGATTGCATAGGAGCGTAAGAATGTGCTAGTATTTTTATGAATAAGTGAGCTGGTGTGTATAACTGTATAGGTGAGTAAATTGGAGTGTGATTAATTATTTGCATGACTGACTAGGTGTGTGAGTACCTCTATGGATGAGTTGCGTTGTGTGAGTGTTTATATAGGTGTATGAGTGCATATGATAGTCCTGTACGGAGTGACTGTAAGTATGAGTGACTGTACGGGTGAGTGAGTAGATGTGTGTGTGTAGACCTAAGAATCAGTGAGTGGGTATGTACTTATTGGTATTGGAGTGTGTATGGTTTTGAGAATGGCAGTCTGTAATTTAGAGTGGGTGTATCAAAAGTTATATTAGGGTGTGAGAAGATGCATTAAATTCTCACATGGATGATGTCATCAGTGATGTCATTTGAGATGTCATCAGTGATGTCATCAGTGATGTCACTGACCATGTCATGAGTGATGTAATATGTGACGTCATCAGCAGTGCATTGCGGGGCGCGAGTTATAGTTAGCTGAACTAACTATAACGGGGGAATTTCACGGGTTTTGTACGAGTGCAATGTCCAACTAACTATAACTTTCCCTAAAACCTATGGTTTTTTCAGTGAATTTCAAAGGTTTTTTAAATGCTAAACCCTAACTATAACAGGCCTGAAACCTATGGTTTTTTCAGTGAATTTCAAAGGTTTTTAAAATGCTAATTCCTAAGTATAACAAGCCTGAAACCTATGGTTTTTCAGTGAATTTCAAAGGTTTTTTAAATGCTAATTCCTAACTATAACATGTCTGAAACCTATGGTTTTTTTCAGTGAATTTCAAAGGTTTTGTAAATGACAATTTTTAAATGTATTAATTGTTATATTTATTTATTTTTATACTGATTTACTACATTTTTTTAAACTATTTATTTTTAGATATTTTATTTTTTAAATTACATTGTACATTACATTACAAAATATACTTTCTCAGAATGAATTACTTTAGTTTAAATACTTTGCAAATAGGCAATAGACTTTTAAGTACAGTAGTTACAGTTGTTGCAATGGGCAACACAATTTCAAACACAATGCAACATTGACCTCAATGTGAATTTCTAGCTAAATGCAATTAGTTACTTTATGGATTACTTTTTCTAACCACAGGACTGGATCCTAGATTCAGTCCTGGGACATCTCGTGTAAACAGTTGAGTAAAAGCGTTTTGGTTACAGTAGTGATTTTTAAGGAATATTATTGTATTTTAAAAGTTGACACTTAGAAACTTTTTCACATAGAATCACCAATGTTATCCTATGGGAGGAAATTCACTTAGCAGGTAAGTAGTGTTATCGTTACTTTTTCTTACTCAGTGGTGGATCCTGGATCCAGCACTGGTGCATCTCCTGTAAACAGTTGAAAGAATGCGTTTAAGTCATACAGGCGATTTTTAAGGAATATTTGTAGTTTGTGAAAATCAACACTTTGAAACTTTTCTGCTGAAAACCAGACAATGGATTCCTACGGAAGGAAATATAAGTTACTGGTAAGTACGGTTAAAATTACTTTTCAGGATCAGTACTGGGCTGAAAGATGCAGCACTGAGGTCTCTCCTGATAACAGGTGAGTAAATCGGAATTCGTATTTCGGCTGATTTTAGAGGAATATTATAAAGTTCCAAAACTCCACACTTAGAAGAATTTCCAAGTGAAACCAGTCAATGATATCCTATGGAAGGAAATTCAAGTTACTGGTAAGTACGGTTAAAATTACTTTTCAGGATCAGTACTGGGCTGAAAGATGCAGCACTGAGGTCTCTCCTGATAACAGGTGAGTAAATCGGAATTTGTAGTTCGGCTGATTTTAGAGGAATATTTGTATGTTTCAAAAATCGACACTTAGAAACTTTTTCAGCAAAAAGCAGACAATGATATCCTATGGAAGGAAATTCAAGTTACTGGTAAGTACGGTTAAAATTACTTTTCAGGATCAGTACTGGGCTGAAAGATGCAGCACTGAGGTCTCTCCTGATAACAGGTGAGTAAATCGGAATTCGTATTTCGGCTGATTTTAGAGGAATATTATAAAGTTTCAAAACTCCACACTTGGAAGAATTTCCAAGTGAAACCAGTCAATGATATCCTATGGAAGGAAATTCAAGTTACTGGTAAGTACGGTTAAAATTACTTTTCAGGATCAGTACTGGGCTGAAAGATGCAAGACTGAGGTCTCTCCTGATAACATGTGAAGAAAGAAGAAAAAACGCGCAGAAAGAAGCAAAAGAAATGCAGAAAGAAGCAACAGAAGTCCACAAAGACGAAGAAAAGTGCAGGAAGAAGAAAAAGATGTGCAGAAAGAACCAACAGAGGAGCAGAAAGAGGCCATGTTGCAAAATCATCCTGTGCCCACAACTTTTTCAGACAGGTACTGGTGGTAACTGACTCTGACTAACCAGAGTCAGTGCTATGCTAAAAGACACTTAGAATACAGTGAAAACACCTACATACACTAGGGAACACTATGCGTTGGGGTACCCCTGTGATTAGCATGACCTCCTCTGTAAGTCCCTAGTACATAATAGGGCAGGGGGATTAAAACTACCTCTTAAAACGCGTGTGCAAACGCGCCCCGTGGCGCGTTTTAAGTTGCGGGATTAAGTCCCCTTGAATCCTGAGGGTTCCTGGGGCCCAACTAGCCCCCAGGTACCTACAGTTAGGACCACAGAGCTGAGTTGCAGAGAGGCGTTCCGAGGCCACGCACCTTTTTCACCTCTCTGCAACGCAACTCTGTTGTGCTTACTGAAGGTACCTGGTGGGCTAGTTGGCCCCAGGGTCCCTCAGGATTCAAGGGGCGTGTTTGCGCACATGTCACCTGAGGCCCCGCCCCCTTCCTTCACCACTGTGCAAACGCGCCCCGTGGCGCGTTTTAGGTTGGGGGATTAGGTCACCTTGAATCCTGAGGGTCCCTGGGGCCCAACTAGCCCACCAAGTACTTCCAGTAAGCACCACAGGCCTGCGTTGCAACGCCTGTAACAAATTGTGTAGTTGTGTTTAGGTAATGAAGGGGGTCGTGCTGGGGGTAGTGTTTTAGGGTTTAGGGTAGTGCAGTGGTGTTTGTGTAGTGTAGGGGGTCATGCTGGGGGTAGATTTAGGGTTTAGGGTAGTGCAGTGGTGTTTGGATAGTGTAGGGAGTCGTGCTGGGGGAGTGTTTTAGGGTTTAGGGTATTGCAGTGGTGTTTGGGTAGTGTAGGGGGTTGTGCTGGGGGTAGTGTTTTAGGGTTTAGGGTAGTGCAGTGGTGTTTGGGTAGTGTAGGGGGTCGTGCTGGGGTTAGTGGTTTAGGGTTTAGGGTAGTGCAGTGGTGTTTGGGTAGTGTAGGGGGTACTGCTGGGGGTAGTGTTTTAGGGTTTAGGGTAGTGCAATGGTGTTTGGGTAGTGTAGGGGTACTGCTGGGGGTAGTGTTTTAGGGTTTAGGGTAATGCAGTGGTGTTTGGGTAGTGTAGGGGTTCGTGCTGGGGGTATTGTTTTAGGGTTTAGGGTAGTGCAGTGGTATTTGTGTAGTGTAGGGGGTAGTGTTTTAGGGTTTAGGGTAGTGCAGTGGTCTTTGTGTAGTGTAGGAGGTCGTGTTTTAGGGTTTAGGGTAGTGCAGTGGTGTTTGGGCAGTGTAGGGGTCGTGCTGGGGGTGGTGTTTCAGGGTTTAGGGCAGTGCAGTGGTGTTCGGGCAGTGTAGGGGGTCTTGCTGGGGGTGGTGTTTCAGGGTTTAGGGCAGTGCAGTGGTGTTTGGGTCGTGCAGGGGGTCAGGCTGGGGGAGTGTTTTAGGGTTTAGGGCAGTGCAGTGGTGTTTGGGTAGTGTAGGGGGTCATGCTGGGGGGAGTGTTTTAGGGTTTAGGGCAGTGCAGTGGTGTTCGGGCAGTGTAGGGGGTCGTGCTGGGGGAGTATTTTAGGGTTTAGGGTAGTGCAGTGGTGTTCGGGTAGTGTAGGGGTCGTGCTGGGGGTTGTGTTTCAGGGTTTAGGGCAGTGTAGTGGTGTTCGGGCAGTGTAGGGGGTCGTGCTGGGGCTGGTGTTTCAGGGTTTAGGGCAGTGCAGTGGTGTTCGGGCAGTGTAGGGGGTTATGCACGGGGTGGTGTTTCAGGGTTTAGGGCAGTGCAGTGGTGTTCGGGCAGTGTAGGGGGTCGTGCTGGGCTGGTGTTTCAGGGTTTAGGGCAGTGCAGTGGTGTTCGGGCAGTGTAGGGGTCTTGCTGGGGGTGGTGTTTCAGGGTTTAGGGCAGTGGTGTTCGGGCAGTGTAGGGGGTCTTGCTGGGGTTGATGTTTCAGGGTTTAGGGCAGTGCAGTGGTGTTCGGGCAGTGTAGGGGGTCTTGCTGTGGGTAGTTTTTCAGGGTTTAGGGCAGTGCAGTGCTGTTCGTGCAGTGTAGGGGGTCATGCTGGGGATGGTGTTTCATGGTTTAGGGCAGTGCAGTAGTGTTCAGGCAGTGTAGGGGGTCGTGCTGGGGTGGTGTTTCAGGGTTTTGGGCAGTGCAGTGGTGTTCGGGCAGTGTAGGTGGTCTTGCTGGGGCTGGTGTTTCCGGGTTTAGTGCAGTGGTGTTTCGGGCAGTGTAGGGGGTCTTGCTGGGGGTGGTGTTTCAGTGTTTAGGGCAGTGCAATGGTGTTCGCGCAGTGTAGGGGGTTTTGCTGGGGCTGATGTTTCAGCGTTTAGGGCAGCGCAGTGGTGTTCGGGCAGTGTAGGGGGTCTTGCTGGGGGTGGTGTTTCAGGGTTTAGGGCAGTGCAGTGGTGTTCGGGCAGTGTAGGGGGTCTTGCTGCGACTGGTGTTTCAGGGTTTATGGCAGTGCAGTGGTGTTCGGGCAGTGTAGGGGGTCTTGCTGGGGCTGGTGTTTCAGGGTTTAGGGTAGTGCAGTGGTGTTCGGGCAGTGTAGGGGGTCGTGCTGGGGCTGGTGTTTGAGGGTTTAGGGCAGTGCAGTGGTGTTCGGGCAGTATAGGGGGTCGTGCTGGGGCTGGTGTTTCAGGGTTTTGGGCAGAGCAGTGGTGTTCGGGCAGTGTAGGGGGTCGTGCTGGGGGTGGTGTTTTAGGGTTTAGGGCACTGCAGTGTTGTTCGGGGAGTGTAGGGGGTCTTGCTGGGGGTGGTGTTTCAGGGTTTAGGGCAGTGGTGTTCGGGCAGTGTAGGGGGTCTTGCTGGGGGTGATGTTTCAGGGTTTAGGGCAGTGCAGTGGTGTTCGGGCAGTGTAGGGGGTCTTGCTGGGGTAGTGTTTCAGGGTTTAGGGCAGTGCAGTAGTGTTCGTGCAGTGTAGGGGGTCATGCTGGGGGCGGTGTTTCAGGGTTTAGGGCAGTGCAGTTGTGTTTGGGCAGTGTAGGGGGTCGTGCAGGGGGTGGTGTTTCAGGGTTTAGGGCAGTGCAATGGTGTTCGGGCAGTGTAGGGGGTCGTGCTGGGGGTGGTGTTTCAGGGTTTAGGGCAGTGCAGTGGTGTTCGGGCAGTGTAGTGGGTCATGAAGGGGGTGGTGTTTCAGGGTTTAGGGCAGTGCAGTGGTGTTCGGGCAATGTAGGGGGTCGTGCTGGGGCTGGTGTTTCAGGGTTTAGGGCAGTGCAGTGGTGTTTGGGCAGTGTATGGGGTCTTGCTGGGGGTGGTGTTTCAGGGTTTAGGGCAGTGGTGTTCGGGCAGTGTAGGGGGTCTTGCTGGGGGTGATGTTTCAGGGTTTAGGGCAGTGCAGTGGTGTTTGGGCAGTGTAGGGGGTCTTGCTGGGGGTTGTGTTTCAGGGTTTAGGGCAGTGCAGGGGTGTTCGTGCAGTGTAGGGGGTCGTGCTGGGGATGGTGTTTCAGGGTTTAGGCCAGTGCAGTAGTGTTCGGGCAGAGTAGGGGGTCGTGCAGGGGGAATGGTGTTTCAGGGTTTAGGGCAGTGCAGTGGTGTTCGGGCAGTGTAGTGGGTCATGCAGGGGGTGGTGTTTCAGGGTTTAGGGCAGTGCAGTGGTGTTCGGGCAATGTAGGGGGTCGTGCTGGGGCTGGTGTTTCAGGGTTTAGGGCAGTGCAGTGGTGTTCGGGCAGTGTAGGGGGTCTTGCTGGGTGTGGTGTTTCAGGGTTTAGGGCAGTGGTGTTCGGGCAGTGTAGGGGGTCTTGCTGGGGGTGATGTTTCAGGGTTTCAGGCAGTGCAGTGGTGTTCGGGCAGTGTAGGGTGTCGTGCTGGGGGTGGTGTTTCAGGGTTTAGGGCAGTGCAGTGGTGTTCGGGCAGTGTAGGGGGTCGTGCACGGGGTGGTGTTTCAGGGTTTTAGGGCAGTGCAGTGGTGTTCGGGCAGTGTAGGGGGTTGTGCTGGGGCTGGTGTTTCAGGGTTTAGGGCAGTGCAATGGTGTTCTGGCAGTGTAGGGGTCATGCTGGGGCTAGTGTTTCACGGTTTAGGGCAGTGCAGTGGTGTTCGGGCAGTGTAGGGGGTCATGCTGGGGCTGGTGTTTCAGGGTTTAGGGCAGTGCAGTGGTGTTCGTGCAGTGTAGGTGGTCGTGCTGGGGCTGGTGTTTCAGGGTTTAGGGCAGTGCAGTGGTGTTCGGGCAGTGTAGGGGGTCATGCTGGGGCTGGTGTTTCAGGGTTTAGGGCAGTGCAGTGGTGCTCAGGCAGTGTAGGGGTCGTGCTGGGGGTGGTGTTTATGGGTTTAGGGTAGTGCAGTGGTTTTCGGGCAGTGTAGGGGGTCGTGCTGGGGCTGGTGTTTCAGGGTTTAGGGCAGTGGAGTGGTGTTCAGGCAGTGTAGGGGGTCGTGCTGGGGCTGGTGTTTTAGGGTTTAGGGCAGTGCAGTGGTGTTCGGGCAGTGTAGGGGGTCTTGCTGGGGGTAGTTTTTCAGGGTTTAGGGCAGTGCAGTGGTGTTCGTGCAGTGTAGGGGGTCGTGCTGGGGATGGTGTTTCATGGTTTAGGGCAGTGCAGTAGTGTTCAGGCAGTGTAGGGGGTCGTGCTGGGGCTGGTGTTTCAGGGTTTAGGGCAGTGCAGGCAGTGGTGCTCGGGCAGTGTAGGGGGTCGTGCTGGGGGTGGTGTTTCTGGGTTTAGGGTAGTGCAGTGGTGTTCGGGCAGTGTTGGGGTTCGTGCTGGGGCTGGTGTTTCAGGGTTTAGGGCAGTGCAGTGGTGTTCGGGCAGTGTAGGGGGTCATGCTGGGGCTGGTGTTTCAGTGTTTTGGGCAGAGCAGTGGTGTTCGGGCAGTGTAGGGGGTCGTGCTGGGGGTGGTGTTTCAGGGTTTAGGGCAGTGCAGTGGTGTTCGAGTAGTGTAGGGGGTCGTGCTGGGGGTGGTGTTTCAGGGTTTAGGGCAGTGGTGTTTGGGCAGTGTAGGGGGTCTTGCTGGGGGTGATGTTTCAGGGTTTAGGGCAGTGCAGTGGTGTTCGGGCAGTGTAGGGGGTCTTGCTGGGGGCAGTGTTTCAGGGTTTAGGGAAGAGAAATGGTGTTCAGGCAGTGTAGGGGGTTGTGTTGGAGGTGGTGTTTCAGGCTTTAGGGCAGTGCAGTGGTATTCGGGCAGTGTAGGGGGTCTTGCTGGGGGTGGTGTTTCAGGTTTTAGGGGAGTGCAGTGGTGTTTGGGTCGTGCAGGGGGTCATGCTGGGGGGAGTGTTTTAGGGTTTAGGGCAGAGCAATGGTGTTCAGGCAGTGTAGGGGGTTGTGTTGGAGGTGGTGTTTCAGGCTTTAGGGCAGTGCAGTGGTGTTCAGGCAGTGTAGGGGGTTGTGCTGGGGGTGGTGTTTCAGGGTTTAGGGCAGTGCAGTGGTGTTCGGGCAGTGTAGGGGGTCGTGCAGGGGCTGGTGTTTCAGGGTTTAGGGCAGTGCAGTGGTGTTCGGGCAGTGTAGGGGGTCGTGCTGGGGGTGGTGTTTCAGGGTTTAGGGCAGTGCAGTGGTGTTTGGGCAGTGTAGGGGGTCGTGCTGGGGGTGGTGTTTCTGGGTTTAGGGCAGTGTAGTGGTGTTCGGGCAGTGTAGGGGGTCGTGCAGGGGGTGGTGAGTCAGGGTTTAGGGCAGTGCAGTGGTGTTCGGGGAGTGTAGGGGTCATGCTGGGGGTAGAGTTTTAGGGTTTAGGGCAGTGCAGTGGTGTTCGGGCAGTGTAGGGGGTCGTGCAGGGGGTGGTGTTTCAGGGTTTAGGGCAGTGCAATGGTATTCGGGCAGTGTAGGGGTCGTGCTGGGGGTGGTATTTCAGGGTTTAGGGCAGTGCAGCGGTGTTCGGGCAGTGTAGGGTGTCGTGCTGGGGGTGGTGTTTCAGGGTTTTGGGCAGTGCAGTGGTGTTCGGGCAGTGTAGGTGGTCTTGCTGGGGCTGGTGTTTCCGGGTTTAGTGCAGTGGTGTTTGGGCAGTGTAGGGGGTCTTGCTGGGGGTGGTGTTTCAGGGTTTAGGGTAGTGCAATGGTGTTCGCGCAGTATAGGGGGTCTTGCTGGGGCTGATGTTTCAGCGTTTACGGCAGCGCAGTGGTGTTCGGGCAGTGTAGGGGGTCTTGCTGGGGGTGGTGTTTCAGGGTTTAGGGCAGTGCAGTGGTGTTCGGGCAGTGTAGGGGGTATTGCTGGGGCTGGTGTTTCAGGGTTTAGGGCAGTGCAGTGGTGTTCGGGCAGTGTAGGGGGTCTTGCTGGGGCTGGTGTTTCAGGGTTTAGGGTAGTGCAGTGGTGTTCGGGCAGTGTAGGGGGTCGTGCTGGGGCTGGTGTTTGAGGGTTTAGGGCAGTGCAGTGGTGTTCGGGCAGTGTAGGGGGTCGTGCTGGGGCAGGGGGTTTCAGGGTTTAGGGCAGTGCAGTGGTTTTCAGGCAGTGTAGGGGGTCGTGCTGGGGCTGGTGTTTCAGGGTTTAGGGCAGTGCAGTGGTGTTCGGGCAGTGTAGGGGGTCTTGCTGGGGCTGGTATTTCAGGGTTTAGGGTAGTGCAGTGGTGTTCGGGCAGTGTAGGGGGTCGTGCTGGGGCTGGTGTTTGAGGGTTTAGGGCAGTGCAGTGGTGTTCGGGCAGTGTAGGGGGTCGTGCTGGGGCTGGTGTTTTGAGGGTTTAGGGCAGTGCAGTGGTGTTCGGGCAGTGTAGGGGGTCGTGCTGGGGCTGGTGTTTCAGGGTTTTGGGCAGAGCAGTGGTGTTCGGGCAGTGTAGGGGGTCGTGCTGGGGGTGGTGTTTTAGGGTTTATGGCACTGCAGTGTTGTTCGGGCAGTGTAGGGGGTCTTGCTGGGGGTGGTGTTTCAGGGTTTAGGGCAGTGGTGTTCGGGCAGTGTAGTGGGTCATGCAGGGGGTGGTGTTTCAGGGTTTAGGGCAGTGCAGTGGTGTTCGGGCAATGTAGGGGGTCGTGCTGGGGCTGGTGTTTCAGGGTTTAGGGCAGTGCAGTGGTGTTCGGGCAGTGTAGGGGGTCTTGCTGGGGGTGGTGTTTCAGGGTTTAGGGCAGTGGTGTTCGGGCAGTGTAGGGGGTCTTGCTGGGGGTGATGTTTCAGGGTTTAGGGCAGTGCAGTGGTGTTCGGGCAGTGTAGGTGGTCGTGCTGGGGCTGGTGTTTCAGGGTTTAGGGCAGTGCAGTGGTGTTCGGGCAGTGTAGGGGGTCATGCTGGGGCTGGTGTTTCAGGGTTTAGGGCAGTGCAGTGGTGCTCAGGCAGTGTAGGGGGTCGTGCTGGGGGTGGTGTTTATGGGTTTAGGGTAGTGCAGTGGTGTTCGGGCAGTGTAGGGGGTCGTGCTGGGGCTGGTGTTTCAGGGTTTAGGGCAGTGCAGTGGTGTTCGGGCAGTGTAGGGGGTCGTGCTGGGGCTTGTGTTTCAGGGTTTTGGGCAGAGCAGTGGTGTTCGGGCAGTGTAGGGGGTCGTGCTGGGGGTGGTGTTTCAGGGTTTAGGGCAGTGCAGTGGTGTTCGGGCAGTGTAGGGGGTCTTGCTGGGGGTGGTGTTTCATGGTTTAGGGCAGTGGTGTTCGGGCAGTGTAGGGGGTCTTGCTGGGGGTGATGTTTCAGGGTTTAGGGTAGTGGAGTGGTGTTTGGGCAGTGTCGGGGGTCTTGCTGGGGATAGTGTATCAGGGTTTAGGGCAGTGCAGTGGTGTTTGGGCAGTGTAGGGGGCCGTGCTGGGGTGGTGTTTCAGGGTTTAGGGCAGTGCAGTGGTGTTCGGGCAGTGTAGGGGGTCATGAATGGGGTGGTGTTTCAGGGTTTAGGGCAGTGCAGTGGTGTTCGGCAGTGTAGGGGGTCATGCTGGGGGTGGTGTTTCAGGGTTTAGGGCAGTGCAGTGGTGTTCGAACAGTGTAGGGGGTCGTGCAGGGGCTGGTGTTTCAAGGTTTAGGGCAGTGCAGTGGTGTTCGGACAGTGTAGGGGTCGTTCTGGGGGTAGTGTTTTAGGGTTTAGGGTAGTGCAGTGGTGCTTGTGTAGTGTAGGGGGTCGTGCTGGGGGTAGTGTTGTAGGGTTTAGGGTAGTGCAGTGGTGTTCGGGCAGTGTAGGGGGTCTTGCTGGGGGTGGTGTTTCAGGATTTAGGGCAGTGGTGTTCGGGCAGTGTAGGGGGTCTTTCTGGGGCTGATGTTTCAGGGTTTAGGGCAGTGCAGTGGTGTTCGGGCAGTGTAGGGGGTCTTGCTGGGGGTAGTGTTTCAGGGTTTAGGGCAGTGCAGGGGTGTTCGGGCAGTGTAGGGGGTCGTGCACGGGGTGGTGTTTCAGGGTTTAGGGCAGTGCAGTAGTGTTCGGGCAGGGTAGGGGGTTGTGCTGGGGATGGTGTTTCAGGGTTTAGGGCAGTGCAGTAGTGTTCGGGCAGTGTAGGGGGTCGTGCAGGGGGAATGGTGTTTCAGGGTTTAGGGCAGTGCAGTGGTGTTCGGGCAGTGTAGGGTGTCGTGCTGGGGGTGGTGTTTCAGGGTTTAGGGCAGTGCAGTGGTGTTCGGGCAGTGTAGGGGGTCGTGCACGGGGTGGTGTTTCAGGGTTTAGGGCAGTGCAGTAGTGTTCGGGCAGTGTAGGGGGTTGTGCTGGGGCTGGTGTTTCAGGGTTTAGGGCAATGCAATGGTGTTCTGGCAGTGTAGGGGTCGTGCTGGGGCTAGTGTTTCACGGTTTAGGGCAGTGCAGTGGTGTTCGGGCAGTGTAGGGGGTCATGCTGGGGCTGGTGTTTCAAAGGTTTAGGGCAGTGCAGTGGTGTTCGTGCAGTGTAGGTGGTTGTGCTGGGGCTGGTGTTTCAGGGTTTAGGGCAGTGCAGTGGTGTTCAGGCAGTGTAGGGGGTCATGCTGGGGCTGGTGTTTCAGGGTTTAGGGCAGTGCAGTGGTGCTCAGGCAGTGTAGGGGGTCGTGCTGGGGGTGGTGTTTCTGGGTTTAGGGTAGTGCAGTGGTGTTCGGGCAGTGTAGGGGGTCGTGCTGGGGCAGGTGTTTCAGGGTTTAGGGCAGTGCAGTGGGGTTCGGGCAGTGGAGGGGGTCGTGCTGGGGCTGGTGTTTCAGGGTTTTGGGCAGAGCAGTGGTGTTCGTGCAGTGTAGGGGGTCGTGCTGGGGGTGGTGTTTCAGGGTTTAGGGCAGTGCAGTGGTGTTCCGGCAGTGTAGGGGGTCGTGCTGGGGGTGGTGTTTCAGGGTTTAGGGCAGTGGTGTTCGGGCAGTGTAGGGGGTCTTGCTGGGGGTGATGTTTCAGGGTTTAGGGCAGTGGAGTGGTGTTTGGGCAGTGTAGGGGGTCTTGCTGGGGATAGTGTTTCAGGGTTTAGGGCAGTGCAGTGGTGTTTGGGCAGTGTAGGGGGCCCTGCTGGGGGTGGTGTTTCAGGTTTTAGGGCAGTGCAGTGGTGTTCGGGCAGTGTAGGGGGTCGTGAAGGGGGTGGTGTTTCAGGGTTTAGGGCAGTGCAGTGGTGTTCGGGCAGTGTAGGGGGTCATGCTGGGGGTGGTGTTTCAGGGTTTAGGGCAGTGCAGTGGTGTTCGAACAGTGTAGGGGGTCGTGCAGGGGCTGGTGTTTCAAGGTTTAGGGCAGTGCAGTGGTGTTCGGGCAGTGTAGGGGGTCGTTCTGGGGGTAGTGTTTTAGGGTTTAGGGTAGTGCAGTGGTGCTTGTGTAGTGTAGGGGGTCGTGCTGGGGGTAGTGTTTTAGGGTTTAGGGTAGTGCAGTGGTGTTTGTGTAGTGTAGGGGGTCATGTTTTAGGGTAGTGCAGTGGTGTTTGGGTAGTGTAGGGGGCCGTGCTGGGGGTATTGTTTTAGGATTTAGGTTAGTGCAGTGGTGTTTGGTTAGTGTAGGGGATCGTGCTGGGGGTACTGTTTTAGGGTTTAGGGTAGTGCAGTGGTGTTTGTGTAGTGTAGGGGGTCATGCTGGGGGTAGTGTTTTAGGGTTTAGGATAGTGCAGTGGTGCTTGTGTAGTGTAGGGAGTCGTGCTGGGGTAGTGTTTTAGGGTTTAGAGTAGTGCAGTAGTGTTTTTGTAGTGTAGGGGGTCATGTTTTAAGATGCAACGCTCCAATACCTGACCAGTCTGCACTACATAAAACTGCAAAAAAACTAAAAATAAAAAGTGTTTTGCACACTTTTGTCATTGGGCTATATGTGGGCTACATCTGGGTAATATTTGTGCTACATTTGGGCTCTTTTTTCTCTGGTGGCCATCTTGGAAGACTTCTTTGTTATGAAGTTTCCTAATTTCCTCATTTACTGCAGTCTCCTCAGTAGGAAATGCTTTCAGTTTTTTACTTTGATTCCATCAAGAAGGCATTCAGATGTGTCTCACATTTGCCATAAATTCAGAATGTTAGCACTCTAGTTGCTCATTAGATCACTGTACTAAAGCTACTGCTCACCAGGGAGTTAACTGGAAGTCTGCTGCTGGTATTGAAAGTGATTGTTTCAGTCTGCATGTCAGAATTTTCTAATGAAATAGAAGAGGATTTGAGATCTCACTTAAAACATGCCCTCATTTTTCTTTCTGCAGCACTAACCATAATTTCTATTTAAAAAAGAACCCCCTCATTGTGTTCCTTTATAAATTTAATGTTTTAAGTATTAACGGTTTATTCCAATCAAGATGGCTTCCGGTGTGCCATACTTTTGTCATAAGTAAGGCTGTTAGCGCTCTAGTTGTTCTTTAGAACACTCTGGGAAGCTGCAGTAGAACACAAAGGCATCAACTGGCAGGCTGCTCCTGTTGGAATATAACAGGAAGATATTTGAGATCTCACTTGAAACATGTCCTAATTTTTCTTTCTATAGCACTAACCATAATTTCTATGACAAAATGAACCCCATCATTTTGTTCCTTTTTAAATTAAATGTTTTAAGTGTTACCAGTTTATTCCAATCAAGATGGCTTCAGGTGTGCCATACTTTTGTCATAAGTAAGGCTGTTAGCACTCTAGTTGTTCTTTAGAACACTCTGGGAAGCTGCAGTAGAACACAAAGGAATCAACTGACAGTCTCTGTCCTTGTTGGATGTACATGTTTTACTGAGAATGTCAGACTTCATTCTCACATGACTGAGAAAGATAATGTGAATTTACAGAAAATATGCTCTCATTTTAGCTTCTGGAGCACCTTCCAAAACTGTATGTGACAAGCATGTGAAAATAGTTTTCTCTCAAACATGATTGATGATATCCCAGCAGAAGGATTTTCACAGGGTAAAATCACCTTAGAACACACCACAATTCCTGAAATTAGTATGGTACCATCAACAAATGAATTCTAATGTAACTAAAGTCTGTTATCACCCTTAATAGTTCTCCTTTTGGTAACCCTCAAAATCTTTGATTCACTACAAGGCATTTCAATGGGGTACTATCATGTATATTGGTCTCAAAATGGCTGCCAGCAATTCCAGGATGAAGTGCTGACAGCCAATCAGATCTCACGATGACATGTGTGGTTAGGCTCCGCCCAGATATATATGTGTTTTTACTTTTGATTTTCTCAGCAACTACTGAACGGATTTACACCATTTAACAAAAAGGGTTCTTTCTGAACCAAGAACTACCTCTTTGCCAAATTTGGTGTAATTCCGTTCAGCAGTTCGGGCTGTAGCCTTGCATAAAGTTTCCTATGGGAAATTGATTTTTGACTCTTATTTTTTAATTTCTCCGCAACTACTGAACGGATTTACACCATTTAACAAAAGGGTTCTTTCTGAACCAAGAACTACCTCTTTGCCAAATTTGGTGTAATTCCGTTCAGCAGTTCGGGCTGTAGCCGTGTCTAAAGTTTCCTATGGGAAAATGAATGGGAAAAACACGTTTTGGGACCCCCTTTTTCTCGGCCCCCACTTGATGAATCACCCCGAGACTTTCAGGGTAGGAGCGGACCGGAGCGGGCCATAAAGTTTGAAAATTTTGCGAAGATTCGTCAACCGGCAAGAGAGTTATTTCAAATAGAATGTCGCGGATTTCCTATGGAAAATAGGTCCTAACTATAACTATCTACTGGCGACCGCCAGTAGATATATATATATATATATATATATATATATATATATATATATATATATATATATATATATATATATATATATATATATATATTATCTACTGGCGGTCACAAGTAGATAGTTATAGTTAGGACCTAGTTTCCATAGGAAACTAATTTTTTATTTTCTCAATATCTTTGTGGCGCCGGTTGACGAATCTTTGCAAAATTTTCAAAACTCGTAGCCCGCTCCGGTCAGCTCCTGTCTTGAAAGTTTCGGGGTGATTCGGCAAGCGGGGGCTGAGAAAAAAGGGGGTTCCCAAAACGTGTTTTCTCCATGTTAATTCCCATAGGAAACTTTAGACACGGCTACACCCCAAACTGCTGAACGGAATTACACCAAATTTGGCAAAAAGGTAGCCCTTGGTTCAGAAAGAGACCTTTTTTTTAAATGTTGTAAATCCGTTCAGTAGTTCCTGAGAAATTTAAAAAAATAGAGGTCGGAAAATCAATTTCCCATTAGAAACTTTAGACACGGTTACAGCTGAAACTGCTAAACGGAATTACACCAAATTTGGCAAAAAGGTAGCCCTTGGTTCAGAAAGAGACCTTTTTTTAAATGGAGTAAATCGAGCTCCCCCCACATACCCTGGGGACCGCCACCTCCCAAAGGCACTAAATGCTTATTTGGGGGTCCGTTACGGACACCCGAGGCCCGGGGACCGCCACCTCCCCGGGGCTGTGCATGTGATGGGAGGGGGCTGCGCGGCCCCCCTCATGGAGCCTGTGATGGCCCTGGGGACCACCACTCCCCAGGCCCAGCTCCTGCAGTGTCCCGGGGTGCCCACTGTGGTCCTTTTTGAATGTACCTGGTGGGCTAGTTGGGCCTTAGGGACCCTCAGGATTCAAGGGGACTTAATCTCCCAACTTAAAACGCGCCACGGGCGCGTTTGCACACTTGTCACATCAGGCCGCACCCGCTCCCTTCACCACTGTGCAAACAGGCCCTCTGGCGCATTGTAAGTTGGGGGATTAAGTCCCCATGAATCCTGAGGGTCCCTTGGGTCCAACTACCCCACTAGGTACCTCCAGTAAGCGCCACAGAGCTGCGTTGCAGAGAGATGTAAAGAGGGGAGTGGCCTTGGACCACCTCTCTGCAACGCAGCTCTGTGGCACTTACTGGAGGTACCTGGTGGGCTAGTTGGCCCCCAGGGACCCTCAGGATTCAAGGGAATTAATCCCCAACTTAAAACCCGCCAGGGGCGCGTTGGCACAGTGGTGAAGGGAGGGGTGGGCCTGATGTGACATGTGTGTACTTATCCAATCACTCCGCCAAAACCCAAGCACTTATAAATTCACCATGCACTCTCCTTGCAGTATTCTAATCATCCAGTTAGTACCCATGCACTCATGCAATGACCCATGCACTAACTCATGCACTGCTACAATACTCTGAGCCCTACTGATGCAGTCCAGCCATCGCCCTGTCACTACCCATGCACTCCTCCTATCACCCAGCGAGCACCATGTACTTATCCAATCACTCCGCCAAAACCCAAGCACTTACAAATTCACCATGCACTCTCCTTGCATTACTCTAATCATCCAGTCAGTACCCATGCACTCATGCAATGACCCATGCACTAACTCATGCACTGCTACAATACTCTGAGCCCTACTGATGCAGTCCAGCCATTGCCCTGTCACTACCCATGCACTCCTCCGATCACCCAGCGAGCACCATGTACTTATCCAATCACTCCGCCAAAACACAAGCACTTATAAATTCACCATGCACTCTCCTTGCAGTACTCTAATCATCCAGTCACTACCCATGTACTCATGCAATGACCCAGGCACTAACACATGCACTGCTACAATGCCCTGAGCACTACTGATGCAGTCCAGCCATCGCCCTGTCACTACCCATGCACTCCTCCAATCACCCAGCGAGCACCATGTACTTATCCAATCACTCCGCCAAAACACAAGCACTTATTAATTCACCATGCATTCTCCTTGCAGTACTCTAATCATCCAGTCACTACCCATGTACTCATGCAATGACGCAGGCACTAACACATGCACTGCTACAATCCCCTGAGGACTACTGATGTAGTCCAGCCATCTCCTTGTCACTACCCATGCACACCTCCAATCACCCAACCAGTTCCATGTCCTTATCCAATCACTCCGCCAAAACACAAGCGTTTATAAATTCACCATCCACTCTCCTTGCAGTACTCTAATCATCCAGTCAGTACCCATGTACTCATCCAATGACCCAGGCACTAACTCATGGCAAATACAGAGGAGGTCATGCTAATCACAGGGGTACCCCAACGCATAGTGTTCCCTAGTGTATGTAGGTGTTTTTACTGTATTCTAAGTGTGTTTTAGCATATCACTGGCTCTAGGGCCGGTTAGTCAAAGTCAGTTACCACCAGTACCCGTCAGCAAAAAGTTGGGGGCACAGGGGGACTTTCTGCTCCTCTGTTGGTTCTTTCTGCACATCTCTTGCTTCTTCTTGCACTTTTCTTTGTCTTTCTGGACTTCTGTTGCCTCTTTCTGTATTTGTCTTGCTTCTTTGTGCGCTTTTCTTCCTCTTTCTTCACATGTCCTACCTTTGTAGGCATAGTTAGAAATTTGCATTTAAAAAACCTTTGAAATTCACTGAAAAAACCATAGGTTTCAGGGACGTTATAGTTAGAAATTAACATTTAAAAAACCTTTGAAATTCACTGAAAAAACCATAGGTTTCAGGTACGTTATAGTTAGAAATTAGCATTTAAAAAACCTTAGAAATTCACTGAAAAACCACAGGTTTCAGGGACGTTATAGTTAGTTGGACATTTCACTCGTACAAAACCAGAGAAATTCCCCGTTATAGTTAGTTCAGCTAACTATAACTTGCGCCCCCGCAATGCACTGCTGATGACGTCACATATTACATCATTCATGACATGGTCAGTGACATCACTGATGACATCTCAAATAACATCAGTGATGACATCACTGACGACATCATCCAGTGACTGTGTGTTTCTGTAATTTTTTAAATATGTTTTATATATATTCCAAGGTGTATGGAAGAATGAGTGGGTGTATAAGTGTCTGGATGGAGGATTTAGTAGGTGAGTGACTGACTGTATAAGTGAGTGATTAAATGTGTCTTACTGAATGCATGGGTTAGTGACTAGACTGTGTGAATGTCTGTATTAGTCTGTCTGTTGTTGTGTAAGCTGCTGCATGGGTTGGTCAGTAGCTACATCAGTGTCTATATAGGTTATTGATTGGTTGTCTGAGTATTTTTGGGGGAGATTGAGTGTATGGGTGGGTGGGTGGGAGGTGTGTGACTCTGTGCATAGATGTGTGAGTGGTTGATTCACTGGGTGTATAGGTTCAAGAGTGCATGTGGAAACAGCTGTAAGGGTGCGTGAGTGTGTGTATCGGTGTCTTGGTGAGTGAATGAATGTCTGAGTGGTACATGTCCAAGTAACTACATATGTAAAAGGCAGTGTATGTGAGAGTTGAAGTATATAAAGAACTCTACATGATAGTCAGTGATTGTGAGACTGGCTGTATAGATCAGTGTGTACTTGTATAACTGATTATATAACACAGTACGTATGCATTAGTATCTGTATGAATAAGTGAGGTGGTGTGTGTATAATTGTACAAGTGAGTAAATGGGAGTGTGATAGATTCTTAGCATGACTGAGTAGGTGTGTGATTAACTGCATGGATGAGTGGCGGTGTGTGATTGTCTGCTTAGGTGTATGAGTGCATATGATAGTGTTGTATTGATGAGTGACTGCATGTATGATTTATTGTATGGATGAATGAGTGGATGTGTGTGTAGACCTAGCAATCAGTGAGTGCGTATGTAGTAACTGGTATTGGTGTGTCAATGATCTAGAAAATGGTAGTCTGTATTTTACAGTGGGTGTATCAAAGGTTATATTAGAGTGTGAGGAGGTGCATCAGATTTTCACGTGGATGATGTCGTCAGTGATGTCATCAGTGATGTCATCAGTGATGTCATTTGAGATGTCATCAGTGATGTCATCAGTGATGCCACTGACCATGTCATGAATGATGTAATATGTGACGTCATTAGCAGTGCATTGCGGGGGCGTGAGTTATAGTTAGCTGAACTAACTATAACGGTGGAATTTCTATTGTTTTGTACGAGTGAAATGTCCAACTAACAATAACGTGCCTGAAACCTATGGTTTTTTCAGTGAATTTCTAAGGTTTTTTAAATGCTCATTTCTAACTATAACGTGCCTGAAACCTATGGTTTTTTCAGTGAATTTCAATGGTTTTTTAAATGCTAATTTGTAACTACAATGTCCCTGAAACCTATATTGTTTTTAAGTACATTTTAAAAAGACGTGCATACTTTTTGTAGTGAAAAACTAACTGTAACAGTAGTCTGTTATAAGTTATAATTTAACAATGTTTAAAACTTAATTAGCACTAATTAACATATAAGTGTGGAAAAAGTGTGACGCAGCAGCTATGATACCTGACTTAGAACAACAGCGTTCACAGTTCGATTCCCGGCTCCAGCAGCACGTTAGCCCACCACTATGTCACTGTGGGCAATACCTTGCTTAATCTTCCCGACGCCCCGAGCGCCGAGACACCTCTCTGGAGGTAGCTATATGCTTTACAAATGCTAAAACAACAATTGATGGACAGAATGCAGAACAATGTCATACATTCACCCCAGTACAGAGATCTGGGCCTAAATCCATCGTTTTTTGCTCACCATGCCATTCCAGTTTGAACCCAGCCATATGCAAATCAGTCTTGACCCTGTGCCCTATGGGAACAGTCCAGCCCGAACTGCCAGGCCAGGTCCTCCCCGGACTGGAAACAAGCATCCTAGGACCGGTTTTGGGGTTTCACCCTCTTCAGCCAGGATAGCTTGACTCCAGCGGCATGGAGAGCACGGGACCCACGTCTGGGCATACCCGTCCCACTCGGGTGACAAATGCAAAAACAACAATTGATGGACAGAATGCAGAACAATGTCATACATTCACCCCAGTACAGAGATCTGGGCCTAAATCCATCGGTTTTTTGCTCACCATGCCATTCCAGTTTGAACCCAGCCATATGCAAATCAGTCTTGACCCTGTGCCCTATGGGAACAGTCCAGCCCGAACTGCCAGGCCAGGTCCTCCCTGGACTGGAAACAAGCATCCTAGGACCGGTTTCGGGGTTTCACCCCTCTTCAGCCAGGATAGCTTGACTCCAGCGGCACCACTACGCCACTGGAGTCAAGCTATCCTGGCTGATGAAGGCTGATAGCCTGAAACCGGTCCTAGGATGCTTGATTCCGGTCCAGGGAAGACATGGCTTGGCAGTTCGGTCTGGACTGTTCCCATGAGGCACAGGGTCAAGACTGATTTGCATATGGCTATGTCTGAACTGGGGTGGCGTGGTGAAGCAAAATAACGATGGATTAAACCCAGATCTGTGACTGGGGGTGAATGTTTGCCAATGTGCAGCATTCCGTCCATCATCTTGTGTGTTTTGCATTTCGCCCTAAGTGGGAAGGGTATGCCCAGACATGGGTCCCGTGCTCACTACGCCACGGGAGTCAAGCTATCCTGGCTGATGAAGGCTGATAGCCTGAAACCGGTCCTAGGATGCTTGATTCCGGTCCAGGGAAGACATGGCTTGGCAGTTCGGTCTGGACTGTTCCCATGAGGCACAGGGTCAAGACTGATTTGCATATGGATATGTCTGAACTGGGGTGGCGTGGTGTAGCAAAATAACGATGGATTAAACCCAGATCTGTGACTGGGGGTGAATGTTTGCCAATGTGCAGCATTCCGTCCATCATCTTGTGTGTTTTGCATTTCGCCCTAAGTGGGAAGGGTATGCCCAGACGTGGGTCCCGTGCTCACTACGCCACTGGAGTCAAGCTATCCTGGCTGATGAAGGCTGATAGCCTGAAACCGGTCCTAGGATGCTTGATTCCGGTCCAGGGAAGACATGGCTTGGCAGTTCGGTCTGGACTCTTCCCATGAGGCACAGGGTCAAGACTGATTTGCATATGGCTATGTCTGAACTGGGGTGGCGTGGTGAAGCAAAATAACGATGGATTAAACCCAGATCTGTGACTGGGGGTGAATGTTTGCCAATGTGCAGCATTCCGTCCATCATCTTGTGTGTTTTGCATTTCGCCCTAAGTGGGAAGGGTATGCCCAGACGTGGGTCCCATGCTCACTACGCCACGGGAGTCAAGCTATCCTGGCTGAGGAAGGCTGATAGCCTGAAACCGGTCCAAGGATGCTTGATTCCGGTCCAGGGAAGACATGGCTTGGCAGTTCGGTCTGGACTGTTCCCATGAGGCACAGGGTCAAGACTGATTTGCATATTGCTATGTCTGAACTGGGGTGGCGTGGTGAAGCAAAATAACGATGGATTAAACCCAGATCTGTGACTGGGGGTGAATGTTTGCCAATGTGCAGCATTCCGTCCATCATCTTGTGTGTTTTGCATTTCGCCCCAAGTGGGAAGGGTATGCCCAGACGTGGGTCCCTTGCTCACTACGCCACTGGAGTCAAGCTATCCTGGCTGATGAAGGCTGATAGCCTGAAACCGGTCCTAGGATGCTTGATTCCGGTCCAGGGAAGACATGGCTTGGCAGTTCGGTCTGGACTTTTCCCATGAGGCACAGGGTCAAGACTGATTTGCATATGGCTATGTCTGAACTGGGGTGGCGTGGTGAAGCAAAATAACTATGGATTAAACCCAGATCTGTGAATGGGGGTGAATGTTTGCCAATGTGCAGCATTCCGTCCATCATCTTGTGTGTTTTGCATTTCGCCCCAAGTGGGAAGGGTATGCCCAGACGTGGGTCCCGTGCTCACTACGCCACTGGAGTCAAGCTATCCTGGCTGATGAAGGCTGATAGCCTGAAACCAGTCCTAGGATGCTTGATTCCGGTCCAGGGAAGACATGGCTTGGCAATTCGGTCTGGACTGTTCCCATGAGGCACAGGGTCAAGACTGATTTGCATATGGCTATGTCTGAACTGGGGTGGCGTGGTGAAGCAAAATAACGATGGATTAAACCCAGATCTGTGACTGGGGGTGAATTTTTGCCAATGTGCAGCATTCCGTCCATCATCTTGTCGGTTTTGCATTACAAATGCTGGCATTTTTTAAATTTAAAACTATAGTGATGAGAAATATTAGCACGTATTTTTTTTTCTATTCTGAACGATATTTTTTTTTTGTTTTCTATTTAGAATTACAGCAATTAATAGATGTTTTTAGTCACGAGAAAGGAAATGACACGGTTTACCGGGTAACAGTTTTTAAGGTCTCCAACGTATGTACATATTAAGGAGCTTATACGTGTGAGGATCGAAATCGAAACCTTTACCGCTTCACATTTTGTAACTTTTCACAACACGTGCACAAGTTAAACAGTGAAAACGTGAGCACGTGTCAACTGTAAAAGGTGACATCTAAATGGGCGGAGCCGCATGTTCCTTCTATAGACTACTCAATAACCAAAAAGTATATAAACCACACCCGTTGTTCGATTCGTTTTGTTTTTGCGAGTTATTTACGCGTGTCCATTCTGTGATGCAGATTCCGTTTTCTAGCATTGAATTCTTCTTTTGCGACAACAAAACATATTACGGAGTTGTAAGTTGTTTGATTATGGCATAGTAGATATTTATAATACGTAGCTATTTGTGAATATTTAAAGATTTGTATTTAGAAAAAAATGTTTCTGGTTGTATTTGCTATTTATATGTAACGTGAGCAGCTTGTATTCAGAAACAGACAAAATAGAGGAAACACTATTCCTTTTCTGGATCATTTGAGCTCATATAGTGTCACTTTGTATATTATAATATTGACACTATACTTGACCTCAGAGGTGTTGGTGACCCGTGGGCGCGAAGACTAAAGATTTATAAGTAACGTCAGCAGCTTCTGGTTCTTACTCTGTTTCCCCCTTGGGATCATATAGTGTGAGTATGTATATTGTAATATTCACAGTCATTATGATCTCAGAGGAGTTTATGACCCGTCGGCGCAAAGATGAAAGATTTCGAAGTCCCAGAGAAAAGAAGCTCTGAACATATTCACCGCTGGAAGTATTTCGTTATTGATCTTGTTTTGTGTTCATGACTTTATTTTCCTTTTCCTTTTTGTGTGGCATCAGTGTCACTCTCTATATTGTAGTAGAGTGTCATATTTTCACACAACAGGAATTGGAAATTTGTCGCCGCCAGGAGTAAACCATCTCAAATACAGCTTACTGACCTTTATAACTTACTTGATGAGATATTTTTACAGTGAGAATATTTTTTTAAATTCCAGTTTAAAAAAAGATTGTTTGCATAGACACTTTGTTACTGAATGCCTTTGATAAACCCTACATTTTTTAATGATATTTTGGTATTTCTCTTTTTCTTGGTTGTGGTTCCTATTCTGGTTCTCCCTATAGAATGTATAGGAATAGTAGTGTAACCACACCCGTTGTTCGATTAGTTTCATTTTTGCGAGTTATTTACGCGTGTCCATTCTGTGATGCAGCTTCCGTTTTTTAGCGTTGGATTCTTCTTTTGCGACAACAAAACATATTACGGAGTTGTAAGTTGTTTGATTATGGCATAGTAGATATTTATAATACGTAGCTATTTGTGAATATTTAAAGATTTGTATTTAGAAAAAAATGTTATTGGTTGTTTTTGCCATTTATATGTAACGTCAGCAGCTTGTATTCAGAAACAGACAAAATAGAGGAAACACTATTCCTTTTCTGGCTCATTAGAGCTCATATAGTGTTACTTTGTATATTATAATATTGACACTATACTTGACCTCAGAGGTGTTGGTGACCCGTGGGCGCGAAGACTAAAGATTTATAAGTAACGTCAGCAGCTTCTGGTTCTTACTCTGTTTCCCCCTTGGGATCATATAGTGTGAATGTGTATATTGTAATATTCAGTCATTATGATCTCAGAGGAGTTTATGACCCGTTGGCGCGAAGATGAACGATTTCGAAGTCCCGGAGAAAAGAAGCTCTGAACATATTCACCGCTGAAGTATTTCGTTATTGATCTTGTTTTGCGTTCATGACTTTATTTTCCTTTTCCTTTTTGTGTGGCATCAGTGTCCCTCTCTATATTGTAGTAGAGTGTCATATTTTAACACAACAGGAATTGGAGATTTGTCGCAGCCTGGAGTAAACCATCTCAAAAACAGCTTACTGACCATTATAACTTACTTGATGAGATATTCTTAGAGTGAGAATATTTTTTGAAATTGCAGTTTAAAAAAAGATTGTTTGCATAGACACTTTGTTACTGAATGCCTTTGATAAACCCCACTTTTTTGAATGATATTTTGGTATTTCTCTTTTTCTCTGTTGTGGTTCCTATTCTCGTTCTCCCTATAGAATTTATAGGAATAGTAGTGTATATATTACTACTATCCTATATGTTCTTAAAGGAGTACGTGATCTGTTAGCGGAGCAGTGAGCGACCTCTAAGCACTACGACAAAACTTTCCCGACTTCTACAGAATAGAAATTGAAAAAAGTTTGATTTTTTTGTTGTGCTCCTTATTCTTTTTCTCCTGTGGAATACTATAAATGCACACTGTACATTTTAATACTGTGAGTTTATAGTACTTCAAAGGGGTTGGAGATCTATCAGTGCGAGACATTAACAACATATACTACAGTTATTTCCGTTGATAACTTACTACCTCACAGTTTGTAACACTGCTAATATTTTATAAAATAGTAGTCCCAAAAAAAAGTATATACATAGTGCTTCATTTAATGTTTTGATGAAGCGTACATTTCTAGGTAGTATGACGTCATTTGTGTTTAACTGTTTTTTACTTGTTATTGTTGTTGTGACCTGAGATGATGTAGTGCGGGAGTGTTTCTTGTAGCACTTCTTTTCTACTTTATCTAAAAGTAACTGATGCCCTCTTATATTAACACTAGTATGGGGCAACACTTTTACAAACTATAGACAACAAAAAAATGGAGTGTGTGGCCACGCTTAAGGGATATTTTATGAATTGTGTTTTTATTTATCACCCCTCTGATATATACAGCTACACTTTCCTATGAAAGTATATTTGTGATTGCTTAATAAAAACAGTTTCAAACCTAGACTGACATTTTTGCAGCGCAACCACACCTACTATTTTTCTGCAAGAAAGTAGCACTCCCCGCGACAGAAGTAAGCACCGCACTATAACTATACATTATAAGTAAACATTGCTCCCGAGAAGTAACCTATTCAGAACATTATTTAAATGAAGACCGCAACAGCGCGCTTTCTTTTTGCAACCCCCTCCTCCATATTATAATTTTTCTGCCAAAGATGTAGCACTCCCCGTCAGAAAAGTAAACACCACATTATAAGTAAATAGTGCTCCTGGGAAGTATCCTGTAGGAAGGTGGAATCTGACTATATGGTTGCCCCCACTTTTTTTAAGGTGTTTTGCTGGTTTATGACTTAGTTGGACTGGGATCCTGCTATTCAGGGCCCCAGTCTATCTGCTTTCTCTGTAAAAAGGTTTCCATGTGCCTTAGGCACATCTCTGATTGGAATCTGGAGTGCCCTTATAAGTCCCTAGTATATGGTATACTATGTACCAAGGGCATAGGTACCTCAGAGGCCTGCCAGGGGCTGCAGCATGTATTATGCCACCCCTGGAAGGCCATCCAAACTGACACCACAGGTCTGCTACTGCAGCCTGGGTAAGGTGGTGCATGCACCCCTTACTGTGATATAGGTTACCTATATCACTAAATACATACACACATATAAACCTATAAGTCACTCCTAAGGCAGGCCTTATCAATCCTAAAGGCAGAGTGCATGGTTCCTATGTGAGAGGGTGCCCCTGCATGAGCAGGGCCCCTCTGCAGCGTTCGGAGACCATCTCTGATGCTGTTTGTAGTGCAGCCTGACCATATACTCTTAAGCGCATTATATCCTCGCGGTAAAATGCTAACTTTGGAATGGCTGCACCTAAACATGTCGTGTTTGGTGTCAAACATCTTGGAATACTACCCCCCGCCAATCCTGGCGGCGGGGGTAGCATTCCACCCTTCTAGAGGGAAAGACATGTTAACTCTGGCTTACCCGGTAACTTCTTTCTGAAGCCCTGGCATCACAAAATGGATGCTGCTGCCACAGACACAAGTCTGGCCTCCTGCTGCTGGACGAAACTCCGGCAGGGGAGGCCTGGACAATAGGTTTCCTGTTGCAGGGAGGTGTGACCACCTCCCCAGACAGGATAATGTGTATTGGGGCTGGGTGGGTGCACTCTTAGAGTGCTTTGAAGTCCTGCACTGGGGGAGCAAAAGGCTCCTCTGTGCATATGCCAGTTCAAACCAGCTCAGGGGCTACCTGCCCCTGCTCTGGCGCAAAACTGGACAAAGGGAAGTGGGTGTAGCCTCCCCCTCCCTTGACCCTCCCATAGGTGGGGTCATAGAGTTAGTCCCTCCCTGTTTTACTGGTTAAAATGGGGAACCCTTGCGACAGCAAGATTAGATTATACCTGGACGAAACTCTGAAACAGAATCCTGGACCTTCGACGCTCTACTCACGATTAGAGGACTGAAGAATCTCCCTTGGGGTCAAGGAGTGACTCCCCTGCTTGGCAGGCACCAAAGAAGCATCTGTCCGGTTCGCATCACTGAAGCTCCCGTCGGACGCCGAAGTCATCGCATCACCAGAGGTGGATTCTCAGACTTCCCCGAGGCTACCCTGAGTCCCCAGCAAAGCTGAGGCCCGTGGCTATCGTGGGTAACGTGAGACCGTGACCCCTGGACACCGAGCACACTTGCAAGTGCACCATCTTCTGGGTCTCCCAAGAAGTCGTGCTTTGGGCTCCGAGTAGCCCTAGCCTCCAGCACCACCTGCACCGAAGATCACTGGCCCCACTCCACGAGTGTCCTGTAAGCCAGCTCCACGTGCGGCGTCACGAGGCTCCTTCGCGGTCGCTAGCCCGTTGGCTAGTAGCCCTTACCGAAGGCCAATCTTTTCTTTACTTGGCAGTCTGGTTGCTCCAGGCCTGCCCTCACTTACCCTTGCTGGGTGAGTTCCCCAGACCTTGCTGGTCTGCACCATCGACGATCTTCAGCTACATCGAGACTTGCCGTTGCCAAGGCTTGTTGGGTCCAATCTGGTCGCCGACACCGCAGCACTCGACAGACATCGTGTACCAGCCCGAATCCTGCTCCTGGTCGCCGACAACGCCTCCTGGACCTCGTGGCTGCAGAAACGAGACGACCGTCAACGCACCTGAAGCACTCGACATCGGTGGGCATCCGTCCATCACCTCCCTGGTCACTGGCTAGTGACCCAGACTCTGTCCCCTCTGCTTTCAGGTTCTTCAGAACTCCGATCCACTCTTGGATCCACCCGGACACTTTTCTCCTGGTCGCCAGCAGCACTTTGCAGCAGATCGCCATAAGAACCGACGACGAAACCCGACCCCGAAAGGCACCTATGCACCCGGCTTCCTGGGTGAGGTAACACGAGTACTCCGGTGCTCCCGTGGGTAGAGACTCTTCAAAGTCCTAGATCTCAAAGGGTTTTGTCCTAGTCCTCTTTAAAGTGTCCCTTTCCTCTATTTTCCCGATCCCGACTTTCTCCATAGAAGTTAACGGCGTATCGCGGTTGTGTATTTACACTGCACGCGTCTCCCGTGGGTCCCCTGTGTCACTACCTTGGGTGGTTCCTTGTGGTCCAAGCACTTCTAGAGGCTCTAGGCCTAGTGTCTAGTTCAGTCGTGGTTCGCATACCACTTTATTGGTATATGGTTTGGTACGCCCCTAGGGCCCAAACGTGTATTTGTGCTATTACTGTGATTTAAGATCTTATAACCTATGTACTTCGAACTCTAGCCTCATAAAGAGACTAGAGGGGTGTGTTTAGTAATAAATACATATATTTTGAATATATACCTGGTGTGGTGCTCTTTCATTTGGTCACTCAAGAGATTATAGACTGGTAAAACAAGCTGCTTTACATTCCTTCAAGACTTAGCCTGAAGGCTGCTCTCCACAGCTACCACTAGGATAGCTTTCAATAAGGTTGTCTTTAACCTACCTACCATAAGAGTCGATTTGGACTGGTGCAAGGTGCCCACTATAATTAGTGGACAGCATATGCCAGGCCAACTTCTCACATTGGTGTGCAGCGTGTGGGATTCCAGCTTGCTATTGTTTTACCAGATAATCTCAATTGAATTGATCAACTGAAAACCACTAAAGGTACCTAAGGTACATATAATTTAAGCTTAGAATATCAGTAAGTTCTACTGAACTTAGAGTTGTGTGTTAAGGGATAGCACAACCCTTTCTACAACTCAAGAGAGTTTAGTAGGCCACACTAGAGTAGGTAGTGCATACACCACACCACACTAGTAATGTCTTTAAAAGCAGGATCCAGAGATGCCCTGCAGGAAGCCATTGAGCTTCCCCCTCCAAGTATGACACACTCCCATTCTTGGAACTGAGAGCTTTGTGTAACGTGAGGAAATTAAGGACAGGCCAAAGTCCCACCACCCAACACCTCCAGGAGTTGTTGGTGGCTTATGATCTTAGTAAGTCTTCAGAGACTGAAGGGGTAGGAGCAGAGGGTGGGCCAGCAGATGAGGAAGGGGCCAGGGGTACTACTACCCCCAGCCCCCCCCCAGAAACAGACCAGGAGGGTGACAATGACCCTGACCTGGAAAACCCAATCCCTTCTGGGGAAGATGAAGATGAGGATCTTGAGAACCACACCTTTGTCCCCCCAGGAAGGATTATGAGTGTGCTCAGAAAGTCTAGGTCTCCTTCTCAGGAGTCTAACCACTCTGGCACCTCAATAGGGAGCTCTGTTTCATCTCATAGGAGAGAATCCTCTCATGAGAGAAGAAAGAGGCTAGTCCAGTATGAGGAAACTCAGCTGGAACTCAGAAAAAAGCAATTAGCTTTAGATAGAGAATCCCTAGATCTCCTTAGAGAGAGAAGAAAGTTGGGACTAGAGTCCCATGGTGGCAGCAATATCCCTAGAGATAGGGACAGGTCTTATGACCATAGAAACCTAAACAAGATTGTCCCTCCCTACCAGAGTGGGGATGACATCCACAAATGGATAACTGCACTGGAGAGGGCCTGTAAAGTTCAGAAGGTCCCCCAGAGGCAGTGGGCAGCAATCTTGTGGCTCTCCTTTGCAGACAAAGGTAGAGACAAGCTCCTCACTGTAAGAGAAGAGGATGCTGACAATTACACAGTCTTGAAGAGTGCTCTTATTGATGGGTTTGGCCTAACCACTGAACAGTACAGGTTGAAGTTCAGAGACACCCAAAAAGCTCAGACTCAAGACTGGGTTGATTTTGTAGATTGTGCTACAAAGGCTCTGGAAGGTTGGATACATGGCAACAAAGTGCATGACTTTTTAGGATTGTACAATTTGATTATGAGGGAGCAGATCCTTAATAATTGTCAAAACCAGCTTTTGCACCAGTATCTGGTGGACTCTAATCTGACCTCTCCCCAAGAATTGGGAAAGAAGGCAGACAAATGGGTCAGAACCAGAGTAAAAACTAGAAATCAGGGTGGTGACCAGAAGAAAGATTCTACTAAGTCCCAAGAGAAAGGTGGGGATAAATCTAAGGATAAGTCCCCTACAGGGCCCCAAAATTCCTCTTCTGGGGGTGGGTCCCAAACTCCTTCCTCTCCTGAAAAGAAACCCTATTGCCATGTCTGTAAAAAGCCTGGGCACTGGAAAACTGATCCCAGTTGCCCCAGGATTGGCAATAAAGAAAATGTTCCTCCCACAACTACTACCACCCCTCCTGGTAATACCAGTAGTAATCCTCCAGTTGGGAGTAGTGCACCCAAAAAGTTGGGTGCTTTTGCAAGAGGAACAGAGGTGGGCCCTAGTTTAGACAGGGACCCCTCAACAGACTCCTCTGACTCTGATGGTGGAATAGGATTTGCCACCTTTACCATGGGTCCCATAGCATTGGGCAGGTACAGATTGGAGCGAAGGATTAATGGTCAGAAAGCTGTGGCATTTAGGGACACAGGGGCTAGTGTCACCATGGTGGCAGGGAAACTAGTCCCCCTCACCAGTTTTTACCTGAGTTTAAGTACCAGGTGACCAACATTGATGGTGTCAGAACAGATCACCCCATGGCCATAGTCAATCTCAGCTGGGAGGGGGTCACAGGCCCAAAGAGAGTGGCAGTGTCCCCCACCTTGCCTGTAGATTGCCTGATGGGCAATGATTTGGAAATTTCAGCCTGGGCTGAAGTTGAACACCAAACCCATCTTAGGATGTTGGGCGTCCCTGGAAAGGTTAGTGGGGCTGTGATGGCCACAGCCCCAGCCCAAGAATTTGGAGAGATGGAGCCTGAAAGAATGGCCCACTCTCCCCCAAAAGAGAGCACAAGGGTTGAAGAAAAGTCTTCTTCCCCCAGACAATAGGTAAGGGTCAGCCTCCTCAGGGAACTGACCCTACCCCTAGTGAAGGAACTGCCACAGAGGTAGTCAGGCCTGGCCTGGCCACACCCCTGATGGCAGAGGACCCTTCCAAGGTGGTACCCAGTCTGGAGCAGGTAACCTGCCCCTCTCTACCCTGCCTCAGTCAGCCCAGGGCTGCAGAGGTCAGGGAGGTCAGTGGACCCCCAGGGCCCCCTGTCCAGAGGAAGCCCCCATCAGCAGATTAGGGGCACCCAGTCTAGTAGCCCTAGCCAGGTGAAAATTCCTCTACACACTGAGGGATCCCCCATACCTTTATGTAGGGACCTCCCCCAGAAGGACTCTGGTAGGCAAGGGCAAACCTGGGACCAGAAGGTTCCAAACCTGCCATGTCCCTCCAGTGTTCCATCCAAAGGGACCCAACCCCCAGCTGTAGGCAGCCAAAGGTTGACCCTTAGAGCAAAGTGCAACTCAGTCATGGAAAGACAGGCATACATGGTGACCAGTGATCTGAGGAAGCTGAGGCCAACATTCCTAGGGCCTCACTTCCCTACTCAGACACCTCACCAGCCTTGTACTTTACCTAAGCACACCAGAGGTAGTGATTCCCCATGGTGGAGACCCTCTCATACCCTTAGGGTGAGGGATTGCTTAGTGGACCATAACATAGGGGGCAACCATGCTAGTGCAGGTGCTTCCTTATATGGCCACTTAGTCAATATAGGCTCAACTGGCCAAGGTTAGCCTTATCTCCTTTCGTTTGGGGGGTTGTGTAGGAAGGTGGAATCTGACTATATGGTTGCCCCCACTTTTTTTATGGTGTTTTGCTGGTTTATGACTTAGTTGGACTGGGATCCTGCTATTCAGGGCCCCAGTCTATCTGCTTTCTCTGTAAAAAGGTTTCCATGTGCCTTAGGCACATCTCTGATTGGAATCTGGAGTGCCCTTATAAGTCCCTAGTATATGGTATACTATGTACCAAGGGCATAGGTACCTCAGAGGCCTGCCAGGGGCTGCAGCATGTATTATGCCACCCCTGGAAGGCCATCCAAACTGACACCACAGGTCTGCTACTGCAGCCTGGGTAAGGTGGTGCATGCACCCCTTACTGTGATATAGGTTACCTATATCACTAAATACATACACACATATAAACCTATAAGTCACTCCTAAGGCAGGCCTTATCAATCCTAAAGGCAGAGTGCATGGTTCCTATGTGAGAGGGTGCCCCTGCATGAGCAGGGCCCCTCTGCAGCGTTCGGAGACCATCTCTGATGCTGTTTGTAGTGCAGCCTGACCATATACTCTTAAGCGCATTATATCCTCGCGGTAAAATGCTAACTTTGGAATGGCTGCACCTAAACATGTCGTGTTTGGTGTCAAACATCTTGGAATACTACCCCCCGCCAATCCTGGCGGCGGGGGTAGCATTCCACCCTTCTAGAGGGAAAGACATGTTAACTCTGGCTTACCCGGTAACTTCTTTCTGAAGCCCTGGCATCACAAAATGGATGCTGCTGCCACAGACACAAGTCTGGCCTCCTGCTGCTGGACGAAACTCCGGCAGGGGAGGCCTGGACAATAGGTTTCCTGTTGCAGGGAGGTGTGACCACCTCCCCAGACAGGATAATGTGTATTGGGGCTGGGTGGGTGCACTCTTAGAGTGCTTTGAAGTCCTGCACTGGGGGAGCAAAAGGCTCCTCTGTGCATATGCCAGTTCAAACCAGCTCAGAGGCTACCTGCCCCTGCTCTGGCGCGAAACTGGACAAAGGGAAGTGGGTGTAGCCACCCCTCCCTTGACCCTCCCATAGGTGGGGTCATAGAGTTAGTCCCTCCCTGTTTTACTGGTTAAAATGGGGAACCCTTGCGACAGCAAGATTAGATTATACCTGGACGAAACTCTGAAACAGAATCCTGGACCTTCGACGCTCTACTCACGATTAGAGGACTAAAGAATCTCCCTTGGGGTCAAGGAGTGACTCCCCTGCTTGGCAGGCACCAAAGAAGCATCTGTCCGGTTCGCATCACTGAAGCTCCCGTCGGACGCCGAAGTCATCGCATCACCAGAGGTGGATTCTCAGACTTCCCCGAGGCTACCCTGAGTCCCCAGCAAAGCTGAGGCCCGTGGCTATCGTGGGTAACGTGAGACCGTGACCCCTGGACACCGAGCACACTTGCAAGTGCACCATCTTCTGGGTCTCCCAAGAAGTCGTGCTTTGGGCTCCGAGTAGCCCTAGCCTCCAGCACCACCTGCACCGAAGATCACTGGCCCCACTCCACGAGTGTCCTGTAAGCCAGCTCCACGTGCGGCGTCACGAGGCTCCTTCGCGGTCGCTAGCCTGTTGGCTAGTAGCCCTTACCGAAGGCCAATCTTTTCTTTACTTGGCAGTCTGGTTGCTCCAGGCCTGCCCTCACTTACCCTTGCTGGGTGAGTTCCCCAGACCTTGCTGGTCTGCACCATCGACGATCTTCAGCTACATCGAGACTTGCCGTTGCCAAGGCTTGTTGGGTCCAATCTGGTCGCCGACACCGCAGCACTCGACAGACATCGTGTACCAGCCCGAATCCTGCTCCTGGTCGCCGACAACGCCTCCTGGACCTCGTGGCTGCAGAAACGAGATGACCGTCAACGCACCTGAAGCACTCGACATCGGTGGGCATCCGTCCATCACCTCCCTGGTCACTGGCTAGTGACCCAGACTCTGTCCCCTCTGCTTTCAGGTTCTTCAGAACTCCGATCCACTCTTGGATCCACCCGGACACTTTTCTCCTGGTCGCCAGCAGCACTTTGCAGCAGATCGCCATAAGAACCGACGACGAAACCCGACCCCGAAAGGCACGTATGCACCCGGCTTCCCTGGGTGAGGTAACACGAGTACTCCGGTGCTCCCGTGGGTAGAGACTCTTCACAGTCCTAGATCTCAAAGGGTTTTGTCCTAGTCCTCTTTAAAGTGTCCCTTTCCTCTATTTTCCCGATCCCGACTTTCTCCATAGAAGTTAACGGCGTATCGCGGTTGTGTATTTACACTGCACGCGTCTCCCGTGGGTCCCCTGTGTCACTACCTTGGGTGGTTCCTTGTGGTCCAAGCACTTCTAGAGGCTCTAGGCCTAGTGTCTAGTTCAGTCGTGGTTCGCATACCACTTTATTGGTATATGGTTTGGTACGCCCCTAGGGCCCAAACGTGTATTTGTGCTATTACTGTGATTTAAGATCTTATAACCTATGTACTTCGAACTCTAGCCTCATAAAGAGACTAGAGGGGTGTGTTTAGTAATAAATACATATATTTTGAATATATACCTGGTGTGGTGCTCTTTCATTTGGTCACTCAAGAGATTATAGACTGGTAAAACAAGCTGCTTTACATTCCTTCAAGACTTAGCCTGAAGGCTGCTCTCCACAGCTACCACTAGGATAGCTTTCAATAAGGTTGTCTTTAACCTACCTACCATAAGAGTCGATTTGGACTGGTGCAAGGTGCCCACTATAATTAGTGGACAGCATATGCCAGGCCAACTTCTCACATATCCCACCCGCTGACTTTATAAAAAGAAGACCATAACACACTCTGTTATTTTCCCGCAGTGATTTGTAGGCCCCACGCAAATTATATAAATGGCCCTTAAAGTATATAAAAAACAATTTTTACCTTCACAGTCCCTGTCCACCACCTTGTGACCACTGTACAGAGTTAATAGTGTTCCTACGCTCCCCTTTACTACTTTTCTTTTCCTGTACTCCTTTGAAGTGCATCACAAAATGGCTGACAACAGTGAACCGTTCCCACCCAATAAGGAGCAAACTTGTACTCGGAACCTAATGGCTGCCAACACCACATTTAATGCTTCACAGCCAATGAACATTAAGCTTCGGAAGGTCCTGCGTGGAACACGTTACCCAATCAGATGCCCCTGATACTCCGCGGAGGAGGAGGTAATCGCTGACAACACTTCTACTTTCAATGGTTTACAGCCAATGAACATTAAGCTTGGGAAGGTCCTGCTTGGAACACATCAGCCAATCAGATGTCCCTGCTACTCCGCGGAGGGGGAGGGAATGGCTGGCAACACTTCTACTTTCAATGGTTCGCAGCCAATGAACATTAAGCTCTGGAAGGTCCTGCTTGGAACATGTGAGCCAATCAGATGTCCTTGCTACTCCGCGGAGGGGGAGAGAATGGCTGGCAACACTTCTACTTTCAATGGTTCGCAGCCAATGAACATTAAGCTCGTTGTTGGAACACCTTAGCCAATGAAACGTTAATTTTGTTCCGCACACAGGGAGAAAACAAGCCCTCTCAGATAATATTAAATTTTTTCTAACAAAGTGACACTATCCATGATAAAAGTGAACACCGCATTAAAAGTAAACATTACTGCGCATTATATTAAAGGAAGGCCGCAATACGGCGCATTGTTGTTTTCCCGATATGATTTCCACAGCCTACTGAACATTGCCGCAATACCGCGCGTCGTTGTTTTGCGGACGTAATTTCCACGGCCTACGCAACATTCACACTACCTGTCTGTGCACCGTACAGACTGCTTAAAATAAGTCCACAGTGTTCCTACTATACCCTCTTATACAATTTTTCTCTTTTTTCCCCCTACTCCTTTCAACTGAGTCACAAAATGGCTGCCAACACTTCCTAGTTTCAACAGTTCGCAGCCAATGAGCCGCAAGCTCGTGCTCGTAACGCCTCAGCCAATCAGAAGTCAGAATTCTCAAATATCAATATTTGTAAAATTTGATATTTCTCAAAAACTACTGAACGGATTTACCCCATTTAAACAAAAGTGTGCTTTCTGGACCAAGACCTTTCTCCCTGCCAAATTTGGCGTAATTCCGTTCAGCAGTTTGACCTGTAGCCTTGTCTAAAGTTTCCTATGGAAATTGCATGGAGAAAACACGTTTTGGGACCCCCTTTTTTTCTCAGCCCCCCCTTGACGAATCACCCCCAAACTTTCAGGATAGGAGCTGATCTAAAAAGAGAAGTTTTTGGGAAAATGTCATAAACATTCGTCAAACGACGCCAAAGTTATAAGCAAATCAAAAAACGCTTTTCCTATGGAAACGTGGTCCTAACTATAACTATCTACTTGTGACCGGCAGTAGATAATATATATATATATATATTTTTTTTGTATTTTTTTTTGTCTTTGATAGTATAAGACTATCATTCCCAGTGACCCTCAATGCCTGGCTAATTCGATAACAATATTTATTAGGTTTTATAAGTGGGTGAAATGTGCAGGTGAACAAATACCTGATCATTGGGAAAAACATAGACGAATCAGTGCGGAAACAAGCAAAAATGGTGTTTATCCCCCATTTTCCCAGGTCAAATGTAGATTGGTGAGGTATAACCCCTTCTCAAAGTAACCAAAATCAATTGTTTTTAAAACTCTTTTTATTGAGGTTTCTTGTTACATCATTACATTTTCACATGAAACAGACAATAATAACTGTAAAGGGGAAGATACATTTCATCTCTTAGTGGTCCCCTCCAGGAATATTGGGTTCAGTTTAACGGATGTTAAATAAGCTATGTGGAGTATAGTGTTTTGTATGTTTTTAAATCTTGCATTGGGGAGACTGTGCAGGGACTCCAGTGCTGTGTTCCACTAGGAATTGTGCAATGGGCATGCAATGTCTTCCTCCTATGCTGTTCTGACGGACAATAGTGATGTCTCTACATGCTCTCTGATAGCATTGTATAGCCATGTGACCAAGTGGTGCCCAGTGCCCATGGTGTATAGGGTTTGTATAACAGAATGGGGGTTTCTTGTCCAACGTGTGCCGAAGATGTCGGCACATAGACAGTAAACGACCATGGAAAAGGAATTGGCCTGGTGGGACTCTGTAATCTTGGTTAAGTTGGTCAATTGTTAACAAATGGTGGTCCTGAAATAGATCTACAACAGTAGCTATGGACTTATCACACCAGGAGGATAGTTCAAACATAAAGGACCCAGGGAATCTTGGCAGGCCAAGGAGACAGATCATGGCTGTTTATGGGCGAACATGGCTCGTCAGTTGGAAGATCCTGGCTAGGCACTTTCAGGCCTCCCAAACCTGAAATGATCAAGATGGTTTAAACTTTACTGCTGTTATCGGGAATTGTTGGGGCATGGGGTGAAAAATGCCCATTGTTGGTGCTTGTTTTGTAAAGATTCCCTGCCACCTACCAGCCAGTGTGCCACCCATTGGATTTGGGCCACAGGATAGTATGATTCATAGACGGGAGCACCTAAGCCTCCTCTACCCACCAGTAGTTTCAATTTACATAGGGATATGTGATGCTTCTTGTCATCCCAGATTAATTCCCCTAGCAGGGACTCCAACTTCTCAAATAGGTCGAGTTGTGAATGGTAAAGCCAAATCCCTAGGTAACACACTGAGTCCCCTGCCCAGAACAGTGAGGCACCACCCAGCATTCTCTCCTGTGGTGCCACATCTCGGCAGAGCAGGAAGACGGTGCCCAGTTCACTCTTAGGCCAACATTTCAAAATCCTGCAGGGTTGCATAGATCACCTCATTGCCTGTGCTGGTATTTTTAAGCTAAAGAAGTAGATTGTGGGTGTAAAGCGGCACTGCATGGGTCACGCCTCCCAAGGGGGATCTATCAGAGTGCACCGTCCATCCAGAGGTGAATAGCCACGGAAGAGTATAGGAGATAAGGGTAAACCTTGGCGAGTATCGTGACCCACTGGAAATGGTTCACACTAAGCGGCCCATAAGCATTCGGGGGATTGGGTGGGGTATAATAGTTTTGTATATGCCAAGAGATGCCTCTCTATTCAGAGCATGGCCAACGCTTCAGAAACGTAGTCCCAGGACAACATATCAGATACCTTCTCTAGGTCGAGGATCAGGCATGCTGCCTGAGGAAACCACAGCGATGCCTGATCTGCCACATGGAATAGTATTCTGAGGTTGTGTGACATTCTATATCCAGGGACAAATCCGTTCTGATGAGGGTGTACGATTTTAGGTAGAATCTGGAGATAGCTGTCCGCCAATATCTTCTCCATCCATATTTTGTAGTTGCTCCCAAGATTGCTATCAGCCAGTATGACGATAATTGAGTGGGAATACTGTCGGGTTTATGTGGGGAGACAAGGAGGGACTCTTGAAGGGTTGCAAGAAGAGTATTGGTATCAAGTGCTTTATTGTAGATGTCCATTCGCTTAGAGGCTAGGTGGGTGGAGAAGCTGTCCTGGTACTCCAGAGGAAGACAGCCCAAGCCTGGTTTCTTATCTCTGGCCAAGTCATGGATGACTTTTTCATCTCTGCCACTGTAATAGAGGCATCAAGGTCTGCGTGTTTAACAGCAAAGATGCTGGGCAGGGGTAGGTTTGCCAGGAAATCAGTGGTTGTGCTGGGTAGCTTAATGGGGGGTGCCCAGTGAAGGGCAGAACAGTAATCACAAAATGTGCCTGACTTGTTGTCAGCACAGGGGAGGGCTGGTGGTGGGTACTATTTCAGTGATAGGGGCGTGCTGGTTGGTTGACATGCAACCCTGGCCAAGAGATGGCCCGGTTTGTCCCTGGTTGAGTGTATCCTAGCTGTGTAGACTGTATAGTTGGAGCACTGCAAGCACTCCCGTAAGGATGTGTGATGGTTTCTAGCAGCCATTAAAGTTAGGTACTTGGCAGCTTCAAGGGGAGCTTGTTGCTCGAGGTCCTCTAGAGCTGTCTCGGCATTCACAAGATCTCTGTCCAGCGTCTGTCTCGCCCCTAATATTTTTTGAATACATATGACACGGGTTACCACCTTAAAGGTGTCCCATTCAACTGAGCGGGAGGTTGCTGTGGCGTGATTCTCAGCTAAGAAATGTGCTCGAGTTTAGTGTCTTGGAAGACTGGGTCATCTAAGGTTTCACGTGGTAGGCGCCATGTGGGAATGGGTAAGAGGGGTGTGCTGCTGCCCATGTCAACTATGTTGACTGCGTGGTCAGAGATGACATGACCACGGTAATCAGAGTGCTTTAATTGGGGTAGGAGAAAACGGTTTAGGCGAATGTATAAGTCAAGAGGGACTGAGTAGTGAGAGTATTGTTTAACTTGTGTGTGTTGCGCGTACCGGGCATCCGACATTGACCAGCGTGTAACCCATTGGGCGAAGTGTGGTGAGTGGAGGTGTGCGGGTGATTGGGGGAGTGGCGGGTGTGACCCATTCAGGTGGGAATTAAGGACACTGATGTAGTCTCCACCCAGTATTCACAGGATGCCCACCCATTGAACTAGGGTCCCTAACGGTGTGGCCCAGAAGTTGGACTAGTCCAAGTTAGGAGCATAAATACATCCCAGGAGTACTTGAGTGCGATTTAAGCTGCACTCTATGAAGACATGCCTACCTTCACTCTTTGATGGCCTTATTGAGTGTATGAAAAGGTATGCCAGTGCGGAGCTAGACTAGTGCACATCCCACATTTGCTGAATATGTTTTGCAATATATGGAGCCCCTCCAGTATTTTTGCAGTTGCTGAAGTTCCTCCCTAATGAGGTGTTTCCTGGAGGAAACTGATATGTGTGTTTTGTCTCTTTATGTAGGAGTAGACTGATTACTGGCGTGTGCGTTCCCCTGAAGTTAAGCGTTAAGAGGTGAGGTACCATGTCTGAAGATGGAATACCATGTTGTGGGTGTGTACTGGGGTGAGGTTTGATAGAGTGCCACCATGAGGTCTGCCCACTTCCCATCCCTCATGTCTTGTGTGTCCAGGTATGAGTTATGTGGTGCTCATGCTGCAGGGGATGTAACTGTGGTAACAAAAATGGAAATGGAAACAAGTTCAAGAGCCTGTTGCAAACAGCTGCATGCCCAAACAGTAGCCAAGAACACATTCTGCAAGTGGGGAGGAGGGTTCACTCTAAACAGCAATTTGTACCAGTGTCTCTAGTTCCTTGTTCTTGTGGCAGGGTGATTCAGGTCAAATGTCTTGAGCGGCCATGGAGATAGGGGCAATGCGGTCCCCTACTTTCAGTAGTTAGGGCATCTAGGTTGATGTCAGATGTGATCGGAAGGCAAAGGGGATGGATTTGACAGGCCCGGAGGAAGTTCCACAGAGTAGGTCATCAGCTGTCTGTGGGGTGATTCGTGAGTGAGGTGCTGATTCCGAGTGGTGGGATGGGCTGGAGGCCCTAGCTTACACGCTGATAGTGGAAGTTGCATCACAGTCCGCTGGAGGTGTGGACTGGTTGAATGCCAGTGCTGTGGCTATGGCTGACTGCTGCTCCCTTCTCAGTTCCTGCTGGGAGGGTGCCCAAGGGTCTCCATGGGCCCCGGTGGCAGCGTGGCTGCCAAGGGTGTGCCTTTGTCTTCTATATTGCATTGTGCCCTTGTCTCTTGGTAGAGGAGCACCACCGTAAGTGTGGCACTCGATCCAATCCCAGGCCGCCGCCGAGGGTTAAATGAAGAAGTAGGAGCACTGGTTTTGGATGATCTTCAGTTACAGCAAGGAGTAATGATTATCCCGGAGTTGGTGCTTCAGGCCCAGGAAGGAGGATCATTGTCACTGCACTGCCACTGTGCTACTTAGCTGCCTGCAATATAGAGTCCTGTCTTTGAATGTAGGAGCTTGGGCTCGACAGGCCGGGGCGATGAGCCCTGTGGCAGGCTGTGGGCCAGCACCCTCTGTGTCTGGTCAAAAGGGAGGTTTGAGGACAGTTCTTGTGCTGGGGTGAATGATTTCACCCAGTCCTCTAAGAAGGTTATCATCGTGTGGCCCCTCAGACCTCTCCAGAAGTCCCACCACTGTTATGTTGCTTCAACGCTCCTTTCACTCTGTGTCCTCCGCCCGGTCCTCCAGACACTTTACCCTGTTCACAAGGTCTCCTGTACATTTACATTGGTCTTCCAGTTGGTTTGTTATATCTGCCAGTGAGCATTCTATCTTGGTCACCCTGGAGGCTAGTTTCCTTTGATATTCACAGAGGAAGCCGAATACGGTGCTCAGTTCCTCGACCTTAGTTTCTACTAAAGATCTATGGAGGTCTAGCCATCACCCTCCGTTTCGTGGATGAGCACCTCAGGGGGGCACATGACTGATGGCTAGAAAGGCAAACAAAACTGTCATCCTTAAATTGTAGGGAAACACAATCTCCCACTGAAAATGGATTTGCCTTGGAACAACAAATGCAGAGTCATCACGTACCTAAAGCATTTGTTAAATATGCTGGCAACTGGTGGCAAGCTAAACTTGGGAAGTTATTTTGTCAAAATGAGATGCAGTCTTGTAGCGCATATTCGTTGTTTACATGTCTGCTACCTCTGCATCTGGAGGTAGCCCAGAAGGTGCTTCTAAGCAGCCTGTTACTTCCTCCCAACCAAACACACTGGCTGAGAGCAGTAAAGTAGAAAGAAAATACGTTTTAGGTCGAGCCTACTAGACAGCACATGCACTGGCTATTGTGAGGCATATTGTGACTTACTATTTATTTATTTTGACAGTTTTGTATAGCGCGAACAAGACCCTTGCGGGTATCAGAGCGCTGTACAGGGTAAATACAGGTGAATGACATATACATATAAATACAATGAATTATGCGAATACATTACTGGTAACTATTAGAGACTAGCACATATCTACAAGAGTGTATAGAAAGTTCAGGTGAATTTGGACAAGAGAATCGATTTCACCTCTTTTTTTAACAAAGCAGCGGACGGATTAGGTCTTGTTTCTGGGGGCAAGGTGTTCCAAATCCTGGGGGCCATTCCTGAGAAGGTACGATTGTATGTTTTTTTCTTGGAGAAACATTGTGGTTTAAGTAGAAGATTATCAGAACTCCTAGTAGATCTGTTACCACCCGATAGTACTAGTTTCTCCGCAAGGTATATCGGGGTTTTGTGGTGCAATGCCTTATGTGTCATACAGGCAATTTTCAAATGGATTCTGGCTTCAAGAAGTAACCAGTTGAGGGAACGAAGGTCAGGGGAAATGTGGCAGTTTCTTTTGGAGCCTGTGATGAGTCTAGCGTCTGTATTGATTGAGGCTCTTAGCGGAGCGGTTGTTGATCTGGGAAGGCCGCAGAGAGCGACACTCCCATAGTCCACTCTGGGAATTACTAGAGTTTGAACTGCCTGTTGAAAGTCATTTGCGGGTATGAAGGGTTTCAGTTTTCTCAGGGTGTTCATCTGAAAAGTAGCTCCTTTAGTTGCAGCGCTGATGTGTTTCTGCATATTTAGCTTATTGTCCAGAGTTAATCCTAGAGATTTAGCGGAATCAATGATGAGAGGTTGACGTCGAGTGCAGTTAGGTGCTTCATCCACTCGCGGATGATGGTTGTTTGGTTGGGGGGAGCGATTAAGAGGAATTCTGTTTTTAGTGTGTTTAGTTTTAAATGATTCTTTGCCAGCCAGGTCTGCATTTTTTGGAGCGTTGAGTTAAGGGACTTGATGTCTTCAAGAGAGTGGACCTTAATGTAGAGTTGTGTGTCGTCGGCGTACATGTGATATTGGATGTTTGAGGAGTTGAGAAGCTCAGTGAGTGGTTCCATAAACAGATTGAAGAGTGTTGGGGAGAGGGAAGATCCCTGGGGGTACTTCCAAGGTGAATGGGGTGGGGTTAGATAAAGATTGGTTGATCTTGAATCTTTGTGATCTGTTTTGGAGGAAGGAAGTGAACCAGTTTAACACTGTTCCAGATAAACCCATTCTATGTTTCAAGAGGTCTAGTAGGTTGTCGTGTTTGACTGTATCGAAGGCTGAGGATAAGTCAAGTAGGATTAACCCCTTGTGTGCTCATGACGGCTCCACGCCGTCATGAGTCACGGTAGGCGTGTGCTCATGACGGCGTGGAGCCGTCATGCCGCTGCCGCTCCTCCCACGCGGGACTAATTCCCCGCCTGTGCGGGCGAATTAATGAGTGGGCGGGGTCATGATGGCACCACGCTGTCATGAGCACACGCCGCCCGTGACTCATGATGGCGTAGAGCCGTCATGAGCACCGAAGCGCCACGCCCACCCCCTAGCCCCGCGCCGCGGTGGAATTCGCGGCGCAGGGAAGGGGTTAACAAACAGGCTTTGTTTTGATCCAGTATTTGTAGTGCGTCATCTATTATGTGGGTCATGGCTAATTCGGTACTGTGCCCTGATCGAAAGCCAGATTGGAATTGATCGAGCAGGTTGAAGTGGTCAATGTGGTTACTAAGCTGAATGTGGACACATTTTTCGAGTAGTTTGGCCAGGGTCGAGATGTTGGATATTGGCGATAGTTATTCAGGTCTGACGGGTCTGCTGATACTTTCTTTAGGATGGGGGATACCTGACCAGCTTTGAGGATGTCTGGGATGGTTCTTTGCAGAAGAGAGGTATTTATAATCCTGGTCCATAGGGGCACTAGCAGTGGAATGAAGGTCTTTAAGTGGGTTGCTGGGAGAGGGTCTGTGAAATGATTGGAGGGATTCAAAGCTGTGAGCGTGTTTAAGATATTTTCTTCGCTGTAGAGGTTGAAGGTGGTCCAGGAGGCGTTGTTCTAGAGGTCGAGCTTTGCAGAGCAGTTAAGCAGGGTCACTGGTGTAGTCAGCGAGGAATTCATGTGTGGGTAGGTATGGGATAATAGGTCGTTAAGTAGGTCTGTCTTTAAGTTTTCAGTCTTTGTTGTGAAAAAGGAGGCAAGTTCCTCGCAATTGGGGAGTGTTTACGGATTAGCTTGGGGGAGTGAGAGACACCCTTAGATTGAGCTTTGATTATTTCGAAAAGTTTTTTGGGGCGATTCTTAGCTTGGTCTAATTGTTTACATATGAAGTCAGCTTTTGAACGTCTAATCTTTCTGTAATAGGAGTTTCTGGTGCTTCTTAGTAATTTGAGGTGGGCAGTGGATGGAGCGGCTCTCCATTGTCTTTCAATTGCACTCAGTGATCTTCTGTCTTCATTTAGTCTACCATCATACCAGGGGTTTGAGTCTTTTGATGATTCGTTTAGCCAAGTTTCCGTTAAAATGATAAGGTCGGGTTCATTGGTTATAATGAGGTCAGCTATATCAGTAGCATGACGTGCTGCTGATCTACAGTTTAGTAGGATATATTTTAGCTGGGCCTTGGTCAGAGTGGTGTTCCGGTCGTGGGAGATGGGTACTCTCTTGAGGTTATTTTCAACAATACCTCTGGGAGTGTGTCTTGTAATTCTAGATGCATTGGAATGGATGGGTTGGATTAAGGACAGTTTCTGTGTGTCATCCTTGTGCGCAGGTTTAAAGGGTAGGGAGGGGAGTTTGTAGGAATGAAGTAGGGAAGTGAGCTCATTCGGTGATAGGGTTTTGTTTTCCCTGATCGGACGGGATGAGGCATTGGGGTAAGGTACTGTTTTTCATTTGGGGAATTTAGGCGGGGGGCTAGTGCATGGCCGATGAATGGGTTTCGCTTGTGGCTTGGGTTGTTGCCGGATCAGGTCATGAAGAGTTTGGATGTCCTCTTTTATTTGTTGTAAGGATAATAGTATCTCATCGAGTCTGGGGTCAGGTGTAGGAGTTATCATATTGATAGCCTGGACTGTGGTTAAGTGAGGAGGGGTTATTGCTTGTGTGGTGTCCCGGGGCGTGACGTGAACTGGTTCGAGGAATGGTGGTTTTTCAGTGTGGAAGTCCGTGGGGAAGGGAGGGGTGGAGAGGGGACATGAAGGGATATTGATGTGTGCTTTAGGAGGATCTGATTCATTGTGTGGTATTCTTATAGAATGGTAGTTCCTGGAAAGGGGGGAGTAAAGAGGGGACGTGAGGGGGTATTGGTGTGAGCTGTAGGAGGAGGGACGGTGAGATTCGTAGTGCAGGGAGAGGGAGAAGGTGGGACTGCGGACTGATCGGGAGTAAGTGTGTAAGGAGAGATTGGAGCAGAATCTGCAATGGAGTTACTGGGGATGGCGAAGGAGGTGGGGAGGGGTGTGCTAACTAAAGGGTGGGCGAAGGTGTGGTTGTGGAGATGGGGAGTGGCAGTGGAGGACGAGGGGGCATGTGGGAAGGCTGGGGGCGAGGTGATGCGAGTGTGAAGCGAGGTGGGTATAGTGGAAATTGTGGTGGTGCTGGGGGAAGAGTAGGGATTATGGAGATGTATGTCATTTGATGGGGTGTCGGTTCGGTCTTGGGTGGGTGTATATGAACTATGGGATACCGAGGGGGAATGTCTGGATGGGGAGTCAGGTAGGGAATCAGTCAGAGGGCTAGGAGAATTGTTTGATGGGGAGGTGGGATAGGATCTTGCAACCTTCGCTTTGATGATCGGGAAGATGTTGTCCAGTATATTCAGGTTATGGTCTGATGCCTGCATGAGGATGATCCCATTATGATAAATGGTAATTGTAGCAGTCACTTTTGTAGAACGGGGAGGGAATGATAGCTAATGTAAGACCGTGTGCAGTTTTCTTAGTGGATGCAATTGAGAATAGGGCGAGAAAGGCTTTCCTCCATTGTGCTCTCCTTTTGGTGTAGAAGATAATGTCATTCGTTATGTGTCCTGTGTTATTTGAGAAATAGGGGTCAGAGATTGGGGTTTCTGGGTGTGATTTTAGTAGACGATGTTTGAAGCCTTTGGCTGCCTCTTTTGAGAGGCTAAGGGGGTATTTGATGGAATAGGTGTGTAGGCCCATGGGCTACTAAGAATATGGAGGTGCTTGGAAGCCTACCCATTGCTTGCCATTGGTTGGCTTTCTAGTCACTCCTTTGTCTGCTTCTTCTGCGTGTCCCAGCGTGCCAGTCTTGTATTTGTCCCTCCTGTCTTGTATTTGTATCTGTCCCTCCTGTAGTGCATTCCTGCTTTACCTTCTCTTTGATTGGCTGTAATCGCTGCTTTCACTGCTTTTATTTCAACCACAATTCTTTCTTCTCTTGAGTACTTCATGAGTGTTTTCAAGCTGTCTCCCTCATGTACTTCTCTTCCTGTGCACTCTGTGTTGGTCTCTGTCACCATGGTGTTTCTACTCGCCACTCTGTGTTGTCTTCTCCCCACCTGTGTCCTTCTCCTCCCCCCTTCATTGTTCAGCTCCCCACCTACACCCTCGTATTGCTTTACCCCAATACCCATGTTGCTTTTCTACCTCTCCCACCCTACTCGTGTTGCATTGGTGTCACTCCCTCCCTCCCTGTGTTGCTTTGGCATACTCCCTCCACTCCACACTCAATCATATTGCTTAGGCACCCCCTTGTGTTGCTTCTGTGTTTCCCTTCCTCCTTTGTGTTGCTTCTGCCGTCCCCCCACTATTTCCCTGAACCCCACCATTGCATGTTCTGAACTAAGGTCCTCTACTTGTGCTGTGCTTTCTGAATAGTCCAAAGTGTGAGTGTTCTTGTGCCAGCTGTACGTGCAATAGATACCGTTGTGAACTCACTGCTTGTCGTCGTTATTTCTTATTTCCAGTCCTGGGCACATGTGGTATTCCTATTGATTTAATACACTTGCCTGCCACTCACAGGTTGATCAAGACCAGAAATTACTTTTTCAAACACTTTATAAAAAACGAGCATTTCAAAGGAAAAATGAATAATATATCTGTAATACTAGCATAATAATGAGGGGCAGCTGTCATTAATGGAATGATATGTTGTGTTGTGTTCCAGTTAATATAGCCCAAAAATTGCATGTCTTTTTAGTACACTTCTAATTAAATATATTGATGCGAGTGCGCCACAAGCTCATTACGTGCTCCAGGCTTTTTCCGGAAGGTAGCTGATTATAAGACCGTTTTCATTGAATTATTTTAGGTTTTGTGATGCATTGGGTAGTCTGATTTATGAATTAAGTACTCCATGGCACACTATACATTGAAAAGAGCGCCTTTAGGCTCCGTCTAGGCACTGCACATTGTAAACCCTGGTTAATGATGACTATTAACCACAATGCAAAATTACAGTAAGCATGTTGAAACTATAAAAATAAGACAAATTCATCCCTCATTTATTTGCACATTTCAGAAAGAAGCTGCAAAAATAATCAAGTAACATGCATCATGTCACTCCTGCCATTAATCTATAATGTTTTTTTCCATTGCATCACTGACTGGTGCAGTTAGTAAAGGCTTTATTTCAATAACACTATTCTTATTCAGCACTTATAAAAGGTTGCAGACTTGCCCTATTTGGTCATGAATTACATTTCCTATGTTTATTAAATAGCACGAAAGCCCAAACTTGGGTGTGTGTGGCTGTTCACCAGTGGCTCGTGAAGTAACAGTAGATGTAGTACCCAGGATAATGTGCTGCATGGCTAAACACTATATAGGTCCCAAAGGCAAGACCTATTTGCTATGCCAATGCTTGTTTTATTTTCTATATATCATCATTTGAGGTGCATTTGTCAGTTGATGCTGCTCCATTCAATGCCTGAGACTGTTGAATAATAACGAAAATGAAAATGTTTGTTTTCTCTAGTTTAGCATTCTGTGAATTTTACTGTTATGTTTATAATGATACTTTGTTTATCAAATAAAATATATATATTTAGGCAAGTTTGACAAAAAGCGGTTGCACTAAGACAAGAGATAAAGCAAATATAGTATTAAAACTGGGTGTTTACATCTGTAATCTTTAATAGCAGCATCCATGATGCACAACGCTTGGAAGCATCAGGCCTCTAACCACTAGATAACTTAAACATTATTTTGGGTAGCCTATGTGCATTTGAACCATCAGAAAAGGGTCGACGGGGTGCACAAACTATTGCCAGCTTTCCCTATTTAGGGCGGATGTTTCTGACCATTTTGGTAAAAGTTGACATTTCTCATTTTTTACTTTATCCTAAAACATGTATTGTTCTGTTACAAGTCACTGGGCAAACACATCACCCTCTTTCTGCTGCAGGTCTCCCTTGGGGCCACAAATACTGGCCTGTGCGGAGATGCCATTGTTTTCTCCCATTTCCATTCCTATTCATGCTCCTTCCTTCCCCTGCACATTGGGCTTCTTTCATTCATCCCATATGCCCCTTCCCCCTGCCAAGGAACATTTGGTAAAGAAAAGGCACCATTTTCACAGCAATTGGTACTAAATGCCATTATTAGGCAGGAGGTCTTGGGTCAGAGAGGATGCTGAGGCGGGGCTAAGGAAGGGGTGGAGGTGGTGAGGGAAGGGAAAGAGGGAAAACCTGCCACCCCCGTGCAAAAAGGATCACAATGCCAGGCATTCTAAGTTGTTGTGCTCATTTGATTTACAGTAGCAGTAATTGCATATGTTGGTTCAGGCTACAATTGAACATATAAGACTTTTAATCTTGAAGACAATGTGCACTACCTAATGGTGTGCCACTTTTCTTTCTCCCTAGATTATCTCAGTCAGTTCCCACAGCTCAGATAATGAACTCAATTTTCTATCAATGCCTTAATGTCAGTTGAATTTCCACTCAGCATGTCATTCCAGTTTGTCTAAAGCAGGACCAAGCAGTTGAACCAGGAAGTACAGCATGACCCTAATGTACCCAAAGTTTCCTCCCAGACAAGAGCTCTGAGGAGGCTTTTAGTTGGTTGCTAGCTGTTGAAGATACAACTGTGAGGGGAAGTGGGCCTGGGAATCGAATGAGGAAGGGTATAGAAAACATAGGATGCCAAATTATAGTTTACCAGAAAAGGCAGCACAGACTTAAAAAAGGCTACCATCAGTTTAGCTCTGATCAGAGAGAACAGGCACCGCAGCACAGCTGCCAGTTTACCATAAAGGTATATTTTATTGCTTATGGCAAATAAATATATCTTTTTGCTATTTTATTACCCTTTGCTGAAAGCGACTTAATGAATTTCTTAAGCACATGATTCTAGTTTTAATGATTTAGGCTGTACCCCTAATTGTGTTGGTCACGGCCCTTTTAAAGACCCCCCTGCTTCAGAGGATTGTTTTTGTGGAAGAATGTGTCCCTTCCTGCACAAAAACAATCCTGCGTGCGACTCAGCCTCTGGTGCAAGGGGGCTGCCTTGGCGCTTGACAGCCACTAGAGAGCAAGAATGGGCCATATCTTGATCCCTCTCCATTTGACGCAGTGCTGAAAGTTGTCTTGCTGTATTGCACTGCGTCAAATGTTAGTAAATCTGCCTCTCAATTATTTACCTGTATTTAAATTTAAGTTAGTGAATTTACTAGGGCTCCATGGCTGAGAATCATCCTTCTTGAGCAACAGAGAGACCAATACCCAAGATACATATGTGGTGGGGATAGGACAAGATAGGAGGAGAAGGTCAAATAAGAAGCTGTGCAGGAAAACAATCTTTTAAAGAGTTCTATTCAAGATCCATACTTTAAAGTAGAAATAAGTCATATCCTTTTTTTCCTTTAAAACCGCAAGTGCCAAAGCCCAGATTTCCAAAGATTTTACCTCAGGTTTCTGTTACTTTTTAAGGCAGTCCTGCTACAAAATCCAATTTGTTTTTTACAAACCTACACACATTTTCTTTGGTTTGTAACCAAAACTAAAGCAGTTCAGTGCTATTCTCAGCTTCGTATTTCTTAGCATCAAGGGGTGTTCCATGGGTAGTGCCAGGGAATTCCAGCATATGCTGCACCGCACATACAAAGAGGAAATGGCCTTAAAGTGTAGTTTTTGTGCAGGAAAAGACCCCTTCCTGCACAAAAACCATGTAGACCACAATGCAGGCACCCTTGCACTACGGTGCAAGGGTGCCTGCATTGGTGCATGGCTGCTGAAAGTGTGCCAGGGCAGGCAGAGAGCAGAACTGCACATCTTCTTTGTAGATATGGTGCAGTTCTGCTCTCTCCAGCTCATGCAATGCAACACAGCACCTTTGCTTGCTGCTCTGTGCTGCTTCAACTCTCTCTAAATTGTGGCTCAAATACTGTAGTTTGGGTCTGGACCTTGTTAATGGCTGAAACTGGGCCAAAAGTGTTGTTGTTTGAAACTGAAAAATACATGACGGGACCACCGCACCGCACCATTTCATCCGAGTGGTCGCAGTTGACAAACTCACCAGAAAAATAGGGTACCCTTTGAATATAGTTTTCAGATGTAAAAGGGTCCCTCATGCATTGAATTGGCAGCAGCCAATAGCATGATTTGAGAGAGTAATACTCTTTTGGGCTGAGCCAAAGTCCTCTTTATGTATAGCTTAAAGAACTGGTAACAACATGTCTTGCAGACACTTGCCCTCTCATGCCAGACCTAAAAATGTATGGATAACTCAAATCATAATCATTCAATTGTGTTGCATTGTAAAAACATTAACATAGCAAAAATTATTGAAACAACACAGACTAAAAAAACTAGCAACACTCCATGATTTTAATTAGTGCTAAAAGTGTAACTAAGTATGCATTCATGTAACACTAACCAGGAGCACATAACCGGATGCAGGACATTGTTTCACATACTATCCCCCTCAACGTGTCGTTCTTACCTTTTCCTCTCCAGTGACAGCTGCACATCTGGCCAGCTGGACCTCAAGGAGAAGGTGTGCACTGCATCTTGTCTGGCTTCACTGGAGCTCCTCACACAGAGAGCTTGGATGGATGGGCCCCCTCTTTATGAAGCACTGACAACCCTCTGCACCACTGCATGTGCCGCGGGCAGTGCCCCCGCGTGGAGAGGTTTGCTCTCCTTTCAGCACATACGGTTCACTGCAGGTACCCAAGCAGCACGTACCCAAGGAGGGCTGCCCCTCGGCTCTCAGTGCTGAGACCCCACTGAAGAAACCCAAGCATTGGCCATGTCATGGAAGGCTGCTTCACTGCTCTCAGCACCAATACACCACTGGAGATGACACAGATAAATGCATGATAAGGAGGGATGCCTCACAGCTCTGAGCACTGACACACCACCACAGGCAGCACAGAAGTATGCATGATAAGGAGGGATGCCTCACAGCTCTGAGCACTGAACACACCAACGCAGGCAGCACAGAAGTATGCATGATAAGGAGGAATGCCTCACAGCTCTGAGCACTGACACACCACTGCAGGCATCACAGAAGTATGCATGATAAGGAAGGACGCCTCACAGCTCTGAGCACTGATGCACCACCGCAGGTAGCACAGACATATGCATGATAAGGATGGATGACTCACAGCTCTGAGCACTGACACACCACCGCAGGCAGCACAGAAGTATGCATGATAAGGAGGGATGCCTCACAGCTCTGAGCACTGAACACACAACCGCAGGCAGCACAGAAGTATGCATGATAAGGAGGAATGCCTCACAGCTCTGAGCACTGACACACCACTGCAGGCAGCACAGAAGTATGCATGATAAGGAGGGATGCCTCACAGCTCTGAGCACTGACAAACCACCGCAGGCAGCACAGAAGTATGCATGGTAAGGAGGGATGCCTCACACCTCTGAGCACTGACACACCACCGCAGGCAGCACAGACGTATGCATGATAAGGAGGGATGCCTCACAGCTCTGAGCACTGACAAACCACTGCAGGCAGCACAGAAGTATGCACAAAAAGGAGGGATGCCTCACAGCTCTAAACACTGACACACCACCGCAGGCAGCACAGAAGTATGCTTGATAAGGAGGGATGCCTCACAGCTCTGAGCACTGACACACCACTGCAGGCAGCACAGAAGTATGCATGATAAGGAGGGATGCCTCACAGCTGTGAGCACTGACACATCACAGCAGGCAGCACAGAATTATGCACAATAAGGAGGGATGCCTGAAAGCTCTGACCACTGACACACCACTGCAGGCAGCACAGAAGTATGCATGGTAAGGAGGGATGCCTCACACCTCTGAGCACTGACACACCACCGCAGGCAGCACAGACGTATGCATGATAAGGAGGGATGCCTCACAGCTCTGAGCACTGACAAACCACTGCAGGCAGCACAGACGTATGCACAAAAAGGAGGGATGCCTCACAGCTCTAAACACTGACACACCACCGCAGGCAGCACAGAAGTATGCTTGATAAGGAGGGATGCCTCACAGCTCTGAGCACTGACACACCACTGCAGGCAGCACAGAAGTATGCATGATAAGGAGGGATGCCTCACAGCTCTGAGCACTGACACATCACAGCAGGCAGCACAGAATTATGCACAATAAGGAGGGATGCCTGAAAGCTCTGACCACTGACAAACCACCGCAGGCAGCACAGAAGTATGCATGGTAAGGAGGGATGCCTCACACCTCTGAGCACTGACACACCACCGCAGGCAGCACAGACGTATGCATGATAAGGAGGGATGCCTCACAGCTCTGAGCACTGACAAACCACTGCAGGCAGCACAGACGTATGCACAAAAAGGAGGGATGCCTCACAGCTCTAAACACTGACACACCACCGCAGGCAGCACAGAAGTATGCTTGATAAGGAGGGATGCCTCACAGCTCTGAGCACTGACACACCACTGCAGGCAGCACAGAAGTATGCGTGATAAGGAGGGATGCCTCACAGCTCTGAGCACTGACACATCACAGCAGGCAGCACAGAATTATGCACAATAAGGAGGGATGCCTGAAAGCTCTGACCACTGACACACCACTGCAGGCAGCACAGAAGTATGAATTATAAGGAAGGATGCATCACAGCTCTAAACACTGACACACCACTGCAGGCAGCACAGAACTATGCATGATAAAGAGGGATGACTCACAGCTCTGAGCACTACAGATCACTGCAGGCAGCACAGAAGTATGCAAAATAAGGAGGAATGCCTCACAGCTCTGATCACTCACACATTAATGTAGGCAGCACAGAAGTATACACAATAAGCAGGGCCGGACTGGCTACTGGGCGTTATGTTGTGCTTCCGAGCTGGGGGCTGATTTCGTTGATGGGGACCTGCGTGTGCTTAAAAACATTTGTTTTGCTTTGTTTATTTCGAAGCTCACGCAGGTCCCCATCAACGAAATCAGCCCCCACCGCAGTGAAATCAGCCCCCAGCTCGGCAGCACAACAAAACGCCCGGTAGCCAGTCCGGCCCTGACAATAAGGAGGGACGCCTCAAAGCTCTGAGCACTGACACACCATTGCAGGCAACACAGAAGTATGCATGATAAAGAGGGATGCCTCACAGCTCTGAGCACTGGCAAATCACTGCAGGCAGCACAGAAGTATGCGTAATACGGAGCGATACCTCACAATTCTGAACACTAATGCTGTACTGCAAAACTCCTAGCACTTCTGAGGCATACAAGGGGTGTGTTTGCTGCAATCAATAACACAGCACTGGTTTTAAACATATTGTGAGTCACTGGAGGCCCTCGTGTTTCCATCACCCCCACTCCCTGAAGAGGATGTAAGAGTTTTCAGAGTTAAAACATTTACACTTAATTATCTCTTGTGCAGACAATGTTACATTGCTAATTAGAAAAGTAGAAAATAGGCTTAGTAGTTTTAAAAACATGTGACTCTTAGTTACACCATTATGTCTAAAAAAGGGTAAATATATTAACTTTACGAAGAATGGGATCATTAATTACAAATGTATATACTTTATTTGGGTTTAAATATTGGTTTGATGACTTAAAATGTAATCTGAGAGCATAAAAGTGTCTCTTCCTATATAAAAGGGTTTGAATATAGCATGGTGCTGGAAAGAGACAATTTGGTAACTGAAAATGTATAAAACTATGGGGCAGATTTAAAAGCCCCTTGCGCCACCCGTACATTACTTTTCCCATGTTAAAAATGACACAAAAGTGGCGCAAGAGGCTTGTAAATAAGCCCCTATATTTGTACCTTTTTCTCTGTTACATCTGATCATCTAGAAATATGCTCTCCCAGAACCATGTAGTATCAAACGAAGTGCTTTTCATAGATCTTAGATGAGGACCGCCACTTCAGCCCCACCATAATCTTGAGTGATATAAACCCCATGACACTGCAAAAAGAGCTGCTTCTTGGTCTGTCTCTGCCGGGGCATAGCTACCAGTGAGGTAGCCGGTGCAATGCACCGGGGCCCAGAGGTGGGAGGGGCCCAGCTACAACAGGCCCTTGAGCCCTAGGAGGGCACTTACTACTATGAGTGCTGCAAGGAGGGATGTGGGATGATGCAGCAACCCCAAAACAATCATGCTTGAATTCAAAGGTGAATGATCATTTAATGCAACTTTTAATTTTGTTTTCATGTTGTCACATTTGCTGTGCTTTCAAAGACAGAGTTTGGATATCAAACTACTTTTCTGACAAAGTGCTGCTTATTCTTTTAACATGGAGACTGGTGTTTAATTTTCTTTCTCCTACTGCAAAGTGTAAGAGGGTAAAGTTAATTATGTGACAATATTGCTGGTGTGCAAGAAAAAGATGTATGACTGCAGTTCTTAACCGTTTGACTTCTGAGGAGCCCCTCTTAATTATTACTAGAACCCGGGGACCCCCACTGAATCATTAGTGGAATAAAGGGACCCCACTAAGACATTAAAGGATGGTTGAGACCCTGGCTAAGCAATTTTGATGATTTGAGCCGAACAAAAAATGAAAAATAAATAGAGAAACAAGCATTCATAAACAAATATATGCAATTTTAAGGGGAAGTATGGATCTTTTCTAAATTCAATTGATGCCACTCATCATCCATACTATGTTCTGTTTGATACATTCAAACAGAGGATACTAACACGTTTTAGCCTCCAATTTCAAATTCCTTCACATTTGCAGAGCTTTTAAAAACATATGTTTTCATTGCGCTTCTTTATTTTTACCCACTTTATTAATCTGTTTATATTATTTTATTTTCAAAGCAGTTGTGGATTCCCGGAAAAGACTTTGTGAACCCCCATATGTCACCCGACCACAGGTTAAGAACCTACTTTCTAGGATCTTGTTTTCTTCTATTACACATCAACATTTAAATACTTATAAATCAACTAGAGAAACATTTCAAAATAAATAAACAGGAAAGTACAAATGAATCACTTTTTTCTCATTTTGAAGTGTGATCAGAACTAAAATTTTAATAGGAGCAAAATAAAGCAAAACACTTTACTTGGTGATGCAGAAATTACAAACATTCAATGAAGCCCAATTTCCACACATTATGTTTGTGCGCGTTATAGTTTCATGAGTAAGACTGCATGTCTGCGCAAATTTAGCAGTCATTTCAATGGAAAATGTGCAGGCTGTAAATGCCAGTGGCTACTATATCCTTACCGCTCTTCTGCTGAACTGGAGTGGGTCATTTGCAAAACTTGGTCTTTGTGTGATGCTCGGATTTTTCAGATTTCCTATGAGTTCAGTGATGTAATGTTGATGGCAGCACCCCTAGTCTTAAACTTGTTCCAGCTGCTCCACTGCCTTCTTGCTGCTACCTCCGTATGATCACCTCATCTTCAGGAGTCAGACTCCGAGCAGTAGAGTCCTCTGAAGCTCCTGCAGGTGTACTGCATAGGCCTCATTACGCATTCATTGAATGGCTAAGCAGTGCACAAGCTCACTTTTGTAAATGCACGGTGCACATTCGGTCCTGGCTGTCTGCTGCCAGCAGAGGTAAAAGACAACGTTATGCGCATGCTTCTGTGTGGTTTCTTCAGGCACAATATTCACACTTATTACTGTATTCAGCCTAATCGATGGAGCGCAGTGGATGGCGGTTGGTAACAAAAGATAGACTTACTTTGGACAAAGTGCTGGAACAGCGAAAATGAATTATTTGGTTATTTTTTGTTTCATTTTGTGCAAAAAAAAATAAATGCACAGGCAATGTGAAAGTAATTTTTGGGGTTACTAATGCACAATTCTTCTTTAATAAAACCAGATGTAGGGATAGTTATTTTTCTGAGACCCCCTAGAACCCAGCCAGAATCTAAGACAATTAGCTGTTGCATTCCTGACCAAGATACTGAGAGAGTGGAAACTCCAGTAATGGTAGCCATGTACACACGGCTGTAGTAGAAGTGGACGAGCAAACAAACCAACAGGGAGAGCCAAGCCAAGGGTCAGTCTTGGCTCCAAAAGCCCATCTTGGCTCTAAAAGCCCAAACAGAAGCTGAGCCACAGGAATATTTGTTATTGATATTGTGAATCAAATATTAGGAAAAATATTTTTCTTTAACAATCGGTTCACCTTAATACATTGTATTACAGCACTGCATTGAGAGGCATTTATCCAAAGTGATAGTGTTTAAACATCAACTTAGAAACATTCATGGCCCTCTATCCTGGTGACATACACCCCAGTTCTGTCCCTTGCACTCGTACCAAATCTGAAATGCTGCTTGTTCATTGTATCCAAGGGAGATGTTAAATGATGCAGCCCAGTGCCACACCTGCTCATTGTCTTTGGAGGAAGTTACACTAGCTGTCCCTGTAGTACCACATTTGTTGCATGCCTTTGAATGAAGCTTACACTGGCCCAGTAGTGTCACACTTGTTCCATGCCTTTGAAGCAAGCTTGAACTGGCCCTGCAGCACCAGATTTGTTCCATGTTTTGAAAGAAGCTTGCACAGGCTGGCATTACAGTACCACACCTGTTCCATATCTTTGAAGGAAACTTGCACTGGTCCTGCTGTACAACACTTTCTCCAAGTCTTTTAGGGAAGATTTTGATGCTCTTAACCGGTACTGTATGTCTTATGCGTGAGAGCCAAGGACCCCCTGAACCCCTGCTTCCTGTGTTCTGTCTATTTCTGTGAATATTAGGTCTGACCAACAGTCTGTTTCAGCTGCTTCACCAGCTTCATGTTTTCTAAAAAAGAGTACATATTCAGCCCTTCAGAATAGCATACAGGGGCAGTGGATCAGCCCTCTTCAACCATTGGCTTTGTTGCTAGAGGGATCCCACCTCAAGAGTCATTTCTTTTCATTCATCTCCAGCAACTCACCTGCAACTGCAGACTAGTGCTAATTGAACAATGAGAGTACCACAAACTCCACTGCCTTTGATACTGCACCACAACTTTCTTATGCAGAGTGCCAGGCATCACGGCTGCAAGCTTCAAAACCATGCCACCATCTTGAAACTGTATTCTGCAAACACTATCATTTTTAATGTTCCAAGATGGCAGACCAGTGGGAAGCCTTACTTTTTTTTTTATTAATGGGGCACATAGCCTGCACATTTATTTGGAATACGTTGTTCTTTTGCTTTTCTTTATTGATTTCTTTCTTTATACTAGCATATGCTTTCACTACAAAGAAAACCACCATCTTGTTTTTTAGAAAGCAAGTAGAACTTTTATTGATGCCAAGACTCCTCTATGCAAAAGTCGGCAAAGATCAGATACACATAGTCTGTACTGCTGGTCCAATTGTGGCTGATGGGAGATTAGATAACCTAAGTGGACATTCAGGCTTTCAGTTCAGCTTATCTCAACAGCTTGGAGTAGTGCTAGTGGACCAGGGTACCAATATTCAGCCTGTGCCTCCTATGTGACCATCTGTCCCATCCCTAGTCCTTCCTAGTGAACATTGTATCTCTCTGTGGGTAGTGTGCTTGTGTAACTGCAGGATAGCCACTATGTTTTGTGAATGCATTGTGAGCGGTGTGCCTGTGTAAATGTAGGATTAACATTGTCTTTTGTGAGTGCAGGGTTACTGGTCTACAGGTTGAAAGTTGTGTCAGTGTGAGTGCAGAGTGAGACCTATGCGTCTATGAGTGCAGCATGAGGAGTGTGCCTATGTGAGAGCTGCAGTGTGAGTGTAGGGTCTCTGCATGTTTTGCCTTTGTGTGCATGTACTTTACAAAAGCCAAACCTATTTACTTTGGTAATGCTTTTAGGGCTATGGATTTGAAGTGAAAATGCAATGGTGTGCGTATGAGAATGGAAGTGAGTTTTGATATGACAGATGCAAACTATGACGAAGGAGGTTGAAAAGTGGCTGAGACCCTGAGCTGTCACCCTAATGAGAGGGCACAGCTACTTTGCTTGCTCTAGGAAATAGTCTAACTACTCCACTGATGTAGTAAGCCCATGAATGTTTCTAGCACACCCAGTATTCACAGCAAGTAAGAAAATATTATTTAACCATACATTGCATGATTTGTAACATTGCAGTTGTGAGGAGGGGGCATATTCCTATTTTTATCTTTCTCCTTGGGTGCGGTTCCCGTGCAGAGTAGAATTTTCTGCCTAGTGCCATCTTCCCCACCAGCTTGGAGATGAAGTTCAACTAAAGTTTCCATTGATGTTTAGAATTATGTGGGAAAAAAACGATATCTAATTTTGATTGATGGAGGCAGGTTGGTGGAACTTGCATACTGTAAACTTGGATTCAAGCTATGATTGTGCCAGGAAAGGAATAAGTGATGGTTCCCCTGGGTAGGGTGTCACAAGGTGGGGAGAAATGTTTTTCGGCATCCTCATGACACATATAAAATTCACTGGCCCAATATTGCAAGCTATCTTACAAGTCTGTAAGAGGGAGATTATGATGTGAAAAAGAAACTCTAGGGACCAGGTGATTACCTTGTTCACATGGAATGTGAGTGGTTTAAGAGCAAAGAATAACCAGCGTATAGTCCTTGAATATTTGCATGATTGTGGCTCTCAAGTCATCATTTTGCAAGCAACTCATCTAACCAATTTCTGTTGAAGAATAAGAGATGGGTAGAGTAGTCCCTCTGTACAGACCAGTCATGCTTTTTTAAAGGGGTAGCAATTCTCTTTTAAAGGACAGACATTTCAGGTAGATGGGCAGTTGCAAAATTCAAAGCTAACCAAACTGTCCTTACATGTGCTAGATTTTATGGATCAGGACCGGAAGACCCTGATCAATAAAAATATCAAACATTTTAGAATGTTCAATGCCAATTCTAATACAAGGAGACTTTAACACCTTTGTTGATAATATTTTTGACAGACCCTCAAGGCGGTGACATGTTATTCCACTACAGTAAATACTTTTTTACTGAGTATTATGAATGATATGGGCCTACGTGACATATGGAATATGCAAGCAGTGCACAGCGTGATTATACCTTTCATAGTGAACAGTGGGGTCACTATTTGAGGCTGGCCTTTTCCTCGTAGGTAGACAGCTAGTGCATTGGACTAAAGATGTACAGCATCTATCCATACATATATCAGGGCACTGTGCAGTATATTTGAGGCTGAAGATGCCATACCAGCAGAATCACCCATTATGCTCGATAACGAGGTTCCACATGAGCTAGTGATTAGCATAGATGATTCCTTAAATTAATTTATGATCTACTTACATTAGTCTTGTTTTGGTTTCATACAACGCGTACTTAAGGGGTAAGAAAAAGAAGGATCGAAACAGTCATATGGCTATTCACAAAGGTAGCTTACACTTGTGAGTAATTTAAATGTGTAATTAAATCTTACATTTTTGAGAAACTACTTTTGGCTATTCAAAAAATATGAGTGAAAAGGCACTTAAAAGTGTAGACATACACATCTCCATCTGCTGAAAAACAGTGTGGAGCCAAATTTATGAGTGCAAGTGTACGAAAGTGCCTCTTTAGACATGGTTACCCCCACTTTTTGCCTGGTATCTGATGAAACTTGACCAAGAGTGTGCTGGGTTCCTGCTAACCAGGTCCCCAGCACCAGTGTTCTTTCCCTAAACTGTACCAATCTTCCACAATTGGCACCCCTTTAGGATTCTTATAAGTCCCTAGTAAGTAGTACCCCTGGAACCTGGTGCCTTGGAACTAAAGAGGGGCCCTAAGAGCTGCAGCCTGAATTGTGCCACCCTAAGGGACCCCCCACCAAAGCTCATGCAAACTGCCATTGCAGGCTGTATGCCTTTGTGCAGAGGAAACCAAAGAGGAGACATGGCACACACCTCTGTGTGCCATGCCAGCTAAGCACTGCATGTGGAATAGGTAAGTCACCCCTTAGGTAGGCAGAGGAGTGTGAGAAGTTGGCCTGGCATATGCTGTCCACTAGTTATAGTGGGCACCTTGCACCAGTCCAAATCGACTCTTATGGTAGATAGGTTAAAGACAACCTTATTGAAAGCTATCCTAGTGGTAGCTATGGAGAGCAGCCTTCAGGCTAAGTCTTGAAGGAATGTAAAGCAGCTTGTTTTACCAGTCTATAATCTCTTGAGTGACCAAATGAAAGAGCACCACACCAGGTATATATTCAAAATATATGTATTTATTACTAAACACACCCCTCTAGTCTCTTTATGAGGCTAGAGTTCGAAGTACATAGGTTATAAGATCTTAAATCACAGTAATAGCACAAATACACGTTTGGGCCCTAGGGGCGTACCAAACCATATACCAATCAAGTGGTATGCGAACCACGACTGAACTAGACACTAGGCCTAGAGCCTCTAGAAGTGCTTGGACCACAAGGAACCACCCAAGGTAGTGACACAGGGGACCCACGGGAGACGCGTGCAGTGTAAATACACAACCGCGATACGCCGTTAACTTCTATGGAGAAAGTCGGGATCGGGAAAATAGAGGAAAGGGACACTTAAAAGAGGACTAGGACAAAACCCTTTGAGATCTAGGACTTTGAAGAGTCTCTACCCACGGGAGCACCGGAGTACTCGTGTTACCTCACCCAGGGAAGCCGGGTGCATAGGTGCCTTTCGGGGTCGGGTTTCGTCGTCGTTTCGTATGGCGATCTGCTGCAAAGTGCTGCTGGCGACCAGGAGAAAAGTGTCCGGGTGGATCCAAGAGTGGATCGGAGTTCTGGTGAACCTGAAAGCAGAGGGGACAGAGTCTGGGTCACTAGCCAGTGACCAGGAAGGCGATGGACAGATGCCCACCGATGTCGAGTGCTTCAGGTGCGTTGACAGTCGTCTTGACTCTTCAGCCACGAGGTCCGGGAGGCGTTGTCGGCAACCAGGAGCAGGATTCGGGCTGCTGCTCGATGTCTGTCGAGTGCAGAGGTGTCGGCGACCAGATTGGACCCAACAAGCCTTGGCAACGGCAAGTCTCGTGTAAGATGTAGATCGTCGATGATGCAGACCAGCAAGGTCTGGGGAACTCACCCAGCAAGGGTAAGTGAGGGCAGGCCTGGAGCAACCACGATGCCAAGTAAAGAAAAGATTGGCCTTCGTCAAGGGCTACTAGCCAACGGGCTAGCGACCGCAAAGGAGCCTCGTGACGCCGCACGTGGAGCTGGCTAACAGGACACTCGTGGAGTGGGGGCCAGTGATCTTCAGTGCAGGTGGTGCTGGAGGCTAGGGCTACTCGGAGCCCAAAGCACGACTTCTTGGGAGACCCAGAAGATGGTGCACTTGCAAGTGTGCTCGGTGTCCAGGGGTCACAGTCTCAAGTCACCCACGATAGCCACGGGCCTCAGCTTTGCAGGGGACTCAGGGTAGTCTCGGGGAAGTCTGAGAATCCACCTCTGGTGATGCGATGACTTCGGCGTCCGACGGGAGCTTCAGTGATGCGAACCGGACAGATGCTTCTTTGGTGCCTGCCAAGCAGGGGAGTCACTCCTTGACCCCAAGGGAGATTCTTCAGTCCTCTAATCTTGTCGTAGAGCGTCGAAGGTCCAGGATTCAGTGTCAGAGTTTCGTCCAGGTATAATCTAAAGTCCTAAGGACTGGGTTCCTACCTTTATTCTAAAAATAGGGGATGGACTACTCTGTGGCCCCACCTATGGGTGGGTCAGGGCAGAGGGTGGCTACACCCCTTTCCTTTGTCCAGTTCGCGCCAAAGCAGGGGCTGCAAGCCCCTGATCCGGTTTGAACTGGGGTATGCACAGGGACACCAAATGTGCCCCCAGTGCAGGACTTCAAAGCACCCGAAAGTGCTCCCGCCCAGCCCCAATACACATTGTCCTGTCTGGGGAGGTGGTCACACCTCCCTGGGACAGGAAACCTATTGTCCAGGCCTCCCCTGCCGGAGTTTCGTCCAGCAGCAGGAGGCCAGACTCGTGTCTGTGGCAGCAGCATCCATTTTGTGATGCCAGGGCTCTGGAAAGAAGTTACCGGACTCGTCAGAGTTAACATGCCTTTCCCTCTAGAAGGGTGGAATGCTACCCCCGCCGCCAGGATTGGCGGGGGTAGTATTCCAAGATGTTTGACACCAAACACGACATGTTTAGGTGCAGCCATTCCATAGTTAGCATTTTACCGCGAGGATATAATGCGTTTAAGAGTATATGGTCAGGCTGCACTACAAACAGCATCAGAGATGGTCTCCGAACGCTGCAGAGGGGCCCTGCTCATGCAGGGGCACCCTCTCACATAGGAACCATGCACTCTGCCTTTAGGATTGATAAGGCCTGCCTTAGGAGTGACTTATAGGTTTATATGTGTGTATGCATTTAGTGATATAGGTAACCTATACCACAGTAAGGGGTGCATGCACCACCTTACCCAGGCTGCAGTAGCAGACCCGTGGTGTCAGTTTGGATGGCCTTCCAGGGGTGGCATAATACATGCTGCAGCCCCTGGCAGGCCTCTGAGGTACCTATGCCCTTGGTACATAGTATACCATATACTAGGGACTTACAAGGGCACTCCAGATCCCAATCAGTGATGTGCCGAAGGCACATGGAGACCCTTTTAAAGAGGAAACAGCTAGGCTGGGGTTCTGAATAGCAGGGCCCCAGCCAGACTAATGTCGAAAACCAGTGAAGCATCAGCAAAAAGTGGGGGTACCCATGTGAAGCAGATCCTACTCTCCTACACAACCCCCCAAACGTAGGGACATTAAACTAACCTTGCCCAGTTAAGTCTTCATGTTCTAAGTGGAAATACCTAGAGAGTCCATCTGCATTCGCATGGTTACTCCCAGGCCTATGTTCCACTGTAAAGTCCATCCCCTGTAGGGAAATGGACCACCTAAGCAGTTTGGGGTTTTCACCCTTCATTTGTTTTAGCCATAAGAGGGGCTTATGGTCTGTCTGAACCAGGAAGTGTGTACCAAACAAGTATGGCCTCAACTTCTTCAGAGCCCAGACCACAGCAAAGGCCTCCCTCTCTATGGCTGACCAACGTTTCTCTCTAGGGGTCAGCCTTCTGCTAATAAAAGCTACTGGCTGATCCTGACCTTCTTCATTCAATTGTGACAGTACAGCCCCTACCCCCAATTCAGATGCATCTGTTTGAACAATGAACTTCTTGGAGTAATCAGGACTCTGCAGAATTGGAGCAGTGCACATAGCCTGCTTGAGGTCATCAAATGCCTTTTGACAGCTAGCTGTCCACTGAACCTTTTGGGCATTTTCTTAGAAGTTAAGTCATTCAAGGGTGTCACTATTGATCCATACCCCTTGACAAATCTCCTATAGTACCCAGTCAGGCCTAAGAAGGCTCTCACCTGAGTCTGGGTAGTGGGAGCAGTCCAGTCCATGATGGTCTGGATCTTGCTCTGCAAAGGTTGAACCTGGCCTCCACCCACAAGGTGGCCCAGGTACACAACCTGACTCTGCCCTATCTGGCACTTAGTGGCCTTGATAGTCAGGCCTGCCTTTTGCAGGGCCTGTAAAACATTCCTGAGGTGGACCAGGTGATCCTCCCAGGTGGAGCTAAAGACAGCAATATCATCTAGATAAGCTGCACTATAGGCTTCCAGTCCTGTGAGAACTGTGTTCACCAACCTCTGGAAAGTGGCAGGTGCATTTTTCAGACCAAAGGGCATTACCACAAATTGATAATGCCCACTAGGGGTTGAAAATGCTGTTTTGGGCTTTGCAGTATCAGCTAGTCTGATCTGCCAGTAGCCAGCTGTTAGGTCAAATGTGCTGAGATATTTGGCAGAGGCCAAAGTATCTATGAGCTCATCTGCCCTGGGTATTGGATGGGCATCAGTCCTAGTGACTGCATTGAGACCCCTGTAGTCTACACAAAACCTCATCTCTCTTTTCCCACCACTGGTGTGAGGTTTAGGTACTAGGACTACTGGACTAGCCCAAGGGCTAGCTGAGGGCTCAATCACTCCCAATTCCAACATTTTCTGGACTTCAGTCCTGATACAGTCCCTGACATGGTCAGGTTGCCTCTAAATCTTGTTTTTAATAGGCAGACTGTCCCCAGTGTCCACTTCATGAGTGCACCAGGTGGTCTGACTGGGTGTCAGTGAAAACATATGTCTAAACTGATTGAGGACTTGCCTGCAATCAGTTTGTTGCTGGGTAGTGAGGCTGCCTGCCAAGGCTACACCATCAACTGACCCATCGTCAGGGTTCTGTGAGAGCAGGTCAGGGAGTGGGTCACTCTCTTCCTCCTGCCCTTCATCAGTAGCCATGAGCAAGCCCATGTCTGCCCTGTCCACATATGGCTTTAGTCTGTTGACATGGAGAACCCTCTGGGGACTCCTGGGTGTTCCCAGGTCCACTAAGTAAGTGACCTCACCCTTCTGCTCAACAATAGTGTGGGGTCCACTCCATTTGTCTTGGAGAGCTGCTGGGGCCACTGGCTCCAACACCCACACCTTCTGTCCTGGCTGGTAAACAGTCAGAACAGCCTTTTGGTCATGCCAGGCCTTCTGAAGTTCCTGGCTAGCCTCAAGGTTTTTGGTTGCCTTTTTCATGTACTCAGCCATCCTGGAGCGGAGACCAAGTACATAGTCCACTATATCTTGCTTTGGGGGCTTGAGAGGTAACTCCCATCCTTCCTTCACCAAGCACAGTGGACCCCTCACAGGGTGGCCAAACAGAAGTTCAAAAGGGCTGTAACCAACCCCTTCTGAGGCACCTCCCTATATGCGAATAAAAGGCAGGGCAAGAGTATGTCCCATCTACGCCTAAGCTTTTCTGGGAGCCCTTTAATCATGCCCTTCAAGGTTTTGTTGAATCTCTCAACTAAACCATTGCATTGTGGGTGATAGGGTGTGGTGAACTTATAAGTAACTCCACACTCCTTCCACATTGCTTTTAAGTACCCAGACATGAAGTTTGCCCCCTGTCGGATACTACCTCCTTAGGAAAGCCCACTCTTGAGAAGATTCCCAGGAGGGCCCTTGCCACCACAGGTGCTGTAGTGGTCCTGAGGGGAATAGCTTCTGGGTACCTGGTGGCATGATCCACTACCACCAGGATAAACCTGTGCCCAGAGGCTGTTTGGGGATCCATGGGACCAACAATGTCAATCCCTACCCTCTCAAAGGGCACCCCCACCACAGGTAGTGGTATCAGGGGGCCTTTGTAGTGCCACCTGCTTTGCCACTGGCTTGGCAGGTTACACAGGAGCGACAAAACTCCTTACTGTCTTCAGACATGTGGGGCCAGTGAAAGTGAGGGACAATTCTGTCCCAAGTCTTGTTCTGGCCCAGGTGTCCTGCTAAGGGAATATCATGGGCTAGGGTCAATAGGAAGCCCCTGAACTTCAAAGGTATTACCAACCTCCTGGTAGCACCAGGCTTGGGGTCTCTACTCTCTGAGTACAGGAGTCCATCATCCCAATACACTGTATGGGGACCACTAGCTTTCCCAGCAGCCTCAGCAGCAGCTTGCTGTCTGAGGGGTTCAAGGGAGGGGCAGCTCTGCTGCTCCTGGCTCAGATCTGCCCTAGAAGGTCCCCCTGTCCCCAAGAACTCAACCTGGTCAGGTTCAAGTTCCTCTGGGACAGTTCCTTCTTCAGGGCTGAGATCATCCCCCTCAAGGGACTGATCTTCCTCCTGAGCCATGGGGGAAGGCACTGCCTTAACCCTACTACTCCTCCTCTTGGAAGGCACTTGGTCCCTTCTTCTAGAATCCAAGGCCTGTTCAGTGCTAGACATTTTGGCTTGTGACCTGGTCACAGCAAACACATCTGCAGGGATCCCCAGCATTTCTGCATGGGTCCTGAGCTCCACTTCTGCCCAAGCAGAAGTCTCTAAGTCATTGCCAAGCAAGCATTCGACTGGTAGGTTTGCACTTACCACAACCTTCTTAAGGCCAGTTACCCCTCCCCAGGAGAAGTTAACAACTGCCAGAGTATGGTCTGTTCTGACATTGCTAGCATTGGTCACTTGGTACATTTCACCAAGCATAACTTGCCCAGGTAGCACAAGGTCTCGTGTCACCATTGTGACACTTGCCCCTGTGTCCCTAAATGCCAAAGCCTCTCGTCCATTGATTAAAGGCTGTTGTCTGTACTTGCCCAGATTACTGGGACTCATAGAGGAGGGCACATCCATGCCTCCATCACAGACTAACACAGCCTGAGTCAGTTCTCTAACTAGGTCAGAGCCCAACTCAGTTCCCAGGGTGAACCCTACTAAACTCCTTTGCTGGAGCACTTCCACCAACTGTACTAGGGGGAACAGGTGCCTCAGGGGCATTGGTGGGTGCTGGACTGGAGTCTTTGGACTTGGTGCAATCACTGGTCCAGTGGGTCTTTTGCTTACAGACCTTGCACCATGGTTTTCTTTGGCCTTTACCCTTGGTAGACTGGGAATCCCCACCAGAAGAAGATTTTGGGGGCCTGATGAAGACTTTTGATCTTTACCCTTCTCCCCACCCTTGTCAGAGTTCTTAGCATCTTGCTTCTTGGTTTCCCCACCTTGGTTCTGTACCTTCTGCTTCACCCTGGTTCTGACCCATTTGTCTGCCTTCTTTCCCAATTCTTGGGGAGAGGTCAGATCAGAGTCAACCAGGTACTGATGCAACAGCTGATTTTGACAGTTATTAAGAATCTGCTCCCTCATTATCAGATTATACAATCCTGAGAAGTCACACACCTTACTGCCCATCAACCAGCCTTCCAGAGCCTTGGCAGAACAATCCACATAGTCTACCCAGTCTTGAGTCTGTGCTTTTTGGGTGTCTCTGAACTTCAACCTGTACTGTTCAGTGGTTAGGACAAACCCATCAATAAGAGCACTCTTCAAGACCTTGTAATTGTCAGCATCCTCCTCTCTAACAGTGAGGAGCTTGTCTCTACCTTTGTCAGCAAAGGAGAGCCACAAGATTGCTGCCCACTGTTCCTGAGGGACCTTCTGTACTTTACAGGCCCTCTCTAAAGCAGTTATCCATTTGTGGATATCATCCCCACTCTGGTAGGGAGGGACAATCTTGCTCAGGTTCCTTTGGTCATAGGACCTTTCCCTGTCTCTAGGGACATGGCTGCCACCATGGGACTCTAGTCCCAACTTTCTTCTCTCTCTAAGGAGATCTAGGGATTCTCTATCTAAAGCCAATTGCTTCTTCCTGATCTCTAGTTGAGTTTCCTCATACTGGACCAGTCTCTTTCTTCTCTCATGAGAGGATTCCCTCCTGTGAGAAGAAACAGAGCTCCCTATTGAGGTGCCAGAGTGGTTAGACTCCTGAGAAGGAGACCTAGACTTTCTGAGCACACTCATAATCCTTCCTGGGGGGACAAAGGTGTGGTTCTCTAGATCCTCATCTTCATCTTCCCCAGAAGGGATTGGGTTCTCCAGGTCAGTGATTCTATGGTGACCAGTCAGCTAAGAATGTATTCACTTCTTTTTAATTCTTTTTGTGTCTTGTTCTGCCCACTTGGGCTTAATCTGATGAGGAATAAGTAGATACCCTTATACAGTTTCGGGATGGAACATTCACACTGTAGGAGTATCAAGGGTCACTACCCTCTGGAATCAGGGGTAGTGGATCGTGTGCCCTCTTGGGCATTGCTTATATTAGCTACAGCCCCCTGATATCTTGTTTCATGTATGTGTTATTTTCTGGAGTTTCAATTTCCCTAACTTAGCTGCCATTGATTGAGACAAAAGGCAAGTCAGATTTTGACTGGACAACTCCAGCCTGGTCTAAGCAGAATCATTCTAAGAATCTCTGTCTAGAAATATTTTTCACATAATCTTTCTTCAATATCTCCTTTACCTCCTTGTTACGTAGAATGTAAATTAAAGTGTTAAGTGCTGGGGCCACTATGCAGTAGAACAAGGATAGTCATTTTTCCCTTCTCGGATTAGACAGTTGACCTTGGCGTCAAATATAAGGTCATTGCTGGTTCATAAACCAATACATGAGAGCCACATGTAGCAAATAACTTACACATTCCACCTGCTGTTGGGATTTTCAAGATAGTGGAAATGATTTGCAAATAGTTGAACAGAATTGAAGGCAAATTCAACAAGAGATTTAACAGGAGATAGGAACTCAGCGAAATTGTTGTTTTTGCAGTTCATTCTTGAGTCAGCATCAGCCTCACAGAATGTGTGGTCAATAACACTGTGTCCACAGAAATGTGTCACTGGAAAAACATCCAAACATGACAAATTGAAAACAAGCCCAGTGACCCAGATGATGATGGCTATTTTGACACAAACTTGTTTTTTCATAATTTGTTGATATCGCAACGGCCTACTGTTCACGACATAGCAATCCTATTCCTTAACTGCCAGAAAGAAGCATTTTTTTTGGGGGGGGAGTTAAATATAGCGCAAACTAGACCCGAGGATATAAGGTATCAGAGCGCTTTACATGAGCACCAGTTTTGTTAAAGATGGACACATTCATTTTTGTTAGGCACGGGAAGATTAAGTGATTTGCCCAGAATCACAGGATGTTGAGCATCATTGCCGAGACAAGCATTGAGTTGTCCCCAAAGCAAGTAGACAATACATTTGAGTCATGCATTGAGTAAAGGTAATTATGATCCTATTAACAAGGAGAACGTCCAAGATGGAGGGGGCACTTTGTGATGAAAAGCAGAGCCTAAACATGCCAGGTTGCAAAGAAAGAAGAACATTGGCAATCGAAGGCGAACATCTGTGAAAGTAACTGTGATGAAAAGTCTATTTGCAGGGAGGGCAGCCAGATAAACAATTACAAGCCCCACAAATAGCACAATTTTTGTGTGCCTCCCAAAGAAAAATCCTAGGAGGATGAATTCATGGGTGTTAATTCCATTTCCCATTGGATTCTGTAAGATATCTATAGAGAGAAGAAAATAAATAAATATTATAGCAATCCGCCAAAAATAAATGATTGCATTACCCTTCAGTAAGGGCTAGAATTTGGAAAAACAACTGACTTATTTTGTATACATCATATATAACAACAACAACAACCCTTTATTCGGCTTTGCAAAAAGAAGTAAAAGTCAAGATTACAAATATCCAAAATTCTCCATTCCTATGTTTAATCTACCATAAATTACACTTCTTCATTAAAATACACACAATTAAAAATGCAAGTAAATACGAAATAAAAGGGATACCAAAGTAGCTTCGCGTCCATGCCTGATCCACCCTCAGTAATTAGTCACAGCTCGATCTAAGCCTGACTGCGGACTTTAAAAAACTAAGAACGTGCAATACCATACTCCCTGAAAGCATTAATAAGAAAGCAAAAGCAGGACGCACTTGTCTAAAATTTGCCTTTTGTAAATTGGAATGATATAGGTCTTCCTCGGTACCTTATAATAGCGACAAAACATAAAAAAGTGGAGTATATCTTGTGGAGACTTGCCATCGCAGCCACATGGCAACAGGATCTTACCTTTATTTCTCTTGCATGGGTGGGTGAGGAGAAGATGGAATAAATCAAAGCGGAACCTGGTCAGTAAAAAGCATTCGTAAGAGCCAGGGAGCCCTCGGAGTTATGGTTCCATAAATTGAACAGTTTTCAGAATGATAAATTTACGTACACTGGGCTTCCTTAGCTCATGCTCTTCCCTATCTACCACCCACTGTCTAAAAAAGCCTCCTTGGCCCAGACCAGGTCCTTCCTGCTGATTTATTCCGGGTTGCTAAAGAGATCAGCTCTTCCTAGACTCCTAAAGTCTTCCCATATGTATTTAAGCCAGAGAATATAATAAACATGGTCAAGGGCCAAACAGTCCTTTAGGATCTCTTTGTTTAAGGCAGTCCCATTACCTATCCATATTTTGGTCCAAAGAGACAGGGAACGGAAAGACAATGGGTACAACAGATAGGCCATACCCAGCTCTTCGTGTACTATAAAAGTAGAGGTTCCCTGAGATACTCTGGAGGCAAAGCTGGAAACAGCAGCATTAGCCCGTAAAAATTCCCGCTGCTTTCTGCTTTTTTAATGGTCCCAAACATAACTTGGCTTTGTGACTGAAGTAGACCCAACCTTAAAGTTAAAAGTTTACCTCAAGCTATGTCCCAACTGCATCACAAATGACTTAGAGTTATTGACTAACAGGTCCCGGTCTTCCATAAATTACACAAAGGAGCTAAGTAAAGTTACCAGCCCCATTGCGGTCCAGGGCATAAGGACGGCATCGTCAGCATACAATAATATCGGCAGGCCGCGCCGTCCCACCAGGGGAAAGTCCACCTTTGTATCCACTAATACCTTCTCTAGGTTATTAATATATAAATTAAATACAAAAGGGACCAATATGCAACCCTGTCGAACCCCTCTCTGGATTGGTAACTGTGGGGTCACCTTGCAGTCTTTAGTGTAACATACCTCCACTTTGGTGTCCCTATGAAAGTCTCATAAAAAGAGGACAATGCCTTTATCTCATCCCATGCAAGACAAGGTCTACCATAGCTTACTTCTATTCATGCGATCAAAGATGGAGGACAGGTCCATGAAGGCCAGATAAATCGTGCTGGGGTGGGCAACTGTGTACTTGTTAAAGATCATTAACAAATTCAAGGATTGGTCCACTGTTGACCTCCCCGGACGAAAACCATATTGGATGTCTGCTAAGATGTTATTATCGTCTGCCCATGTGGTCAGCCCATACAATAGAATGCATCCCACTACCTTGACCATTAAATCCAGCAGAGGGATTGGCCTATAACAGAGAGTACTATCCTTGTTACCTTTTGTACACACTGGAACAATGGTGGATATAGCTCTGGTACTAGGAGGTATGGCTCTCATAGCTGCATTAATAATTGAAGTAAGGGGTGGCATCCACAACTGTGGATTAGATATGTAAAGATCCATGGGAATACCATTGAGTCCTGGTGCTTTATTTCTGGACAACCCTTCAATACCCTGTCTAACTTCATCAGCTGTAATCACAAGAGCTGATTTCCCTTCTCCACTTCCATAAGCTGCACTCACGTCTAATAGACATCTAAACATTTTCCTCAAAGTGACCTACCAATTTGTCTTCTGAGATATGAGCATAGAGGGCCTGTGCAGCATCTCCTGCCAAGAATGGACTATTAACAATGCTCCAAAACTTGGCACAGTTATTTAAGGTACTAGCCACGGTGAGCTCGCTCCATGCCTCCTCAGCTCGCCCTTGCACCTTGCTAACTCAACTTTATATAGCCTTCTACAGGCCTTTACAAATCCGAGTCCCTTGGTTTCATACCTAATGCTTCGCACAATTTCCTAGCCACACAAGAGCACTCACGATCAAATCATCATGGTGCCCGGTCCGGTGGGTACAGGGAAGGAGCCTTTATTAGGTCTCCTATAGTACAAGAGATGACCAAGAATGCCTCCTGGACGATCCCCGGCTCTGCCTGTCAGGTTGTACAGATATCTTACTTCCTATGGAACCTAGCTGAAAGGGACTCATAGAAAAGATCCAGGATTATCTGTGCCCACCTTAGCCTTCTGCCCCTGTCTGTGGCTTGCACTATCCCCCTATCTGCTGTCTTCCTAGATTTCACTCGTGGAGCCCAGCTGATCTTGATACACAAAGGGTTGTGGTCACTGAAGATACTATCTTCTATGGAGAAGTCCGAGGAAAGTGAATAAAGGGGAGTTGAAACAAAAATAAAATCTATAAACGATGTACTTCCTCTCCCTGTAAAGGTGGGAATGATAGGTTTCCTGCCTTGGTCCAACTGGCACATGGCCAAGGTTAGATCAAACTCATCTACTAGGGAGTTAAGAATGTCTCCCTTCTTAGTATGTTCAAAATGCATACCTGTGGAGCGAGGGCAGTCCGTATCTTTTAAATTTGAACCACTCTGATCCCACCATAGGTGAAGGTTAAAGTCTCCTGCAATCATGAGGTTACTATAGTGAGGGGCATTAAAAATAAATTTTCTTAGGAAAGAGCTTAACCTTGAAATATTACAAACGTCAGGAAAAGCGGAGATGGCATTATAAAAATTCAGAAGTAACAACTTATCACACCTGCGGGAAAATAACAAAGACTACAGACAAGGTTTATCGGTTGGTAGCACAGCCAGTCTACAACAAACTGCTAAGAAGACAAAGATTACCTGGCCACCCTTAGATCTTCCAGCCCTCGATGGGTTGGCAGGCACCAAATAAATCTCATATCCCTCCAGAAAGAAACTGTTTGTGATGGACCATGTCTTCTTAAGGCATATCACATTAAATCCTTTTATGAATAGGCTCCAGCTTGGGTCAGCAAACTTACCAGCTAACCGGCTATGTTCCATGATACAAATTTACAAGCCTTGCCATCCACTGACCAACTGAGAGGCCAGGTGACATGTAGGAGCTAGGGATTGGTGGCTCTGCTAAGTCTGTCACCGTGAGCTAATCGCAGGTGTCCAACATTTCCAATGAAGCAAATCTGTTAAAAAGAGGTGTGTCAAGGGCTACCATCTGCCAACCAGGCTGGGAATGAGCGGGATGAGCAGGACACCTCCATGGGTTCGCCTTACTGGGCATCGTCACAATACTTGAGGGTCTATAAAAATGCCCCAGAGGGCGTGCCACAATGTACGAGACGGGACCACAGGGTTTACTCTGATTAGCTGCACACCAAATTCTCTCTGCCACGTGGGGTGTATTAAAATTGATGATAACACAGTCTCCTTTGAAGTGTTTTATGGACCTCCCAACCCATGATACTCCTTGTACCATGTTAATAAAACTCTTCGTCCTTAAACCCAGGGTCGTGTTAGGGTTCAGCCAGTGCTGGATTTTATTCTTTAGTTGATTGAAGTCTTCTGAAGCACCTGAGGGAAGCACTGGGATATTCCCCAGTACCACTACATATGGTGTTCATTCCGGTGGAAAGTGTAGGGTGATTGACCTCTGCCTCTGCATCAAGGAGTCTGCTGCCCCGGGCCCTGTACTGGCCCCCCTCCTCTCAATGTCTCACTCGATAAGGGTTTGGCTGGCCCCAGGCGGTCTTTTGGGTGCAAGGTTTTCAAAACCTCCCCAGCACCCTGTGGGCCTGCTGCTGGTGGGCCTAAATCTGCCTGGGACCGGGAGGGGTAGGTCGCACTACCTTGCACAGGATTTATCAGTGATGACTGCACCTGCCCCCTTGTTGCCTGTTCAAGTTCTCTATTACCCTCTGGCCAGGCTGATGCCCCCACTGGGCCACCGTGAGAGTTGTTGTCCCCCCCAAGGCTATGATGGCTAATCCTCGAAAGTTCTATCTCCATTGTAGCTAAAGGTTACCTGATAGGGTCCAGTTTGAGGTCCATACTTGCCAACAGAGAACCCAAGATGCCTTCCATCATGGCCACCATATCATCCTTGGTCAGGGTTTACAGCTTGTTGGTACATAGCACTATCCGCTCTGCCCTTAGACGTTTTGCTTTGCCCCCAGTCAGATAACCTTTTCTTTTAACTCCCGGTCCCGACCACGTTCTGGTGCTCCCTGCTTGAATAGATGGCTCAGAGGCCAGAGGCATGATAGCACCCTTGCTCTGTGCAGCAGGGTTGGGTGACTCCATCAGAGTGTTACTGACCATTACATCGGTAGATCCAGGCCCACTGTCTGCTTCCAGTCTATCAGGTGAGATTAAAGATCCTAAATCTCCGCTGGGAAGTCTGAGATAAGGTGACTCTTGGTGGACTAGAAAGGGGGCTATTTGCGGGGGAGTGGAAGAGCCAACGGGCCACCAACTCTATCTCCTTATCTAAAATCCCTGCTGTCCTTTGTAAAGAGGAGTCCATCGTGGTTGCTGCCGGACCTGGGGCTACTGCCACTGCCCCTTTGCGTTTCCCCATAACACTCAGGCGGGATCTCACAACAGTTGTCAAGATGTACAAGGTTGGCACAGACACTGCGTCTAACAAGAATGTTATAATCGAGCTGGGGCAAATAGATAAGGCAACAGGCTGCACCAGTAACCAAGACCAGTACCAAAGTAACTGTAGATCTACCTCCTACCTGCTCCTGCTGAAAGGCGAGGATATTGCCCCACAAGGGCCTTTACTGTAATGGTTCCCTCGATTCCACCTCTGCCGAAGATCTCCAGGCTCCTGCTGACAGATCCAGATTCAAGAACCAAAGGAGATGGCCCAGCCCAGCCTCCTCTGGACTGTGACGGGTGCGGACAGGCTGGCCTTGGCCCGGGCGCACACGCATCCCACTCTGCGGGAGTCAAGTAGCTCTTTTCAGCACGCACAGCGTGGGAGGCATGCCAGAAGACTCTGCCTCCTTTCCTCCACAGCAGTTAAGGGACACTGAGTCCCTCCTCAGCCCAATCACTGGTACCCAGGAAATGAGTCTATATTATATAACACATCAGTCAGGCTGGTAGGGTGAAGGCCAGCAGGCGTGCTTACTGCTTCAATCAACAAAGATGAAGTCCCCTGAAGCAGAATATTATGAGTTTAGAAATGTAGAAATTATCAGTTGCTAGGCATCCGCATCAGCTCTCATGATTTCACCCTCGCAGCCAGCAGGTGCAAATTTAGCCAGCTAGCCTCAAGCCTCAAGTCACTTACTCACTGCACTGTCAGTAGCAGTGTCCCAGTGCTGCAGCTGCCCATCCCCGGCCCTCTCTCTGCCACTGCTGCTTCTCCCATGCTCGCAGCTTCGTGCTGCAGCTGCCCGTCCCCGGCCCTCTCTCTGCCGCTGCTGCTTCTCCCATGCTCGCAGCTTTGAGCTGCAGCTGCCCATCCCTGGCCCTCTCTCTGCCGCTGCTGGTTCTCCCGTGCTCGCAGCTTCGTGCTTCAGCTGCCCGTCCCCCGGCCCTCTCTCTGCCACTGCTGGTTCTCCCGTGCTCACAGCTTTGTGCTGCAGCTGCCCGTCCCCCGGCCCTCTCTCTGCCACTGCTGCTTCTCCCGTGCTCGCAGCTTCGTGCTTCAGCTGCCCATCCTCCGGCCCTCTCTCTGCCACTACTGCTTCTCCCGTGCTCGCAGCTCCGTGCTTCAGCTGCCCGTCCCCCGGCCCTCTCTCTGCCACTGCTGGTTCTCCCGTGCTCGCAGTTTCATGCTTCAGCTGCCCGTCCCCTGGCCCTCTCTCTGCCACTGCTGCTTCTCCCGTGCTCCCAGCTTCGTGCTTCAGCTGCCCGTCCCCCGGCCCTCTCTCTGCCACTGCTGGGTCTCCCGTGCTCGCAGCTTCGTGCTGCAGCTGCCTGTCCCCGGCCCTCTCTCTGCCACTGCTGCTTCTCCCATGCTCGCAGCTTCGTGCTGCAGCTGCCGTCCCCCAGCCCTCTCTCTGCCACTGCTGGTTCTCCCGTGCTCGCAGCTTCGTGCTGCAGCTGCCCGTCCCCGGCCCTCTCTCTGCCACTGCTGCTTCTCCCGTGCTCGCAGCTTCATGCTTCAGCTGCCCATCCCCCGGCCCTCTCTCTGCCACTGCTGCTTCTCCCGTGCTCGCAGCTTCGTGCTTCAGCTGCCCGTCCCCCGGCCCTCTCTCTGCCACTGCTGGTTCTCCCGTGCTCGCAGCTTCGTGCTGCAGCTGCCTGTCCCCCGGCCCTCTCTCTGCCACTGCTGCTTCTCCCGTGCTCGCAGCTTCATGCTGCAGCTGCCCGTCCCCCGGCCCTCTCTCTGCCACTGCTGGTTCTCCCGTGCTCGCAGCTTCGTGCTGCAGCTGCCCGTCCCCGGCCCTCTCTCTGCCACTGCTGGTTCTCCCGTGCTCGCAGCTTCGTGCTTCAGCTGCCCGTCCCCCGGCCCTTTCTCTGCCACTGCTGCTTCTCCCGTGCTCGCAGCTTCGTGCTTCAGCTGCCCGTCCCCCGGCCCTCTCTCTGCCACTGCTGGTTATCCCGTGCTCGCAGCTTCGTGCTTCAGCTGCCCGTCCCCCGGCCCTCTCTCTGCCACTGCTGGTTCTCCTGTGCTCGCAGCTTCGTGCTTCAGCTGCCCGTCCCCCGGCCCTCTCTCTGCCACTGCTGGTTCTCCCGTGCTCGCAGCTTTGTGCTTCAGCTGCTCGCCTCCACAAAGACTCACCAGGGCCAAGTCCAAGCTTCCGGAAGTCACCTTATATGGGGGACCACTGATCCACCACAGCCCTCATCATATACACAATGTGTATGATTCTGCTTAGACCAATGCTAATAAAAATACACAAATAAAAGAAGCGGTACAACCTCTGTGACCGTTCAAAGGAGAGAGGATTGTGTCGATCTGAGACTTTTTCTTTGGTGGTTTCCATCTCCTTTAGAAAAAGCAATGGACACATGTGTGTTATTTTATCTTTCTTAAGACATCCTCATATAAGCTTGACAGACCCCCACACATAGCCCTGAAGTGCATTATGGTCATGTTTTGTTTTCCCTACCAGGACAATGATGCTTCACATGGCAGTGTCAGTCACGTAAATATAGTGATGGTCACTCCACTGTAAATAGATGTGAACTGGTCACCAGGTCATGGGTTTGCACTGATGGTTTGAGCTGAGGCTTCACCAGGAAAAACCCTCCAGTTTCATGCCATTAATTGAGTCAGGGAACCAAAAGGATGGCAGAATGCGGTGTGTGCATTTTTAGCAGATCCAGCATATAGCCCACCCTCTAAGTTAGGCTGTAAGGTTTCCTAAACCCTGGTCTCTTCTTTTACCTATTTTACAGCCAATTGCTGCTTCTAATCAAAGGCAACTAACTACTTTTAACTTTTACCACATTTGTGTGATTATTGTGTTTAGTGTTCTTAGAGTAATCAAGTCGTCTATAAAGTTTAGGTCACTGCAACCTTTGCACACATCTTTGTTTCTTTAAATATACTTTTAATCTGAAAAGAAAAATGGATCACTTTTTTCACTTTATAATAAGGAAAGAGAGTGGAGAGCTGTTCTTCCTGGTACATGGAAGGTCTTTCTCTGACCTGAACCCAATGTCCACATTTAAGCTCCCCTCAAAGAGTACATTGGGGGAATTAAGGGCCAGATGGACAAAGAGCTGCTCGCAAAATACTGGTCACAAATTTTGCTCAAAATAGCCAGTGTGGTATTTTGCAGACTGAACAATGTACAAAAATGTCAGTTTCACAAAATACCGATTCGAAATGGGTTGTAATTTGACCTTCATGAATAGTAATGAAGCAGGTCGCAATCATGTCTGTGATTGTTTTTAAATAAAGCATCTTTTTGTGGCAGACCATTCTCCTTTAAGGAAAACTGATATGCTTGAAAAAATGAAACTTTAGGAGTGAGCCGTGATCCATGTTTTTGTCAACATCCACAAGGGGGTAGGGGTCTCTTGCAGACCCCTTCCCATTTATGTTTCCTGTTTGGGAATGGGTTACCACTACCTTTGTGTAGTTGGTAATATAGTAATGTTTTGCAACAGGATTTTGGTCTCAAAACATTAATATGTACTATACCATTCTGAATTGAAATGCCTTAAACACAGCAGTAAAAAATGACCCCTCCTAATACCTATTGGTATGCACTCACAAAACAAATTGCAATTCGGTAATGTCTTAGTGAATTACAAGCTATGTTTGTTACATACCAAAAGGCCTTTTTATGCTTGCAAATGGTCAACATTTACATGTACGAATCAGACCCTTTGCATCTGTAAAAAGCCCTATTACATCTGGGCCTACATTCCTATCATGCTGTCTATATGATAGCCACTAAAACCAAGAGACAAGGCCTTTTTTATTTTCCCAGGCACTTTGCATAACGTTGCTACTAAGGTTTATGTTGTATTCTCATATGGTTTATATTGTTCTATGTGGTGCTTTAAACAATACGTTCCACTGTGTGTTCTAGCATTGCTATGCAACTTGACATAGCTGTGTTCCTAGCCGGCAGTTGTTTGCTGGCTGGACAGGGAACACCAACGTTTCTCTGGCGCTCCTAATAAAGTACTTATTCTCATCAATCAAGATCTCTACTTCGTTTGATTAGAACAGATGGCGACGATCAGCTGGCAAGAGTAGAGGAGTAGAGGAGCGCAGAGTGAAGTGTATCTTCTGTTGGTGCAACGAGAATTCATGCGTGCTGTGAAGCATATTGAAGAAGACGCGTAAAGTAAGGAATTGACCTTAAACCTATGCGTGAGCGAGATAGTTGACCACTGCGGTCGTTATAGTCTGTACAGTCTTCGTATGCTGACGTTTTCTTCGCTTGGGATCAGATACGAAAGCACAGTTGTTTGATTCCCATTAGAAAAGTGAGGAGAGAGGACAAACGTGAGTCACAGCGTGAGCCCCGTGTGTGCCCCGTGTACGTGGAGTCGCGATGGTGTTGCAGTGCGCGTTAAGGATCTAACAGCGCGAAAGATATTTTCAACAAAGGCTGTTATCCATACTTTGACAGATATCGTTTGAAAGTACACGGCTGTGTGGGAGTTCCATCATTCTGTCCTCTCGAGCTTATCGTGTCTCCAAGTCGGACGCGCAGTGACGCTCACGTGATAGACGTTGTGACGTACTTACGCACTGACATCAATGACGTGGTGACGTTTGGTGGCCATTTTAGATGTTTTCTCGGGATAGGATTTAAAGGTTACAGTTACGTGGAATTTACCTCGTCCTGCTTTGAAAAAAAAAAGAAAAAACGGGGAGCACAACGGAAAAGAAATAAGAACATGAAGTCCACATAAAGTACAGTTTCCACATTCTCGAGGTACATCTTAAAGTACAGTTTCCACATTCTCGAGGTACTTTGATATAATTAATGACTTGGTTCATTTCGTAAAGAAGGGTGTGGAGCAGATTTATCGTTTTGATGCTACTACTGAATAAGTACACCAGCTGCGGATCAAACTGATAAAGTGCGAATACTCATTCCATTAACTATTTATTTCATCGTGTATGATAAGCACATCAAACAGCAGCGTTCCAAGTGTTATGCAAGTACTTACCTCAGTGACCTTCTGATTTTTTCGCCGGTGATAAGAATACCCTACAGTGTTATTTAGTTACCATTTAGTTATTGTACCTAAAGTGAGTACAAGATATAAGTATGGATGTTACGGTAATTCCCCCACCTATATTTCTACAGCAACCTGGTGAACCTCCTATTGAGTGGGATGAATGGATAGAGATATTCGAAAATTATATTGAGGCTTTAGATGGGGAAGATTTTAGTGCAACTAGGAAAAAAGCATTACTCTTAAGTACTTTAGGTAAGGAGGGGCAGCATGCATTTAAATACTTACCTGTTTCTACAGACGGTGAAGGTAGAGCTATTACCAATGTATATTTAGAAGCAAAAGCGAGGTTAAGAAAACAATTTGCAAAAGAAGTGAATATTGTTGATCAGAGCTCCGGCAAGATGGCTGCCGACTGACATCAGTGAGAGTGGCTCCAGATCCTCTCTCCCGGAGACTCATTGAAGCTAACAATGTGGTGATCCATAGCTAAAGGCTGCTATGCGAATCCAGGTTCACCTGACGGAATACGTGGCAAAACTGAAGCAGGCGATTTCCCGAGGCTCTCCGTGCAAGTTTGGCGATCAGCTCGCACTCGTGGTTGTGGTGCCCTGGGCGATTCTACGGGCGTCCGGTAATCGACGGAAAAACAGCGCAGTGATGGGGCCGAAAAGTCAGCGTGCCGCTAAGGACACCGCGCTGAAAGAAACGCAAAAGGAGAATCCGAGTCTCCCTGGCCCGGCAAGGCATGGTGGGCTGTCACGGCATGTGCTGAATCCAGCGAAGAAAGACGGCGATCTCGTCAACAAAGGAACGAGCGGGACCGCTGAGGGACGCGGTAAATCAAGGATTGTGGGGCCGGCGCTGACGGGGGAGAGCTCCTGCGCCAACCGACCCTGGTCGAAACGTTTGCGGCGGTAGCAGCCGTGGATAAAGCTGCTCAGGAGAAAGCTGCTGCCGGGGGGCCAGAGATCAGTGAGTACGGGAACAGCGAAGCCGGATCGGACCCACACGCAATAATAACAACAACAACAGCAACACCGAGGCAATCAGATCACGGTCTGACGGAGTGTCAGACATTGGTGACGGCAGAAGTGGATGAACTTGACCTGCAAGCTGGAATAGGAGCACCGGAGAACCTTGATTGCCCTGAGGTGAACCTCACGAAGGAGAAAGGAGAAGGTGATCTGCAAATGTCTGCCCATTTCGGTGAACTGCTGGGAGAATCAGATATAACTCACTTGCAAGGGATAAGGAAAATACAGACAACGTCCTTCTCAGATGCAGAGATGGGCGCGGCGAAAGGGAGTACCGCTGGCCAGGTCATAAATCCTGTGCAACTGAAACCATTATTAGGCTCCCCTGAAGCGGATAAGTTCTTTTCATTAAACAATGATACTGATTGGTCACTCAGTAGGGGAGAGAACTCCGAGGAGGGCACAGAGTCAGATTCGGGTGATTCGCCTACATTCAATGGGGATACTCGTTCTAAAACCCGCAGGCCCAAACGTAGATCTAAAAGAGGCACTCTTTCGAGTGAGACAGAGACAGCACGTAAATTAGTTTGGGACTATTCAGCTACAAGCCAGACCTATCTAGATGAGGCTAGGGGGAGCGCACTGGGGGGCTCTGGTGGTTTGGTCAGGGATACATCTTCAACTACATCTATGCCTTCGTTAGAACTTGTATATGCTACTCTGAAGCAGATGCAAAGTGAAGCTAGAGCAGAGAGCCAGCGGGCCCAGGCGTCCACAAAAAAATTACAAGGGTGTCTACGGAGAATGAATAAGCTACAATCAGAGATGGTGGAAAGAGTTGTACACGTTGAGCAAAGAACAGAAGCTCTTGAGGAGGATGTTGGAAGACTGCAAAACCTTAAAGGTGCGCAAGATAAGATATCAGAAGACATGATGTGGAAGATGGAGGATTTTGAAAATCGGCAGCGCCGCAATAATGTGAGGTTGCTGGGTATAGCGGAAAAAGGTGAAGGGGAGAACATTATGTCTTTTGTAGTGGCTCTCTTAAAGGGTGCATTCCCAGATTTAGCACAGTGGAACTGGGAGGCAGAAATTCAGAGAGCACACCGCTTTCCCTTCACCCAGAAGAAGAACAAGGGCGCAGGTCAAGAAGAGCGACCAAGAGCTATCTTGATTTATGTGGGCAACTTTCTCCTTAGACAGGCGCTCATAGACATGGCAAAGCCAGACTCCAAGAGGACTTATGATGGACATACATTTTTCACTAGGCCAGATTTTTGCCATATCACAGTTGAGAGGAGGTGGCGACTCCGACAACTAATAGCACCCTTTCATGAGGCTGGCTGTGAAGCTTATTTGCTGTTTCCTTCGCGACTTAAGGTCATAAAGAATGGGCGGGTCAGAATGTTTTTTTCTGAAATTAAGGCACAAGAATATCTGGGGGAGGTAAAGGAGGCCAAAGAGAAGGTTTGAGTGGGTTAAGTTAATGCTTCCCAACTCAGCATTGGTGCATATTCCTTCCCAGTGCTTATCGTGTTGTTCCTTTTCCTTTTGCTTTAACGTATGTCTTTGGCTATTAGCGGTTACCACAGCATATTAAGTAGGATTATTTTGAAAAATGGGTTGATGGTAGGGGGGATCAGGGACCACTCGAGGTGTCACACTTGGTCGCCACACATAGGTCCGCTGGACCTATTTGCCTGTGTGGGAGTGTGGGGGGTGGGGGGTGGTGGGGGGCCTCAGTGGCTGGGGAAGTGGGTGGTGGGAGGAGGGGGGGGGGGAGGCGAGGGTAAAACTAATGCACAGTTTGATATGAAACAAAAAAATGGGGACAGACTCAACAGACAATATTGTACAAGGAAAGTTTTAAAGATGTTAGAAGCTGAACTTAAACTGAATATAGGTAAACAAAATAACACTTGATGAATCTGCGTGTTGCATCTTTGAATATATGTGGCTTAAACGATCTGACTAAGAGACAGAGAGTCGCTATAACTTTGAGGGCACTCCACATTGATATACTTTGTCTTCAGGAAACTCATATTGAAGGTAGTCGCGGCAAGGTTTTAGAACAGCTAGGTTTTGAGTTAGTAGTTAATACTAATCAAGGCACCAAAACAAGAGGGGTGGCTATTATGTCCCGGCGGCTAGGTGTTATATTTCGAAGGAAAGCAGCGGATAAATGGGGCCGGTGGGCTTTGGCTGAAGGTTGGATAAATGGGGTTGCTTTCACAATCTGCTCGGTCTATGGTTCAACGGGAGATGACCCAGAATTATTTGAATTCTTGGATGTGGAGCTAGCCTCCTGGCCCGCCCCGGTGATAATGTGTGGTGACTATAATATTAATGGTATGGGTGGTCTTTGGGGGGAAAAAGGGGGAGGTTATACGGGCAGAAAGAAGAGGGTATATAAGGCGCTTACTAATTTGGTGCAGAGTAATGCACTTCGGGATGTATGGGTATCCCTCTACCCTAAAGATTCAGGTAGTACATATTTTTCGGCGCCTCATCAGGTATTGGTGAGATTGGATTATTTTTTTGTTACATATTCTTTAATATCTAAGTGTAAAATCGAGAAATACCCCCGATTGCTTTCGGATCATAATCTGTTAGTGCTTACTGTTAATCTAGGGGGGAAACCCAAGCAAATGAGGCCGTGGACATTCGAGAGAGGCTTATTAAAGGATCCGGAATATATAAGGCATATAACTGAATGGATTCAGATATTTTGGGAAATTAATAGAGCAAGTGCTAGCACTGGGATCGTATGGGACACCTTCAAGGCTGGAGTTCGGGGGGAAACAATGAGCTATAGCCTATTTAGACGTAAGAAGGAAAATCAGAGGGAGAAGGCGTTGATCAACAGATTGAAAGAATTAGAGGAGGATCTGGCAGTAGGGGTTAGTAGGAAAGACTCTTTGGATGGGATTTTATTAAACTTAGCGGTGACGAAAGCTGAATTGGGAGATCTAGTTACGGTTAAAGCGGCAGAAAGGTTTTTAACTAGAAGAGAGCATTGTTATGAGTATAACGAAAGAATAGGACATACTCTGGCAGTGCGGCTGAGGCAAAAGAGTCTAGCGGCTGAGATTAGAGGGGTTTTAGATACCACTGGGAGATTAGTAGAAGACCCGCAGGAGATTCGGGAGGTTTTTCGCCTCTATTACGAAAAACTTTATTCCGAAGATAAGAGTAAACAAATGGCTCACAAGCAGGCGCATAGCAAAAATTATTTGAGTACAGCCGGCTTGCAAGGGGCAGATGTTAGCGACAGAGAAGTACTGGCAAGAACACTAACCTTAGATGAGATTTTGGAGGCACTTCAAAATCTTCCTTCAGGGAAAGCAGCAGGACCCGATCAGATTCCAGTTGAGTTTTACAAAGTATTTGCTGAAACAATCGGGCTGGATTTACTGGAAACAATGTGTCAGGCTCAGCTGGGGAGCTCAATTCCTGATTCATGGGGAGGGGCAGATATCATCGTATTCTTAAAAAAGGGGAAGCCCCCGGAAGAACCCGGCTCTTACCGGCCAATTACACTTATGAATAGTGATGTTAAAGTGTATTCTAAGGTATTGGCAACCCGGTTGAATAAAATAATTGGGAACTTAGTTCATCCGAATCAGCATGGCTTTATACCCGGCCGAGGGACTACGGAACATATTCGTAAGGTTATTACGCTGTTTGATGTAGCTGAGATCTCAGGAGACCCTATGGCACTGATTTTACTTGATGCCGAAAAAGCATTTGATAGGGTCTCCTGGGATTACCTCTGGGAGGTACTGAATATGTTTGGTTTGGGTTTCGACTTTATTAAGGCAGTGCAGGCCATGTATAAAGCTCCAATGGCTCGATTGAGAGTTAATGGGGAATATACACTACCTATGAGTATTAACCGCGGTACACGGCAAGGGTGTCCATGCTCACCCCTCCTGTTTGCTTTATATATTGACCCCTGATTAGGAAATTGGAAACTAATAATAGTATTAGACCAATTAGATTTAACGAGTTAGATGCTAAGATAATGGCATATGCAGATGATGTTGCCGTGGTAACCCCAGACCCAGCTGCTGCTTTAATTGGTTTAGAGCGGGAAGCAGAAGCTTTTGGCTTAATATCTGGGTACAAGCTAAACCGGGCTAAGACCCAAATTGTTCTAAACAAGGAGGCCCAATTTGATGATTCACGGGTGGTGGACTCAGCAATATACTTGGGTATCAATATAATGCCTGATTTGGGGAAAATAGTTGGGGAAAATATTGGCCCAATTATTAACAAGGCTAAGAAAGACTTTGACCGGATAAACAATCTACATATGTCGATCATGGGACGCTGCAACGTGGTTAAGATGGTGTTCCTGCCTAAAATACTGTATGTGTTTAGAGCTATACCTTTAGAATTTGAGAAACATTGGTTCGGGCTCCTGGAACATATGGTGAATAGATTTATTTGGACGCACGGAAAAACCAGAAGAGCTTTGAGATTTATGACCTTGCCGCGAGACAGGGGGGGCTGGGCAGTCCCTGACTTCAGATTGTATTATTGGGCGGTGGCTTTACAAAATATGATTAGTTTGCTGGGTGGTTGCAAGGCTGATTGCTGGACTAAAACAGAGCTCTCTGATCCGTACCAATACTTACTAGGAAAAAAAGCTAAGAATTGTTTTATGAAATTTAACGAACCTAGCTATTTTAAAAAGACAAGGTTTAAGACGCTAAATGCTGCATTTAAAATCTGGACGGCACTTAAGAAGAGTCTGGGCCTTGGCCGAATCCACTTCTACACTCAGCTATATAAGAACCCTTCCTTCCCGGGGATTTTTGCAGACACAATTATGAGGGAATGGGATAAGTGTGGAATACGGACGATTGGGGATCTCTTGGTGCAAGATGGGTTAAAAACATTTAATGAACTACAAAGTGTATATGGTTTAAGTAGGAGGAGTTTTTTTAAGTATTTGCAATTAGCTAGCTTTGTAAAAGGGAAAAAAGGGGGACCATATCATTTTGGAAGAATCAGAATTTTGGATAATATTCGATCAGGGGAGAATTGCACTATTAGGGGGATATATATGGAATTAAATTTGCTTAAATCAGATGATCTAGATAAGCATGGGGGAAAGTGGGCTGAGAAGTTTGATATTGACCCTGATGACTTTCTCGATTCCCTAGAGCTAGGTAACACCATTTTGTGCTCAGCGGGACTCCAGGCACAGCACTATAAAACTCTCTTCTCTCTGTATATTACAGCAGCTAGAATTGCGCAGTGGGGGGACAAGAGGGGATTAGATGTTCCCGGTGCGGAAGCTTAGCAGCAGATGCAATACATATGTTTGCGACCTGTCCGCAACTGGAAACTCTGATTAAAGAGATAGAAAAATTTATTAATCAAACTTTGAAATTAAGAGGTTCCCTATTACCTGTTTTAATGGTCTTAGGGGTGAGAAAATCTGGTTTCCAAGACCCAATGAGGTATTTTTGGTTCGTCGCCATGGCTGTATTACGTATATGTATTTCCTCAGCATGGCTGGATCGGGCTGCTCCTACTTTTCAGCAATGGTTAGCCAAATTATTGTTTATTTATAATCTTGAGAAAGGAATATATGAGAGGAGGGGAAAAAGAGGTAGGAAGCTTGGTAGGACAATATGGGCCCCTATTTATAACTGGAAAAATGAAATGAGTAATTAATGATGTTCCAGTTTGCAGAATGAGCCGTATATTACTATACTATGGCTATTATAATGAATTTTTGTTGTATTAATTAATTGGGCTGTCCCCCTATGTATCATAACGTGTAATGTATTGTGACTCTGTGCATTAAAAAATTTAATAAAAATATGGGAAAAAAAAAAAAGAAGTGAATATTGTTATGTGTAGACATAAGTTCTACACTCAGCCTCAAAGAAGTGATGAAACGGTAGATCAGTTTGTAACACGTCTACGCGAATTATCCATCAAATGTCAATTTGGTGGGATGAGGGATGAAATGATCAGGGATCAGCTCATTGTTCAGTGTGGTAGTAAGAAAATGCAGGAAAGGTTATGGGCTGCGAAAAACCCAACTTTGAGCAACGCTATAGAAATAGCCAAAGTTGTTGAGCAGTCTAATGCATGTATGAAGGAAATGGGAAAAAAAGACAGCGCAACTGGGGTCTCAAGTGTAGAGCAAGAAGATGTCAATGCTGTCGGAAAGAAAAGTATACTTGGTAAAAGGTACAATAACAATGTGATGAAGAATATAGATCACAATAAATCGGATGAGAGGATGTGTACCAGATGTGGTAGCACGTATCACACTGCTGAGTATAAAAAATGTTATGCTATTGACAAAGTGTGTAAAAAATGTGGTCGTAAGGGACATTTCTTTAAGATGTGTAGAACATATAACAAGTCTAAGGTAACCATAGTACAGAGTGAGAGGAATACAATAGATGTGAATGATGTAGAGGGTGAAGACAAAATTCTATGTGTTGATGAGGATGATATTACATCCACACCTGGAAGGAGATTTAGGCCTAAGGCTGTTTTTAAGATACAAGGTAAAGAAATTGAGTTAATGGTTGACTCAGGCTCATTTTATACCATCATTCCTCAAGAATTGTTTAACTGTAATTGGCCAGATACTGTCTTACTTCCCAAAGATATCAATCCAGGAGGGTATCAGGGTGAGAAGATTGACATTATTGGCTATATGTCAACTGAAATTTTGTTCCAAAACAGGAGTGTGAAGGGGAAGGTATATGTGGCGAAAAAGGACCACCAATTTTAGGTTGGGGACACCAATATGATTTACATATTATCATAAATCCCAGAGCCACACATCAGGTTATGATTGTTGATGAGATCACCACTGATACCATTGTTGAAAGTGTAAGTAACCTATTTTCTGAAGAGATTGGCGAGCTCAAAGGTTATGTGCACAAAATTGTACTCAAACCGGATGCTGTTCCCATGCAGCATAAGGTAAGAAAGGTTCCCATTATTGCCAGACAAGAGGTAAAATGTATGCTAGAGGAGATGGTAAAACAAGGTATAATAGAACAAATTGAAACTTCCAGATGGATTTCACCAGTGGTGATCACAGGCAAACCTGACGGTAGCTATAGGTTCTGTGTGAACTTGCGCACCTTGAACCAAAATATTGTGGTTGACAATTTCCCTTTGCCAAACATAAATGAACTTATCTTGTCACTAAAAGGAGGAAGATTTTTCTCGAAGTTAGACCTTCGTAGCGCATACCACCAGATTAAACTACATAAGGAGTCTAGATCATTAACAGCATTCATTACTACAGAGGGAGTATTCCAGCTTAACAGGATGCCATTCGGTTTAGCGTCCGCTGCTGGAGTCTTCTAAAGGATGATGGGTTCAGTCCTAAAAGGTACAAAAAATGTTGTGCATTTCCAAGATGATGTTTTGGTATTTGGAGACACAAAAGAACATCATAACTTAGCTTTAAAAGAAGTTTTGAATAAAATGAATGATGCTGGATTAACTCTGAAAAAGGAAAAATGCAAATTTTGTGTTGAGGAAGTAGAATACCTTGGCTACACGTTGTCTGCGGGAGGAATTAAACCAAAACGTGATCTTCTAGAGGCTATAAGAAAAGCTCCTGCACCTTTAGACAAAGACCAACTTAGGTCTTTTCTTGGACTTATAGAGTATTATGCTAAATTTGTGTATAATTTTGCAGAAAAAACTGAACATATTAAGAAATTGCTGAGGAAGGGGTACAAATTTGTGTGGTCTGATGACCAACAGAATGCCTTTGAAAAAATCAAAAAAGAAATATGCGATGCGAAGGTATTGACCCCGTTTGATACTAAGTTAAAGTCCATCCTCACGGTCGATGCAAGTGCTGTAGGTCTGGGGGCTGTTTTAGCACAATTACACACATCAGGTGTAAAGACAGTAGCTTTTGCTTCCAGATCGCTCACTAATTCTGAGAGGAACTACTCAGTGATTGAGAGGGAAGCCTTAGCTGCAGCATGGGCAGCAGAATATTTTCGTATGTATTTGTGGGGTTTTCAATTTACTCTACGTACTGACCATAAGCCCCTAATCAAGATCCTATCTCCTGGGGGTGCGGTAAAAGGATCAGCAAGACTTGCTAGGTTGGCGGCTCGTTTGCAAGAATATTCATACAGAGTTGAAACATTGCAGGCTGGAAAAATTGTCAAGCTGATGGGTTGTCAAGATTACCCCTACCTTGGTATGAGGTTGATAAGATACAAGTGGAATCCTATGAAAGTGAGGGTGCAGTTACTGTAATTGAAGAATTAGTGGAAGCATGCAATGGAGCGATTGACAAAAATAAGTGGATAGAATGTATGTCCAAAGATGTAACCCTACAAATAGTCAAAGAGTTCATTGTTAAAGGTGGTAGGCATGAGAGCACACTTCCTATTGCTGTAAGACCTTTTGGAAAAGTTTTGGAAGATTTGTCTATATCTGACAAGGAGGGAAATGTTATAATGAAGGAAGATAAGTTTATTCCTCCACAGGATTTGAAATTTATTTCGTTTAAATTGGCCCTTGAAGGACATATGGGTCAATCACTCACAAAGAAAAGGTTAAGAGAGCACTTCTGGTGGCCTGGCATGGACCAACAAGTGTCTAAATGGGTGGAAAGGTGTGTGGATTGTGTGGAGAGTGAAAAAAGATTGAAGGTTGGTAGTCAGTTGGAAATGGGTAAAATTGATGATCCAGGTTTACCCTGGCACACCGTGTGTTTTGACTTTATTGGTCCCTTTGTTTCTTTAAGTTTGGATTTGAAGTTTGGAGTAGTTATGGTTGATGTAAAATTTGTATGAGAAATCACCACAAAGAATACTATTCATGTGCTTAGTGAAATCTTCAGAGAAGAGGGTTACCCTGTTAAGTTAGTTACAGACAATGGCACACAACTTATCTCAACAGAAATGACCACTTATTTAAAATCTTGTGGGGTCATACGTGCTAGGACATCTCTTTATAACCCACAGGGAAATGGAATTGTGGAAAGGGCCAACCGCTTGGTTAAGGGTGTCATTCAGATGGCTGTTGCGAATAGAGGTGATGTGAAAAAAATGGTAAATGATCTAGTGTGGGCTTATCGTACAACTGAAAATTCTGTTTCTGGGAAGGTTCCCTTTGTGGTCATGAGGGGACGTTGTGCGAGTACTAAATTAATTCCGGCATGGATGAAAGACCTTATGGGTCTAGCAAATCTGGATTATGACAAAGCAGATCATGAGAAAATTTCAACATATGATGGTACTATAAAACCCAATGATTTAGTAAAAGTCAAACCTGGTCGTGTGAGTGGGGGTTTTACTAAATTCCGTGGTCCATACAAAGTTAGAACTGTGCATAAAGGGCATGTTACGTTGTGCAACGGTGAAAATTGGAATATGAGGAGAGTTGCTCTCTATAAAAAAAGCAATGATCACGAGAAGAGTTGTAGTAGATCTAAGACTGTTAGCAATTTCAATCCTCACTTGTTCATGAGTGATGAGGAGGTTATTGGTAGACCACTTAGTGATCACTCAAGGGACAGGGGTGATGGCCATAGATGTGTTCCACAAAGAACCAGATGCCCTCCTAGGTATCTTCAAGAATATGTATGTGGGGACTTTTAATGGCCAATTTACTTGTGTCACAAAGAATCTCATGTTTTTCAATGTATCTCCAAGACTATGTTTATGGGGAACTCGACTTGTTGTGTATTCTCACATAGCATTGTTTTATTCATGTACTTGTTTATCACATAGCATTGTTTTATTCATGTACTTGTTTATTATTTTATTGTGATTTAAAGGAGAGAGGATATGTTGTATTCTCATATGGTTTATATTGTTCTATGTGGTGCTTTAAACAATACGTTCCACTGTGTGTTCTATCGTTGCTATGCAACTTGACATAGCTGTGTTCCTAGCTGGCAGTTGTTTGCTGGCTGGACAGGGAACACCAACGTTTCTCTGGCGCTCCTAATAAAGTACTTATTCTCATCAATCAAGATCTCTACTTCGTTTGATTCGAACAGTTTACTATTCCTTTTCCCCTCAACACAGCTATCCCACACACCGCCCTTTAATATACTGTGCCCCATACCTGGCTGGCCGCAGCGCAACAGCAAAGAACATCTCAAGGCTTCTGTCAGTGTAATTCCGCAACCAATGAAACCTTGGGAATCCAAGTACATGTAACTTGCATGGAGAGCATATCTCTTTTTTTAAATATACATGACACCACTCAAATGCTAAGTATTGTTAAAAACATTTTCATATATACCTTCCTTTAAACACAATGATACACTTCCAATCACAGACATCTTAGCACCCTGTGTGCCCACACTGGCAGATATCACACATTCTATTTTGCAGCAGCCCTTTGATGTTTCATGGAAATACTGGATAAGAAAAGAATATGGAATCCACCAAAGTCACACTTCTCTAGCTTAATCCAGGTCTTTTGAAATATCTGAGCTTAATAGGTTTCACTTTGATGGTACACCAGCCAAAGTTATTTAAAACAATAACCTCCAATACGAAGTTGACATGCAGGCATATTTGGCCGGCTCCTCAGTCATGTGATATATCTATTCACATATGTGGGATCTGCTTTTATTGGGAGTAGTGTGGGAATGCAGGATGGTGGGTATTTGGTTGTGATATTGAAATCTTTTGGGGTCTGATTACAAGTTGAGGAGTTATTTATTGCCCCTGAAAAAAAACAATACCAAGGGGTACGTTATTTACCTGGTGCGATAAATAACACCTATTATGAGGTTATGAGGAATAACAGACGGATTTTGGTGTTTAGCACAAAATCCACATGACACAGTAAACACCATATGTTTTCCCGTGTCAAATTTAGGTAGGTTTTTCCTGCCAACATTTTACGAATGTTGGGTTATTTAACACATCTGTTAATGATCTCACGCATTAAATAGAATAAAAATCATAATTCCGTCCTGTGCATAAACAGGGATCCACAAATGGGAAGGAGTTAACTGGCCGCCTTGTAATCAGGGCCTATATGATTTATGGAATACACATTATGGATAAGAAGGGTGGTACCAGCAATACAATCACACCCCTGGCTTGCTCTGGGCCTGTCTACTATTAATATGACTTCTTCGGTCCTGGAAGTCCCAGATACAAATGCACTGCAGCCAGCTCCTCTGTCTGGTGATCTGTGGAAAAGGGCTTTTCTAAATGCACTTGATGTGGTAGCAGTTTTGGACCACTGCTCTCCTAAACAATATGTACATCCGCACATGTGTGATACTATTTTATTGGCAAAAATGTGGGTTGCAGGATTGTAGAACATTTGACACTGGCAGCAATGTCCATACATTAGTGTGAGGAATAGTTTGATGTTCACAAGTCATTCTGCGAAAGACAATGCTCTAGGGTCAATGAGGTCAGATGACCCTGTATTCCTCTGGTTATTCCATTTTCAGAAGTGGTTGGTATAGTGGGCCACTGGTGCAGGAAATCCACAGATGCCACATTTCCATTAAAATATTTTCCAGAAATATGTGCAATATGTTGTGATTTTGGCCCAGGTTCCTCTCAGACAATATGGCTATCAGCACATGTTGAGTACTGATTTTATATGGAGAAGGGTGGGGCCGCAGGATGGTTGCACATTTCCCATTGACATCAAACGAGGGTGTTTAATATAATGTAAAATTTAGGATATCATTTACTAGCAATAGTTTTACATTTCCAGAGCATTATGACTAATAAAAAGTAGTGTGACCTACACAGGTTGTACTTTCTTGGAGCATCTGGATGTCTTGGGCCATATTCACGTAATAAATGTAAGTTAATGCCCAGATTTACCATTTTAATTCCAACCAAGGATTCACAAAGGCATCCTTAGCAGATTTAAATCCATATACTGGTGTAAAACTTTCCACAGATTTCCATTAAAAAGTCAGGGAAGTGTATGTTCCAAGGAGTGATTAGCTTTGGAAGTTTAGGACAAACATGTTCATTTGCGGGCATTGCCGAATTCCATTCCAACCTCTTTCCCACTCTGGAATGTAATTTCTTGAGCGCAGACCCAATAGACCCACGCCGCAGAAAATGTAGTAGTAGGCATGCTGCTGAGTTTTGCACTCTAAGGAGTCTTTTAATCCTTCCCTGAGCAACTCCAAGATAGAAGACACTGTTTTTTGCCAACTCAGGAAACAGGCACAAGATTTTGCTCCGCATTTTGAACAATCCAAAACATTTGCCACCACTGCAGTGACTTGACTGTCAAATGTCAGTCTATTGTCAAACCATACACCAAGGTTCTTGGCCATAGCTTTGGGAGCAGGGACTGGACCCAGCTCCTGAGATCTCCATGCAGTGGACCAGATGTTGGCCTGGTTGCCCAAGTTCACAACCTCGGTCTTCCTAACGTTGAGTTTGAGACAGTTTAGTTCCAACCACCTAGCAACCTCTGCAAGACAGCAGCACAGGGCATATGATAGGATGGTAAATCCACAACACTTGATGATCTCTGCAGGCGGTCGTGTGTACGCATTAAACAAAGTAGGGCAACGTTTTTGTGATACTTGAAAAACACGACCCTGCAGAAATGAAGCAATCCAACTCAGTGCTTTGTGGCCCACCCCACAGTTCCAGAGCCTCCCAATTAGTATGTTGTGGGACACAGTACTGAACATAGCGCTAAGATCTAAAAGCAACAGTGCTGCAGAATTGCCTGTGTCCAAAATCTGACGAACAGTCTCTGTTGCCAGGAGCAAGGCCGATTCTGTACTGTAAGAGGGCCGAAAACCAGATTGAGTCCTGTGCAGCAAGTTGTGGTTCTCTTTGAAACTTGAGAGCTGTTTGTTGACAATTTTCTCTGCTATCTTGGAGAAAGCTGGCACTAGTGAGACCGGGCAGTAATTTTCCAGGTTGGAGGGGTGTAGCAGTGTTTTTTTTAAGTAATGGAACCACCACTGCATGTATCCAGTGCCCGGGAACCAGACCTGACAGTAAGGAACAGTACACCAGTTCAGTCAACACTGGATTCACCACCTCCCCGCCTCTTCTCACAATGGCTGGGGATGTTGGATCCATTGGAGATCCTGACTTCACAGAGGAGACTAACTAGGTGATCTCCTCAGGCTTAATGGGCCTAAAACCCATCAGGCCCATTCTGGTCTCTGAATAGTCAAACCAGGTCCGCAATCATTCTGTGTCTCTGGCTAAAGCCGGAAAAGTGTCAAAAAGTGTATTTACTTTTTCAAATAAGAATTGGGCTAGAGTATTGAACCCACCTCTGAAGGCGAAATTGACGCTCAGACTGGCTCCAGTGATAGAAGAGACTTTACCACTGTAAATATGTAATCAGTGGCATTTTGAGCTGCCAGAATTTTGTCCATACAAAGTCACCCTGAACCTTCTTTTTTTTTTTTTTTTTAACCTTTATTGAACAAAATTGCACATCAAGATTACACAATTGCACTTCATCAAGGCAGTATATATGAGCAGAGGGACCCCAAACGGAGGGGAAAACCACATTCAATATTATACATCAGAGGTTACTTCGGGAACGGAAGCACGTTACTGACACAGAAAGAAGTGAAAGTTTACGGGAGAGGCCCGGCACCTGTGGGAGAGGAGCTAGGAGAGCAGAGGAGTGTGTAAACGGGGAGACGGCACCTCACTGGCCAACACCGACGTCCGCCGCGGGCGGAGTGCCGGCGGGGAGCGCGGGAGGGGTCACAGGATGCAGGGAGTTTTGGCGCGAGAGATAAGATACAAGTGGACCCCATATGTCAATTGGGCGGGAGGTGGCCGGCATCAGGTCCCAGAATTCAGACAAGAGTGTCTGACAGCGTGAAGCGTCCTCGAGCCAAGTGTTAACCTTGGGTACAGACCTTCGACCCCAGCACATGGAGACCCTGCGCCTCGGAAGAACAATAAGCATCGCAGTCAGGCGGCGCGTAGCATCAGGGCAGAATTTCACGAAGCCTAGAAGGCAAAGCAGAGGGTCCGGCTGGACCGGCGACAAGGTGATCTCAGAGATAACGACGCATACCTCACACCAGAATGTTGAGATCTGAGGGCACAGCCAGGCAAGGTGGGAGAAGTCTGCTGCGGGAGCGGTACATCGCAAACATCTATCGCTGGGGATGAGGCCCATTTTGTGCAGCTGAGCAGGGGTGCGTTAAAGCATATGCAGATACTTAAAGTGAATGAGGCGCAGGCGGTAGTTTAGGGACAAACGTTTAGTCTGATTACAACACTAGAGCCAGTGCTCTTGAGAGAGTTCGATGCCCAGCTCCTCACTCCACGCCACGCGTGCGCGGTCTGTTGAGATGGGAGATGCCGCAAGCGCAAGGGCGTAGATCTTGGTGACCAGCTTTCGGGGGAGGGGGATGTGTAGAGAAAGTTAAGGGTGGCCATCGAGGGGGAGGCTGAGGAAATGTGGGATGAAGCTCCCTGCAGAGAGCCCTTAGTTGATAGTAGAGCAGAGTGTCCATGGGGCCGGAATCGGCAGCGAGGGTAAAGAAAGTGTCTCCAGGGTAGAGGTCCGACACCGTGGAGAGCCCCAAGTGGGTCGGGTGTTTAACCATCCCGGCTGACTGTAGGGGGGGAATGCCGGGTGATGTGCGATAGGCATGGCATTTGCAGAGAGCATGCTAGAACCGGAAAGTTTCCGGAGCCCGTCCCAGGCCCATCGCAAAGTTTCAACCGTGTTGATCTCGGCGCGTTGAAGTTTCGTTGGGGCGAATAGAGCGGTTGAGAGCGGCCAGGGGGCAGCGAGGTCAGCCTCCACCGTGACATGGGGCTGAAAAGAAGTTGGGTAGAGCCAAAAGTGAAGAAAACTGGCCTGGGCGCTGAGGGCGTATAATTTAAAATCGGGGGCACCAAGACCACCACGCGACACCGGGAGAGTGAGGATATTATATGCGATTCTGGGCTGTCGACCAGCCCAGACTAGAGTGATTATTAGTGAGCGCAGTCTGCGAAAGAAGTGGGCCATAAGAGGGATGGGAATATTTACAAATAAATACAAAAACTTCGGGAGCACCACCATCTTGGCGATGGCTATGCGGCCCGCCAGGGACAGGGGTAATCGATGCCAGAGCGGAATCTTGGACTCGAGCCAGTTCACAGCGCGGCCGAAAGTTGGCCCTCCAAAGTTCATCTACGTTCCTACTAAGCCAGATACCTAAGTATCTAGTAGGACCCGACGCCCAAACGAAAGGGTAGTCCGGAGTAAAGGGGACCGTAGCATCCGTGAGGGTGAAAAGAACAGACTTACTCCAGTTGACCTGGATGCCAGAGAAGCCCCAGAACCGTATCACCTCACGGACCAATGGGCTGAGATTCTCCTGAGGGTTGCGGACGTAGAGTGTAACGTCGTCTGCATACATGGAAACGACCAGAGCACGAGCCGCGAACCCGCGACCCCTCTGGGTGTGATGTTGTCGGAGCCTGGCGGCCAGGGGCACCATGGCGATGGCGAAGAACATGGGTGAGAGCGGGCACCCCTGCCTAGTGCCCCTCGCGATGGGAATAGGCTCCGAGATTTGGCCATTGATCCGAAGGCGGGCTGTGGGGAGGGTGTAAAGAAGCTGGACTTTGCACAGGAAAACTGGACTAAAGCCTAAGCGAGGGAGGAGGTAAAAGAGAAAGGGCCACTCGAGAATGTTGAAGGCTTTGGTGGCGTCCAGTAAGGCGGCCACCGCCGGGAGCGCGGGATTGATTTGATGAAGGACGGAGAAGATGGTCCGGAGATTATGGGAAGTTGCGCGGCTGGGAATGAAGCCTGACTGGTCCGGGCGAGCGATGAGTGGCATGAGGGGGAGAAGGCGGGAGGCAAGTAGTTTGGCAAAAATCTTGTTATCCGTGTTGATTAAAGAGAGGGGACGATAAGAGTCGCGGAGCTCCGGGGGTTTGTCTGGTTTCAGGAGTAGCGTGAGCATTGCCTCACGGAGCGAGGGGGGGAATTGGCCACTTTCATACGATTCGTTATACATGACAGTGAGATGCGGGACCAGGAGGGGTGCGAAGGCCTTATAAAAGGATGCTGGCAAGCCGTCTGAGCCGGGGGCCTTGTCCCCGGGCAGACCATTAATAGCAGCAAAGATTTCTTCTTTGGAGAAAGGCTCGTCAAGGAACTCCCGGTGGGGATTTCCAAGTCAGAGGACCTGAAGGGTGTCGAAATATTGATCGAGAACGTCGCGCGGCGGCACGGTCCCGGCCGTATAAAGTAGAGAGTAAAATGCGATGAAACGAGCCTTGATCTCCTCGGGAGAGGTAGTTCTATCTGGGCCTTTGTCCCGGAGAGCAGTAATATAGGATGCCGCGTGGGGCGATCGGAGGAGGTTGGCAAGAGTCTTGCCAGGACGGTCCCTCTCGCCGAAGCGGCGCGCCCTCGCTTCCCTGCCCAGAAAAGCAAGCTCTCTGTTGGCCTCGTCTGTAAAGTCGGTGAGTTTACCTCGAAGCTGCGCGATTGTGTCAGGGTTAGGGTCTAGGGAATGTGAGGAGTCCAGAGCCTTAATCTCCGTCTCCAATTTGTCAAGAGTGTCGCAAATGGAGCGTAACACACCGGACTGCTTGGAGATGCATTCCCCTCGAATTATAGCCTTGAATCCTTCCCAAAGCGTAGAAGGGGAGTCGACAGTACCCTCGTTGAGCTTGAAATAATTTGTAATTGCAGTTTGAATCTCATCGCAAAAAAACGAGTCCCGGAGCGCGTTTGGGGGAAGCCGCCAAGAGAACATGCGCCGCGGGGAATGAGGGAGGCGCAAACAAAGGCAAACTGGAGCGTGATCGGAAAGGGTACGCGCCATATGCTCAACAGAGGTGAGCCACGCAAAAGCATCCGGGGTGGTAATCCAGAGGTCCAAGCGGGACCAGCAGCCGTGGAGCCTGTCATGCAAGTGCCTTCGCATGCCTCGGGGCGAGTGAGCCGCCACGCATCAAACAGTGAGTTGTCGGTGAGAATGGAGCGCAATAATGAAGCTGCGCGCGGATGGGGAGTGTGTGGTCCAGAGCGGTCCAGCGTGGTCGACAATGTAACGTTAAAATTACCCCCCCAAAGAAGCGCAGCAGGGCCCAGTGAAGAGATGTGTTGCCAAACCTGTGCAAAGAAATCCGGGTCATCAGAATTGGGACCGTATAGTGCCCCTAGGATCAATGGTTGGGCCAGAAGGGTGCCGCGCAGGACGACAAAGCGCCCCTCAGGGTCAATAATCACCTGGGAAGTTTGCCATGGAAGCCCTCTACGCAACAGGATAGACACCCCACGGGAATAGTTGGAGTAGAAGGAGGAATGTATTTCGCCCCAGTGCCTGGAGAGGAGTCTGGAAGAGGTGGCGGGTAACAGATGGGTCTCCTGTAGGAAACAAATGTCAACCTGATGCCGGATAAGGTGGGCCTGGACCAAGCGAGCTTTTCGGTGGTCGTTAAGACCGCGGACGTTCCAGGTCCAGAGCGTGGTATCTGTCATAGCGCCATGCCAGGGGAGTGAATGACGAGTGGGGACCGAAGTGTGATGGGAACCTCATGCAGTTGGGTAGAGAAGTGCAATAAGGAGCGCTGTGCAACGGACGTTGTGGTGCAGGAAAGAACCAAAGGCAAAATCAAAAACAAAGCCTCAGTAGGAGGCAACAGTCCCGAAAACCCAAATCACCCACCACCCACTCCAACCCCCCAATCAGGCTGAGGAAACAAACCCACGCACCCAAGGGACCCACAACTGGGAGGGGGAAAATCTGAGACCAGGAAGGGAATCATCCCAGGGAGGCATGGTTGTGCCCAGCGTACTCCCCTGCCAAAGAGACAGGGTGGCCAAGCCATGAGAAGGTGCGGACATTGGTCGTAATCAGGAGGGGGGCGTCCAGGGCACCCAAGGTGCGTGGGCACAATGTGCGATTAACAAGTGGTGCAGCGGGGAGCCTGAAAAAGGCAGTTGTCAAGTGGAGGTGTGAGGGGGAAAGAGCGGAGGCGATCAATACCTCAGGAGTGGTGGGAACCCCTGTGTCCGCTAGCAAACCCCCGGGCCCAACGGACAGGAGACAGAGGCGCATCAATGGGGGGAGAGACACATGCAGAACATGAAACAGAACAGAGCACAGCAACGGGAGGCCGCCCATCATGAATAGGCACAGTGGACATTAAAAGAATAGCAGGAGACAAGAGTCAGTCGTTATCACTCAGATCACCAGCACTGCCGGTCCGGGAGTTGGGCGGGGGAGAGCGCTGGGCCCTGTCAAGTTTCTTCGCGAAAGCGAGTGCAGCCTGCGGATCCGTGAAGATTTGCATTTTGGAGCCTTGTCGAACATGCAGCTTAGCGGGGTATGCCAGGGAGTAAGAGATGTCATGCTTCTGCAGTATTCGCTTGGCTGGCAGGAATTCGCGGCGGGCGGCCTGCACCGCCATCGTGTAATCGGGAAAGAAAGCCAGAGAGTTTAGAGTCTCGGTCTCTGAAGTTCAGCAGCTTGGCGATGATGGGGCGGGCCAGCAATCCAGGAGCAGGTCGAGGGCCAAGAGAGCGGTGGGCACGCTCAACGACGAAGAAGGGGGAGAGGACCTCCCTGAAGAGATCACGGACAAGTTGCTCCACAAAGTCCTCCATTTTGGTGATGTTGGTGGATTCGGGCACCCCCGTGATGCGGAGGTTACTTCGACGGGAGCGCGCCTCCAAATCGTCATTTATGTTTTTGATAAGCTCGAGAATCTTGTCCATGTGGAGGAGCCTATGGTGGTCCTCAGCGTCAGAGATTCTCGCCTCCACCTGGGTCATGCGTGTATCATGTGAGTCAACCCGGGCCTTTACTGTGTCCAACCGGGCCGATAGTTGATCTAGTTGGGTGGCAAAGCCAGTAACCGCAGACTTAACGTCCAACATGATGGCCTTCAAGTCATCCTCCCTAGCTGGGCAGGCGTCAGCCTGGGTGGTAGGCCCGCCCGCCTCAGTGACAGCCCCATCCTGCCGTGTTTGTCGACGTTGGTCAAAGGCGAGCTTTGGTTGTTTGCGGTAGGCTTTCCCCATGTTCTGTCACAGCTACGTGGGCAGAGGCCACCCAAAGGGGAAAGAGACTGTGATTGCTGCGCAAGGCGAGACCGGGGAGGGCAGAAAAAGGTCACGACTGCAGGAGGGGATAAGGCAGCACAGTCAATGGAGGCCCCGCGAAGGAAGGCTGAGAGAGGAGGGGTGCCAGTCGACAGGGATCGGGCCACCAAAAACAGGGCCAGCAGGATAGCCGCGGCAATCCAGGGCCCCCCGGGAATGCAGAGGCAGTCGGTGCGGTATTGGAAAGTCGTGTGGCAGCTATAGGCTAAGTGCGCAGACCAGCAGCTGTGGCAGGTCACTATCACGATGCCCAGCGTGGGAGGCCTGGCAGGGCAGGAGGCAACGTGTGGCCGTGCAGGAGAGTGCAGCTGATCAGCGAGCAGCTGCAATTGGAGCCGGCACAAGACAGGGCCCGAGGCGGCAAGAGGCCTTCCGTCGAGGACAGTGAAGGTGAGAGGCCCGGGAGCGCTAGAACGCGCGGCGGGTGGTGGTGAGGCCTTGAAGTGTGTGCTGCTGCTCCGGGGGGAGAGGATGCCAGCAGGACAGGTCCGGTGCGACACCACAGGAACTCTGGAGTGCAGCCAGGAGTCCACACCCGCGGGGGCAGAAGCAGCAGGGAATCGCGGGGAGCACGCCGCCCACGTCGCGGGGCCTCAGTGGAGTGAGGGGAGGCAGAGGGCATGAGTGGCGGTATATCAAGCCCGAGCGATGAGAGGCCCGGGCCCCGCGGTTCGGCGCGCGCACCCCCAACCCCGCCGTGGGAAGCCCCCGCAGTAGCAAGACTCACCGGGGCAGAAGAGGCAGGTTAGCAGGCTGGCCCATAAGAGGCGATCCGATCCTCGAGAGGCCAAGGCGGAGAGTCAGCCATTCAGCAGCGCCCCAGCAGTTCAGCATGGGGCACCAGTCACTCGCCGGCAGATAGGCCCCCTCATGGCATCAGGTCCCAGCAGCAGATCTCGGTGAGGCAGCGGCCGCGAGAGCCCGGAGGAGGAGCAATCTGTGCCCCTGGGCAAAGAAAGTCAGGATGAAGTGAAGCGGAGATCAGGCTCCAGCGATGTCCGCAGGATTATGGCGGATTATCGGCTTGGCCAGCAGAGCCCACTCAGAGTGCGGCCATCTTTCAGCCGGCTAAGCCACGCCCCCACCCTGAACCTTCTTAATGCTAGCATGATAGATCTTTTGGGCTGCCAAGTACTTATCTTTACACACAGGATCATATATCCTGCGCTAGTGGCGCTCTAGGTGCTTACACTGTTTTTTCAATCAATCAATCAATCAATCAATCAGGGAATTGTAAGCGCGCTACTCACCCGTGAGGGTCTCAAGGCGCTGAGGGGGGGGGCCGCAGATCTGTTTAGCCGAAGAGCCAGGTCTTGAGGGTCTTCCTGAAGGTGTTCAGGGAGGGGGCGCGTCTGATGTCTGCCGGTAGCTCGTTCCAGGTCTTGGCTGCAATGTGAGAGAAGGATCTTCCGCCTGCTCTGGCTCTGTGGATGCGCGGGGTTTCGGCCAGTGCGAGGTTGGAAGATCAGAGGTTTCTTTTGGGTACGTGGAAGTTGATTCTGTCGTTGAGGTATTTGGGTCCGTTGTGGTGTAGGCATTTGTAGGCGTGAGTGAGGATTTTGAAAGTGACTCTTTTCTCCAAGGGGAGCCAATGGAGACTTCGTAGGTGTAGGCTGATGTGTTCGTGTCGGGGGATGCCGAGGACGAGTCTGGCGGCGGTGTTCTGTACTGTCTGGAGTTTGCGGAGTAGGGACTTGTTGATGCCGGCGTAGAGTGCGTTTCCATAGTCCAGTCTGCTGGTGATGAGTGCGTGGGTGACTGTCTTCCTTGACTCAGGGGGAATCCACTTGAAGGTCTTGCGGAGGATGCGGAGGGTGTTGAAGCAGCTGGAGGTGACGGCGTTGACCTGTTGGTTCATGGAGAGTGATGAGTCGAGTACGATGCCGAGGTTCTTGGCGTAGTCTGAGGGGGTAGGTGGGCTTCTGAGGGCGGTCGGCCACCAGGTGCTGTCCCATGCAGAAGGGGTGGTACCGAGGACTTCTGTCTTCTCGGCGTTTAGCTTCATGCAGCTGTTGGTCATCAAAGACTGCGACATCTTGCATTCCTTTCTGGAAGTTGAGTTTGGCAGTGGTGGGGTCTTTGGTGAGGGAGAGGATGAGCTGGGTGTCGTCGGCGTAGGATACCATGTTGAGGCCGTGTTGTCGGACGATGGCTGCGAGGGGGGCCATGTAAATGTTGAAGAGGGTGGGGCTCAGTGATGAACCCTGTGGGACTCCGCAGGTGATTTTCGTGGGGTCGGAGAGGAAGGGTGGGAGTCTGATCCTTTGGCTTCTTCCGGTGAGGAATGATCGGATCCAGTCCAGGGCTGTTCCTTGTATGCCTGCGTCATGTAGTCAGCATTGAACCACTCTGCTGAAGGGTTTTGTCTAGGATGAGTTTGATTTTTTAATGGGGCTACATGATCTAATGCTCCGGAGATTCACTTATTAACTTGTGCACCGCCAATTCAATACAGCAGTTCAGAACAGGTCAAATGATCATTAAGGCCGTACTTGGAAGGTATGATTTTTGACCCTCTGCCATGCTTGCACTCAGTGCCTGACTATTAGTCCCCTTCTCACATTCAATTGTAAAGGGAATTGCGAGATGGTGGGACCACACAAGTGGAAGAGGTGTGTCGCCCACTAAACCAGCTAAGTTAGAAAAATATGGTCCAACAGATGTCCCAGTCTATGTGTGTGGGAGGTAACATATTGGAGAAGCTGCAGATCTACTAAGTCACCAGCTATAGATGCAGCTGCCGCACAAGACATATCTTCAAAGTGCAAATTCAAGTAGTACCAGAGGAGACAAGACATGGGCTAATGCTGATGCAAAATTGGATGCTGGTCCTGGAGGATGATAGATCAGGCTTTCTGTTATTGAACACTTAATGGTCAGAGCTAGCGAGAAAAAGGCTGATTCGCTTCCCTCTATGTTAAGTTCAGAGAAGAAACAATGTATAGATTGTTTAAAGATTATTTAAATCTCTCCGCCTCTCCACCCTTGCCTATCCAATTGCACAGTGGCATAGCCCTTAGGGATGGCATCAGAAAAGCAGCACCTGGTAGATACTCCTCCAGAAACGCATCCACCTCATATACATGTTTCACTAGTGACCTACAGTTGATTACAAACAGTTTGGCCCTGACCTGAGAGATAAGGGGTGAGTTGGCTTCTGTGGCTGTACAGTGCCAAACCCTAAGTTAAAATCCGCAATTCTGACAGCAAGTATCTGCCCTGTCCATATTTAACCCATGTTGGCAAGTGCTAGACAATGCCTTTTCCAAATCCATAAGTTCCCCTCTCGAGTAGTACCTGGGAGTTGAGTCCAAACTACCAGGGGTCCTGATCCCTGGCTCTGTCCAGGCACGGACAGGTACAGACAAGTTTGCCTTTGGCGCATCAGCTGCGTGCCTGTGCTGGCATGCTCTTTGTTTATCCAGCTAGGAAGGAAGTGCTAGAGGTCTGACCTCAAAATCGGAATTTCAACCAGGAAGTGGGGCAGACTAACCTAATGCCTTTCCACACAATAAGCTCCACTGAGACCTGCGGCAGATAGAAGGGAGGGTAAGTAGCTGTCTAAATATAAAATCAGTCCCCTTACCCCAAACACAGTCCCCAAATAACTAAAATCACTGAAAGCTTGAACACAGTTTTAAAATAAAGCAAGATATTTCTTTTAAAAGTAAAAATCGGGCAGCATACAGAGTGCTTTAGCTGCACTGATCTATGAAATGCCCTTGCGTGGCCACTTTCTTTCTGTTCTCCAAAGTCTCCAAGCCTGCCTTATTTTTCTTCCATAGATACAGCATGTTCAGTTAAAACAGGTGAAACGAGCTGTCTGCTTGTTCTTTCTCTGTCATCTCCTTTCAGGGAAAATAAATAATGTGTTGGGGAGTCCACTGTGGCAACACAACTTGACAATCTCTGATATTCATATAGGTGTCTGGGGTTGTTTCAAACAGAAACTTGTCCATCTGCTAAAATGGTTCCTTGGCCACACTAGTATGAACAATAATTTATGCATAAGGTTTACTTTGATAGATCCATCATGTGAGTCTAATGAAGTAGACAACAATGGTTGTTCATTATGGATAAGAGCTAACCAAATCCCTGCATTGGATTGTGTATATATGTTTTCACCAGGCAAGAGCTGACAGTCACAGTGTGGAATACCATAACATAACAAGCTTCAAACGTTAGCTTAAAATGTATTGATTTATGGAAGATTGTTGGATGGATGCACAATTGAAAACCAGATAGGTTGCAGTAATAGTGACCATCAGATACCTGAAGCCACAATTCAGATATACCAGGATCTGTCCTTGAGCATCAGTCTAAAATATATGACCAATGCACATTTTTGCAAAGCGTAACCTTCTTTTAAGTGTTGGCATGAGGAGAGTAATATTAGGATAATAATTAACTCAGTATTATATTCATGAATAGTAGCTTCTGCTCAAGGCGTCTCACACTTCTGCCAAGAAAAGATTCTGCTTTCTACTTATTAGATAAGGTATTGGTGAAAGTTACATGTTTCTGTCACATGATTAGGTCGCATGGAATTGTATTGAGGAACAAACATTTATACACCATCTTAAATGTCATTTAGTTTAGCATTGTGTGCTTGAATTCACAATTTTTAAGCAAGAGCTCTAATCAGTAGAAATGACTATTACATGTGATTATTAGCTCTGCTGCTTACAATTATTTTACTAAACGTAAATTAGACTTTTTGGCTTCCCGACGCATTGTGTTTTTTTTAAACAGGAACTTTTCTGTGTTGACTACATATTTTGCCTTATGTCTATTAATCACCAGATTGAACCTGTCAGAATAATGGGAAAATATCTTGTCTCTGGAGGCCAGTTGGACTGACCTCTAGTGAAGAAGATCTTCAGTGTATAGTAAGAGAGCTATGAGGACACCTTCCAGGGTAAACTTGGAAGCTTATATCCATAGGATGTGTGAGCTGGCATCTATTCTTCACATTGGTGTTACCTGCGAGTTAATTTTAGGACTAATGAACTCAATGACCAAATTATTTTTGTCCAAATCATTGTGACTGTGGGACGAATGCTGCTCCTAGCTTCTAATTTAAGCAGCGCCTGATCTACGAGATCAAAAGTGCTCAGGAAGTAGACAAAACTGTAATTTTTCTTCTATTTTGTATCACATATTTCTCAGGAATAATGCAATGCTGTTGGAAGTCAGAATATCATCAGGTACAACTATACACTACTGAAAAAGCTGTGCTCAGTACAACAAGATCTCTACTTTAAACACAGAAAGGTCTGACACAGGAGGCCAATAAAGGGGAAACATCCTTTACCGCACAGGAAGAACCACGACCTGACTTTACTCCGCAGTCAGTACCCCGACTGCGACATTACCACGCATTTGTTTAGCATACAAGTTGTTCCAATGACTTCCTTTAGGGGGCGTGTTGTTGGACTGGTGTTGGATTTTAAGTCCAACACCATCCCTACTGATTGACTTGAATTGGAATAGTAATGTATACTATTCCAAAGTCCAGAGCCCCCATAAGGCAAATCGTTGCAATGACTTGCATGGTAAAGGAACTCGTGTTAATGTCGCAGTCGGGGTAGTGACTTCAGAGTAAAGGCATGAGTGAGAAATGCATGACACTATGAAGTAGCTTGGACTAAATTAATTTGGGCAATTAAATAAAATAATGTAAAATCTTTTTGATCCCAAATTTATCGTGGAACTGAGGCACACAGAATATCAAATGATTAGTTTAAACAAAATGATCTCTAAAAGACACATTAAGGATTTCTATTCAAACAATGCTATCACCCTCTATCTGAAGTCAAATTATTTAAATGAAACACGTGATATATCTCAAAAAGAAATCATGAATTTGATTAATAATGTTGACCCTCATGTGCGGCTGTCCCTAATGATATACCCATTGCAGTAATAAAATCTGATCGTATTCAGAAAACATGAACCAAAGGCAGACTAACGAGACCACATCTCATTCAAAGTTCCAACAAGCTAGGGTCCTGTGCACTTCTTTTCAGGTACCTGCCGTTGTCTAGTACCAATGTCCAGAGGTCAACAAAATATAATTGCAAATGGAAAGGTGCACACAGAAAGAATTGCAGTCCTTAAAAGTCCAATATATGATCCAAAGTATATGTTTTATTTCTTCTTTACTTTGTATCCATAGGAATATTTTTCTCTTATTCATACAAAAGACATCCAACCACAGAGAACATCCAGCCAAAGTGTTTCATTTAAAACAATTTATGAACTTCATCAGGGCTGTACATTTTGTACAAAGAATAAAAACAAAAATATAGATAAGAAGCTTCTAACTGACACATTTAGAGACAAAAAAATACAACACTATAGCCACATCATTAAGAATACAAAGACACATGACATGGAATAAATACAATTAACGTGCATCATAACAGTAACAAAAATACATAAAATGCACCATATTGCGCATATATTACATATACAAAATACACCAAACTAAACCAACAATCACATAATTAACTAATATGCAAGACATATATCAACTTGACAGTCGAAGAAGGAAGGGGAGAAAAAAACAAAAACAGTTCAAGCTATTGATAAACAGAACAAAATAACAAAGTTAATTCAACGTTATGCCACATGAAAACAATCTGTCTCTACCTGTGCATTTTTGTACATTGGGGAATAACATATATATTATAAAGTAAATCAATATATCATAAAAAGTGTAAAAGCCCCAACATCTACCTACCAATCCCATACAATAAAAGAAGCTCCTTTGAAATCAACCAACATTGATATATGTTGCAAATAGGTGGCTTTGAGTCCTCCACCCATTGTTCCTATCCAAAGTGTGATCAAAAAGTTAGAAAATACCCATCCTCATAAAGTATCAATCCAAAACATACCTCATATATATAGTATTAAAGATCATTCCATTTCCTTTTTGTAATCTATTCAAATATAGTTGTATAAGAAATGTCTACTGACCAGGGTTTATTTTCTTCTTATTCAAAATTGTTTCTTCCCAGTAGTATTAATCAAGTTGTCAGGAAATATAATGTTGTGTTTAAAGGAGAATTTACTTCATGGACGATACCTATAAAGAATATATAGTGCAGATATACAATGAACATCTTGAAAATATACGTGTATGGGGGCAATAGAAATTCGCACAATTTTACACACTTTAATATGGAGTCAAGCCATGGATAAACCAACTCAATGGCCAAGTACCTAGATTGTGAACATCTAAGGTGGGACAAAGGCCCAAATAGCACTACCGTGATTCAGATCTCAATAGTCCACATATGAGTTGGTATTGAAATTATAAAATTATGATATATAAATAAAGGAACTAAAAATGAAATAATTTTCTTTCAAACAATTTCAAAAAAATATATTTGCATTTACTTTGCACAAAACCTAACAAGAGTTAAATAAAACAAGGAAAGTCGAAATCGAGCTAACGTCCCCATGGATGGCTTAATGATAAATAAATAAACCGATTTATCCATACTAAACAAGAGGAACAAAGGCTGACACAGAATCAGTGCTATATACATATGTGCTTTCAAATATGAATACATTAATATGTAAAGGCTAAAATTATTGAATGCAACAATTGATATAGCTCAAATAGAAATCATGAATTTGACCCTCACGTGTGGCAGCCCCTAATGGTATACCCATTGCAGTAATAAAATCAGATCCTAATGTTTTTTAACTATTTTTACGTTTGCTACAACCTGGGCAGTTAAATTATCGTGGATGGGCTGAAAAAAACCATCTGATCTTCAAAACCGACTTACAAAAAATCCAAAACTTTATTGTCTAATCGCTCTTCTTGATTGTGAAGGCAAGATATTTGAAGAATATTTATTGGGCAAATTATCTGCATGGTCCATCAAACACGATCTTATACAACTTAACCAAACTGAATTTAAGTCAGGCTGCTCCACAATTGAGAACATTATTGCCCTTAAATTAATAGTTAGTAAAGTATTACAGGAAAACTCTTTCTTTGCATGTCTGCTATATTGACTACAGTGCAGCCTTCAATAAAGCCAGTCAGTCATGGTAGACTGAGGGGCAAGCTACAAAAATGGGGAATTGGGCATAGGCTATTACACTTTTTAATCCTATTGCATGATGAAATTTGGAAGAAAATCAAATTGTCCAAAATCAAGACTCATTCCCCAAAGATGACCATGTTGAATGGCTTAAAGCAGGGCTACATTTTGGTATCCCTTTTTTTACCTATGGATTTCAGACGTATAACCTTATCTTGACTTTACTGCAGGACTACTGCAAAAAACTAGGCAAGCAAGCTATTACTCATTTAGCCTCCGTGCATTATTTGGTCATCTTCTCATTAACACAAACAGGCCTGAATGAGTAGAATCTTGTCAACAACCTAACTGTGAATCTTGGAAAAATTAGGGTGATGTTTTTAGAAAATCGTCAAAGCAGCCATCCTGGGCAATAGGTGAAAAAATAAGAGGTAAAGTCAAAAAATATGAATACTGTGGATTGACTACTGACAATAAGTCAGTAGTCAATCCACAGTATCATGCATTATCTTAAAATCAATGAAGAGATAGCACATTTTTTGGAGTCGATCTATTCGACTATTTATTACCTCAATACATTTGAAGTTTATCCTGTCATATCTGTAGATCTCATTAGCACTTAATCAGAAAAAGGTTTGTAAACTTTATAACATCAACATTCAGGAAATAAGCTCTTCATTGAATTTCTGCTCGACCATCCCTCACAGCAGGTTCTGACGTGTACCACCTTTAGCATCTTTGACAGCCTTAAACAAAGCTGCAGTGTTAGATTATGGGCCTGATTTCCATCTCGGCGGACGGGATATCTGTCACCTTTGTGATGGAGTAACCCATCCGCTGAGATGAGATCTAAATCAGGCACTATGTGATTGTGGCAGAGCTGATATGAAGTCACTAATGTGCTTAATCATTGAAAAGTTAAGAGAGTAAACAAAACAGATCTCGGACTTAAGTCTTGCAACCGTTGAAAGAGTTATTACTGAAAACATCTTACCTCCCTTAGCCTTGTGATCACATGGAAGGTTTATCATTGCTGTTGAATTATAACCATTCAGATATATTAATTCGTTCATAATCAATGGCTAAGCAAGAATATCTCCATTCCAACATAGAGGCTGCCTACAAAATGAAGTACTTAATATTTAGATGTATCCCTCTAGACTGATGACAAACACAATTGAAGAGTCATTGCATGTGTAGGTCATACATATCCATGTTGTACAAACATTTTCTACAATATCTGTGGGTCTATATAGCTTGAAGTCTGTGTCCATCACAATTGTATGTGTTGACCAATGTGACTAGGACATTTGTGAATGGTGATGTGCATACATGCAATGTGTAATCAAAGACAGGGGTGTGTAGACATGGGTAGGTGGATCACACATACCCAAATTCCATTATTCATTGCAATAATTCTATTCAAATGATGAGCCACTGACATACATGGTAGGACATTTAGGGGACATGCACATTTGGAGTAGTGGAGGTTCATTAAGTGGCTACTAACATGCAGCAGGTAGTGTAATGCAGACATGTTGGGCTCATATGTGGGTGTGCACACAGTCATACATTGGTATATGTGCTTAAAAGACAAGTGAAGGTGCTGTGATGTCCCTTTCCTTGTCTACAACTTTAACCTTCCCTTCATGGACAGGAGAATCCCTAAGTCTCATTAACTTTACCTGTTGTAATGGCTTCACAGTATGCTATGGGAGATTGGTACTAGTGAGTACACCAATCAGGGGATATCCCTAGGTCTCAGTGGTCTAATGTCATATGGATATATGTGAGGACATCTCATCCAACTTTCAGCCACATTGTTTCCATTCTAATTTAGGTGTGAGACGTGATACATAGCAAAGGTACACTTTTCTAGTTTTGTAGAGATTATTGTGACCGAGGACAAAAGAAGTTCCAGTTGGGCCATGTGAATACTGTGGAATGGGTACTTCCTTGACACATCCTTCTTGGTACTGCATATATTGCAGGAAGACAGATGTATGTATCAGGTGTCCATCACTTCATCATGAGGTGGGTCTAGAAATATGACTAGTTGCTAGAGCAGGGCCTTGTGTGATATGGGTAGGAATGCATTCATTATGGCCATGCTAGTAAATGTCACCTGGTCACTGTTGTATGTCAAAAGGGCCTAAGTGTACAGGGTGATATTATATCCTGCTACATACATGAGGATGGAGTGGAGGAAAGGCAACTCATGCAATTGTGGCAGACTGTGGCCCAGACATCATTGTGTGCAACTGTTGAGAGTTCATATTGCATTAATGCATGTGATAATGCTAATGTTGTAGACCATTTGGCCATCCTAGTAGGCGGTGTGATACATGCACATTGTTATGTTATTTTGCAATTAGCTGTTCCTCATGTGTGTCGACACAGTTGGAATTGACCAAACTCATATATCATTTTTGCATCTAACCATGACCAATGCTTCCTTTTCCTTGGACTTTGCCCTGTTGAACACCTCCTTCCCTCTCCCCAACCCAGGCCCCTTGTTTCCATACCCATACCCATCCATTCCACCTCCAGAACCACCCTCCCAAGTCCCAAACTAAAACGAAGAAGAAACCAAAAACCCCTCCGAAAACCCAAAAAACAAACAAAAAAACCCTTCCAGGGCAAAGCTCACCCCTCCCAAGCCCAAGAACCCTCTTCCCAAGCCCAAGACCCCCCTCCCAGTTCAGATCTTTGAGGTGCCAGTTGTGCCCACTAGATGCCTCTTTCCTGGGGAGGTTCCCGTAGGCAAGTTTGGTGGCAAGCCTATTGGTCGCCTGCCCTCACTACCACCCACATGGATGAGCCAATGGCCTGACAATTTGAAAAACAGTTTTGTTTTGATCTGAAAAAATCAGATCATTTTGTTAGAAACACACAAGTCCTGCCACTTTTAATGATATCATTGTGATGTTACTATGAACTTTGTAATGTGTGACTACAGTTTTGGCTCTTACATCCAATATGCTTAACAATTATCAGAGGTTTGTAAATCCTGTGATGGTACACCTCAGGAGAAGGCTAACTGTCAATGGAGGGGCATGTTGGATGACATGGAATTTGGTGGGATGTGATATGGTGGGTATTTCTACCTCTCTAGGACAATGTCGACCTGATTTGGCTTGAAGATCTTGCAATGATGTAGGTTGGATATCTGTTTGATGTGTTGAAGTAACAAACGTGATTCACCCCACGTGGAGGGAATTAGGTAGACCTAATGTGAATGATTTGTAGTGGGCATATGTCCACATATGTGTGTAGGATGTTCCCCTAAATCATCATCCTGTGTCACACAATTAGTTCCTACTGTGTTTGCTTAGTCAACTTAAACTTCCACATTTCCCTGATTTGCATGGCTGTTGGTTATGATAATGTTAGTCCCTGATATACTTCCATCCACCGCTACTCTGCACATGGGGATTTAGAGTCATGTGCAATGTTGCCCGTGGCCTAGGCCCTCAGACTGTCACAAACACACATGGTGCAGTGAGTACTATCATGTATGGGTACTTTCTAATCAGCCAGAACTCCTTCAAGACATCTCTTTCTTACATAGTTTGTAGGTCTAGGAATGACAGGTATACTGGAGCCTACCGTCTTCTTACTGTCCCAGACTATCTATATGTGGGGTGTACACACATCTGTACTAGGGTTTCAGTGTCCCAAGTAACATCTGTGAGGAGAAAGCCAAATTATTCATGTGAGCAAATAGTACTGGATATGTAAGCATTACAGATCCATCTACGTATTTAATGACTGAAATCAATGTTTAAAAATAAATACTCATTGTGGACCCCAAATCTGTGAAATTCAGTGATGTATACATTGTACATACTCTAATTGTATTATATACACCAACCTGTCCTATATATGTCGATATGAACACCTTATTTCCGTCATCGCCGAGGTCAAAATCACTGCAGAAATTGTGGGATCTTCAGCAGGAATGCTGTACAATCTCATTTGTGAAGTGATATTTACAGAGCATTAGTCTACAACCTCTGAAGACATGTCCGAACATTCTTGTAGTGATGGTGATGCTGTAGAAAATTTGAGGAATGCTCTCATTTCAAATGCCAAAATGGCGGTTGCATGACGTTGCTTATCGGACCTTCAGAATCGACTACTGCTGGTGGAAGTAGACCACGCAGTAGGCAGTATCATCCACAGTGGACACAGCCATTGGCCGACATTGGTGCATATGGCTGTGTCCGTGTATGCAGAAGACTGCCTATGTGGCGTACCTGTACGTCGTGCTACGCAAAACTATTCCCTTGCCTAATGGTACTGCTGCGATCTACACCTCCTCTATTTTAGCTGCTGTTTGCCATCTCTGGGACCAGTCATGGCACGCGGTGCAGGGGTGAAGGCTCCAGCCATTTCTCCAGAGGAGCTGGAGATGCTCATTGATGAGGTAATTCCACTGTATGGCCAGCTCTATGCTCACCAGAGGACCTGGTAACTTCCTAACATACATAATTCACTGTGTTGGACTGCACTGCTTCCTGTCTAACAGGCTATGATGGGGTTTTAGTGTCTAGTGTGTCATATGTTTCATGTCATTGATTGTGAAGCACTGTACTCTGTGTAATTCACATCATCATTGTGACGTTTGTTAAGCCTTAGATCATTCCTGGCTAGCATGCACATTTCAATGCATATGTTTATTTGATGGTGCAATGTAAACCTTGTGTTACAAAATCATGGTGAAGGGTGTTAAATATTTATAGGCTTACAGTCTGAGCTGTGTATGTATTCTGTTAGAAGCAGGTAAGGATGCTGTGAGGCATGTGTACAGTCGAAATACTTACGCTGGACAGATCTGTACGTGTCAAACTATGCTTATGAAGCTAGCTATACCGCAATTGCCCTCTCAGAGTGCCACACAAGAGTCATGACACACATAGCATGGCCCAAAGATGCACATTTCTGGATAGAAGTGCTGTGAATGTGTTGTACATGTGAGATGAGTCTGCACTGCCTGCAGAGCGCAAGGGATGATGAGGAATTGTGTCCATCATTGGCCATGGCAGAGGCTGAGAGGTACAGTCACTTTGGGATGCACTTGTGAGTCACAGTGTAGTGTAGTTCCTATTTCCCTAATAGGTTCTGAGCATTGGAATAACATACTCTATAGGCTTGGCATAAGACTGAGGTCGGTATGCCCCAATCGCGTATATTAAACTCAATTACTGTGTACCAGCTAGCTCAGAGGCCACTAGAAACGTCTTGACAACAAGAAGGGAATAGCTTCTGGCAACCACATAACATAAAACCCTGATCCCTCAGGATCGTGGAAACAATATACTACTTTTCATTCAGTCACTCATCTCAGAGAAGTTCATAGAAGAAACAGTCGGGTGTGTTTACAATAAAATGTATTGCACAGTTGTTCTTCTAGTACTGGTTATATGTGCTGCGACAACTGTTGGACAGTAGCAGAGAAATATGGCCAGCAGTGCAGTTAAATAAAAATGCATGGTACAGTTTTACCATTGTGCAATAGTAATGAACACATACATGAAATGCAGAATGCATTAAGATAAAGCCTATACCCCTATGATGCCTAACTAGATGTACCTAAGTGTACCTTGCATGTGTGTAGGTCTTAGAGAGCCAAGAATCCCCCTAGGATTTAGTCTAACCCCATTACCTCAGTGGGACTTCATCCTGGTCTTGAGCTGGACACCCCAGAATGGGTGGATGGACCTCTGCCAGCTGGAGCTGTGGCCTGATGCAGGTTGCAGCGTCTCAGGTCAGAGTGTCGGCATGGAAAGTCTCGGTCCCCTCTAGTTTGCTTGGGCAAAGGGAGGTATATTTATACCTGATAGGTGCCTTGGAATGTTAGTATTGACGTACAGTCGGTCAGAGGAAGACGTCAGGAATGAACCCTTAGGAAACAGTGGTTCATGCATATTTAATGAGTTCTTGGAGAAATCAATATTCCTGTGCTAGGGAAAATCCCAAGAGCTTAAGGGTCTGTTTCTAAGAACTCGTTGTGACGTAGGTTAGTCACTGTTGGACATGGATATGACGTATTTAGGATGGACCGTCTTCTGCACCCAGAGCACACGTCAGATAAGGGACAGACTCTGTTGCTCGTTATTTGTGAAGGGAGGGCCAATGTAGGTGAAAGGGCCTGCCTGTCTCTGTGGCATGAAGGATGTGTGCCTCTGAAACGGCGCACCTATGTTAGGGCCTCAATCCAGCACATAACACCCACTCCAATCTATGGACAATCGTGAATAACCCATTAAAAGCAAACTACGTGACTAAAATAGGCATTTGCATATAATTGGCAGGTAGTTGCATGAGAGTGGTTGATGAGCTGAAAAAATAGCAGCTGTTAAAATATGTAAAATTACTATAGACTCTGGAGAAAAATCTATAGTGTCATTAAAAAATACTCTCTTAGAGACAGTAGTTACTTATCAAAGTTCCTGTTTATAAGATTGAAAACTCTTACAAGCTGTTCAGAAGACCATGCTTTCTTTAGAAAAAAAAAAAGAAAGGTCATTTTAGAGGGAAAGCTCCAAGCACTCGGTGAGAGTTGAAACAATAAGAGAAAGAATGCGTCTCAGGACATGTTTTAGCAAAATGACAGATAACAAGTGGCTGAGAGACACAACATTTCTGTTGCTAGTTACTGCAGGGGACGGACCTTTGTAATACCTCGCAGAATCGTTGTGGGAGCACAGAATGAGCAGTGCTGCCAGTTGCTGGTTCTGAGGCAGCCGGTGCTGTAATCGATACCTTGGTGCTGCTAAAGGAAGCAAAAAGGCACCCACTATATTTGCAAGGGATGCTTTGGTTTGATGGGAATACGCTTGGGACACAGCCAAGCATGGGTCTTCAGCAGTTCCAGCCTGGTGGTAAATGCCGCTGGCGTTTCCTTTGGAAGTGTCAGACAGATGATGACCACACATTCTTCACTGCAAAAAACAGGCATCAGAGAACAGGTATGTTGTAGTTGCAGTCTTTTCAGACTGGTCTTTTAAATATTGGAAACCATGAGAAGCATAGTTCCTGTTTGCAAGGTATTCCCAAGGTGTATCACACTGCTTGTATGTGAAAGATAAAATTTATCAAAAAGGAAAGAGGGGCAGTCTGTATTTAAGAGTGCTATTTTGCAAAAAAGAAAAAATATTACTTTAGCTGATGTGAAATGAAAAATAAAAGTGCTGCACAAGCATGGTTTTCAGATTGCTCAAAGCATTTGAACTTTATAAAGGAAACTTTTGTTTCACTACTTTCAGTGTTGGGGCTTCTAGCGAAAAAGGGCACAACTTCCCTACACTGTAGGATTTCACTACCTCTGGATGTTATCTGTACATAACGTAGGTCTGGCTTGTGTATACTGAGTCCCTTGGTGATGTTCAGGAATCATTTTTGTGACAGGTATTTGTGTCAAAAGGCCAAACCACCCATACTTTCCTAACCGGGTCTGTCCTGTTGTTTTGTAAATGGCATCTAATGTTGCGCCTGCTGATGTATGTCAACTATTCCACCCCGTGCGATGGTGTTTGGTGGTGTTTGGCAACGTTCCTACTGGTGTTTAAACAACCACATTTCTAGATGCATTACAATTGTGTAGGAGTTGATAACCTTAATGAAGGTAACGGGTATAAAGCGTCACAATAAGAATAAATCTCTAACATTTCATGATCTGAAAATGAAGCAATTATTCCTAAAACAGACAGCATATTATTCACTGCATCAGTAACCCAATTTTCAGAAAAATGTACTGCAGGTAATGACATCACTGAATGAATGAAAAAATGAATGAAAATGAATGAAAGTTCAAAATACATTAATCAGAATTAAAAACCGGATGATGAAATACATCATTTAGAATACAAAGGCTTGTTCAGGCCGAATACATTTATAAGTCTCTTTTGCATTTGAATTGAAAATGGACGTGGCTTCTGTTTTATGTTGATCCTGTGTTGTAGAAAGTGTCCACTAAGAGTCATACTAAAAGCTAGCTCTAAGCAAAGCTAGAACAGAAAAAGATGAACCCAGAAATACTCCATAGTTCTACCCATGGTGAAACCAGATATGTATCTTTTGGAAAAAGAAAAGGTTCAAAAGTTTGTACTTGCATGTTCGTTGTTTGTTTTTGTCTGGCTTCGCTTCCTGTTCATGTGGAGCCAAGGAAAACGTATCACAGTTAATGAAATAGCCAGTAGCTGTATGATCAATTGTTGAAATTGCATCGTGTTTAGTTGAAGTTATTTCTGCTGTTTTTGTTGAAAAACGTCTGAAATGTTGAAATTAATAGCTGATGTCTTTGCTGAAAAACTTTCAGATGTTGAAGTTAATATCTTATGTTTTCGTTGAAAAACGTTGATGCATTTATTATTTGATGTTTTTGTTGAAAAACGTTGAAGCTTTTATCATTTGATGTTTTTGTTGAAAAACGTTGAAGCTTTTATTATTTGATGCTTTTGTTGAAAAACGTTGAAGCTTTTATTATTTGATGTTTTTGTTGAAAAACGTTGGTGTACACATTTGTTTTTGGCCAAATTGCAACTTGAGTGTTGTCTTGACTTTTATTTTGAATTTGAAAGGTTGGTTCAAGGAGAACTAGTTCCATTGCATTGTTGCATAGTCCCCCGCTCCATGGATTTGATTTCTCAAACGTGATGAGCTTTTCAGTTTGAAGTTCTTGAATAGTAGTGAGAGGGACGTCTACTACTGTGGAGTTCACGAGGCCTACTGCTCAATATTGGCCACATAGTTTTGGTTGATTCTTTCATTTGAAATGAATCTGTTTTCCTTTTTCACTGCAAGATGCGGCAAAAGTACAGTTCTTGTTCCTTTCACTTCAAGGAATGGCACAGGTTTTCCTGTATGAGGGGCCAAAGTCCTTTGTGTCTGCAATCTTTATCTCTCTCTGCCCAGATCCCCGACTTTTGGGATTCAGACAGGTCTTGCCGTGATTACCTCTACTTCCCAGTGGTGGCCTGTTTCACTTTGATAGAATCTTTGTTTGTTTCTTTGTTTCCTTTAGTTCCTGTAAAACAGCCAAACGATCATAGATACAGAATGGTTTTCATCCACCACTGTGCCTTCACATTTATGATCAGGTTCCCACATTCGTAAATGGAGTCAGACCCCCTAGAGAGCTTCTTGGCTGGGTGTGTATTGCCCCCTGAATCCATATAAGTGTTTGACCTCACTAGCGCCCCGCCTAATACCCTAGCTGTTAAGGATTGCTCTATGCCCCAGTCCTTCCTCTCCTCTACCTAAATTCCCTCAGGATGGCGTTGGAGAGGAGTACCACAATATTACGTCCATCCCTTCTATGGCCTCTTTGTCAGCCCGAGAGCTAAACGTGGAGCCACAGTCAGTGTGTAACGTTGATTGTGTATCTCCTGTTATGGACTCGCAAATCTTTCTATAACAGTTTTGAGCGCCAGCCGAGTGCTGAGGCCATACCTATAGGAAACTTGAGCACGGATCCACTGCCACCAAGATATATTTTTAAGCCACCTCAAAATTTGAGGGGCCACAGTGGTCCTGTTACATGACACGATCAAGTGGACAGTCTGATGCTGTCTAGCAATGGGACCTGCGCGGGTCTTGCAATGGTGTAGCCTGGCATTTGTTTGCAGATTTTGCAGTTCAAGACAAAGTCAATAGTCTGACTTCTGAATCCTGGCCACCAATAGCACTGTATGCAATGAAGAAATAGTAGCTATTACCCCTGAATGCGCGGAGCCCAAGCCCTTGTGTGCTTTAAATGATTAATTCCTGCCTACTATCCATATTTGGAAATACTCTATCCCCCACTCCAGGAATCTGAGCATATGGAATGTTGTTTGCACCTAACTTGTAGGAGTATATGAATGGAAATTTCTTAGGCACTGCTGTGCTGCCTTTGCGTGAAGCAATTACAGCCACCATATTCTAACCGTCTATTCTCGTTGTTGAACGAGTGTGCGCAGCTACGGAAGCTGTGTGAACAGCCCCCTGTGTGGCTTCTACTGCCAATGAATTCCCTGCAACGTGCACGCCATCACGTTGATGACTCAGTGTGGTAATCACGTGAGTTTTTGTTTGGTAGGTCGTTTTTTTCAACTCCACTACCTGTTCCCATAATTTTTGTGTCTAATTATGCCACCTTTTTCATCTTTAAACCCATTTTGTTCCCAATGGTATAAATATTTATTACTATTTTTGAACACAGTAAAAGGAATCGCACACTATAAGTGTGGGGAATTCGCGATCTGTATTTTCAAGTGCCAGTTTGAACGCTTGTAGTTCAGCTCGCTGAGCTGTACAATCTCCTAAAGATTGAGTTTTTGTGACCATTGGTCTGAAGTTACCATCGCGCATGCGACCTTTAACGATTGCACACGCTGCACTGTAAGCTTGCTTACTTACTCCCTGTAGCGGATTGTGCTGATCCGTCAGTATAAATCGAGAGGCAAAATTTCAGTGGGCAGAGGTAGTTCGTTTCTCAACTGAACTACTTGTACCCAAAGCGTTTTATGCTTGATTGTATGATTGCACACAGTAAAAGGAATCGCACACAATGAGTGTGGGGAATTCTCGATCCGTGTTTACAAGTGCAAGTATCAGGGCTTTTAAAGCTGCCAACCGAGCCGTGCTATTACCTAGAAGTCGTTTTTTGGTGCAATGACAACGGAACTTGCCATCCAGCATCTGATCTTTAACAAAGGCGGCCGGTGGGGCAGACCCATCAGTGTAAATCTTAAAAATTCATACTGATCTAGATGCCAGATTTCATTTGGTAGATGATGTTCTTTCTCATATTGCAGGAATGCCTGTGTTTTTAAACTTGGATCACATCTGGATTCAAAGTCTGATGCAGCAAAAGAATTAGCCCTTTGTATCCATTCTGGATGTAAGGCTTTGGCATTAGGAATGCTAGCCCCGGTACCGGGGTGACGACAATAATGCATCATCCCATGTGCCAGTGCTCTTTCTTTTGCTACAGCAGTCTCAATGGTTGTCAGAATTTTTCCCTGTTGAATTAAAACTCATTTCTGTGTTTGTGTACAGATGAGATTTGTATGAGATTGGTACAGTTTCACCTTCATTAAAGGTTTAATAAGTGTACCCGCATTGACCATAAATGATACTGAGTACCAAGTGGTGCAAGTTTACACGTGTGTGTATGTGTTTGGAAGCAATAATATCTTCCTGGCGTGAACAAATAATATTGGTGTGTTCTTGTGTCCAGTGTTTGACTGAAAAGTCAGGTTTGAAAAAGGTCGTAGAAAGGTTTTACTCTTTCTGCGAAATCCAAAATGTATGTTCTGCCAAAATCTAGGAATCCCAGTACTGATTGGAAGTTGTTTTAATGTCTTTGGAGGCTGGAGCAGCGCAAACGTTTCTAAAAAAGTTAGCTGCCAGGCTTTTTCCTTCACTTGAAAACTAGTATCCCAAAAATAGGACACAGAGGTGGGCAATTTTTGATTTCTCAAAATTAAATTTGTAGCCCCCAGGGGCGAATCCCATAATAATGGTGCTCACCCTGGTCAAGTGTTTCCCCAATAGGTCGTCCGTTAGATAAATGTCATCCAAATAGGACAACGCTTCTTCATCAAAGTGCTTTAGCCATTCAGTAACTCTTTCAGAAAATACCCCTGAGCTGTTCTTATACCCACGGGGGAGATGACAAAAAATTGTCGCTGGGACTCTAATATACTAAATGCTGTTAGGTACCTGTTTTCAGGTGCTATAGTTTGACAGAAAAATCCATTTGAGACAACAAGTGTTGTTTTGTATTTTTTCCAGCATAATGTTATTCATTGATGCGGCACTATCTGCATGTTGGACAGCATATGTCTTTGTGCAAGTGTTCAAGTGTCTGTAAATGAAAACTAGACGAAATGTATTATCATGTTTTGATAAGTGAAACAATGGATTGTTCTTTTGTGAAGTGCATTTTTCAATGATCTCCTGGTATTCAAGTTGATCTAAGATCTCCCTGACCTGTGTTTTTAGCTTCTTGCTTAATAGGATATTGTCTTTGAGCATGTGGTGAAACTATTAACGGGATCACGTGGTGGGTTGTGGCATCATCCCATCCAGCGTGATTTTTATACAATGCTGGAGCTTGGGCTACTGCCCACTCCCGTGCATATGTATGTTTAAGGTGAACTGGAACATGGTTGGAAAATGCAGGAAAAATCTACTTTCTCCCTTTGGGCGCTCCCTGACGAATGCTGGCGGCTAATCTTGTTCTGCTAACAGTATGTCAAAACCAGACGATAGGTTCTTCGCAAAGAGACCTTTTGCTTTCCTGTGTTTGTCCTCCTCCATGCGGAGTGTTATTTCATATAACTTGTGTGGGAAGCTCACCCTTTTGTCTGGTGTTTCCACCGTGATGTAATCATTCAATTTTGCTGTCCAGAAATTCCTTCAGGTTCTGGCGAGCTATTGTTACTTCTGCCGCGCTGTCTAGCATTGTCTGAGCCCATTCCCCGTTCAGAAGTTGAGTCCTTAGGATTCTGTGCATGTCTAACTTTGAGACCTGCAACTTTCTTCTTTTTAAATTGATATTTGGATTGTGGCTTGTCTTCTGTTTTAGAAGAGTCCTGAGCGTGCTTGTCCCTGGACTGCTTGCGCTCTTCTTTGTGTGCTGACTTTCCTTCTCTCCCTGTGTTGTTTGTTGAGAGGAATGTGTATCAGTATCCTGATACCTGTCAGGTTTCCTAATATTATCCCTATTCCTAAGGTTATACCTCTTTGCAGAGGGCTCCTGTTGAGGAGACCTACCTCGGGACTGAGAATCTTTTCTGAAAAATGTTGTTTTTTATTATTATCCCACTTCTTTTTAGAAGAAGTAGGTGTCTGCTTAGAATTGTCCTTCTCATGACTGCCCATTAGCTGTTTTTTTAAAAGCTTTCCCAACCAAACTGTCCCTTCCCAGTTCTGCATATGCAGTTTCAATTATCTTGGGAAGTTCTTGTGGTTGGTCTATAAGACTGACCTCTCTTAGGTGTTGGTGGATCGCCACTGAAGCTGCTTCCCCTTTAATGTTAGCTAGTATTATTGTTGATACCTGGTCGTAATTACCTAGTAATTTCATACCTAAGGTCAGAGCTGGTTCAGCTCCATACTTGTTCTGTATCTGTCGTAAGACATCAGGAATTACCGCTAAGGAAGGAATACCATGAGTCCTCGTATATATGGCAGCAAAGACTGTACCCCAAATGGTGCAGTCCTCTAACTGTGGTGTGATCCCCATGGGCAAGCAGAGTGTTAGCATTATATGCTTTCAAATGGTGTGGTATTTGGAAATACTGCTTCTAACTGGATAATTTTCTGAGCTACCCAGAAAGGAATCTGTTCACATTTTGTGGGTAGTTTACCCATTACTGTGTGTAATGTTTGTGGAGTGATTTTAGTAGCGGTGCTCTGTGTTGGAGCTGTGTTATTTGTAGCTACTGTGGGCTGGACACCAAGTGTCCTCATGACGAGTTGCGTCATGGCTCTGTAAGAGCTTTACCAACTCTTTGTGTTGTAAGAGCAGTGCATCTTGTGGCATTATGTCAATGTCAGGATGTGGTGTGCAGCCAGCTAATATTGGCCTTGTAGCTCCTGGTCTACCTAGTGGACCGAGCCTGGTTTTATTTATTTGTTGTAGGGCGCCATTAAATCAGAAATTGTGGTCCTGGTCAGTGTGCGGAATCTTAATCTTCTCGAACGGAGTGTAGACTGCTGGGACTTTTTCATGTATGTAAGAATGAAAAGTCTGAGTTGTTGCATTTACTGCTGGGAATGTAACCCAAGAATAGAACACATCTGTTGGATAATCTTCGTGTGCCTCTATTAATATCACTGTACCCTCTCAGTCTGTTAAACCATGTCACTCATACATGCAGTCAACCATCAATACGTCATTATCATATGCACTCACATATCTATACAGACACTCACAGTGCCACTCATCCATATATTTACTCACACACCTAGTCAGTCATGCAAAGAATCAATCACACTCCCATTTACTCACCTATACAGTTATACACACACCACCTCACTTATTCAAACATATACTAACACATACTTACACTCTTATACAATAACTAATACAAGCACACACTCATCCAAACAGCCACTCTCACAATCACTCTCTCGCATATAGTCATTTATACACTCCAACACTCACATATACTGCCTTTCACATATGCAGTTACTCACACATGTACCACTGAGGCATCCATTCATTCACCAACACACCCATACACACACTCACCCACCCATACAGCCCTTCACAGATGCACTCTTGAACCCATACACCCAGTGAATCATCCACTCACACATCTATGCACAGAGTCACACACCCCCACCCACCCACACAGACACTCAGGCACCCATACAGATACTCAGACAACCAATCAATAACCCATATAGATCCTCATTTAGCTACTCACCAACACATGCAACCGCTTCACACCAACTAACAAACTAAACTGTGTGAATGTCTGTATCAGTCACTAACCCATGCATTCAGTAAGACTCATTTAATCACTCACTTATACAGTCAGTCACGCACCTACTTAATCATCCATCCAGACACTTATACACCCAATCATTCTTCATACACCTTGGCATATATATAAAACATATTTAAACTTTATAGAAACACACAGTCACTGGAGGATGTCATCAGTGATGTCATTTGAGATGTCATCAGTGATGTCATCAGTGATGTCACTGACCATGTCATGAATGATGTAATATGTGACGTCGTCAGCAGTACATTGCGGGGGCGTGAGTTATAGTTAGCTGAACTAACTATAACGGCCAAATTTCTCTGGTTTTGTACGAGTGAAATGTCCAACTAACTATATCGTCCCTGAAACCTGTGGTTTTTTCAGTGAATTTCTAAGGGTTTTTAAATTCTAATTTCTAGCTATAACGTCCCTGAAACCTATGGTTTTTTCAGTGAATATATATATATTCACTGAAAAAACCATAGGTTTCAGGCACGTTATAGTTAGAAATTAGCATATTGAAGAATGAGTGGTTGTATAAGTGTCTGTATGGATGATTTAGTAGGTGCGTGACTAACTCTATAAGTGAGTGATTAAACGTATCTTACTGAATGCATGGGTTAGTGACTAAACTGGGTGAATGTCTGTATCCGTCTGTCTGTTGCTGTGTAAGTGGCTGCATGGGTTTGTGAATAGCTACATGAGTGTCTATATGAGTTATTGAATGGTTGTCTGAGTATCTGTATGGGTGCCTGAGTGTTTGTGTGGGTGGGGTGTGTGCGACTCTGTGCATAGATGTGTGAGTGGGTGATTCACTGGGTGGATGGTTTCAAGAGTGCATCTGTGATAGACTGTATGGGTGGGTAAGTGTGTGTAAGAGTGTGTTAGTGACTGAATGTATGTCCCAGTGGTACATGTGTGAGTAACTACATATGTGAAAGGCAGTATATATGTGTGTTGGAGTGTATAAATAGCTATAAGCAAGAGTGTGTGATTGTGAGAGTGACTGTATGGATGAGTGTGTGCTTGTATCAGTGATTGTATAAGAGCGTAAGAATGTGCTAGTATTTGTATGAGTAAGTGAGCTGGTGTGTGTATAACTGTATAGGTGAGTAAATGGCAGTGTGTTTAATTATTTGCATGACTGACTAGGTGTGTGAGTACCTCTATGGATGAGTGGCGGTGTTTGAGTGTCTATATAGGAGTATGAGTGCATATGATAGTCCTGTACTGAGTGACCGTAAGTATTAGTGACTGTACGGGTGAGTGAGTGGATGTATGTGTGTAGACCTAAGAATCAGTGAGTGGGTATGTAGTTATTGGTGTTGGAGTGTCTATGGTTTTACGAATGGCAGTCTGTAATTTAGAGTGGGTGTATCAAAGGTTAAATTAGGGTGTGATGAGGTGCATCAGATTATCACGTGGATGATGTCATCAGTGATGTCATCAGTGATGTCATTTGAGATGTCATCAGTGATGTCATCAGTGATGTCACTGACCATGTCATGAGTGATGTAATATGTGACGTCATCAGCAGTGCATTGCGGAGGCGCGAGTTATAGTTAGCTGAACTAACAATAACGGGGGAATTTCACAGGTTTTGTACGAGTGCAATGTCCAACTAACTATAACTGTCCCTAAAACCTATGGTTTTTTCAGTGAATTTGTAAGGTTTTTAAATGCTAATTTCTAACTATAACGTGCCTGAAACCTATGGTTTTTTCAGTGAATTTCAAAGGTTTTTTAAATGCTAATTCCTAACTATAACATGTCTGAAACCTATGGTTTTTTTCAGTGAATTTCAAAGGTTTTGTAAATGACAATTTTTAAATGTATTAATTGTTATATTTATTTTTTGATACTGATTTACTACATTTTTTTAACCTATTTATTTTTAGATATTTTATTTTTAATTACATTCTAATTACATTATACATTACATTACAAAATATACTTTCTCAGAATGAATTACTTTAGTTTAAATACTTTGCAAATAGGCAATAGACTTTTAAGTACAGTAGTTACAGTTGTTGCAATGGGCAACACAATTTCAAACACAATGCAACATTGAGCTCAATGTGAATTTCTAGTTAAATGCAATTAGTTACTTTATGGATTACTTTTCTAACCACAGGACTGGATCCTAGATTCAGTCCTGGGACATCTCCTGTAAACAGTTGAGTAAAAGCGTTTTGGTTACAGTAGTGATTTTTGAGGAATATTATTGTATTTTAAAAGTTGACACAAACTTTTTCACATAGAATCACCAATGTTATCCTATGGGAGGAAATTCACTTAGCAGGTAAGTAGTGTTATCGTTACTTTTTCTTACTCAGTGGTCGATCCTGGATCCAGCACTGGTGCATCTCCTGTAAACAGTTGAAAGAATGCGTTTAAGTCATACAGGCGATTTTTAAGGTATATTTGTAGTTTGTGAAAATCGACACTTTGAAACTTTTCTGCTGAAAACCAGACAATGGATTCCTATGGAAGGAAATACAAGTTACTGGTAAGTACGGTTAGAATTACTTTTCAGGGTCAGTGCTGGGCTAAAAGATGCAGCATTGGGTTCTCTCCTGATAACAGGTGAGTGAATCGGAATTCGTAGTTCGGCTGATTTTAGAGGAATATTTGTATGTTTCAAAAATCGACACAAACTTTTCTGCTGAAAACCAGACAATGGATTCCTATGGAAGGAAATACAAGTTACTGGTAAGTACGGTTAGAATTACTTTTCAGGGTCAGTGCTGGGCTAAAAGATGCAGCACTGGGTTCTCTCCTGATAACAGGTGAGTAAATCGGAATTCGTAGTTTGGCTGATTTTAGAGGAATATTATAAAGTTCCAAAACTCCACACTTAGAAGAATTTCCAAGTGAAACCAGTCAATGTTAGCCTATGGAAGGAAATTCAAGTTACTGGTAAGTAGTACGGTTAGAATTACTTTTCAGGATCTGTACTGGGCTCAAAGATGCAGCACTGAGGTCTCTCCTGCTAACAGGTGAGTAAATTGGAATTCGTAGTTCAGCTGATTTTAGAGGAATATTATAAGGTTCCAAAACTCCACACTTAGAAGAATTTCCAAGTGAAACCAGTCAATGTTAGCCTATGGAAGGAAATTCAAGTTACTGGTAAGTACGGTTAGAATTACTTTTCAGGATCAGTACTGGGCTCAAAGATGCAGCACTGAGGTCTCTCCTGATAACAGGTGAGTAAATCGTAATTCGTAGTTCTGCTGATTTTAGAGGAATATTTGTATGTTTCAAAAATCGACACTTTGAAACTTTTCTGCTGAAAACCAGACAATGGATTCCTATGGAAGGAAATACAAGTTACTGGTAAGTACGGTTATAATTACTTTTCAGGGTCAGTGCTGGGCTAAAAGATGCAGCACTGAGGTCTCTCCTGCTAACAGGTGAGTAAATTGGAATTCGTAGTTCAGCTGATTTTAGAGGAATATTATAAGGTTCCAAAACTCCACACTTAGAAGAATTTCCAAGTGAAACCAGTCAATGTTAGCCTATGGAAGGAAATTCAAGTTACTGGTAAGTACGGTTAGAATTACTTTTCAGGATCAGTACTGGGCTCAAAGATGCAGCACTGAGGTCTCTCCTGATAACAGGTGAGTAAATCATAATTCGTAGTTCTGCTGATTTTAGAGGAATATTTGTATGTTTCAAAAATCGACACTTTGAAACTTTTCTGCTGAAAACCAGACAATGGATTCCTATGGAAGGAAATACAAGTTACTGGTAAGTACGGTTATAATTACTTTTCAGGGTCAGTGCTGGGCTAAAAGATGCAGCACTGGGTTCTCTCCTGATAACAGGTGAGTAAATCGGAATTCGCAGTTTGGCTGACTTTAGAGGAATATTATAAAGTTCCAAAACTCCACACTTAGAAGAATTTCCAAGTGAAACCAGTCAATGTTAGCCTATGGAAGGAAATTCAAGTTACTGGTAAGTACGGTTAGAATTACTTTTCAGGATCTGTACTGGGCTCAAAGATGCAGCACTGAGGTCTCTCCTGCTAACAGGTGAGTAAATTGGAATTCGTAGTTCAGCTGATTTTAGAGGAATATTATAAGGTTCCAAAACTCCACACTTAGAAGAATTTCCAAGTGAAACCAGTCAATGTTAGCCTATGGAAGGAAGTTCAAGTTACTGGTAAGTACGGTTAGAATTACTTTTCAGGATCAGTACTGGGCTCTAAGATGCAGCACTGAGGTCTCTCCTGATAACAGGTGAGTAAATCGGAATTCGTAGTTCTGCTGATTTTAGAGGAATATTTGTATGTTTCAAAAATCGACACAAACTTTTCTGCTGAAAACCAGACAATGGATTCCTATGGAAGGAAATACAAGTTACTGGTAAGTACGGTTAGAATTACTTTTCAGGGTCAGTGCTGGGCTAAAAGATGCAGCACTGGGTTCTCTCCTGATAACAGGTGAGTAAATCGGAATTCGTAGTTCTGCTGATTTTAGAGGAATATTTGTATGTTTCAAAAATCGACACTTTGAAACTTTTCTGCTGAAAACCAGACAATGGATTCCTACGGAAGGAAATACAAGTTACTGGTAAGTACGGTTAGAATTACTTTTCAGGGTCAGTGCTGGGCTAAGAGATGCAGCACTGGGTTCTCTCCTGATAACAGGTGAGTAAATCGGAATTCGTAGTTCGGCTGATTTTAGAGGAATATTATAAAGTTCCAAAACTCCACACTTAGAAGAATTTCCAAGTGAAACCAGTCAATGTTAGCCTATGGAAGGAAATTCAAGTTACTGGTAAGTACGGTTAGAATTACTTTTCAGGATCAGTACTGGGCTCAAAGATGCAGCACTGAGGTCTCTCCTGATAACAGGTGAGTAAATCGGAATTCGTAGTTCTGCTGATTTTAGAGGAACATTTGTATGTTTCAAAAATCGACACAAACTTTTCTGCTGAAAACCAGACAATGGATTCCTATGGAAGGAAAAAGAAGTTACTGGTAAGTACGGTTAGAATTACTTTTCAGGGTCAGTGCTGGGCTAAAAGATGCAGCACTGGATTCTCTCCTGATAACAGGTGAGTAAATCGGAATTCGTAGTTCTGCTGATTTTAGAGGAATATTTGTATGTTTCAAAAATCGACACTTTGAAACTTTTCTGCTGAAAACCAGACAATGGATTCCTATGGAAGGAAATACAAGTTACTGGTAAGTACGGTTAGAATTACTTTTCAGGGTCAGTGCTGGGCTAAAAGATGCAGCACTGGGTTCTCTCCTGATAACAGGTGAGTAAATCGGAATTCGCAGTTTGGCTGATTTTAGAGGAATATTATAAAGTTCCAAATCTCCACACTTAGAAGAATTTCCAAGTGAAACCAGTCAATGTTAGCCTATGGAAGGAAATTCAAGTTACTGGTAAGTATGGTTAGAATTACTTTTCAGGATCTGTACTGGGCTCAAAGATGCAGCACTGAGGTCTCTCCTGCTAACAGGTGAGTAAATTGGAATTCGTAGTTCAGCTGATTTTAGAGGAATATTATAAGGTTCCAAAACTCCACACTTAGAAGAATTTCCAAGTGAAACCTGTCAATGTTAGCCTATGGAAGGAAATTCAAGTTACTGGTAAGTACGGTTAGAATTACTTTTCAGGATCAGTACTGGGCTCAAAGATGCAGCACTGAGGTCTCTCCTGATAACAGGTGAGTAAATCGGAATTCGTAGTTCTGCTGATTTTAGAGGAATATTTGTATGTTTCAAAAACCGACACAAACTTTTCTGCTGAAAACCAGACAATGGATTCCTATGGAAGGAAATACAAGTTACTGGTAAGTACGGTTAGAATTACTTTTCAGGGTCAGTGCTGGGCTAAAAGATGCAGCACTGGGTTCTCTCCTGATAACAGGTGAGTAAATCGGAATTCGTAGTTCTGCTGATTTTAGAGGAATATTTGTATGTTTCAAAAATGGACACTTTGAAACTTTTCTGCTGAAAACCAGACAATGGATTCCTATGGAAGGAAATACAAGTTACTGGTAAGTACGGTTAGAATTACTTTTCAGGGTCAGTGCTGGGCTAAAAGATGCAGCACTGGGTTCTCTCCTGATAACAGGTGAGTAAATCGGAATTCGCAGTTTGGCTGATTTTAGAGGAATATTATAAAGTTCCAAATCTCCACACTTAGAAGAATTTCCAAGTGAAACCAGTCAATGTTAGCCTATGGAAGGAAATTCAAGTTACTGGTAAGTATGGTTAGAATTACTTTTCAGGATCTGTACTGGGCTCAAAGATGCAGCACTGAGGTCTCTCCTGCTAACAGGTGAGTAAATTGGAATTCGTAGTTCAGCTGATTTTAGAGGAATATTATAAGGTTCCAAAACTCCACACTTAGAAGAATTTCCAAGTGAAACCTGTCAATGTTAGCCTATGGAAGGAAATTCAAGTTACTGGTAAGTACGGTTAGAATTACTTTTCAGGATCAGTACTGGGCTCAAAGATGCAGCACTGAGGTCTCTCCTGATAACAGGTGAGTAAATCGGAATTCGTAGTTCTGCTGATTTTAGAGGAATATTTGTATGTTTCAAAATCGACACTAAACTTTTCTGCTGAAAACCAGACAATGGATTCCTATGGAAGGAAATACAAGTTACTGGTAAGTACGGTTAGAATTACTTTTCAGGGTCAGTGCTGGGCTAAAAGATGCAGCACTGGGTTCTCTCCTGATAACAGGTGAGTAAATCGGAATTCGTAGTTCTGCTGATTTTAGAGGAATATTTGTATGTTTCAAAAATCGACACTTTGAAACTTTTCTGCTGAAAACCAGACAATGGATTCCTATGGAAGGAAATACAAGTTACTGGTAAGTATGGTTAGAATTACTTTTCAGGGTCAGTGCTGGGCTAAAAGATGCAGCACTGGGTTCTCTCCTGATAACAGGTGAGTAAATCGGAATTCGTAGTTCGGCTGATTTTAGAGGAATAATATAAAGTTCCAAAACTCCACACTTAGAAGAATTTCCAAGTGAAACCAGTCAATGTTAGCCTATGGAAGGAAATTCAAGTTACTGGTAAGTACGGTTAGAATTACTTTTCAGGATCTGTACTGGGCTCAAAGATGCAGCACTGAGGTCTCTCCTGATAACAGGTGAGTAAATTGAAATTCGTAGTTCAGCTGATTTTAGAGGAATATTATAAGGTTCCAAAACTCCACACTTAGAAGAATTTCCAATTGAAACCAGTCAATGTTAGCCTACGGAAGGAAATTCAAGTTACTGGTAAGTACGGTTAGAATTACTTTTCAGGATCAGTACTGGGCTCAAAGATGCAGCACTGAGGTCTCTCCTGATAACAGGTGAGTAAATCGGAATTCGTAGTTCGGCTGATTTTAGAGGAATATTTGTATGTTTCAAAAATCGACACAAACTTTTCTGCTGAAAACCAGACAATGGATTCCTATGGAAGGAAATACAAGTTACTGGTAAGTACGGTTAGAATTACTTTTCAGGGTCAGTGCTGGGCTAAAAGATGCAGCACTGGGTTCTCTCCTGATAACAGGTGAGTAAATCGGAATTCGTAGTTCTGCTGATTTTAGAGGAATATTTGTATGTTTCAAAAATCGACACTTTGAAACTTTTCTGCTGAAAACCAGACAATGGATTCCTATGGAAGGAAATACAAGTCACTGGTAAGTACGGTTAGAATTACTTTTCAGGGTCAGTGCTGGGCTAAAAGATGCAGCACTGGGTTCTCTCCTGATAACAGGTGAGTAAATCGGAATTCGTAGTTCGGCTGATTTTAGAGGAATAATATAAAGTTCCAAAACTCCACACTTAGAAGAATTTCCAAGTGAAACCAGTCAATGTTAGCCTATGGAAGGAAATTCAAGTTACTGGTAAGTACTGTTAGAATTACTTTTCAGGATCTGTACTGGGCTCAAAGATGCAGCACTGAGGTCTCTCCTGATAACAGGTGAGTAAATTGGAATTCGTAGTTCGGCTGATTTTACAGGAATATTTGCACAATGGTGAAGGAAGGGGGTGGGTCCTGAGGTGACATGTCTGCAAACACGCCCTGTGGCGCGTTTTAAGTTGGAGAATGAATTCCTCCTCAATCCCGAGGGTCCCTAGGGGCCAACTAGCCCACCAGATACCTCCAGTATGTGCCAGAGAGCTGCGTTGCAGAGAGGTGTTCAGAGGCCACGCCCCTTTTTGCACCTTTCTGCAACGCAGCTCTGTGGTGCTTTCTGGACGTACCTGGTGGGCTAGTTGGCCCCCAGGGACCCTCAGGATTGAAGGGGATTTAATTCAATGTCGGCCACCTGCCCAAGATGGCCGACAGGTGAGGAGCTCCGGCCGGGAGCTCCCGACGAGAAATGGCCTTTTTGGCCTTAATCCCCCGATATCTACCTCCTACCCGGACCCCTTTACTCATGCTTCGACTGCGGTCCTCGTCCCTCCAATCTCCGGCTTTGTGGCTCAAGATCCTCAGATGAAGGCGTGATCGAGGTCCCGACCGCGGAGACCGAGCCATCTTGGCCGATGTCCGGTGGAGCTGCTTGATCGGCTATAGGGGAGACTGGCTCCGGCTTTTGCCGCCTCAGCCGTCACCTACCCAGCTGGACTTCGGGCACAGCTCTCCTCGTCTTCTCCGCTGTGTCGCTTTCTTCCCCTGCCTCCCTGATGAGATACCAGGATAAAGTGGATCTTCTTTCTTACTGGATGGCTGCTGGAGTTATGGCGGAGGATCTCTCTCTCCTCCGACCGTAGCCTGACTTTCCGGAACTGAGTCGCAGTTTCCTGGCGTCCCGCTGCACAGGAACGTGAACTGACGTGAACGCAGCAAAGATTACCACACGATGCTGCTGTACTGCACCATTGAACCTGCTTTCCTTTTTCTCCGAGTTGCTTGCCCTCCTGGCTCAGCAACTGCCTTCCTCTTCTGAGACGATTGTCTCAACGCTCGTGCTGACGTCCCCGGAATTGGAGGACCCCGAGAGTGATCTGCGTCCCTTTACCCTTTCTCCCTCCCGAACCGATTGCTGCATTCCCCATTCATCTCCGCTTTTGGGGTAGGTTCTTTAATGCTGGCTTCTTATTCGGACATTTGTCGACCAGCGATCCCGCCATCTTGTCCAGGCAGTTTATGGGGTCTTTGTCCTGGCTCCTCCATTTTGCGGATCCGAAGGTCCCCCTGATTGTTCCTCGCCACAGGTCAGCGCCCTTTACCGCCAGATTGTCAATTCGCCCTTTGTTGACCCCTCTGAGCCTCCGGTCTTGTATGACTTACTTACTCTAACTTTATTGGTATCCACTGAAGTTTTCATCGCCATGACCGGTCTTCCTAGACTCGATACGTATTCCTACCCCCTTGCTTTTCCCCCTCTACCTTCTGTGCTTCTCAGGACTTGTCTTCCATGTTATTTTTGGCACCATCAACGGATGTTATTTATTTAACACTGTCTTTCTTTTATGCTTTGTTATGCTCTTGAAACTACTGTAACTATGTAACACTGTTCTTTTGTAAACATTATTCCTCATGTAAAGCGCTCTGATACCTCCAGGTCTAGCCAGCGCTATATAAAACTTCTCAAATAAAATAAAAAATAAATAAATAAATTCCCCACCTTAAAACGCGCCATGGGGCCTGTTTGCACACATGTCACATCAAGCCCCGCCCCCTCCCTTAACCACTGTGCAAACGCGCCCCGTGGCGCATTTTAAGTTGGGGATTAAGTCCCCTTGAATCCTGAGGCTCCCTGGAGTCCAACTAGCCCACCATCTACCTCCAAAAAGCGCCACAGAGCTGCGTAGCAGAGAGGTGTAAAAAGGGGCGTGGCCTCTGTTCACCTCTCTGCAACGCAGCCCCCTGGTGCATACTGGAAGTTCCTGGTGGGCTAGTTGGCCCCCAGGGACCCTCAGTATTCAAGGGGAATTTGTTCCCCATCTGCAAACGTGCCAGGGGCGCGTTTGCAGAGTGCTGCAAGGAGGGGCGTGGCCTCCGGCGCGATGCCGGTCTTTTGTTTTTTTAAGAAGGGGCTGTGTGGCCCCCTTCTTTTTCTAATTTATTGGCCCTGGGGACCCCATCTCCCAGGGCCTGCCCCCTAATATTTTGTTTAAATAAAAGAAAAATTTGGAAGGGGGCCGCGTGGCCCCCCTCCCCAGGCCTTAATCGCCCCGGGGACCCCATCCCCCGGGGCATGGCCTTCTTTTTTAAAAAAATTAAACTTATGGAGGGGGGCTGCGTTGCCCCCCTCCCGGGCCACTAATGGCGCCGGGGACCCCATCCCCCAGGCCCTGGCCACTCGTTGGGGACCGTGGGGGGGTCCCCAATCCCCGCACGGTCCCGCCGGCTCCCTGCGTCCTGCGGGAGCCGGCATTGCTTTCCATAAGGGAGCTGCTGACATGCAGCTCCCCTTATTGAAAAGCAATTCTGCTTGCTTCATTGAAGCGAGAGCAGGTTTCCTGTTCTCGCTTCAATAAAGCAAAGCAAGTTTGCAATCCCAGGACGGGAGCCGCGTTGCTCCCGTCCTGTTATTGCAAACAGCAGTGTCCCAGGGGTGGGCACCCCAGGACACTGCAGGAGCCGGCCCTGGGGGGTGGCGGTCCCCAGGGCCACCACAGGCTCCAGGAGGGGGGACGCGCAGCCCCCCTCCCATCCTGTGCACAGCCCCGGGGAGGTGGTGGTCCCCGGGGCTTGGGGGTCCTAAACGGACCCCCACATTTTATTATTTAGTGCACCGGGGAGGTGGCGGTCCCTGGGGTGTGTGGGGGGCTCGAGCCCCCCCCACAGGTAATTTAAAAATAAAAAAAGAAGCCCGGGGTTGGCGGTCCCCGGGGCTGTGAGGGGCCATGTGCCCCCGCCACCATAATTTTTCATAGCCCCGGGGGTGGCGGTCCCGGGCTTGGGGGCCTTAGAGGCCCCCACATAAAATCAAAACCAACCCCCGCATGCCCCGGGACTTGGCCCACCCGGGCAAAATAGCATCGAAGCGCGGGAGACCACGCTTCGATTTTTTTTTTATCGGCAAGATTCGCGCACCCAGTGCGTTTTTTGCCGATTTTTAAAAAAAAATGTTTTTTTGGGCCCTCGGGGTCCTTGTAGGACCCCCTTAGCAGGCCTAGGGGGTCAGGGTGTTTCTACCCTGCCCCCTTTTTGCGTTTTGCGCGATTTTTTTTTACTGTTTTCTTGTGACTCGGTTCACAAGATGGCTGCCAACACTTCCTGGTTTGGAGTGTTGACAGCCAATTAGCATACAGCTGGTCATCGGGAGGGTGCGCGGATCCTCAGCGGCCATAGATATATATGTGTTTTTACTTTTGATTTTCTCAGCAACTACTGAACGGATTTACACCATTTAACAAAAAGGGTTCTTTCTGAACCAAGAACTACCTCTTTGCCAAATTTGGTGTAATTCCGTTCAGCAGTTCAGGCTGTAGCCGTGGCTAAAGTTTCCTATGGGAAAATGAATGGGGAAAACACGTTTTGGGAACCCCTTTTTTCTCGGCCCCCGCTTGATGAATCACCCGAGACTTTAAGGATAGGAGCGGACCGGAGCGGGCCACAAAGTTTGAAAATTTCGCGAAGATTCGTCAACCGACGCAAGAGTTATTTCAAATAGAATGTTGCTGGATTTCCTATGGAAAATAGGTCCTAACTATAACTATCTACTGGCGACCGCCAGTAGATAATATATATATATATATATATATATATATATATATATATATATATATATATATATATATATATATATATATTAAAATAATGGACTGACTAGATAAAACTTGTTTTAAAAAATAACAAACCAATATCAATATGCATGTAATATTTATTTAGAAAGGTACCATAAAATACTAGTACAAGTTAAGGTATATAAAAAAATTATGTGATAAAATCTACAAGGGCACAACACATTTTTTTTTACTGAAAACTAAACCCTATTTTGCAATATGCAATGCAATGTATTTCAGAAACAAATTCATATGTGAAGAAACAAATATGTAAAGAGTAGAAAAGTATCTGTGACATAAAAATCAATTAATAAAATAATACTGCCAAAATGTGTGCAGACGTGTTTATATGTATACAAAGACAAAGAAGTTAGAATATATTCTTATATTAATGCCATCAGAAATGTATAAATATAACACAATATATAAAAACATGTATGCAACAAATAATAAAAATACTTTAATATTTTATTTTATTTTCACCTACAAAACAGAAAACTCACTACAATCAACTACAACTACTGCAAAAGAAAAAACACTTCACTTACCCCACACAAATACACACATAATTTAAAATTGTGCACTAAACAACAAACAAACTAACTTTACTACAATTAATTTCTTAAAATACTTACACACTAAAAAATTGTGATACACTACTGCATTTTAACCCATTCTTAGAATGGTATTTGATGGTTAAAGTTACATTTATTAGTCCCACTCCAAAATAAACTATCATAAAAAAGGTGTCACATACTCAAAGAGTCACATTTATTATGCCCTCTCCAAAATAAACCATTTGGGGACAATGTTAGACACTAAAGTGATCAGATTTACTATTTTCCCTTTTAACCAAACGAATAAAGGCATCCTATTTATTATTCCCGCCCCATTCTAAACCATCTTGGAGAAGGTGTTGGACACTAAAAGAGGCAAATTTACTATTCCTGGCGACAAGCGAGAGCGAGAGTAACTCTGTTCCCAGCAAGCTGTAGCTGCCAAACAAAAGGATTACTCCCAGAGTGCAAAATATTTGGCTTCACCCTGCAAATGAGAGCAATGCTGGGTTCAGCTGGAGGCGGGGAGCTGGCAAAGACTGCATGGGGAATTGAGGCTCCCCATGGTCCCCATTGCAGCGGACTTAGTGCCCTGGGTGGGCTCCAGGGCATCCAGCAGGAAGAGGTTGGGTCCTGGTGATGGGTCTCCGGAGCACAAATTGGCCTGGAAAAGTTGACCGGGCGGTCCCTTCCCCCATTGAATATTTGGCCAGGCCCCAAGGGATGGGGTCCATAGGGCCAAAATAGGTGTGCTTGGCCCCCCTCTCCCTGTAGATCGGGGTATGAAGGAGAAAGCAGAAAAACAAGAGGCAAAAGCAGGAGAAAGCATTCAGAAAAAAGGAGGGAGCAAAGGAAGGAGAAAGCAGTAAAAGACAAGGAAAAAGCAGGAGAAAGCACTCAGAGCATGAGAGGAAAGGAAGGAGAAAGCAGTAAAAAAGAGACAAACGCAGGACAAAGCACTCATCAAAACATGGAAAGAGGAAGGAGAAAGCAATAAAAAATTAGGCAAAAGCAGGGAAAAGCACTCAGAAAAACAGGGATAGAGGAAGGACAACGCAGTAAAAAACGAGGCACAAGCCAGAGAAAGCCCTCAGAAAAATGGGGTAAAGGAAGGGAGGAAAAAGTTAAAAATGAGGCAAAAGCAGGGGAAAGCACTCAGATAAACAGGGGGAAATTAAGGAAAAAGCAGTAAAAAATCAGGCAAAAGAAGGAGAAAGCACTCAGAAAAACAGGGGCTTTAGGAAGGAGAAAGCAATAAAAAAGAGGCAAAAGCAGGAGAAAGATCTGATATCTAATCACGGACCCAAACAGTCACTCAAACACTCACACATTCACCCACACTGCCACTCACACACTCACTCACACACCTACAAAACTACTCACACACACACTCACCAACCCATACAGCTACTCACTCACCCACTCTCAAAGGTTACAGGTTACAGTTAGGAAATAAAATTTAAAAAAAACATGGAAATTCAATAAAAGCAATCCATAGGTTATAGGGTTCGTTACTGTTGGGAAATAACATTTAAAAACAAGGAAATTCACTGAAAAAAACAAGGGGTTGCAAGAACGTTATAGTCAGGAAATAAAATTTAAAAGACCTTAGAAGTTCAATGAAAAAACCAAAGGTCTCAGGGAAGTTATAGTTAGGCTCTGATTTCACTTGTACAAAGCCAGTGAAATCCAGCAGTTATTGTTACCTGAGGTAACTATAACTTGTGCTCTTGCAATGCACTGCTCGGACATCTCAAATTACATCACTCATGACATTATCAAGTGAGTTTAAGTGTTTTCTAGGAGTTTCTAGGAGTTTATGAGTGTTAAACATATATACTAACCTACTACAAAAGTCTACAAGGCAGACTTCAAGGAAGCAAAGCAGCCCTTCCAGCTTCAGCAAGGCAGTCACAACAGGCCACAGCATCAGGCAGTCCTCTAAGAGTCCTTCCACAGGTTCAGAACAATGCAGGAGTGAAAAGTCCTTTGTGTGAAGGTAGAGCACAGTCCACTTAGTAGCAAGTGAGGCTGTGCCCAGCTCTGCTCCTCATCCTGTGACTGTCTGGGAGGATTAAACAAAGTCTGCTGCTAGCTATGCCCAGTCATGTGACTGAGGAACAGGGCTGCGGGCACCAAATAGTCAGGGCAGGAAAATGCCTACTTTCCAGATGTGCAAAAGAAACAATTGATGGACGGAATGCTGAACAATGAAAACATTCACCCCCAGTCAAAGGATCTGGGTTAAATCCATCATTCTTTTGCTCACCACACCACCCCAGTTTGGACACAACCATATGCAAATCAGTCTTGACCCTGTTCCTTGTGGGAACAGTCCAGCCCGAACTGCCAAGCCAGGTCCTCCCTTGACCGGAAACAAGCATCCTGGGACCGGTTTCAGGGCATCACCCTTCATTAGCCAGGCTAGCTTGAATCCAGTGGTGTAGTGAGCACGGGACCCACGTCTGGGCATACCCTTCCCACTTAGGGCGACATATGCAAAAGAAACAATTGATGGACGGAATGCTGGACAATGTAAACATTCACCCCCAGTCACAAGGATCTGGGTTAAATCCATCATTCTTTTGCTCACCACACCACCCCAGTTTGGACCCAGCCATATACAAATCAGTCTTGACCCTGTTCCTTGTGGGAACAGTCCAGCCCAAACTGCCAAGCCAGGTCCTCCCTGGACAGGAAACAAGCATCCTGGGACCGGTTTCAGGGCATCACCATTCATCAGCCAGGCTAGCTTGAATCCAGTGGTGTAGTGAGCACGGGACCCACGTCTGGGCATACCCTTCCCACTTAGGGCGACATATGCAAAAGAAACAATTGATGGACGGAATGCTGGACAATGCAACATTCACCCCCAGTCACAAGGATCTGGGTTAAATCCATCATTCTTTTGCTCACCACACCACCCCAGTTTGGATCCAGCCATATGCGAATCAGTCTTGACCCTGTTCCTTGTGGGAACAGTCCAGCCCGAACTGCCAAGCCAGGTCTTCCCAGGACCAGAAACAAGCATCCTGGGACCAGTTTCAGGGCATCACCCTTCATTAGCCAGGCTAGCTTGAATCCAGTGGTGTAGTGAGCACGGGACCCACGTCTGGGCATACCCTTCCCACTTAGGGCGACATATGCAAAAGAAACAATTGATGGACGGAATGCTGGACAATGCAAACATTCACCCCCAGTCTCAAGGATCTGGGTTAAATCCATCATTCTTTTGCTCACCACACCACCCCAGTTTGGACCCAGCCATATGCAAATCAGTCTTGACCGTGTTCCTTGTGGGAACAGTCCAGCCCGAACTGCCAAGCCAGGTCCTCCCTGGATCGGAAACAAGCATCCTGGGACCAGTTTCAGGGCATCACCCTTCATCAGCCAGGCTAGCTTGAATCCAGTGGTGTAGTGAGCACGGGACCCACGTCTGGGCATACCCTTCCCACTTAGGGCAATATATAAAAATGAAACAATTGATGGACGGAATGCTGGACAATGCAAACATTCACCCCCAGTCACAAGGATCTGGGTTAAATCCATCATTCTTTTGCTCACCACACCACCCCAGTTTGGACCCAGCTATATGTAAATCAGTCTTGACCCTGTTCCTTGTGGGAAAAGTCCAGCCCGAACTGCCAAGCCAGGTCCTCCCTGGACCGGAAACAAGCATCCTGGGACCGGTTTCAGGGCATCACCCTTCATCAGCCAGGCTAGCTTGAATCCAGTGGTGTAGTGAGCACGGTTACAGGTTACAGTTAGGAAATAAAATGTTAAAAAACCATGGAAATTCAATAAAAGCAATCCATAGGTTATAGGGTTGGTTATTGTTGGGAAATAACATTTAAAAAACAAGGAAATTCACTGAAAAAAACAAGGGGTTACAAGAATGTTATAGTTAGGAAATAAAATTTAAAAAACCTTAGAAGTTCAATGAAAAAAACCAAAGGTCACAAGGAAATTATAGTTAGGCTCAGATTTCACTTGTACAAAGCCAGTGAAATCCAGCAGTTATTGTTACCTGAGGTAACTATAACTTGTGCTCCTGCAATGCACTGCTCGGACATCTCAAATAACATCACTCATGACATTATCAAGTGAGTTTAAGTGTTTTCGAGGAGTTCATGAGTGTTAAACATATATACTAACCTACTACAAAAGTCTACAAGGCAGACTTCAAGGCAGCAAAGCAGCCCTTCCAGCTTCAGCAAGGCAGTTGTCTAAAGTACACAACAGGCCACAGCATCAGGCAGTCCTCTAAGAGTCCTTCCATAGGTTCAGAAACTGATCTGAAGAAAGGGTCCGGGGGTACTATTGTTATACCTGGTGCCTCCTTTGAAGTAGAAGAGGTTTCCAGAGAATTCCCTTTCAAGTGCTTGAAGTTTCCTGTTTCCCCTACTCTGGCACCAAGCTGGCTCCATGAACAATGCAGGGGTGAAAAGTCCTTTGTGTGAAGGTAGAGCACAGTCCACTTAGTAGCAAGTGAGGCTGTGCCCAGCTCTGCTCCTCATCCTGTGACTGTCTGGGAGGATTAAACAAAGTCTGCTGCTAGCTATGCCCAGTCATGTGACTGAGGAACAGGGCTGCGGGCACCAAATAGTCAGGGCAGGAAAATGCCTACTTTCCAGAAGTGCAAAAGAAACAATTGATAGATGGAATGGTGATCAATGCAAACATTCACCCCCAGTCACAAGGATCTGGGTTAAATCCATCATTCTTTTGCTCACCACACCACCCCAGTTTGGACACACCCATATGCAAATCAGCCTTGACCCTGTTCCTTGTGGGAACAGTCCAGCCCGAACTGCCAAGCCAGGTCCTCCCTGGACCGGAAACAAGCATCCTGGGACCGGTTTCTGGGCATCACCCTTCATCAGCCAGGCTAGCTTGAATCCAGTGGTGTAGTGAGCACGGGACCCACGTCTGGGCATACCGTTCACACTTAGGGCGACATATGCAAAAGAAACAATTGATGGACGGAATGCTGGACAATGTAAACATTCACCCCCAGTCACAAGGATCTGGGTTAAATCCATCATTCTTTTGCTCACCACACCACCCCAGTTTGGACCCAGCCATATACAAATCAGTCTTGACCCTGTTCCTTGTGGGAACAGTCCAGCCCAAACTGCCAAGCCAGGTCCTCCCTGGACCGGAAACAAGCATCCTGGGACCGGTTTCAGGGCATCACCATTCATCAGCCAGGCTAGCTTGAATCCAGTGGTGTAGTGAGCACGGGACCCACGTCTGGGCATACCCTTCCCACTTAGGGCGACATATGCAAAAGAAACAATTGATGGACGGAATGCTGGACAATGCAAACATTCACTCCCAGTCACAAGGATCTGGGTTAAATCCATCATTCTTTTCCTCACCACACCACCCCAGTTTGGACCCAGCCATATGCAAATCAGTCTTGACCCTGTTCCTTGTGGGAACAGTCCAGCCCGAACTGCCAAACCAGGTCCTCCCTGGACCGGAAACAAGCATCCTGGGACCGGTTTCAGGGCATCACCCTTCATCAGCCAGGCTAGCTTGAATCCAGTGGTGTAGTGAGCACGGGACCCACGTCTGGGCATACCCTTCCCACTTAGGGCGACATATGCAAAAGAAACAATTGATGGACGGAATGCTGGACAATGCAAACATTCACCCCCAGTCACAAGGATCTGGGTTAAATCCATCATTCTTTTGGTCACCACACCACCCCAGTTTGGATCCAGCCATATGCAAATCAGTCTTGACCCTGTTCCTTCTGGGAACAGTCCAGCCCGAACTGCCAAGCCAGGTCCTCCTAGGACCGGAAACAAGCATCCTGGGACCAGTTTCAGGGCATCACCCTTCATCAGCCAGGCTAGCTTGAATCCAGTGGTGTAGTGAGCACGGGACCCACGTCTGGGCATACCCTTCCCACTTAGGGCGACATATGCAAAAGAAACAATTGATGGACGGAATGCTGGACAATGCAAACATTCACTCCCAGTCACAAGGATCTGGGTTAAATCCATCATTCTTTTGGTCACCACACCACCCCAGTTTGGATCCAGCCATATGCAAATCAGTCTTGACCCTGTTCCTTCTGGGAACAGTCCAGCCCGAACTGCCAAGCCAGGTCCTCCTAGGACCGGAAACAAGCATCCTGGGACCAGTTTCAGGGCATCACCCTTCATCAGCCAGGCTAGCTTGAATCCAGTGGTGTAGTGAGCACGGGACCCACGTCTGGGCATACCCTTCCCACTTAGGGCGACATATGCAAAAGAAACAATTGATGGACGGAATGCTGGTCAATGCAAACATTCATCCCCCAGTCACAAGGATCTGGGTTAAATCCATCATTCTTTTGCTCACCACACCACCCCAGTTTAGACCCAGCCATATACAAATCAGTCTTGACCCTGTTCCTTGTGGGAACAGTCCAGCCCAAACTGCCAAGCCAGGTCCTCCCTGGACCGGAAACAAGCATCCTGGGACCGGTTTCAGGGCATCACCATTCATCAGCCAGGCTAGCTTAAATCCAGTGGTGTAGTGAGCACGGGACTCACGTCTGGGCATACCCTTCCCACTTAGGGCGAGATATGCAAAATAAACAATTGATGGACGGAATGCTGTACAATGCAAACATTCACCCCCAGTCACAAGTATCTGGGTTAAATCCATCATTCTTTTGCTCACCGCACCACCCCAGTTTGGACCCAGCCATATGCAAATCAGTCTTGACCCTGTTCCTTCTGGGAACAGTCCAGCCCGAACTGCCATGCCAGGTCCTCCTAGGACCGGAAACAAGCATCCTGGGACCAGTTTCAGGGCATCACCTGTCATCAGCCAGGCTAGCTTGAATCCAGTGGTGTAGTGAGCACGGGACCCACGTCTGGGCATACCCTTCCCACTTAGGGCGACATATGCAAAAGAAACAATTGATGGACGGAATGCTGGTCAATGCAAACATTCACCCCCAGTCACAAGGATCTGGGTTAAATCCATCATTCTTTTGCTCACCACACCACCCCAGTTTGGACCCAGCCATATGCAAATCAGTCTTGACCCTGTTCCTTGTGGGAACAGTCCAGCCCGAACTGCCAAGCCAGGTCCTCCCTGGACCGGAAACAAGCATCCTGGGACCGGTTTCAGGGCATCACCCTTCATCAGCCAGGCTAGCTTGAATCCAGTGGTGTAGTGAGCACGGGACCCACGTCTGGGCATACCCTTCCCACTTAGGGCGACATATGCAAAAGAAACAATTGATGGACGGAATGCTGGACAATGCAAACATTCACCCCCAGTCACAAGGATCTGGGTTAAATCCATCATTCTTTTGCTCACCACACCACCCCAGTTTGGACCCAGCCATATGTAAATCAGTCTTGACCCTGTTCCTTGTGGGAAAAGTCCAGCCCGAACTGCCAAGCCAGGTCCTCCCTGGACCGGAAACAAGCAACCTGGGACCGGTTTCAGGGCATCACCCTTCATAAGCTAGGCTAGCTTGAATCCAGTGGTGTAGTGAGCACGGTTACAGGTTACAGTTAGGAAATAAAATTTTAAAAAACCATGGAAATTCAATAAAAGCAATCCATAGGTTATAGGGTTCGTTATTGTTGGGAAATAACATTTAAAAAACAAGGAAATTCACTGAAAAAAACAAGGGGTTACAAGAATGTTATAGTCAGGAAATAAAATTTAAAAAACCTTAGAAGTTCAATGAAAAAAACCAAAGGTCACAAGGAAATTATAGTTAGGCTCAGATTTCACTTGTACAAAGCCAGTGAAATCCAGCAGTTATTGTTACCTCAGGTAACTATAACTTGTGCTCCTGCAATGCACTGCTCGGACATCTCAAATAACATCACTCATGACATTATCAAGTGAGTTTAAGGGTTTTCGAGGAGTTTATGAGTGTTAAACATATATACTAACCTACTACAAAAGTCTACAAGGCAGACTTCAAGGCAGCAAAGCAGCCCTTCCAGCTTCAGCAAGGTAGTTTTCTAAAGTACACAACAGGCCACAGCATCAGGCAGTCCTCTAAGAGTCCTTCCATAGGTTCAGAAACTGATCTGAAGAAAGGGTCCGGGGGTACTATTGTTATACCTGGTGCCTCCTTTGAAGTAGAAGAGGTTTCCAGAGAATTCCCTTTCAAGTGCTTGAAGTTTCCTGTTTCCCCTACTCTGGCACCAAGCTGGCTCCATGAACAATGCAGGGATGAAAAGTCCTTTGTGTGAAGGTAGAGCACAGTCCACTTAGTAGCAAGTGAGGCTGTGCCCAGCTCTGCTCCTCATCCTCAGACTGTCTGGGAGGATTAAACAAAGTCTGCTGCTAGCTATGCCCAGTCATGTGACTGAGGAACAGGGCTGCAGGCACCAAATAGTCAGGGCAGAAAAATGCCTACTTTCCAAAAGTGGCATTTTTAAATTGTAACGAAAAACCCAACTTTACCATTCAAGAGAGTTTTTAATTACAGTTTCTCAGACACCAAATGGGAAATGTTCCCAGTCAAAATTTGGCACTTAATAAATGGAACAGGGTAACCCAATGTTATCCTATGGGATAGGTAGGCCTCACTGTAGTGATAAACAAATGTAGGAGTTTTTCACTACTAGGCAGGGCCGGACAGGCCGTAGAGCATCGGGCATTTTGCGGGGAGGCTAGAAGGGTGTGGCCGGTTTTGCAGTGGTGTGGGCTGTTTTTTTTTTACTGGAAGCTGATTTTGCAGTTGTGCTGCAATATTGGCCCCAGTAACAAAAGCAGCAGTGCTTTAAGCTTGCATCACCACCCCCCACAGGGAGGGCTATTCTGACAAAATTTCCAGGCCTGCTTGGAGTTTCCAGTCTGGCCCTGCTACCAGAACATGGCTACCTTGGACATACCTTATGGGTGATTTATATGCAATAAAAGCGGGTTTGAGGCATGGCAAGGGGATTTTATGGTCAAGTTGAATTGGTAGTTTAAAACTGAATTCAGGCTGCAATGACAGACCTAAGACATGTTTTAAGGGGCTACTTAAGTGGGTGGCACAATAAGTGCTGCAGTCCCACTCATAGCATTTTATTTACAGGCCCTGGATATATGGTTGACATATGGTATAGCACTTTACTAGGGACTTATAAACAAATTAAATACACCAATCAGGTGTAATCCAGATTTACCAGCACTTTATCACTGGTTAGCAGTGGTAAAGGGCACATAGTCCTATAGCCAACAAAAACAAATTCAACAACATTTGAGGGTGAAGGCAAAATGTTTTGGGAAGACTGCCCTAAAGCTGGCAGGTCTAATAGTTATCAAAAACATTATACATTCACATTAACCAACTTGAACCATTACAAGACACTTAACAAATCTCTTCTGATGAAAAAACACCAAACACAGCAAAACAACCATACACAACCTATGGATGGAAATGCTAGGACCGAGTTAACAAATCACCAAGGTGCCATAATAGTTGCAGAAGGTATTACAAACATGGTTATAACTTAACATCGCATAAGATAATATAACCTAGCATAGCATAGAAAAGCTCACCTCAATATAACATAGTATAGTACATGATATACAAAACTGAGCAGCTGCATTTTCCCTAACTTAGCTGCCATTGATTGAAACAAAAGGTAAATCAGATTTTAATTGGACAACTCCACCCTGGTCTAAGTAGAATCATTCTAAGAATCTTTGAGTGGAAATATGTTTCACATAAACGTTCTTCAAGGCCCCCTTTACCTCCTTGTTACGTATGGTGTAAATTAAAGGGTTAAGTGCTGGGACTACTATGCAGTAAAACAAGGATAGTAATTTTCCCTTCTCAGATTGAACAGTTGACCTTGGGGTCAAATATAAGGCCATGGCTGGTCCATAAAATAGAGTAACAACTATTACATGAGATCCACATGTAGCAAATGACTTCCACCTTCCACCTGCTGTCGGGATTTTCATGATAGTAGAAATGATTCGCAAGTAGGTGAAAAGAATAAAGGCAAGTGGAGAAACAATAGAGACAAGAGCCATAACAGGAGATAGGAACTCAGAGAAATTATTGTTTTTACAGGTCAGTCTTAAGACAGCATCAGCCTCACAGAATGTGTGGTCAATAACATTATGCCCACAGAAATGGGTCACTGGAAAAACGTCCAAACATGCCAAACTGAAAACAAAACCAGTGACCCAGATGATGATGGCTATTTTCATACAAACCTGGTTGTTCATAATTTGTTGATATCTCAATGGCCTACCGATCGCGACATAGCGATCCCACGCCATCGCTGCCAGAAGGAAGCATTGAGTTGTGCCCAAAGCGAGTAGACAATACATTTGCGTCATGCATTGGGCAAAGGTGATTGTGATCCTATTAACAAGGAGACCTTCCAAGATGCAAGGGGCACTTTGTGATGAAAAGCAGAGATCTAAAATTGCCAGATTACAAAGAAAGAAGTACATCGGTGAGCGAAGGCGAGCATCTGTGAAAGTAGCTGTGATGAAAAGGCTGTTTGCAGAGAGGGCGACCAGAAAAACTATTAAAAGCCCCACAAACAGCACAATTTTAGTTTGCCTCCCAAAGAAAAATCCTAGGAGGATGAATTCATTCAACTGGGTGTTATTTCCATGTTCCATTGGATTCTTTAGGATATCTATAGAGAGAAGAAAATAAATATTAAAGCAGTCCACCAAAAATAAATGAGTGCTTCACTCTTTAATAAAGGCCATACATCATATAAATAATGAGAAGGATTTTGCTTAGACCATGGTGCAGTTGCCAAACAGGACATGTGTGCTAATAAAAATACACAAATAAAAGAAGAGGTACAAACTCTGTGATGGTTTGATAGGAGATAGTTTTCTATCTAGCTTTTTTGTTTGTGGATTCCATCTCTTTTAGAGAAAACAATGGACACAAGAGTGCTAAGCCTGACAGAAACCTGTAAATAGCCCTGAAGTTCAGGGAGATTTCTCACTACAGCCAAGATTCACAGAGGTTTAGCGTCAGGTTTGTGTTACTATTTTCCGATTAACAAATCAATACAAATTGGTATTTGCATTAGTTTGTATGGAAAAGTAATGTAAACCAGCATGAAACACAGCTTTGTATTACTTTGCATTAAGGGGTGTTACATGGGTGGTACATGGGCGTTCCCATGCAACCACTCACACTCTTTAATGAAAAACCCTATCTAGGAATCAGCATTAGTAGACAGGGTTTAGCACCAAAACTTAACGTCACTTTTCCGACTTTGCATGTATGCTGCACTGTACAACACACATACAAAGTAGGGAAAGGTTTTAGACTTGTCTAAGCATAGTATTTTGAACAGGAAGGGTACCCTTCCAGTAGAAAACCTATGCTAGACGCAAGCACACACCATTCCACTGTGGCCATAAGGTGTGTGTATGGCTCTCGGCAGAACTATCAGTGCCGTTGCTAAGGATAGGGGAGGAGAGTGCCATATGTCCGTAGATATGGCACACTCCTGCTCTTCTCCCATCATGCAACACAGCACAGCCCCATTTGGGTGCTGCAGTGCATTGCATGACAGCTTTGTGAATCTGGCCCTACGTCTTATGGCCTGTGTTTGTTTTCCCTTTAGGACAATCATGCTTCACATGGCAGTGGAATTCATGGAAATAAAGTGATGTTGCCCCCAATGTAAATAGATGTGAACTGGGCACCAGGTCATGGGTTTCCACTGATGGTTTGAGCTGAGGCTTCACGAGGAAAAAACCTCCAGTTTTATGCCTTTAAATGAGTCAGGGAACCAAAAGATGACAGAATGAGGTGTCTGAATTTTTAGGAGATCCAGCATATAGCCCACCCTCTAAGTTTGGGCTGTAAGGTTTCCTAAAGCATAGTTTCTTCTTTTGCCCATTTTACAGCCCATTGTCGCTTCTAATCAGGGGCAACTACCTTAATCGTTTTGCAAAATTTGTGTGATTGGTATGTGTTTAGTGCTCTGGGAGTGATCAAGTCATCTATAAAACTATGGGTACACTGCTTTGTTCCTTCAAATATACTTTTGAAATGAAAAGAGAAAGGGATTACTCTTTTCAGTTTTTGAAAATGGAACAGATTGGAGAGCTCGTCCTCCTAGTACATGGACCGCCTTTCTCTGACCTTAACCTGATTTCCACATTTAAGCTCCCCTCAAGAAGCACATTGGGGGAATTAAGGGCCAGATGGACTAAGAGCTGATGGTAAAATACAGGTCACAATATGTGCCCAGTCTTCTTGCAACCACGTGTTATTTTACAGACCTACCTATGTTGGTTTGCAAAATACTGAATCTTAATCAGTCGTAATTTGACCTGCCTTATGAATGATAATGAGTCATGTTGCAACCATGTCTAAATAAAGCAACTTTTTCTTTTTAATTGCAGACCATTCTCCTTAAAGGAAAACGGTATATGCTTAAAATAAATAAATAAAACTTTAAGAATAGGTAGTAGTCCATGTTTTTGTCAACATCCACAAAGGAATAGGGGTCTCTTGTGGACCCCTTCCCATTTACGTTTCCTGTTAACAAATGGGTTATCACTACCTTCCTCTAGTTGGTAATATAGTAATGTTTTGCAACAGGATTTTTGTCTCAAAACATTTACACATAGCATACATTCTGAATTAGTATTTGGAGGGAATGCCTTAAACACACTAATAAAAACGACCCTTATACTGATCGGAATGCATCCACAAAAACAAATTGCATTTCGGTAACGTCTTACTGAACCGCAAGCTGTATTTGTTACATACCAAAAGGCCTTTTTGCATTTGCAAACAGTCCCAATTGTGAGTCAGACCCCTTGGGATGGAAAAAAACCCTAATATATCTGGGCCTTACCTTCTATCATGCTCTCTATGTGACATCACTAAAACCAAGAGACCAGGTTTTTTTTTATTTTCCCAGGGACTTAACATAATGTGGCCACTATGGTTTATTATTCCTTTTCCCCTTAACTCAGCTATCCCACACATCAACCTTTAATATACTGTACCACACACCTGGTTGGCCACACAGCAACAGCAAGGAACATCTGAGGTCTTCTGTCAGGGTTATTCTGCAACAAATGAACCCCTGGGAATCCGAGTACATGTAACTTGCATTGATAGCATACCTTTTTTTATATACATGATACCACTCAAATACTTATTGTTAAAACATTTTCATATGTACCTCCTTATAAACACAAGGGTACACATTCCACAGACATCTTAGCACCCTGCGTGCCCACACTGGCAGATATCAGAAACTCTTTATTGCTGCAGCCCTTTGGTGTGTCATGGAAATTCTGGATAATAAAAGAATATGGAATCCGCAAAAGTCGCACTTCTCTAGACTTAGCCAGGTCTCTTGAACTATCTGAGGTTAATAGGTTTCACTTTGACAGTACACCAGCATCAGTTATTTAAAACAATACCTTCCAGTACCACGTTGACATGCAAGTATATTTGGTCTGCTCCTCAGTCATGTTATATATCGAGTCACATAAGTGGGAAACCACTTTTGTTGGGAGTAGTGTGGGAATGCAGGATGGGGGGTATTTGATTGTGATCTTTAAATATTATGGGGCCTGATTACGAGTTGAGGTATTATCTATCTCCCCTGATAAATAACAATATCATGGGGAACGTTATTTAACTGGTGCGTGAATAACTCATATTATGAGTTTATGGGGAATACCATACTGATTTTAGTGTTTAACGCACCAGTAAATACCATATGTTTTCCTGTGTTAAATTTAGGCAGGGTTTACCTGCCAAATTGTAACAAATGTTTGGTTATTTAACACATCTGATAATTATCTGATGCATTAAATAAAATAAAACTCATAATTCTGTCCAGTGCATAAACAGGGGTTTACACATAGGAAGACATTAACTGACCAACTTGTAATTGGGGCCTAAATGTTTTATGGAATACACATTAAGGATAAGAAGGGTGGTACCAGCAATACAATCACACCCCTGGCTTGCTCTGGGCCTGTCTACCATTAATATGACTTCTTCGGTCCTGGAAGTCCCAGATACACATATACTGCAGCCAGCTCCTCTGTCAGGGGACCTGTGGAAAAGTGCATTTTCTAAATGCACTTGATGTGGTAGCTGATTTTGGACCACTGCTCTCAAACAATATGTACATCTGCACATGTGTGATACTATTTTATTGGCAAAAATGTGGATTGCAGGATTGTAGAACATTTGACACTGGCAGCAATGTCCATACATTAGTGTGAGGAATAGTTTGATGTTCACAAGTCATTCTGTGAAAGAAAATGCTCTGTGGTCAATACAGTCACACAGCCCTGGATTCCTCTGAGTATTCCATTTCCAGAAGTGGTTGGTATAGTGGGCCACTGGTGCAGGAAATCCACAGATGCCACATTTCTGTGAAAAATACTTTCCAGAAATATATCCAATATGTTGTGATTTTGGCCCAGATTCCTCTCAGACAATATGGCCATCTGCACATGTTAAGTACTGTTTTTATAAGGAGTAGGGTGGGGCCGCCGGATGGTTGCACATTTCCCTTTGACATCAAACATTGGTGTTTTAATATTATGTAAGATTTAGGACATCATTGTCTAGTTTGACATTTCGTGGACATTGTGAATATTAAAAAGTGGTGTGACCTACACAGGTTGTACGTTCTTGGAGCTTATGGATGTGTGGGGCGGTATTTAGACAGAATATTGAGTTGGAAATGTCGAGCAGCAATATTATTGTGGTCAAGAATATCAAATTTAAGGTAATATCATTTACAAAAATATAGTTGTTTAAAATATTGATTTTTAAATTAGTGTTATGTATTTTAGTTTATATTTTAAATGCATGTGATGTGTGTTTTTGTATAAGTATTGTTTATGTTTTTGAATATATGTGTTACATTTTTAGTAGTTATCAATTTTATTTTAATAAATGTTTGTGTTTTTAGTTCTGTAGTGGGTTGTGGGTTTATAGGGGAATAGGGTGGAAAGTAATTTCATTATAATAAATTAATGATTATTTTTCATTTATTAATATTTAATTGAGATTTTATAGTGTTAATTTTGGGAATTAATTTATTTGTAATTAATTATTCTTATTTTTTTTAAAAATAATATTAATTGATTAATTGGTAATTAATTATGGTAATTGTGTAATTGTTTTAGGTGTGGGTTGTGAGGTTTACAGGGGTAAAGGGTGGGGAGTAATTTATTTTTTATTATTTAGTAATTAGTTGTTAATTAATTAATTGAATATTAAATAGGGAAATTGTGTAATTAATTTTAGGTGCGGGTTGTGAGTTTTATAGGGGTTAAGGGTGGGATTTAATTAATGTTTCATTTATCAATAATTAGTTGTTATTTTATATTAATTAATTGATTGTAAATTAATTATGGAAATTTTGTAATACATTTTAGGTGCAGGTTGTGGGGTTATATGGGTAAGGGTGGGAAATAATTTATGTTTAATTAATTAATAATTAGTTGATCATTATTATTATTAATTAATTGATACTTAATTAGGGTAATTGTTTATTTTTTGTGTGTGGGTTTTACTTTTATGGGGGTAAAGGGTGTGTCAGTAAATTAATTTTACTTACTTTATAATTAGTTTGTAAATACTATTAGTTTTTTAATTGAAAATAAGTTTTAATTGTGTAATTATTTTTTTTACAGATCAATATTAGCTGTGGGTTGTGGGGATTATAGAGGTCAAGTGTGGGAAGTTAATTAATTTTTATGAGTTTTAATTTGTTTTTTATTTAATAATATTTCTTTAATTGGTAAATTATTATGTTAATTATGGAAGCACATTTTTTTTAAAATTTAGATGTGGGTTGTGAATTGTGTGGTGTTATAGGGTAGAAAATAAAAAAGTAAATTTACGTAAAAATTAATGTTTTGTTTCTAAATCATTTCACATTAAAAATATTTATTTGTTTGAAATTATTTTTCATTTTATTTAATGTAATATTTGTAGGTATTTGTCATATTTATTTAACATTATAATAGTTTTCTTTAATTTTTAATGTTAAATATATTAGCATTTTAATTTTTAACATGTTTATATATTTTTTTATTTATTTTGTTTTTTAAATATTTTTGTTGTTAATATTTTGTTTTTAATTTTGAACTGACTGGAGTGAGAATATTAATTGTTACTCCTCCGCAATCCAACACTTTCCCTACTGTTGCACTGATTGGAGTGGGAATTAAATGTTATCCCTCCTGCATCCAACACTTTCCATTCTGTAGCACGCAATGGAGGGGGAATAGTAATGTTTACCCCTCCGCTATCCAACACGTTCCCTACTGTTACAATTATTGGAGTCAGAAAAGTAATTTTAGCCCTCCGGTATCCAACACTTTCCCTACTGTTGCACTCACAGAAGTGGGAATAGTAATTTTTACCCCCCCCCTGTATCTAACACTTTCCCTACTGTTGCACTGACTGGAGTGGAAATAGTAAATTTTACCCCTCTACTATCCAACACTTTCCCTATTGTCGCACTCACTGGAGTGGAAATAGTTATTTTTTATTTATTTTTAATTAATTTTATTATATAATATATTCAATATTTATAATTTTATATATATATATATATATATATATATATATATATATATATATATATATATATATATTATCTACTGGCGGTCGCCAGTAGATAGTTATAGTTAGGACCTATTATCCATAGGAAATCTGCGACATTCTAATTGAAATAACGTTGGCGCCGGTTGACGAATCTTCGCGAAGTTTCCAACTTGTTGGGGCGCTCCGCTCCGCTCCTACCCTGAAAGTCTCGGGTTGATTCGTCAAGCGGGGCCGAGAAAAAGGGGGTCCCAAAACGCGTTTTCCCCATTCATTTTTCCATAGGAACCTTTAGTCGCAGCTACAGCCCGAACTGCTGAACGGAATTACACCAAATTTGGCAAAGAGGTAGCCCTTGGTTCAGACTGGTGCCTTTTGCTTAAATGGTGTAAATCCGTTCAGTAGTTCCTGAGAAATTCACAAGTAAAGTCACATATATATCTATGGCCGAGTAGGGTCCGCGTACCCTCCCGATCCACGAGCTGCATGCTAATTGGCTGTCAGCTGGCTGTCAACATTCCGATTCAGGAAGTGTTGGCAGCCATTTTATCCCTCGGTAGAACCGAGGGACAGAAACTAAGTGCGCAAAGCGCACAAAGGGGGCAGGGTAGAAACACCCTAACCCCCTAGGCCTGCTCAGGGGGTCCCAAAAGGACCCCCTGGGCACAAAAAAGCATATATTTTTTTTTTTTAAATCGGCAGGATGCGCTCAGGGTGCGCAGATCCTCCCGGGGGCATGGTGGGGGTTAAATTTATGTATGGGGGCCTCTAAGGGCCCCCAAGCCCGAGGACCGCCACCCCCGGGGCTTCTGTTTTTTTTTTTAACCTGTGTGGGGGCTTCAGCCCCCACATGCCCGAGGACCACCACCTCCCTGGGGCACTAAAGATTAAAAATGGGGGTCCGTTTTGGACCTCGAAGCCCGGGGACCACCACCTCCCGGGGCTTTGAAAATGTGGGGAGGGGGCCGCGCGGCCCCTCCTGGAGCCAGTGATGGCCCTGGGGACCGCCACCCCCAGGGCCGGCTCCTGCAGTGTCCCGGGTGCCTACCCCGGGACACTGCTGTTTGCAATGACAGGACGGGGCCTCGCGGCTCCGTCCCTGTCATTGTAAACTTGCTTTGGATATTGGAAGAGAGCAGGAAACCTGCTCTCGCTTCCAATATCCAAAGCTGATTAGCTTTTCCACATGGGGAGCAGCATGTTAGCTGCTCCCCATGTGAAAAGCAATGCCGGCTCGCGCAGGAGGCGGGGAGCCGGCTGGGACTGTGGGGGATTGGGGACCCCCACAGTCCCCAACCAGAGGCCAGGCCCGGGGGACGGGGTCCCGGGGAAATAAGTGGCCAGGGAGGGGGGCCACGCAGCCCCCCTCCCCAAATTTAAAAAAAGAAAAAAAAGTGCAAGGCCGGCCTTGGGGGATGGGGTCCCCGGGGCCAATACAGGCCCAGGGAAGGGAGGCCACGCGGCCCCCTTCCCGTTTTTTTTTTTAAATTTAAAAAATAAATAAAATGCTCAGGCCCCGGGGATGGGGTCCCCGGGGCCAAAGTGGGCAAGGGAAGGGGCCACGCAGCCCCCTCCCATTAAAAAAAAACTAGAAAAAAAAAACGACCGGCATCGTGCCGGAGGCTCCGCCCTCCTCCCTGCAGTACTCTGCAAACGCGCCCCTGGCGCGTTTGCAGAGGGCGAATTCCCCTTGAATACTGGGGGTCCCTGAGGGCCAACTAGCCCACCAGGAACCTCCAGTATGCGCCAGGGGCTGCGTTGCAGAGACGTGTACAGAGGCCACGCCCTTTTACACCTCTCTGCAACGCAGCTCTGTGGCGCTTTGGAGGTATATGGTGGGCTAGTTGGACTCCAGGGACCCTCAGGATTCAAGGGGACTTAATCCCCCAACTTAAAACGCGCCACGGGGCACGTTTGCACAGTGGTGAAGGGAGGGGCGGGCTTCAGGTGACATGTGTGCAAACAGGCCCCGTGGCGCGTTTTAAGATGGGGAATAAATTCCTTTTCAATCCTGAGGGTCCCTAGGGGCCAACTAGCCCACCAGGTACCTCCAGTAAGCGCCACGGAGCTGCGTTGCAGAGTGTTGTAAAGGGGCGTGGCCTCTGAACACCTCTCTGCAACGCAGCCCCTGGCGCATACTGGAGGTACCTGGTGGGCTAGTTGGCCCCTAGGGACCCTCGGGATTGAGGAGGAATTAATTGTCCAACTTAAAACGCGCCACAGGGCGTGTTTGCAGACATGTCACCTTAGGCCCCACCCCTTCCTTCACCATTGTGCAAATATTCCTCTAAAATCAGCCGAACTACGAATTCCGATTTACTCACCTGTTATCAGGAGAGACCTCAGTGCTGCATCTTTGAGCCCAGTACTGATCCTGAAAAGTAATTCTAACCGTACTTACCAGTAACTTGAATTTCCTTCCATAGGATATCATTGCCTGCTTTTTGCTGAAAAAGTTTCTAAGTGTCGATTTTTGAAACATACAAATATTCCTCTAAAATCAGCCGAAATACGAATTTCTATTTACTCACCTGTTATCAGGAGAGACCTCATTGCTGCATCTTTCAGCCCAGTACTGGTCCCGAAAAGTAATTTTAACCGTACTTACCAGTAACTTGAATTTCCTTCCATAGGCTAACATTGACTGGTTTCACTTGGAAATTCTTCTAAGTGTGGAGTTTTGGAACTTTATAATATTTCTCTAAAATCAGCCGAACTATGAATTCCGATTTACTCACCTGTTATCAGGAGAGAACCCAGTGCTGCATCTTTTAGCCCAGCACTGACCCTGAAAAGTAATTCTAACCGTACTTACCAGTAACTTGAATTTCCTTCCATAGCAATCCATTGTCTGGTTTTCAGCAGAAAAGTTTCAAAGTGTCGATTTTCACAAACTACAAATATTCCTTAAAAATCGCATGTGTGACTTAAACGCATTCTTTCAACTGTTTACAGGAGATGCACCAGTGCTGGTTCCAGGATCCACCACTGAGTAAGAAAAGTAACGATAACACTACTTACCTGCTAAGTGAATTTCCTCCCATAGGATAACATTGGTGATTCTATATGAAAAAGTTTCTAAGTGTCAACTTTTAAAATACAATAATATTCCTTAAAAATCACTACTGTAACCAAAACGCTTTTACTCAACTGTTTACAGGAGATGTCCCAGGACTGAATCTAGGATCCAGTCCTGTGGTTAGAAACAGTAATCCATAAAGTAACTAATTGCATTTAACTAGAAATTCACATTGAGCTCAATGTTGCTTTGTTTTGAAATTGTGTTGCCCATTGCAACAACTGTAACTACTGTACTTAAAAGTCTATTGCCTATTTGCAAAGTATTTAAACTAAAGTAATTCATTCTGAGAAAGTATATTTTGTAATGTAATGTATAATGTAATTACAATGTAATTTAAAAAATAAAATATCTAAAAATAAATAGTTTAAAAAAATGTTGTAAATCAGTATAAAAAAAAAAAATATAACAATTAATACATTAAAAAATTGTCATTTACAAAACCTTTGAAATTCACTGAAAAAACCATAGGTTTCAGACACGTTATAGTTAGGAATTAACATTTAAAAAACCTTTGAAATTCACTGAAAAAACCATAGGTTTCAGACACGTTATAGTTAGGAATTAGCATTTAAAAACCTTTGAAATTCACTGAAAAAACCATAGGTTTCAGGCACGTTATAGTTAGAAATTAGCATTTAAAAAACCTTAGAAAGTCACTGAAAAAACCATAAGGTTTTAGGGACAGTTATAGTTAGTTGGACATTGCACTCGTACAAAAACCGTGAAATTCCCCCGTTATAGTTAGTTCAGGTAACTATAACTCACGCCCCACAATGCACTGCTGATGACGTCACATATTACATCACTCATGACATGGTCAGTGACATCACTGATGACATCACTGATGACATCTCAAATGACATCACTGATGACATCATCCATGTGAGAATTTAATGCACCTCCTCACACCCTAATATAACCTTTGATACACCCACTCTAAATTACAGACTGCCATTCTCAAAACCATAGACACTCCAACACCAATAACTACATACCCACTCACTGATTCTTAGGTCTACACACACACATCCACTCACTCACCCGTACAGTCACTCATACTTATGGTCACTCAGTACAGGACTATCATATGCACTCATACTCCTATATAGACACTCAAACACCGCCACTCATCCATAGAGGTACTCACACACCTAGTCAGTCATGCAAATAATTAAACACACTGCCATTTACTCATCTATACAGTTATACACACACCAGCTCACTTACTCATACAAATACTAGCACATTCTTACGCTCTTATACAATCACTGATACAAGCACACACTCATCCATACAGTCACTCTCACAATCACACACTCTCGCTTATAGCTATTTATATACTCAACACACATATATACTGCCTTTCACATATGTAGTTACTCACACATGTACCACTGGGACATACATTCACTCACTAACACACTCTTACACACACTTACCCACCCATACAGTCTATCACAGATGCACTCCTGAAACCATCCACCCAGTGAATCACCCACTCACACATCTATGCACAGAGTCGCACACACCCCACCCACACAAACACTCAGGCACCCATACAGATACTCAGACAACCAATCAATAACTCATATAGACACTCATGTAGCTATTCACAAACCCATGCACCACTTACACAGCAACAGACAGACGGATACAGACATTCACCCAGTTTAGTCACTAACCCATGCATTCAGTAAGATACGTTTAATCACTCACTTATCGAGTTAGTCACGCACCTACTAAATCATCCATACAGACACTTATACACCCACTCATTCTTCAATACGCCTTTCCCTATATATATTAAAAATATTTAAACTTTACAGAAACACACAGTCACTGGATGATGTCATCAGTAATGTCATTTGAGATGTCATCAGTGATGTCATCAGTGATGTCACTGACCATGTCATGAGTGATGTAATATGTGACGTCATCAGCAGTGCATTGCGGGGCGCGAGTTATAGTTACCTGAACTAACTATAACGGGGAATTTCACGGGTTTTGTACGAGTGCAATGTCCAACTAACTATAACTGTCCCTAAAACCTTATGGTTTTTTCAGTGAATATATATATATGTACAACTATATCTTTGACATCGATACTTATTTTTTCAATATTTTTGTACTTACCTGTTTAACTATAGGGAGTCAATATTTTTGCATTCTATATTTTTTACATCGATATTCTGTTGGTGAACCGCCTGGGGCTATATTCACTGATGTAAATTCTGTCATAAATGTGAGTTAATGCCCAGAATTACCGTTATACTGCTAACCAGGAATTCACAATGGCATCTCTAGCAGCTGTAAATCCATTTAAGGGTGTTGAAATTTCCACAGATTTCCATTAAAAAGTTGGAGAAGTGTATGTTCCAAGCAGTGATTAGCTTTGGATGTTTAGGGCAAACATGTACATTTGTAGGCATTGCCAAACTCCCTTACAACCTGTTTTCCACTTTGGAAAGGATCAAAAATTTCAGGAGGGAAAGGAAATGGATCCCCTCAAGATCAGTAAAACATTATTCCAGCAGAGTAAAACAGATGTATTTGCTTTTGCTTGTTATTATGTTTTTTTTAAAATCCACAAAAGTAATAAATCTGCACTCCCACGTAGGAGTAATTCTGCAGGTGCAGATGCATTACTTTCTTAGAAAATTAGGCCTCTGGTTTTTAAAAACCTCTGAGGATGAAAGGTGCCCATGTCGGCTGGCCACACTTTCTACTGCAAAGGTTCATAAAAACAGTTTTTGGCAAAACACATGGTCAGCATAAAATGATAACAGATCGTTAGGCAAGGCTCAGTTGTTGGCTGTGGGCAGTCAGTGTTTTCAGACAATCTAGTCAACATCGTGATCCTCACACTTCAAAGTCAAGATACCCTTCTCTTGCATCTCCTTGGTTTTAACTCCCAATTCTCTGCCTCCTTGTTACCTCGACAATATGTTCATTTGTAGTCTTCCTTTCTCTGACTCCATCTCAAGATGTCCCTTCCTACCTTCTTCGCCTAGGTCCCTATTGCTCTTAGTAGGCCCTTATCCTCAGCCTCTACAGTAAAACTGTAACACTTCTTTGTGTGTCTCCCCATCTCCTATTACATAACTGTTAATACTTCAGCCAATCTCCTACATAAACTATACCCTGCCACGCACATGGAGGTAAAAATGCCACCGTCTACCATCAGCCGCACGCAAACAATGATGAAAGCCTAAAAGACTCATCAAGTCCCCCTCTAATTTAGCTCACCTAGATGCCTACATTTATTCTCTCTCACAAGCCATTTGAGATTTATTGGTCCTGGTGTCTGCATTAAAAATTACACCCTCACTAAGGATTCCTAAATAGTGGTGCTAGTAAGAATCAGCTTAAATTAGACCTCTTACCTGTGCCCAGACATCAGAACCATGGGGCTAATTACGATGGCGGATGGACTCCAGTCCATCCGCCATCATCTCGGGGAGTGGGACCGCCCACCTACAAGGCAGGGGTCCCACAGGGGGTATTATGATGCGACCGCCACCGTGGCAGTCACACTTGCCATACTTTGCAATGCGGTGGGTGCTGCTGGCAGAAGCACCCTCCGCAATGTAAAAACGGCACTGTATACATTTCCCTGCACTACGTGGCAGGCGCCTATGCTGCCCCCCACCCCTGAAAGCATAAGACAAATAAACCAGGGGTTCCGAAGCTTCACATATTTGTTTTTTATATCTCAATTTTTGATGTGGTAGCAAAAAAATAAATTACATACATATCATATTTCATTATTTTTGCTTTTCAAGAAGAGAAAGAGAACACAAAAATGATACAATCGAACTCTTCTAAAATTCATTTTCAATTCAATCCCCAAATTAATTTTGCCCTCTATATAAATAGAGTAATTACTTCCGACAGACTGTTCCCCAGGCTTCTACTAAAAGTACATTCATCAAGAAGATTCCATAATCCAGTAAAAGGAGCAATTATTTATAAAGTGCATGCATAATTATTCTTTGACAATGCAGTGCTTCTCAATGCTATGTTCAGTTTAGGACCTATTGTTTATAAAGTGCTACCACAGTTCTCCAAACTTATACATTTACCATTGATTAACTCTTTTTTGGTGTTCAGATCCAATTCTTCCATATTTTATTTAATTTTACTAAAGCGCTCACCCTTTTTGGATACATAGGGGCCGATTCCGATCTCCTTCGGAAAGCAAACCGAACAACTCATGTCTGGAATGCTTTCCGGACGACTCGGGTCGGGGGGAGTCTGACCGAACAAGTACGATGCATGTGAATGCATCCAGATACGATTCAGTCGGACTTCCATTGACTTCAGTGGGAGCCTGTGTACCGAATGCGTATACAGGCTCCCATTGACAAAAGGGGTGGTTGGGGATAATCGTGCACCCTGTGGCAGGCACCCCTTGGTGCCTGCCACACTGTGCATTGTTAGAAAGGGGGGACACCTGGGTACCCCCACTGGCCCGATTCAGAGGGCCCTGGGTGAAGAGGGCCTGCTACGGGCCCCTAAAGACCAATTCCAGCAACCTTTTCAATACGGGCAAACCGAATCGGCAAGGCTGTCCGAATTGTTCATCGTACTTGGTCGCTTGGAAAACCTACTCCATAGAGCTGTACGATTCGGCTCCGGAGGGCTCTATCCCTCTGAATGCCTTCCAGAACCGATTCAGTCAGCGCTAAGGCTTTTCAGGCCTCGTACTTGGTCGTTCGGAACTGGGAACGAATCGGTCAGGAACAAGGGTCCGGATTCGACCCCATAGTTTCCTGAATAAAGATTCTCTGCATTTTAGTGAGCCATTGAGAAACCGTCAAAATCGACTCTGATTTCCAATTTGATAGAATTAGCGATCTTGACACTAAGGTAGCAATACAGATAAATTGGCGTTGACCAATGCTTAACTCTTCTCCTGTTTCTGCTTTACCATAGAGAACAGCCGAAGCTTCTGGAGGGAAATTGATTATTAGTTTTTTACTAATTTCTAAAAAAATATTGTACCAAAGATTTATTAGATGGCTACATGTAAAACCAACATTTGCTTGTCTGCATCTGAAGCATTTGGGATCCACACCAGAATACATTTTTTGGAGTCAGGCAGGGGTGTAATAGATCTTCCATTTGCTAAATAGCACCATTCTCCTTAGATTAGCTGCTCTTACTGCTTTATAACTCAATTTGCCATATCCCTGCTACTGTTGTATGCTGAAATGGCAGCCAGTGGACATTTGAATTCTCTCTAGGTGATCTAAGATCTCAAGCTTATTATCAGCAGATTTAAGTAATCTGTATCTGTTTTCCAGTCCTTTAGTGCTTAGTACCAAGTGTGCTCTCCCAAGATGCATTCCAGTAATTTATGTTCTGCCTGTTATTCCTAAGCAAAGCTGTTTAATCTGGACATGGCTAAAGAAAAGATGCATACCCATGCTAAGATTTTGGTCTACTATTTCCTGCCATGATAACAAAATTCTTGTTTCTAAACAAATTCTTGTATTCCATGAAACCCTAGACTGGACTACTGAAGGCAAGTCTGCTTAACCCCAGTGGAGCACACTCTGAAACACGTAACTGTGGTGAAGCCAAGGGATTCGATATAATTCCCAGATTTTTTAGAATCAGATCATTATGGTCGGAGGGATCTTATATCTTGATTTTTTTAGGTAGTGTAAGGATTTGTAAGAATTGGGAGAGGCCAATCTCAGATTCCTTTAGCATTATATTTAAAAAGAAATTTGCTGCCTGCAAATCCCCAGAGTTAATATAATTTAGCCAATTGAGAAGTGAAGCCTGGTAATATGTTCTGAAATTGGGGAGGGCAACGCCTCCTTCTTCCACATCCAACTGTAGAGCTTGTGTTCTCAGCCTCTGCCTTTTCCCTTGCCATATAAACTGTCTAACTTCCAAGCTAATAGAGCAAAGAAAGACTGAGGGACCTTAATTTTTATGTTGGAGAATAAGAATAAAAACAGTGGCAGAATGTTCATTTCTCTCTGCCTCTCGACCCATAATTGATATAGGAAGATTATGCCATTGTTTAAAAAGATTACACTTTTTATTTAGTGTGGAGATGTAATTTTGTGCAAATAGATCTTCCAGTGTAGTGGTCAGGAATATCCCCAAGTACCTTATGGCAGTAGCTGTTCAATAGTGTGCCTGCATAGAGGGTGGTAGTATTTCTGACAAGCAATTAAAAAGTAGCACCTCTGATTTTGAGTGGTTTATTTTGTATCCCCCATTGCCTTGTAATCGCTTAATTTAGAGAAGGCACGAGATATATTATCCTTGTCTACTGCTAGGTATAAAGCCATGTCATCCGTGAGTAGTTTAAGTTTTGTGGATTCTAGGACAGGAGCTTGAATGAGGCAATCTTGCCTAATAGCACACGCCAAAGGCTCAATAAATAAAGAAAACAGTACGGGGGATAGGAGATAGCTTTGGCGAGTCCCCGGCTGATTGAGATTGAGACTGCCATAGCTCCATTAACAATTATAGACGCCCTAGCATTATAATACAGGTTTTGCACTACCTGACAGAATTTAAATGGCACAGCAATGTCTTTACGAATGTGATAAGGACAATGCACTGAACTCTGTTGGATGCCTTTTTGCGTCCAACATTATTATTACTGCTTTAGTACAGAAATAATCAATGGCATGAGTTAAGTAGCGCGTGTTGGTTACTAGGAGCCTGGCTTGCAGGAAACCATTTTGATCAAAGTGTATGATAGAGGGAGCTACTTGTGCAAGCCGGTTTGATAACATTTTCGAAAAGATCTTATAATTGAAATTTAATAGGCTTATATGCCGGTAGGAATTGACCCCTTCTGCAGATTTCCCTTTTTTAACAAAGCTAACCACCGCCACTTAGTGAATGGGCTGGGAATTAAGCCCCCTTGAAAGATCCTGTTAAATAGCAACACTAAAAAGTGTTCATTTGGGGTAAGAAGACTTGATACACCTCTATAGGTATTCCATCTTACCCACAGGCATTGCAGCAGGGGATGTATTTACCGCCTTAGTATCTTATGCAGGTGAGATAGATGAAATCAAAATCTCTCTCTGCTCAGCGGTTAGTGTTGGGATATGTAGCCCTCCCAGCCACCTAACAGCTTCCTCTAGGGTGATATTATGCTGCTTAGAGTATAACTCCTTATAATGATTAAGGAAGCAATTTCTTGGGGATGTGACGTAGTTCTTGCCGTGACCAGGTCTGTTATTGTTTTAACACAATTGACATTAGCACTGCGTTTAACTGACATGGCCAAATATCTCCCTACATGGTCACTCTCCTCATACCTTTTTTGTAAAAATGAGTTGTAACTCAGATGCAAAAAAATCCTGGAGATTATATATAGAACTAGTTAACTTAGTTTTACCCTCTTGAGTAGGTGAGGATAATTAATTTCCAGTTTCCTGACTCAATTCCTTTTGTAACTGCAATCTTACTTAGTTTTCCTTCAAGAACATAGCAAGTAGCTACAGGCTTGTGGCCTTAATTGATATTGAGGCCACATACTATGCTGGCCTCCTCCTGGATGACCTTGCTGCCTGGGCAAATGAAAAGTCAATTATCCACATTAATCAAACGGGATTTTGCAAGGGCATGGGAACAACAACCAACATACTTTCCCTATCTTTATTAATAGGCGGCTCAAAAGCAGGAAAATACCCTCTCTTCCTGTGTTTTATCGATTACTCATCAGCTGTCGATAAAATTGACAGGAACAAACTCTGGCTCAAACTTGCGGAAAAGAAAACACCATCTGTTCTTTTAAACCAGTTAAAAGTCCTACACACTAACACGTGGGTCCAAGTAAAGCTAGGAGATGGAAATTTCCTGTCCAGAAAAATTCCAACAACTATGGGGCTCAAACAGGAGTGTGTGCTGGCCCCGTTGTTCTTCAACTTGTATATGGCAGACCTATCGACAGAATTGGATATTTGCAATTCACATGCGCCAAGGATAGGAGGGCTCCTACTCTCCAATCTGCTGTACGCAGACGATCTTGTGTTGATCAGCCGAACCCCCATCGATCTTCAACATCTATTAGATAGAATCAGCATATATTCAGCTACCAACAGTCTAACCATCAACCTTGACAAAACAAAGGTAATGCGATTACATCAAAAAAAGACCACCTCTAACTACCGTTGGCACTTGGCCGATACAACAATAGAAGCAGTTTAAGAATATAAGTACTTGGGAGTGATAATAGACAACAAAGGCACATTTTCTACACAAAAAGAAGCCCTCAATGGAAGAGGCAACTCAATTGCGGTAGCTCTAAAATCCATTAAACACAAAACAGCCGGCCCAAGCCTTATCCCACTGCTACAGGTTTGCAAGCAAAGCTCATTCCAGCTATTAATTACAGAAGCGAGTGCCTGAGGGGTAGAGACATGGCTACTCTAGACAGAACTGTCTCAAGATCAGCTAAGAGGATTTTCAATCTACCCAATTATGTCTCACCAGCCCAAATAAGGCTGGAATTTGGCCTGCAGACCCAAGAAATCGCTCGTAAAGGAGCCTATGTCAAGTGCTGGCACAGGATCAAAAAGTTCGAACTAGGAACACTGAACTCCCATCTATGGAATGAAATGCACTTAAAGAAGGAATGCGCAGCCATCAGTTACTTGACAGCATCAATAGACCGTCTGGGCCTTGAGGATCTCTGGGTAGCCTCAGGGACTCATAATTGTCTTAAACAACTTGACAACAAGACAGTGAAATGGCTATCCATAGTGGAAGATAAGGCAGCACTCACGGAAAGGGCTCATGGATGGTTTGTTGTGCATAGATACGCTAAGTCCTCTCTGCAATCTTATCTAGGCGTGGGATTTAACAGGAGAACAAAAGAAAAATACCTTCATTTTCGAATGGGCATTCTACCATCCATGCTGCATCTTCCTCCCTGGAAACAATCGTTGGCTCAGACTACATGTCGCTTATGTGGGGAAGTTGAGGATAGTGTATTACACTTACTCTGTCTTTGTAGAGAACTACAAGTTGAACGGATACTGTTACTGAAGCCCATCTTTTTAAGCAAGAGGATAAGATCCTGCAGACAAGCAGTGAAGGCATGGGGATACTGGTACTGAAGCCCACCTTTTTAAGCAAGGGGATAAGTTCCTGCAGACAAGCAGTGAAGGCATGTCTCGGAGGTTGAGACGTACAGTTATTGTGTCGCTTTGTACGGATTATGGAAGCAGCAGGTGAAAAAGCTCTGGCATCAAGAGACCAGCAATCTTTATCAGTGTAACCAGAAGACTCTCAGAGTGCCACTTTTCAGTGAACAAAAAATATTCAGGTCATCCTCTATCCGGAAAATATATGCTGGAGCGTAACACTCAATACGAACACACCATCGCCGCTGTTAATAGACCAATCAACCATTGCACAGTTGTGTTCTTACAGAGACCCAAACATTGACTTTTTAACTATTGGAAAATGCTTCCTTGACCCATATCCCCTTCTTAATTCTTCTTCACACAGCTTAAGAAACAGTAGCAGTAAAACTCTTGGACAGTCGTTCGGACAAAGAATGGTCCAAAGATTTTGCCAACTCATTGTATCCGATAATAATTACTGATTACTGCTCCGACTATTTTACACAAGGACTGAATGTTTTATGATTTGCTCTTTGACTTTTAAATTATGAATTTTGCTGCTACATTCCTTTTTATGTGGAAAATTGTAAAGGTTGGTATTAACCAAACAATAAATATTACTTACTTACTTACTTATCTCATACCTTTTTTGTAAAAATGAGTTGTAACTCAGGTTTTCCTTAGACGCAAAAAAATCCTGGAGATTATATTTAGCACTAGTTAACTTAGTTTTACCCTCTTGAGTAGGTGAGGATAAATAATTTGCAGTTGCCTGACTTAATTCCTTTTGTAACTGCAATCTTTCTTAGTTTTCCTTTTTCCTCTTATTGGTTCTATAAGCACTCACTTGACCTTTAAAAAAGGCCTTTAAGGCCCCCCATGCTGACAATTCAGAATCTGTATTGATATTATGTTTTAAAAATTCCTCAATGGCCTGTCACATTTGAGTAACCAACTGCACATCAATTAATAGAGATTTATCAAAAATCTATCTACTCTCACTGTTTCATTGGGTTGTGATTTTAAAATTGACTGTGATTACTGCATGGTCTGAGAAAGGATTTCCAATTGTTTCTAACTCGGTTTTAGAAGTGCATGGGAGATAAGAAAAAATTCCATACGAGAAGAAGAGTGCAAATGACATGTATACCTCCTCTCACGTGGATATTCACTTTTCCAGCAATTGACCAAGGCAAAATCATGCATTAAATCCTGTAAAAGCTTTTTCGACTTAGGACCCGTGAAGAGTCTATAGTTGGATCGATCAGTATATTAAAATCACCGACTATCAGTAAAAACCCAGATTTTGCTATTACATAATCATAAAGAGATTGCAAAGTTTCAGATGAATACTCAATGGGTCTGTAGTACCTCAGCATATTAATTATCTATTATAGAATCTTCATCTGCACCCAGAACCACTTAGAACTGTGGTTTCTATGAACAATCGTAATTTCACACTGAAAATTCTTAGCTACTAGCATTGCTAAACCTCTGATGGCTGCTATAAATGAAGCATAAAACGTGTGCTGGATGAAACCCAGAGTTTTCTCAATTGAGGAGCCTTCTTTATAGTGTGTCTCCTGTATTAAAATTATATTAGCTTGTTGTGATTTGAACCAGGACACCATAAATCAACGCTGCCCTCTATTATTAAACCCATTTACATTGCACAATCCTATCTTTAGCGGCTTATACAACATATCTCAAATTAAATGGATACTTTGTGCATTTTACCATACCTTATTTTGAGCTCTAAAATTGCTGCCATTTTTTTTTCGCTATTGCTCCTTCCCCTCCCTCTTCCCTCCTACCCCCTCACCCATGTGACCCCTCACCCCCTACTCCCTTAAACTCCCTTTATCTCTGGAACCCTCCCCGTTTGGGGTTCTGCAGGTGGTTCACCTCCCCTGCTCCTAATGTGTCCCCCCTAGCCTCCCTTACCCCCTCACCCCCTCACCCCATCCTATGCCTGGCCACAATGGCGAGGCGCCCCTCTCTCTCCTAAATGGGGCGCTGGATTGGCACCCTGATAAACCATTTTTAAAAGGGGAGATTGCCACCACTTGGCTAATTCTCTATACTTTTCAAATTGGAACAGGGTTGATAGTTCCAGAGGAATACATATTTACAGAGAGTGCTCGCTTCTCATTTTGCGTGTTCCAGCTATTTTAGGAGTTCACTAGCTTCCTCTACTGAATTCAGAATTTGAAATTTACCATCCAACAGTACTTTCAATTTTGACTACTGAACTACCATAGCTTGAATGTCTTGCTTCTTTAGTGGATCAGTCATGGATCTGAATTCGCGCCAAGGACATGCTGAAAAACATTTTAAATGGCTTTTTTCTTCTGTCTAGAAACCCTTGATTTTATGGCTTTTGATAGCATTCTTTCTTTTGTTTGAAAGTTGCCGAAATGCACCAAGAATGCCCGAAGGTTTCTCGCATCAGCTGGTTTTGTAAATGGAACCCTGTGTTCGGGCATAATTGAATAATCGTCAGCAGATCCTTGCTCATTTGGAAGTATATATTTTTGGATTGTTTTAGCAATAAACTTTACAGGGTCTTGACTCAATTCTTGGCCTTCAGGAATCCCAACACATCTAAGATTGGAGCGTCTAGCCCTATTTTCTATTTCATCAACTTTCATCTGCAGGTCTGCTATTTCTTGAGTTAATTTGTCAGACTCTAGGTTGAGATTCTCTTGATTGTCTTCAAAGTCTGATATCAGTTGTTCAGCCTGCTCCAATCTAGAGTTCATCTGGGAGAGGCTGGCATTTATGTTGCTAAGTTGAAGTTGTACTTCCAGATTAGCCTTTTCATGTGCATATCAAGAAGTTCATCCAGGATCTGCTGAAGTAGGGGTGATGTCTGAGAGCTCGTCTCTGGTCTTAAAACTTCTCCTGAAGTCATAAATTGCATTAGAGGATGGACTCCCCTGAGGGGTCTCCGAAGTTTCTAAGAGTACTGTTGACCTTGTGGGTTGCATCAAGGAGACTTCTTTGCTCAATAGAGGTGTTTGATGTATTGAATTAGTAAATCCTTGTGGTGGTAGTTGGACTCCTTCCTGTTGGAGCCTGCCCCAGCTATTTGCATTTTTGGCCCGCGTTATTAACTCCTGATCTCCATCTTCTATGGAGGGGATATGTTGATCTCCCATCTCTGCCTAAGGATTGCTTCTCTTGAGCTAATATTCCTGGCCTGGAATCTTGGTTCACAGGAGATCTCCCCTCCTCTAGAGCAATCTCTAACTCTGCTGACTCATTGTTGCTCGTCCTGCTCCAGGATGTCGGTACTAGGGCTAAGCCCAGGCTGAGAAGAGGCTTCTATCCCGTAGAAGCTAACAATTTATTTCCAATCTGCAGGCCCACTTGAGGTCAGGGCTACTTTTGGCTCCTTCTTGGTTGGTATCGTGCAATAGATTTTTTTGTACTACCTTCTGTAGTTACATTAGGTTGAGCCTTGGTCATTTTTACGCTTCTGTTTTTAGCAGGAGTGCATCCCTTGCCAGTAAGGTCGGGCAGAGAACTCCGCTCTGCCAGCGGAGTGTGAGGAGATTTGCCTACTCCATGTTCCGCTGGGAATGCGGAGCATATGGCAAAACTCTGACTCTGCAGCAGAGCGGAGTTAGCCAGCCCCCCCATGCTAAATAAGCTTCCCGCCTCCACCCCCTGATAAAAAAAATTTACAAACTAAGTTAAAATGAAATAAATACATCTTGAGAGAACTGCGCATGCGGGCGCGTGCATGCGCATTCTCGCAAGACGTCTTGCACAGTTCTCGCAAGATGTACATCCGACGTAGAAGAGAGATGGCGAGGAGGAGGAGGGCAGCCCTTGGATGCCACAGTACAGGTAAGTGGGTTTATTACATTTTAAATTAGTTTGTAAATATTTTTTATTAGGGGGCTTGGAGGCGGGTGGCGGAGCAGAGCGGAGTTCCTCAGAGTTTTTCCCCAACTCCGTGGACCTCTACGTAGTCTCACTATGCCAGCTCTGCCTGGGGTTACTTGCCAGTTGATTCTCTGCCAGCTAGCTGCTTCATCAGCCCAAAGATGCCTAGAGGCGGCGTAGCTCTTTAGCGCTTCTGATCGCTTCAAAGTGATGGAGCGGGGGGTAAAACCCTGAATGTCACCTGAAGGCACTGAAGGCACTGAAGAGAACTAGTACTAGTCTCCGGGTGACCCCAAGCCACACCTTCACCTAGGAGGGTTGCTTCCACGGTCACCACGGGACCATACACAGTGGGGCCACCTCTGGCCTATTACAGCATCACTACAATTGTATAATGAAAAGATCACCACCACGTAAAGGGATCCAACAGGCCAATCTGATATAAGGAAAAATCCAAGCAACCCTTATTAGTAGCACAGTGTAATCCTGTGACATGGACCTCTTACATAACTTCAGACTTAATAATTTCAAACCCAGACCTAGTACTCCGGAGGTAAACTGGGGTAAATGATGGCTCTCAACCGGCATTAGATCTGGCTGCCCCAAATGAATAATTTATTATCTGTTGGACAGAATAGAGAAGAGGGAAAACAGGTAACGTAAATGCAATAATTTATAAAACCTCCTTGAAAAGAAAAGGCAAAAACATGAGTCCTTTACTTTTCAATGTCTACCATCAGGTGGAAAAAGAACATTAGTGGATCAACCAACAAGTTTTTCCCAGATTTGTTTTCACTAGGTGACCTAAAAAATCCCACAGTATCACTTTTGTCCTAGTTCATAAATAATCATAACTTCATCTACTTTGTACATCTCCACCACAGACACAAGGCTTCATAATGGACTTCCTCAACTGATAAGTACTCCAATCCATGTCAACTGATCTGACCACCCTCTCATCTTCTTCTCCCTTAACTTCTCATAAATCATTCATACTTCCTTGTTACCCTCCGAAGGAGTCTTTCACTCCGGAGAAAGAGATCAATAGGAAAATGGGCAAAATGACTTGGATTGTGCACTTGTAACCCAACAAAATACTTGGGGCCATAATTCAGACGAGGTATGCATCACTCTTGCACTATGCAAGGTGGTGCAAAAGTGATGCAAACCTTAAGTTATATTTTTGAAGCCACACAAAGCCACTTAGCCTGGCTTCGAGTGGCTCAAAAAATATGAATTAATACAATGAAAATAGCTGCAATGCCTTACTCAGTGCTGTGAATGCTTTCCATGGGTGTTGCATGGGTGTTCCCACACAACACCCATGGTTTTCAATGCATTTACAGATTTTCAAAACATTGTAAACCTGGGAGCTCACCAAAATCTTATGCCTTCCGAGGAGAGATGTAACAAGGAGAAATATATTTATTTTTCCTTGTTCCTCTTTGTATGTGTGTTGAATTCTGCAGCACACATACAAAGAGGAAAAAAGCCTCTCAAGATTGTTTTTGTGATGGAAGGTGCCCCTTCCTGCGCTAAGACAATCCTGCATGCAATAAAGGTGCTTGCATTGGCACTAGGGAGCCCATTGTGCACCAGCACTGGTGGAAAAGTCAGGAATACACAGTATGGCTTAAATAGGGTGCAATCCAGCCCTTTCCCAGTTACGCAGTGCAACGCAGCAAGATCACTTGTGCTGCACTGCACCACTTTCTAATAATCATGACCCTAAAAGTTCAAGTGATCAGTGCTATGGTACTCGAAAGAGAAGGAACAAATAAAAACATTATATTTTCAAGTAAAGTGGACTCCTTTCAAAATGGACAAAGGCCAAGTAAAAACATCTTGTAACATTTTTTTATTCCAAACACTGGAATAATCCCCTCTTACTGTAAGAGAGGGTCATAACAGACCCTCACAAATAAGGTGTGTGGAGTTTCCCACCTTCTTTGAAGAGAATGTGAAAGAAATAATCTCCCTTACACACCCTGTGAAATCCCATGATAACAACAACACTTCACAGAAATCTAAGATCATTTGTTTTTCGTTCAAAGAAGTCCCTCCCAAAAGGAACTGTTTAATCGAACTACCAGGATAAAGTGTCTCATTTTTGTTTCTCAATACTTATTGTCTCAGGCCAGCACGAGATCCCTTGGATCTGAATGTTCACCCAGCCTCTAAGCTTTCCTTCCTGACTAATGTCTTAGAGGGCTGTGGGGAAGCTCATTTCAAACTCTTCATAAAGGTAAACAAGAGAATAGATGAACTTCAAGAAGGTTTCAGGTGTGAGAGCCTGCAGGCTGCACTCCTACCAGACACTTTTTTTCCATTTTTAAGAAAGGTTTATTTCAACAAAAAAGACAGAAGATATATAAGCAATCATAATGTTATAATGTTCATGCAAAATACAACTTTTAATGAAAGACATGAGCTGTAATGAAGATGATTCAATATAATGCATATTCTTACAATTAAGAAATATTAAACAAGGTGGATTAGAAACTTCTTCAATGAAAGGCTGATGGGAAATATATAATCTACATGTGCTATTGAGAAACACAGTAACAGGAGACCATAGTGATTCATGCTTGATAGCTAAAGAAATAGGTGAAACAAACTCTATCCAATCTGTGGTTGTAACACACACCATGCAACCAGGCTTTCAATGATATCTCTTTGTGATTTTTACATTTTTGGTGAATTTCTGAAAAGCAACTCTCAAAAACAAGCCAACAAGTGTAATATTTAAAGAACATTGTTTCTAATCATCAGAGGATCATCCAAAAATACATTTTCATAGTTAAAAGAATTGTAAGCATCAAAACTAGAAGCTGTTTTTCTCCAAACGTTCGTCCAAATATATGGGTGTAGTTCCATAAAAAGAGCATGTTTTTCAAATAGCAGTTGCAAGTACAACATGTAGACTGTAAAGTAGATTTATTGTGTGATCTTATGTGGGACTCTCTGGGAACTGTCTGAATCTGAACAGGATCATTCTTCATTGCAGGTCAGGTTTTATTTTGCATATCTTGTGTTCTGATGTAGTTAACAGACTCCTAATATATATATACAATACATTTAAGTTGTTTTTGCAGCTCTAGAAAATTTGCATATTTTTTACCAATGCTTATTCTACAAGTGTACTGACCAGTTGATATTAGAATCTCATTTCCATAATCATTCGGTTGCATTTTTTCCATGTGAACATTAGAAGCAGCGCAAACTTTGCAAATGATGGATGCTACAGCCCCTGCTCATAAAATACTACACAATCTATCACTAAATGAAACATCCACACTAAATCATCAAATCGTTTCTAATTTGAAGGTGGAATTTTGAATAAAATCTATGCTTTAGAAAACAAGTGTGCTGGGTTCTGTAATTAAATGACACACCTATAACAGAACTTTATGTCTCCATGGGCACCAAAATATAGTTTTATTATGTATCTTGATAGCATTATTATACAAGATTGAAGGTTGAAGAACATTGTATTTTCTATCTTGTGGGATATACAAAAGTTGTAGTAATCTACAATCATTTTTAAGAATACGTGTTGGCATGGAAGTGGGTCTCTGGCTGCATGACAAAAATTCCATGAATGAAAAAGGTGAAATATGTTTCAGAACAAAGGGGGCAACAGTAGGTATGTGCATCATTCTACCAGTATGAAAAATTCCTTTAGGAAAAAGGAATTATGATAATACGGAAATCTGGAAAATTAACACTCCCATTTTGTTATTCTGCTTTAGCCTCAGAAGGGACAAACACGGTTTTTCCCATTCTACAAAAATGGAATATAATTTCATTTAAGAACAGGCTGCAGTGTTAATGGGAATATTAAGATAACATAAATATAATAATGGGGGAAATCTAGTCAACCTCACCATGATAGATGGAGAGGATTACATTTAGTGATAAAAGCGTTAATCTTATCAAAACATTCTTCAACATTAAGTTTGACTGTATCTTTTATGGAATTACCAAACCACAATTCTAAATTTTGAATCTCATGCCCTGTTTAAAATTAGTTGGAGTAAATTGATGACTAAGAATTTGCCTACCTAAAGAGTTTCACATTTATCAGTATTCCATTTTTCACCTGATAACTACAACTAGAAAAATCCACTCAGTCATAGAGACAGGAATAGAGTGTTCTGTGTTAGATATAAATAAGAACAAAATGTCTGTATAAACTGAAATATCAACTTGTCAATCCCCATACTTAACACCTAGAATGCTTATGTTTTGTCTTGATGAGGGGTGATACCCCGAAACTGGTCCCGGGATGATTGTTTTCGGGTCCAGGGAGGACCTGGCCTTTCAGTTTGGGCTGGACTGTGCCCTTTGGGGAGCATAGTCAACACTGATTTGCATATGGCTGGGTCCAAACTGGAATGGCGTGGCGTGCATAACAATAATGGATTTACCCCATATCTGTGACGAGTCAATGTATGATTTGCTCAGCATTCAGTCCATCAATTGTTTGTGTAGCAATTTTCATGCTGAGTGGGATGGATTCAAGCTAGCCTGGCTGATGAGGTGTGATACCCTAAAACCGGTCCCAGAATGCTTGTTTTCTCATCCAGGGAGGACCTTGCCTGTCAGTTTGGGCTGGACTGTGCCCTTTGGGGAGCGGGCAACTACTCAAAAAAGAGGGGACCCCTGATAACGGCTAAAGGTAGAGGAGCAGGGGATATAGACACAAAATACAAAACAGAAGACTCTACCTATTTGATTGAGATATGCTATACGTCAGCTTATAGATTAACCACTCTAATTGTGCTCAGAATGACCATGCTCTTCACAACAAATAAGTTAATATAGACATTGCTTTATTTTTTCATTTTGAGAAAGTTTTATGTGTCACAGTGAAAACTCATATAATAGAAATAGCACAAAAACCAGGTGCCACTTACTCATTCATCACTCACAACAGACATACAGTATCATACTCAAACATCCTCACTCGCACCACATAAAAGAGCATAGTAAATAATTCTAGAAACGTGCTAAAAATTCAAGTTCCCATATATGTAACAATAATGTGCAGCCAATTTTAACCAACAACTGTCTTCATCTTGGTGTTCAAAAACATCAGAAGGATTAACGTTACAAAGTAATATCAAAAGATGAAGAAAGATTCAACATTAGAAAATAATTTTCAAATGTATTCCTCAAATATCCAGATTGAATAGGATAAAACAGTTCATAAAGGGAACTCATTCAAGCACCGACGCGCGTTTCGGTGAGACACCCATTCTCTGGGTATCACCTTCTTCAGGGCGCATATGGAGGTAAAAGAAGAAGAATAGGCAAAGTGGACCTGTCTGGGATAAACACAACATGTGTGGTATGTCAATTATATGAACACATGATAGCAATTCATACCATAAATGTAAGCATTACGTAGTTATCTAGAAAGTTATTCTATTTCTTAACCATAGAGAACATGGTCACGAGCACAGAGGGTAATACTTTAATTATGAGGTATAAAAACATGATTTAATCAAAATATTGAGAACCAAAGCATACAAATCGAGGTTAGAAAGAGTTAAAGTGAAAAGCAGATGAAGAAAAATAGGGAAAAATACACAAGGCTGATATATAAACAGTGGCTAAAACAGTGGTGATGTAAAGAAGATCCCACCAATAGCGGGCCTAATGTAGTTAACGTATCAACCAAATTTAAACACAAAAAAACAGGGATAAAAGAAAGGTGGGGGACTGCATGAAAAAGAAAATATAAGGAAGTATAAAGGACCCTAAACGGGTAACGCTTGATGATATACATTAATTATCATAGGCACATTCCTATACTGGTAGGGATAAACAGCGAAATCGGATGAAAACAACTCATCAGTCGCAATTTAAGGGGCTACATCCATAGCTAGCAAATACTGCATAAGATAAAAGCTTACTAGAAATAAACAGGCAGCTTCCAAAATAAGTGGATATAGCAAAAAAGAATAGCTAAACTAATGAACAGGCGACTTACCAGGAGCGTAGTATGGCAGTGTATACCTCCTCTGTCGAATATATTTGGGGACCGTAATCACACTTTCTGAAAAAGTACTGCCTGGGTGAAATCATAATTAAGGTGTCAGGCAGTCACCAATATTCATGAATCTACTGATGGACATAGCGAGACTATTGCATTGATAACTTACCAGGAGAGTACTGTGCGTTGTTTTGAAATTTCTAATTTCGATCGTGAGAGTCGTAAAATGGGCTTTGAAGGAGCGCAGGAATCCTCGTCAGGGCTAAATGGTTATCAGTCAATGATTTCCACGGAATCAACGTCGTCGTGACTTCTGTGTTATAAGACAGGGAACAAAAAGACTGCATATAGCAATCGAATGAAAAGAGACATGCCAATCTATCGTTAGTGAAACTGAAGGATTAAGGGACAAGAACCATCACCTCGATATATGAACTCAGACTTGAAAGGTTAAATGAAAGTGACCTCGGTGCGCCGCGCTGACACTCTTATCCGATAGTCTCTAAGAAACGCACATTCTTTTTGCATTTGTCACCCCGAGTGGGACGGGTATGCTCAGACGTGAGTCCCGTGCTCTCCATGCCACTGGAGTCAAGCTATCCTGGCTGATGAGGGCTGAAAGCCCGAAACCGGTCCTAGGATGCTTGTTCCCAGTCCAGGGAGGACCTGGCCTGGCAGTTCGGGCTGTACTGTTCCCATTGGGTGCAGGGTCAAGACTGATTTGCAAAATGGCTGGGTCCAAACTGGAATGGTGTGGTGAGCAAAAAATCAATGGATTTAACCCAGATCTGTGACTGGAGGTGAATAACAACCTTTTGAATCCAATCCTTGACAAACTAGTGAGCATAGGTTCATTATCAGTGAGATAGGAAACACAGCTTTTGTCTGGCATTGACTATTTCCCCCTGAATGTTGCACAAAGTTCAATGCAGGTCAATACCATATCTATCATCTTACCCTGAGACATTAGGCTCAGTCTTACATTTCTCAAACACATCAGGAATGGTAATACATTTAGAAGTAGATTTACAAACATTTTGCACTGGGTTTGCGTCACAAAAATGATGCAATCCAGCTCAAAATGTTATTTTTTGTCATTTACTTTCCTGCGCAAATCTTGTTGCCTAAAAGTAACGCAACGCAGTGTCTAGTGCTGGTTTGTATTACTTAGCGCCAAGAGGGTGTTCCATGAATGGTCCCATGCAACCACCCATGTTTTTTTATTCAAAACCCTATGCACAAAAAATTTGAGACAGGGTTTTGTGTCAAAAAATAACGCCATTTGAAATGAGGTGTTGAAAGGAGAAATATTTTATTTCCTCTTTTTTTCTACTTTGCATGTGTGCTGCACTGTACAGCACACATACAAATTGAAAAAAAGTTTCAAATGTAGTCTAAGCATAGTATTTTTTACTGGAAGGGTGCCCTTCCAGTACAGAACTTATGCTAGATTCATGGACACACCCTTGCACTAACGTGCAAAGTTGTGTGTGTGGCACATTTGTTGCAGTAAAATTCTGCACAAGCCCTAGGGAGAGAAGAGCAGAGATTCACAGCTTTGTAAATATGGCTTTCTCCTACTCTCTACTTCTGATGGAACTCAGCACAGCATTTTTGGCTAATCCGCAGCATTGCATTAGAATTTGGTATATCGGTCCCTTAATGTCAGCAAAAAAGCAGACAAAAGGGCCACTTGGTACTGGAGTAAACTGGGCTGCTTACAGATGCCCCATTTTGAACTGCTAGATGCTGTGGTAGTTGATCAGTAAGTGTCCTGGGTCCTGCTAACCAGGCCCAGCACCAGTACTCTTTCCCTTAAACTATATAAATGTGAATTGGTACACCCAATTGGCAAGTACTTTTACTCCCCTGTAAGGCTCTAGTATATGGAACCAGTGTTACCCAGGGCGTGTATGTAAAAGGGGTACCTTGCCTGCCACATGTATTGTGCCACCCTGAGTCACCCGCGTAAAATCAAAGTCTGATGGTCTTCCATGTCAGCCCTGTACGAGTAGCTTGCCTGATCGAGTTTGACCCTGCGCTCACCATGTGCGATAGGGTCTCCTTACTGCATTTATTATATATCAGTCTCCCCTAAGGTAAGCGTCCTATAGCCCAGGAGGAAGGGTGCATTACACTATATGTGTGGAAATATATGTTGAAGCATATATTGCCCAATAGTAGCATTTGCGTAATTCTACCGCAAGTGACCGGCAGTCAATTGGACAATATGGGCTGGCATATGGGTATTACCTATATGTCCAGCTCCATGATGGCCCGGCAGATGATTTTCATGTTTGATGTCGAACACCATGCTTTTTAACTCCCAACACGGCAGTGATGTCAAGGTTTAACCAGCATGTACCTAGATGGCACTTTAGACGGTGTCCACCAAGTAAACCCAGCGTTCTCGTGCCTTGGTGGACTTTTCGGAAGGTTTGCCCACAATACTGAAGTCTGACCTTCTCCTGGGGAGTCTGTGCTGCTCGCAGAGGTCAGAGACAAAAGACCTGTGAGAGTAAGAGGTGACATCTCCGGCTACGCAGCATGGCTAGTGATTACCCCGGTGTGGCGGTGAGCCGCAAAAGCTTCACTGATGCTACTGGACATAACAACTGTCCCCCACTCAATGACAAAGCCCCCTCCTGCCACTGTTTTTTGTGGGAAGGTGGGAAATTAGCTGTGCTGGAGCCATCCACCTCCAAAAGGCTAACCACACCTCTAGTGTCTGGCAGCTGATGTGTACGTCCGAGGATCGTTTTGGACATCTTGAATTTAGCTTTAAAATCAGGTTCTGTCTATATTTAGGGGGATACACCCACAGGATGCCGCCACTACTGGGACGGATTGCCTGCAGGACTAGATGCCCATTGAATAATAGTCCTCAAATCCATTAACACCCCCTAAATCCAGGATTTAAGGGGCACCCTAAACACCAGAACCTCAGATTTGGCGTTAAACAAGAAGAAACCTATGTCTTCACAAAAGCAGGACTGTACAAAGGAAATGCATGAAGTACTGCACCTGTAAGAGCCACCATGCTTTCGTTAGACTACAACTTGCTCAGGAACAGAGACTGGTTCCAAAAGAAATGTTACTTGAATATGATTTTACCTTAAGTAAATGAAAAGACAAAAGGCTTTTGGCAAAACAGGAACAAGTTGATTTAATTAAACAGAGCAGCTGGGAGAGTCTCAACAGAGTCTGTCTGAGGCAAGTCTCACTTTGTACAAGTTTCGGAGTACAATATATATATTTCTCGACAGGTACAATAAACCAATTATGTATTCTTGAAAAAGCATCTCAGTCATAAATTAACAATTTTGGGCATCTGATGAGGACACAGATGGCTCTCAACCTCGAGGAGAGCTGGTGTGGGCCATTATGTATATGTCCACCAGTTAGACCCATCCTATCAGGATGTAGCTTGATTTTGGAACCGATTGGTGAATATATAAATACCTTTATCAAGAAATGTGTCCTCCTCTTGGACAGATATGGCGGAGACAGCTCTTACATGATCAACCTCATTGAGAGTCTAGAATACAACCCTATTGAAGATACCCTAGTAATATTAGACATAGAATCCCTGTACACGAATATCCTTCAAAATGAAAGCATTGAGGTGATAAAGAAAATTTAGAATTTATGCCCTGCACCTTGCCATATTCCAACGGTGTTCATTACAGATCTTTTGGAAATTGAATTAACAACAAACTATTTTATGTTTAATTCCACATACTACCAACAGTGCTCAGGAACTTCGATGTGAGCAATTTTTGCCCCTAATTTGGCCAATTTGTATGTTGGTAACCTTGAGCTAGAATATATTACTACTAATACAAACCCATTGCCAATACACCACCAACACCAAGGAATTTGTACATGGAAATATAAAGATAACCCTAGAAGAGCACATTAATTGTGCAACTTCCCACGTAATCTATTACATATGGTGACCTTGCAACCTAATATACATTGGTCAGATATTACAACCAGTGAAGGCACGGATTGGACAACATAGCAGTCGAATACAATGCCTAACGGAAAATGCTCCGTTAGTACAACACTACACAGAAAAGAATCATACAGCTGATGACTTACGCTGGCAGATTGTTGAAAAAGCGAGGGTCCCGCGAGAGGTGGAGATCTGTCACAAATCCTACAGAGCCTAGAGTTCAAATGGATAGACAAGTGCAACTCTATCAGACATGGCCTCAACAGCCTACAGGAATGGCACGAGTTTATCACTCTGAATTAATAACATGACCCATCCATCACTAGATAACTTTTGCACCTGCCCCGGGTCCAACCAGAAGATAAGGTTCCTGATACATATTTTTGTATTTCATGACTTTCATCAGGAATGAACTAGGCCTACATGATCTGTATAGTGATGTACAATCAGTAATGATGTACTTGTTAGATGAACCTATGTAAACATGTTCAGAAATTCATTGTTATGAATACTTGTCCAGTGATTATTTCTAAATTATGTGTGTGCAAGTTGAATAGATGAAAACATGGATATATACCACTGAATTATGGCTCACTCTTGGACCATGCCTTGATCATCTCTGTGAGTTGTGGAGGTTGTATAATAAGAGGTTTTCCTATCATGTATTTTAACTGTAACTAACTTTAATGCTTTTAATTTGGTATCAACTCACACAACCTGAGATAACGTTTTCATGTAAGGCTGCTGGAATACTCCAGCAATCTGGATAGACACAATAAGTATGGTTTATCAATACCCATGACTGATTAACACAATACCAACCACCACCCCCCCTTTTCTCTGAGACTTAATAATTAGTTCGGAATCAGATTCCTACCCGCCGGGTGCCTTCACATAATTCTTCACCTTTAAGAAGGCTACTAGACGTGGGAGAGTTGACTCTCTAGCCTGACTCAACCACGGTCACACACAACCACGTGATCGCAGCAGAGGACACGTCCTTTGATGTCAACACATCTTCTTAATCACAAACCTGGAAGACAAGGGCACGAGTGCGATAGACGAGTCCGTGCAGCGCTATGCCACGGGGATGCCAATCAGAAAATACACTGACAGCCTCTAATTCAAGTGAGTCCAAGATCGGAACCTTGACCGTAGGACCTCTACTTCCTACCATCCAAGTAACTCTGAAATTATCCCTCCTCAGGCATCGCCTACCTCGCCCCACACCCCTTGACAAGCCGCTTTTGAATACAGACGAAAATGGTGAGTCCGATGATACCATACCCGCGCACCCTATGGCTATTAGTATTATGTCATTCTTGACATCCTGTTACCATTATCTTTAGGAATGATGGTCAACAGGGTTGCCCAACTAAGATGGTATTACTATACACCTACGGGTGCTCTTTCCATGAATATGAAACTGATGAACAATTTAAACACATGGTGAGTTTCCATAACTACTATGTCACCACGCATAATCTATTAGCTTGTGGTCTGGTCTGATAAAACATCCTCCTCCTCCCCCTTCCCACGTATCGCTCCTCAGACACTACTATTATTAATTTAATTAATATTAATCAATGCATTTGCAGTCCCCAGGATACTCCTGTCCTGAAGAGACCCTCACATTTCAAGTAGTATCGAATCATCATCGGCAACTTCTAAGGGTAGTCTAAATAACGCACCAGAGAAGAAACTGGTTCTTGGTCTGGATTATTGAAACAGAACCACACAGACATCCTAAGACACTCCAATAACCTTTTGTTTGATTTTAAGTCACTATATGTCTCTTTTAAATAGAGGGTTGGTTATGGTCACTTCACTGGGGTCACAATTGTCACTGTTGTTTTCCTTTTTAGAAATAACAAACCTACAAACTGCTGCTTTTGCATTGCATTTATAATAAAACTCGTGTGATATGATATGTCTGAAACTAATGAATAAATGTATTACTCATTTCGGTTGAATTGAGTATAAATTATCATATCCCTTGGGATACTTTCTTCTCAGAATAAATAATCAAAATGTATTGCTGTAATTGATTAAGGGTAGATGGACTCTACCTTATTGTTAATTCAACACCCTTTCTTTTCTATGACTAAATCAACACAAAGTTAAAGCTTGTGAAAAAGAATTTTACTTAAAAATGATTTCCATGTCACCAATTTTTGCTAGGTAGTAGCTAATTCCCAGTTCCCATGGACATATGGGTCACTCTTGTTTATCTGAAATATAGCTTCTAATTTAAGCAACAACTGATCTGTGAGATCAAAAGTGCTCAGGAAGTGGACAAAACTGGGAACTTTCTTCTAATTTGCATCACATGTTTCTCAGGAATAATGCATAGCCGTGGAAAGTCAGAATATGATCTGCTACAACTATATACTACTGAAAAAGCTGTTGTCAGTTCAACAAGATCTCTACTTTATACATGGAAAGGTCTGACACAGGTGGTCAATAAAGGGAACGCATCCTTTACCTCGCAGGCAGAACCATGACCTGCTTTCACTCCGCAGTCACTACACTGACTGTGACGTTACAATGTGCTCCTTTACCATGCATCCTTGTGACTGATGTGTGCGCCAGGTTGCCTCCCTACTTACCCTTGTGACCAATGTCTGTGCCAATGTGCCTTTCTATGTACTCTTGTGACTGATGTGTGCATCACCTTGCCTCCCTATCCGCCCTTGTGACTGATGCGTGAATTAGCTTGTCTCCTTATCCATCCTTGTCACTGATGTGTGCATCAGCTTGCATACCGATCCGCCTTTTTGTCCCATATGTGCATCAACTTGCCTCCCTATGCACCCTTGTGACCGATGTGTGTGTTCGCTTGCCTCTGGGTCCCCCAGTGATTCAATTACTCCCTGCATTAACATACTCCCAAGCCTGGTCACGGGATCTATATCATCCTTTATGCCTTTCATTTTAAGGGCTATGGCTGGAGTAATACCCCATCTCACCTCTGAATGCATGCCACTGCTCTCCCTACATGTAAACTCCCATGTGTCATCTGAGGAGAGTCCATGTTGTGTAAATGAGAGGGCAGCAAAACCCACACAATGAATAAGGTGCTCCCAGCATACCCTTCACATCCCTGGACATCTCTCTACTCAGTATGTTTACTGTGTGATAGACCAGCCTTGATGTTATGTGGGGCTCTCTCTGGGAACTGTCTGAATCTGAACAGGATCATTCTCCATTGCAGGTCAGGTTTTATTTTGCATATCTTTTTTTCGGAATTATCCATCCCTCCTTCTGTACAGGGTCAGTGGTGTATAGACAAGATTAGTGCAGAAACTCAGATTTTTGGACCTGCTGTGTTATCTTATTTGCACAGTTAGCAACAGTGAAGATTTACATTTTATGCTTGTGTGAGCTTGTAGCACTTACCTTTCAGCTTTCCTGTCTTCTGCTGCAACCCCCCCCCCACCAGTGTTGTATAGATCAATACACAGGTCTATGTAACATCACTGCCGCTCTATGAGACCAAACCTTCAAGAACACCCCCTCAGACACAGTCCTCCCTGTCTTACACATGCAAGCAATGTTCATGACAGGGTGCTGTCTCTCTTCTCTTGGCGGTGGCAGAGCACTCGATTTATCACACAGACATTGCACCAGGAGATGTCCTCCATCTATCTGGCCTGCAAGGCAGTGACACTACTATGTGCTCTACAAGGCTCTAGGGACTTCGGCACACAGAGAGACGCACAACTCCCAAGCACATACACATCTTCTCGAGACATTTCGCCATCACTCATTACCGAATCCCAGCTGAATATGTCCTCAGATGACAGCCAGACGTCCCCATGAGATGTATCTAATCAGTTTGTAACTGCTTTGTTGTGTTTGTTTCATAAATAATTTGGCCACAGTGATCAAACCGCCCAAGGAATGAGATGAGTATAACACAAAGGCTGAAATAGGGGTGTCCAGAAAAGCTAGTGGCACACACTGTTTGTTATTCTGGGGTTGATGTAAGTTGCTGTGGTCACAGATACACAGGGACATAATCTGGCAGCCAAGAATGTCCTATGACCAATGGAATCAGAAAATAGTCTTCATCAAATGAAAACACAGGTCTGAATGCTGATCTGCTGTGATCAAACCAAATTGCAATGTTTTTGCAAAGCACATGGAAGATCACAACCACAACAAAGTCTCTCCTTGTATGACACTATAACACACCTACACACTCCTCAGAATACATTACTGTGCAGCAATCCCATCTGCTCAAAATCACACATGGATGCCGGGATTTGGTGATCATTGGAAACACATTCACCAAGAAATAACACTCATCACTACTACCCAACCATAAACTGGCCTCTCACCCAGGCTGCCGCTTCCCTATTAAATATTCAATAACAACTTTATGGATATTTATACACACTCAAAATGCAGTGCAAGGGGATATACACTGGTAGACACAAGCCACTGAACGCTGATCAGCCAAGACTAAAGGTCATTCAGTTCCCAAAACACACACACACACAGACAAACAGACACACACATATCCACACACATACACACACACACACGGACACAACCTTTTGTAATATGGAGACTTAGGGCCCTAAATATATCTTGCTGTTCGGACTGTCTGTCCTCTGTGATGGAGGTTTCAATCTCTCCATACAACTGGCAGAGTATCTTCAGCCTGATTTATATATTGGATGAGAGAATCACCATCAGCCTTGATGTAGGTATTACTGTCCCACCATCGGTTCTCGTCCATCGACGGTGCACATTCATCTGCCTTCAAACATTACTCCATCGGTGTTGGAATAGCAGTAAACCACCAGCCAAATTTATATACTTCCATCATATTGGTCCCCTAGCGTTGATGTATTGATTGAATAAACACATTGCAGACCTGATTTGGCTTGGTGCATCCATGTGATATATTATATATTTAGATGTGTTGTACTCTGGTAACAAGCAACCCTTATGTGTGTGTGTCGGGGGGGGTTAATTTATAGCACCCACATTATACTTCAACTTTAGCATGTTGGCATTCTGTTTTTATGAGTCTGGTCAACAACCTGAGCTCTTTAATTTTAATAAGATATTGTAATGTGTGGGTTGCCACTAAGAACATATATTTTAAAGATTGAGTCAATGAGTCCACAACTACTTCAACAGTGTTAGTAGTCCATGACTACACATCATAATGGATACGTTAGATGTATGTGATATTGCACTTTCGTCACATCATATGTTACCTATTAGACATTTAGACAGGTATGATAGTCATCTAAAAAATGATGTACTAACTTTACAAAGTTTGTGTTAGACCTGTCAGCCTTAGGGTGGTCTTCTCCTAAACATTTTGCCTCCTCTCCACCATTTTGCTGTGCATTATACCACTGCTAACCAGACAGTCACACGATAGAAGGATTAGGTGCACCTCAAAGGGCCATCTGCTGTAATGATGAGGCAGAGCTGAGCACCACTTCACTTATAACTAAATAGCATGTGGTCCGCCTCCACACAAAGGGCCTAACAACCCCTTATTATCGCTGCAGCCAGCCCGGAGCCAGGGCAGGGGAAGACAGGATTTTCCATGCACTCCAAAGCCACTGTCTAGAAGTCTCTTCCACCTTCCAGAATGAGGGCGGCAGGGTATAAAAAAGGGAACCTCAAATACCAACTCTTTTGTACACTTCTGGACCTGTGGATACTCTGCCAGGAAGAATGGCAGCTGTGCTGAAAGGGCTGTTCTGAAAGCAAGCAAATTTAGGTAGACAAGTAATATGGTTGTTAACTGTCACTGTGTAAACTATATATAAAAAAAACGATCACATTCCTTGGATTATGTAATCAGTGATGTCATCAATGATGTCATTTGAGATGTCATCAGTGATGTCATAGATGATAATAATAACCACAAAAGCCCCACGTTGTGTGGAGAAGGGAACGAGAGGCACGGGGTCTTAGGAGCTAGCAGCCTCCAACACTAACAGTCTAACCACAAAAAGCTGCTCCTAACTGAATTACCACTACGAGGTTTGGGATGTATTTGTAAGTGAAGGCATCTCACAAAAGTAACGGACTGGTCTCACACACCACCTGGTGTCATGCTTCATCATTGACCAGTCCTCGCCCTCTAAAACCTTGGTTTGATAGAGGGCGGGCATACACCTGACGACAGGGATGCACTTCTAAACTAAGTGGGGGCCCATAAACAAAAAGTGTGGTTAAAAAACATTATAGTTATCTTAATCGTGTTTTTAATGTTAAAGGTAACTATATGATATTAAAATCAAGTGACGGTATGTGGGGAATTAATGTCCCCTATCCGTTATGTGAGAGGTCAACATGTTTCTGCCTTAATGGCCCGCTTGGGTCCAGGGCATTCGTCAGGACCTAAAAAGAACATAGAGGGCTCCGTTCTTACCAGCTAGTGGTAAGAGTAAACCACTGTGTGGGCGTGAGCACTGCCACACTCCACAACTTGATGGCCTCTAATTTCAAGCCCTAGATACCAAAGCTACTTGCCCCATGGGAGGAGGGGAGGGGAAACCCCTGTAGTCAAACCTGCATCAAGGGAAATTTCCCATGTGGATCCTAGGCGACTGCTCCCGGTCCTCCCTGATGATGTCATAGATGATGTCATAGAACATGTAATGAGTGAGGTTATAAGCAGTGCATGCCGGGTGTGAGAAGTTGGCCTGGTATATGCTGTCCACTAATTATAGTGGGCACCTTGCACCAGTCCAAACAACCCCTTATTGGAGATAGGTTAAAGACAACCTTATTGAAAGCTATCCTAGTGGTAGCTATGGAGAGCAGCCTTCAGGCTAAGTCTTGAAGGAATGTAAAGCAGCTTGTTTTACCAGTCTATAATCTCTTGAGTGATCAAATGAAAGAGCACCACACCAGGTATATATTAAAAATATATGTATTTATTGCTAAACACACCCCTCTAGTCTCTTTATGAGGCTAGAGTTCGAAGTACATAAGTTATAAGTTATTAAATCACAGTAATAGCACAAATACACGTTTGGGCCCTAGGGGCGTACCAAACCATATACCAATAAAGTGGTATGCGAACCACGACTGAACTAGACACTAGGCCTAGAGCCTCTAGAAGTGCTTGGACCACAAGGAACCACCCAAGGTAGTGACACAGGGGACCTACGGGAGACGCGTGCAGTGTAAATACACAACCGCGATACGCCGTTGACTTCTATGGAGAAAGTCGGGATCGGGAAAATAGAGAAAAGGGACACTTAAAAGAGGACTAGGACAAAACCCTTTGAGATCTAGGACTTTGAAGAGTCTCTACCCACGGGAGCACCGGAGTACTCGTGTTACCTCACCCAGGGAAGCCGGGTGCATAGGTGCCTTTCGGGGTCGGGTTTCGTCTGCCGATTCGAATGGCGATCTGCTGCAAAGTGCTGCTGGCGGCCAAGAGAAAAGTGTCCGGGTGGATCCAAGAGTGGATCGGAGTTCTGAAGAACCTGAAAGCAGAGGGGACAGAGTCTGGGTCACTAGCCAGTGACCAGGAAGGCGATGGACAGATGCCCACCGATGTCGAGTGCTTCAGGTGCGTTGACAGTCGTCTTGACTCTTCAGCCACGAGGTCCAGGAGGCGTTGTCGGTGACCAGGAGCAGGATTCGGGCTGGTACACAATGTCTGTCGAGTGCTGAGGTGTCGGCGACCGGATTGGACCCAACAAGCCTTGGCAACGGCAAGTCTCAGTGAAGATGTAGATCGTCGATGGTGCAGACCAGCAAGGTCTGTGGAACTCACCCAGCGAGGGTAAGTGAGGGCAGGCCTGGAGCAACCAGGA